>JARYHS010008074.1:35594068-35677465 GCA_031002005.1 Vandiemenella viatica | reverse complement strand
AATATATATATATATATAATGAATTAAATTAGGATATGGAAATGAGCCACCACTTACCTTAGATGATGGACGTGGGGCGTGAACACACAGAAATGACAAATAAAAAACAAAAACAAAAAATGATAAAGAAATTTTCAGGATGAGCCTCTCCAGTAGAACATAATGAGAAAATGTTCTCCCGTTGACAAAGGGCTCATCGAAATATTTTTAATCAGTAGTGTTTTTGTCATTTCTGTGTGTTCGCGCCCCACATCCATCATCTAACGGTAAGTGGTGGCTCATTTCCCTATCCTAATTTAAATCCTTTTCTCTACTTAGCGCCTTTGGTTTCATTTTTTACTATATATATTTCTAGAGATAACAAAAGTTAACTTTGTATTATTTTACTCCTCTCTTCTGTGCCTAAGATTTACTGAAACTCTAAGACAAGTCTAACAAACATGGTTTAGATATCAGTATATGCTGAACTGTATAGTCATAATGGTGGATACTAGTGATAAAACTTATCAGTTGTGCTTGGGCTGCAACATTAGTCTGATAAGTGTAACATTACTTTCATTGAGAACCTTAACTGTAGTGAATTAAAAATTAGTGATTATCATGTCTACCCTATTACTGTATCCAGCAATATGTGTGTTGAAGTGTGTCAGTGATTTGTAGTATAATTAGCATAAGCTATCTTACAAAGAAAAATTTCCATGTGGCATAAGTTTTCAGGGAGAAAAAATCAGTATGCTCTGATTTGCTGATGACATTGTCTTGTTAGCAGAGAAGGCTGAGGATATTGAGAAGTTACTGAATGGCATGACCAAAATACTGAAGGAAGATTTTGGACTGAATATAAATCAAAGCAAGACAAAAGTGATGAAATGTAGCAGAAATGATACCAATACTAGTAGATTAAATATAAAAATAGGATTGGATGCAATAGGAGAAATAAGTGAATTCTGTTACTTGGGAAGTAAAATTACAACCGATGGACGAAGCAGGAATGATGTTAAGAGCCTTCATGAAAAAGAGAAACCTTTTAGTTTAAAATATTGATCTAGGAATTAGAAAGAACTTTTTAAAACTCTTTTTGTGGAGCACAGCACTTTATGGTAGCGAAACATGGACTTTAGGAATACCGGAAATAAAGAAAATTGAAGTATTTGAAATGTGGTGCTACAGAAGAATGCTGAAAATTAAGTGGACAGACAAACTAAGAAATGAATGAGTTTTGGAAATGGTGGGTGAGGAAAAGAAGTTTGTGGAAGAAGCTTACGGAAAGAAGAGACAGGCTGGTAGGACATATTTTGAGACATGCTGGATTGGTTAATTTGTTAGTGGAGGGAACAGTCGAAGGTAAGAACTGTAGAGGACGACAGAGATTAGAATATATGAAACAGATAATTGAGGACGTGGGCTGTAAGAGGTATGTAGAAATGAAGAGGTTAGCACAGGATAGGAAAGGATGGAGGATTGCATCAAACCAGTCAAAAGACTGACGACAGAATCTTCCTAGTGGGAGGTGTATGAAAATAAAAAATAATATGGAAAATAAACCCGCTACATACTGAAGTTGGTGAAAGGAATGACACACTCAAATAATGACACATAATTACACAACATTTTAGAAAATCCCTCAATCATGTAAGACGTCCAAAATTCACATTTAATTCACAAGATGGGTTTTAGCCTGTGCACATCTGCTGACTGCATGATTAAGTGGGTACCCAAAATATAATGTTCTTTTTTGTGTTTGTATTGCCTTAAAAAGAATGTTCCTTAATTTTTAATTAGAAGAAAGAATCTATTCAAACATGATAATGGCATATAGTAAGAAAATGCAATTATTGACTATAAAAGTTTTCAAAATTTGAGTTCTAAAATAAATTAATATGGTCTTGTGACGTGATGACAAAGTTTCAATTTTCCTAATATTCCATCTCTGCCATAGCTGGCAGTTCTACAGTTTAACGTAAAAACTGAAGAACAGAAAGTCCTGGCGTAACTGAAATGATTAATGGGAACTCTTAAAAATTCTCACCACTGTTAGAATTGAAGCCCAGGACCATAAACTTAGTGAAAAAGCACCTTAACGACTGAGCTACCAGATCGCTCAGTTAAGAGGTAATGCCACAATTGGGAATTAAAATTAATTACCTGACTAGTAGATGAACTGTTGCTTAATATGGTGTACACGCGGGAAAATCGAAAGCTTACAACATTGATTGTAAGACACTTGAATAAAATGCAAAGACTAATGCATATATGGCACACAAATCAGCTCAAGCAATTCATTTGTGCGATAATGAATTTTCATGGAACTATCCTCTTTAGTTAGACAGAAGCTCAATTTCAAACTAAAAAAAGATTAAATCTTTCATAGCCAACACTGCCATTTTCAGCATGTTAGTTCATTTCAGGAATTAGCTGAAATTATTTTGGTAAGAACTAATAGAACTATAAGAAAAACCCTAATTTGCTCAGATAGCTCCATACTGAGCAGTATAATATGAGGAGAGTTAACCTACAAATTTAAATTATGATGCAAATTTAGCACTCACTGAAGAAACAAAGATAAGTTGGCATCACTACCTGATGCATATGAACGTAAATAACAGAAACCAGTGTTATTTTTATTTTCAAGTAAGAGTGGTCCAGAAATGTTTCTAATTGCAGAAAAGCCTTATTATTAAATTTCATGCCAAATAACATGTGAAACCATCAGAAATATGTGAAAGACAGTTTAGTATAGAAATATTGTCCGACATGAGCATCTACAAGTTAGATCCAACATCGTTTTTCTGCAGTTGCTTAATTAACTGAATTGTTAATAAATAACTGTTAGTGGAAAGTGCTTTGTCTCTTCTCACAAATTGTGAGAAAAGCAGAAATGAGCAGTCACAAAACCTACTAACATGAATGTAAATAGTAAGTAAGAAAACAATCAGCTAAACGTGTAAGTTTACTTTTACAAAAAAAAAAAAAAATTAACTGCAACAGTAAAACTATGTGTACATTTGAACACAGATTCATCGGTGATCAGACCTCGAAAAGAGGTGAGCCAATTATGGCAGTAAAACATACAAAAAGTTGTATTGATGATTACTTATTAACAAATCAATCTACAAATAGAGGCATATGTTGAGAATGACCAATACACTAGACATCCAAAAACATCAGCAACAGAAGAAATCACTGATAGCATATACATCCTTATTCAAAAAGATTTCAAATTACAGTGAGGTAAATTGCTTCTACAATCAGTATCAGTGTCATCAATGTGAAAACCATATCAAAGATTATTTATGACACCAAAAACTATGTACTCTCTCTCACCAGTAGTACAATATGAGAAAAAGGAGCATGATATTATCAAGAGTGTTGTTACTTACGAAATCTCAATACACTGTTTTATGCACTGTAACTTTAAGAGCAATGGTGTCTGTTAAAAGATAACAGGTGTCCTCACATGACCACTAATATAATTGCAAATGAAGTGGATTGATCCCATAATTCCCATTTGATTGAATCTTTTTTTTTTTTTTTAAATTCTAAAGGAAGTGGTTGAAGCTATTCAAGGGAGGATAAATCTCCAGTCAAAAATAGTTTTCACCAGGTTGTACAGAATGTGACACTGATTTGTACATTACTAACTTTCTTAATTTGTTAGTAAATATTTAATCGTAATTTAAATGCCTCTGAGGCATGCTCTGTCCAAAGTGTACCGGTATTTAAAAGTATTTTTTTACTATGGAGGAGTGCAGCAACATCAATAAAAACTCCACAAATAAGAAAACAATATTTTGGGCTATGTCCTAACTCATGAAAACAGAACGTAACGCTGAGCTCACACAGGCACCGGCAGTCAACCTGGTCACATGAATGTTGGTTTTAATCACTACCATCAGAATGAAAGTGATGGCAATGTAAAAACAATATCAGTGGAAATGTTACTTGCACGAAAAAATTAATCAAAATAAAATAAAAAGGGACATGTATAAGTGGTGAAAAGTTAAAAATGTAAAAGTGAAACAAAATGAAATTTTTAAATATATACATATATATTCTGAGACTGAGGCCCAGGAGGTGTCTGGTAGACCAATTCCCACATCTAGAGTTGGATGGGGATGTGGTTTCAGGGAGTACTGTGATGACCTTGAATTTGAACAGTAATTGAGGTTATGATAGCTATGGGAGAAAGCATAGGCAGCTATTGGGTGGTCTAAATTTTGGAAGTGAAGTGTTTGTGACCATCCATTCTGATTAAATTTCTCCATTGTTACTGTAACTATTAGTAAATAGTTACAGAGTAGGAAGATTTATTTTACATTTGATTTATATTCTACAATTTCTTATTGCTTTGATGGGCAGTGACTACAGCTTAGAATTATGTGCTTCTCCCCTCACTCACATAAATGGTTTAAAAGCAGAATAGTGGAATAATTTCACTAGTAAATTAAAATCACATAATTGCTGCTGGTATACATAGTAAAATTGATAAATATATCAAAACACTGTTGTTCAATACATGCTCATTCCTTCACTTTTAATCACTTGCAATCTGTTTGCCTTGTTAGTAAATTTCTTGATAATTCTGAACAAGTACTTCTATAAATATTTATATTTCATCATTTAATGGTTTGGAGTTGCAACCTGTTTAGAAGAAATGACAGAATAGAGGGTTGTTCAGTCAAATAAAATACAGCTAGAATTTAACTGTGGTATATTTGGAAGTTGCCTACTGTAGTATAAAGAAGTTAATAACTAAACCAGCAGTGAACAGCCAATTGATTAAAATTAAACATATTTTTCATGATTTAAGTAGTTTTCCTGCAGGAGAAAGTTCTGGTACAGTATATAAAAAGCAAACAATCTCAATTATCGATTTCATGACTAGATTTTATAACTGGAAACATTATTAATCATCCATAATTGTATCTAAGTTTTAAATCTTAGAATCCACTTTTAGACATTTCAATGAATTGAACAAAAATGCTATGGTTCTATTCATTCGGAAGCAGTAAGCATATTCAACAAAAGTAATTTTCAAGTTCATATAATTATCTCATTGCTGCCAACTGGTTATAAATTAATTTATTTTCTAACAAAGGAGCAATATATCAAACTGTGCACAATTACTGAAACTATCACATACTGTTGTTACTGGGGAAATGATGACAAAATCACATCAAATTACTTTTAAACAACACAGAAATACTATGATTACCGGTATAAATGCAATAACTATTTACTTTCCCAATCCCTCCAAACACAGTAGGCCCTATTCCATTGACAGACATTTCCCATTACAAGTACTGACATGCAAAATGACTAGAAAAACATTGTAAACTAAGAATAATTCAGAAAATGGCATAACAGTGTGTAATATTATATAGTGAAATTTATGTTTCCGTTGACTTCATGAGAAATTTGAACTGTCATAACTGTCACTTCAAAAATTTAAAAAAAGTATTCTAAGAAATAATTGCAGAAAGGACATTTAATATTATCAAGCAGTTAGTATAACTAATATGAAATGAAATAAATGTAGTGAAAACCATTAAAAATTAAAGGGGGGGGGGGGGGGATCAATAAAAATGAACTTACATAAAACGTTAAATTGACCTCTTGCATAAAACTTGATCGGCTATGTTGCGTATACCGCGACTAAGCCAACTTGATCAATAGATCCCACAACATATTTATGATGTCCCATAAAACCTGCCGTTTAACTGTAGATCATGATTCTGCTTTAACTACACTTTCACTTGTGGATTAATAGTGAAGTATCCAATCACAAGATGTAGCCTATTATTTTCAAGCAATACTCGACTGCCAGCACAATCCAGTCTGGATTAGAAGCTAATAAATACCATGTGTCATTCTGGTCCAGGGTGTATTAAAACCTAAACAGCTCAAAAATAACAGTCTTCCCATTGAATACTACAGTATTATTCCACGGGGAAGAACACAGTTACAGCATAATAACTATCTTCAGTTAACCCAACATTGGTATCTCTACAATTTAGTTACAATGACATTATCATAAAAATATTACCATGATTTTATCTTGGTCAATCTGAAATTTTAAAAAAGAAAAAATAATGATTAGGGGCCCATATTTGCGAATTTCAGAAATCAGCACCATGAGAAGCAATCATGTGCTAAGTAAATTATAGGTACAGACTGCTACTATGATGTTCAATACGTATTGTAAAGAAATACAGCACCAATATATGAGGCATAACAGCAACCAATTTAATGCACAGCACCTTTGATTAATTTAGTTTTATGACTTGGAGCATATCTGAAAAATGTACCACAGCTTGCAATAGCAAATTCATATAACACATGCCATCATTTCCCAAGCTAGTTATTAAATAAATGTAAGCAAAAATGGGGGGTGGGGAGGGAATAGTTATGTGTCAAGGCTGTTCCTGCAGTAGACAATATAACTCCCTTCAATGAACGATGGCATGTTTGTCACAGGGTTTCAGGCATGAACAAATGATACAAAACATTTTGTTCCAGAATTAAAAATAGATGTATATTTAAAACACTCATTTTATCGATTTCTAGAACTGACAGAAATATCCTGTGATTGAACATTTGAAACAGACAATTGATCAGCTGATGATGTAGTTTCTACTGCCACAGATGTCAGTGGATTAGGGACAGAATTAGGCCTTGAATTGATACTGAAATAAGAACAACCTACTCTATCAAAAATTCTGTCTTCAAATGACACTTTCCCCCCATTCATTACTGAATGAGATGCATCATTGATCTCGTGAGAACTTTCATTTTCATGTTCACCATCTGACACCGTTTCCTGTTCACTATACGGGAAATCAGAGAGCCCTGATGTATCAACGTTACCATCAAGGCTGTTCTGCACTAATGTCACAAACACTGATTCACTGTCACTTTCATCTGTTGGTTGTGGAAGCCATTCACCTTCATCACTGCTGCTAATATCATTGTCATTAATGGAATTGAAGAAAGATAATGGTTTAAACCTATATCTTGATGAATTGCTTGGAAGCGGTCCTAAAGCATTATCATCATGAAGTCCTAAAACATCACTTCGGTCAAAAATAATTCTTCCTCCTCTACCTATTCTACATCTGAACTTAGCACCTGTATCACGTCTAGGCAATAAGACAGTCTCTCTGCTTGGAACAGTCCTACTTCCTAGTGTCCCACACAGTGAAGCATGATAAAAACAGTTCTCTTTTCTATGAAAAGCAAATGGACCATCATACACATCTGGCTCCTCATCTGAAACAGCAGATTCAGTTAGAGGAACAGACCTTGGAGCTGAGCTGTCTATTTCATCACCTGAAGTTCCCACATCCTGATGTTTTGATGATGCTGCACCGTAGTGTAGGAAGTCAGCACCCGAATGCCCAGATCCTCCTGGGACACCTGACAATTTATGTTTACGCTTTTTGTAATGTCTTTTCACCTTCAATGAATTTGTTTCATCTCTGATGATTGACTTTCCTTTACGATTATCCTGCACTGCCAAACCAAACTGATTTGGAAAGGGAGGTGAAAACTTGGGCTGAGCTTGTTTCATACTTGAAACTTCTTCAAGAAGTTGGCCTGAGAAATCATTAGCTTCATACCTCTTCTTAAATATTTCAAAGGTAAGGCGGAGACACTCCTTCTTCGCTTTCTCTCTACGTTTAACCAATTCCAGTAGGGTAACAGCTCTACTGAGATCTCTCCTCAACTTTACCATTTTTTTGTATGATGTTTCACCATTCTTTCTATTTTTTCTTGTCTGTATTTTTTCGGTTCTTCGTCTGAATGCAACGTATGGGTTGTTTGGAAGAGATCCTAATCTATGTTCTGTCTTAACATTTGGAATCAATGGTTGCTGGAGTTTCAATCTTTTATTGAGCCAATAATCATAAACAGCAATTGCCAAATCTTCATCTTCTTTGAGAAGTCTCTTTGCTTCTGCTGCTGACAAAACAGTGCGTCCGCAAGCCTTCTCCAGTTTATCCATCATTTCTTCAAATTTCAAAGGTGTCAAATCCAACTTTGAGGTCCGTTTAAGCCAAATTTCATCGTCCGAATCCATATCATATTCAATAACATCTTGTTCCATAGCAATAGGTTGCATTCTAATAAGTTGACGAGGCATTTCATAGTCTGCTGGATAAAGTTCACTATAGACATCTTCATCACGAATGTCATGCACCTCTGGGGTTGGGATAATGAGTCCGCTACAGATTGCTCGTTGTAGATGATGTTCACGTTCCTCTTCTTTTTCCATTCCACTCGGCATCTGTGGAACTGCTCTATTAATTGCAGTGAAGTCAGGTAAATCTGGAAGTTCTTCTGCCAAATAAATTGGCATTGGTTTTGTAGCATCAAGTGCTCTTGCTCGAAATGATAATTTAACCATGTTTCCGAGTTTTGTTGTATTAAAAAAGTTAACAACAATGTAACTTGTAGAAACATTTACCACCCTATTGATAAATAATTTATTCACTCAAGTGTCACTGCATTTTGTAAATAAAAAAAATATAAAAAGTTCATGAAGCAATTCCATCGTTCCCAAACATTCAGTCAAATTAGTTTACCAACAGTTGTATACTAACATAAAATGTACAAAGATACTATACCGTGAAGATTTCTACACTCCGGCGAACCAAAGTTTAACTAACAAACTAAGCATTTCAGCATATGATTCCAAACAAATACCTAACATTTGAGATTTTGCAGAGAAGTAATCCTTCGGCCAATAATAATTGTCATTATCTTTTATTTTTATAAGTGACAATTGCTGCAATTAAATCGCTCTTATGTGAGGTTCATGATTTTTAAATCCTACAGAAACTTATACATCACATCAGAATGGTTAGCGATGGCACTGAAATTAACGTAACAGTGACTTCAATGAAGTAACATTTTCGGAATGTTTGCAGACAAAAAATATAGCATAATTTTGTTTTGCAGTGTATGTGTGCTTTACGGGTTTATATATTTTTGAGTAATATTAATAGGAATATGTAAAAGATGATAAGCAGCATTTATTATAATTTCGTTTCTACAGCTAAATTGAAGGATGGTCAATTATTTGTAACTTGAATGCTCAAGAAAAAGTATACTGAAATTGGATTACTAGAAAATTCAAGTATATAAGTATTTAAGTGTATATCTTAGGATAAAATATATGAAGATGTAGAAGAATAAATTAACATTCCAAAGGAAGAATGAAATTCAGTAATCAACCTTGTTTGCAATAGTCTATCAGGAGAAGAAGACGAAGAAAACCTGAAAAGAATTTCTCGGTCGCTTACCACTGATCAAAAAAGGACCAAATATTAGCCATCGGTAAGATGTTAAATGGATTCTTGAAGTTTGGAGAAGTAAGCAGCATTGTCATAATTGATGGGAACTCAAATAAACCAGTGGGAAAGTTGGTGTGAAGGCAAATGACCTTCAAGGAGGACATTACATCGCGGTTAATAAAAATAATAGTATATTCCAAACACTTCTCTAACAGCACTCAGAGATTCTAACGCCGTTATTATATCAGAATAAATACAATAAATTTTAATAGATCATTATTTGACGAATGGCCATTAATTACCTATATGTGAATAGACCAAAAAATAAAAAAAGAAGGAGCCACAAAGAGAATTTTGAAAATAACTCTAAGTCTGCCAGTAAATTTAACAAACCGTTGCAATACCAACGTTCCAGCAACATTTTTAAAAGTAACAAGATAAATTTAAGTATGTATATAATATTTCGATTCGAAAAAAGGATTTAAGAAAATTTTAACTAACCAATAAAATGAAATGAAAATGTATTACAGAACATTCATTACTTAATACCAAACCCCAATATAATCTCAGAGCTTTATAGGCTAAACGGTTCAGTAATTTTTGTAGGAAACATTATTGCTTACAAATATGTTTCTCTTGTTTCTAACACGGTTATATTAAGAATGCTTGAATCAACCATAAGTAATATATTCAAACAAATTTTTACATCTGGCACCAGTAAATCAATATAAATACTTTTACAGATCAAAACTCTATCAATCTTTACTGTCTCAATTCTAAAAAATAGCCAGAAAATATTAAAGTTTCTAAACCAACATTAAAACACAAAACTACTGAACTGCTAGTCTTTACCCATAAATATATTATGATTGTAACAGGAAGAAAGTCTAAACATGTCTATTAATATTTCTCTGTTCCTGTCTGAATTCTGTTTCTGTCTGAATGAACAGAATTTGCGCCAAAGATACTGGGAGGATATTCATGGAGGTTTGAATAAGGTGCAACCACTGGCCCCTGGAATAAATGGGATATGTTTCATTTTGGTGTCAATACGCTGAGAAATTCGGGGTAAAAGTATGCATAAGTTAAGTTTTCGTTGGATTTTTCGATTCAAGAACAACTAATGGCTGATTTTGACGGGTTTTCAAAAAATGTACAGCCCTTAGTTTTTCGGGTAAAGTGAAGCCTGAAGCAAAAAAAATTAAGATAAAAATCCTAATAAATTGGGGTCCACTTTCTGTTGAATGTGTTTCACGTAAAAACTACTGGTAGAACTTTAATAGAGCTGCAAATAATGAAAGTCTTGATCCCATTAGTGAAATAGTTAATGTTTCATTTTGAAGTGATGTCAAAACAATCAGAAATTAAGATAGAAGCGCGAGGAAATGAGTATCCATTTTCGTTGAATGCGATTCTCACAGAAGCGACTTTTAGAATTATGACCGGATTTCGAACTGCTCACGGAACCAGTTGTAGAATAAGCTTATTTCATGCGTATCTTGATGCGAAGCTGAAAAGTTAAGGTAAAACAATTAGTATGAACTTAAAGGTAAATTATATTTTGCAGTCTAAATGCTTATAATGATTTCAGCCTATGAGCAATTGAGCAGCATCGTATTTTTAGAAAGAAAAAAGCTGTAGCTATCTCTCTCTCTTTCTCTCGTTCACGATGTTTTAACTTGGGGTTTGGAGAGACACTAATCGAAGGATTAGGAATAGAGCGTGGAAGGGACAGGATGACCATGACCACAAGCTGGCACTCGACTTCATGCATAAGGGAGTGGAAAAATTTTCTTTTGAAGGTAAGGCTGTCAGGTATTTGAACAAATTACCAAGTGATGTGATGAATAATTTACCAAAAACGCCGAAGGAAATTAAAATTAAAGTTTCTAAATCGAACAAGTAGATGGGGAGTAATTTGATACTCAAATTATATAGCTAAGGTAATTAAAAATGGTAATTATACGACTAAGGGAATTGCCACCTGAGTGTGTGCTCCATCGCAATTAAATTAATAATAATAATTGTGAAATAATCGGTTTGAGAGATAGATTCGTAAGTCAGCAATCCGAGAGAACGAAGTTGTGAGCAACAGCTAGTTTATAAACAAACCTTTAGCTTGCTGTATTATATTTATTATGACAATTTTTATGGTGAAAGTTTGAAAGATTATGATCTGAACTAATATCTGCTTTTTTGTTTTATTTTGCCTATGGCTGTACGCCTCATCGACATCGAGGTAAGGACGAGTGATAACGAAGGGGAAGGAGTTCAGCAAGACCTTTCGCTGGAACCATTCCGACATTCGGCTGGAGTGATTTTGTGAATTAATAGAAAAGTTAAATCTGGATGGCCGAACAGGGGTTCGAACCCCCGAATGCGAAGCCAGAGCCTAAATTCTGTAGGGTGTGTTGAGACTTTACGTGACCTGCCCCCTGAGCAGAAAATGAAAACTTAAAAATTTTATAAGACCATATTTCATTTAATTTCTGTAGTTTGGAAGAAGAGGAATTCAATGTGAACATGAGAATAACATGGAACTTCAAGTATTTGATGATAATTTCGTTTATCAGTCTCCTTGTAGCCCCAAGATGTTCTGTGGCAATTGAAGTCATACATAACAATCTTTGTTTGTTGGGAGTGGAAGGTAGTTGGTCCTGTGAAGCTAAATGCAGCATTTGGTGGCTTATACACTGATGTCACACTGCATGATTTGATTTCGGTGGTTAGTATCTCTATTTCACCGTCTGAGGTTACCCCTGTTGAAAGAATCTTTAGATCTGGTTTGGCGAAAACTGCACTGTTATACTTTTCACTTGGTCTCTCATTAATAAGGTCCATTCCATTGATATTTGGCCATCTGTCATTTGGTCCTCTATGTGTCTCTTGAATCAATAAAAAGTCATATTTTGAGTGTTTACAGATATTAGATAATAAAATCTCTTTCTCTGGTGATATACTTTCGATCTTTATTGATATAATCGAAAGAGCTAGCTTTAAAAAAAAAAAAAATGCTGTTTAGTTTAAAATTTGTCTTGATGGTGGAAGGATCTGGCATTAGGATTATTCCTAATGTTGCCGAGGGTACGCCCGATCGTATTAACTTTCATATTTCACTATTATGTATGATCTTCGAGGCGGCTCCTTTCGTGTACGATTACTGACGTATATAGATAGTATCCGTAACAAAGAACATTGATGATGATGATTCCGGATGGTCATAACGACCTAGTGACAGCGTTTGTACTGGATTCGCATTCCACCCCTTTCGTAGCTACCTTAACCTAACCCGGTAGTCCTACCGGGTACAGGGGACCCACAGTTTTACGTGGAGTCCGTCCCACGGAAGATTTCTGGCGTACTTCACATATTACGAAGAAAACTGTACCAGAGGTGAAGGTCGGGTTAAGAGCATATGAAAATCACCGAAAAGACAGGAATTCGAACCGGGGACCTTTTGATCCAAAGGCAGACACCTTAACTACTGAACGTTATAATTTAAAAATGCAGTAGTTAAAAATCTTTTATAGTTTTCCTTATACACAGTTAATCTGGGCACATACAAGGGCGTAGCCAGGATTAGCTTTATGCCAGCCTAAAATAGACGAAGCGACATCCCGCCGCGCGGTGGTCGAGGCGGCCGCCCCAACTGTTCACACGAAGCGACTTTTCGAGCAGAGGTCGCCTGGCGCTCGCCGCCTCGACTAGGGTTACCAACATATTTCCGACTGATTATAGCACGTTTTAGAATAAGCTATAAAATATAATACACTTAAAAAATATAGTATTTCACGGAAAGAGTAAGAAAAGGACAAAAAAAGTTTTATTTTCTAGTTATTTATTTTTATAAAAACTTTATTTTTTTATTCCTTGCAACCTTTAACAATTTTTTGTCTACAGTAAAAGTGTCATATTCTTTATTGCATTCAATTTTGAAATTAATGTAGATCAAAAGCTCATTTTTATTAATGAGATACTCATTCTGCTTCTCTCTTCTCACCATTTCAATTTCATAATCGAAAATATCTTTTCTGTGAATGCCGAAGTGGCGGGAGAAATAATCTAAAATAAATTATGCTCTTATTTTTGGCCTGTAGTTCTGTCGGTAAACTCATTACAATCTCGTACTTTTACCTAGATTTCCTTTAGTAATATTATTTCAGAGTACAATTCGTCCATTCTGATACTCATTTTTTCTTGTAAATTTAAAACTTAATTTTTGTATTTTTTATAACCAATAGCTTTCATAAAATATCACTTATTAAGATAGGGCAGACATTTATCAACGAATAATTACTTTTTAACCAAGGAAACACTAGCGCTGATTTTAAAGTTGACATAGTATTACACACATCTAAGTCTATTATTACCATCAAGTTGTTTAAGAGTTTATTGAATGTTAAATGAAAAATGGCTCGCGAAATACAAAAGTAATTTAACTTAAGTGTTCCCATCGGTTTCATTCGTCGTCAAAATATTTTGAGTATGTGTAGGACAATCCTCTCCTAAACTAATAAAACAATCGCTCAGTGACTTCCAATTCAGTTGAAATTGGCGCACTTTCACCATTTTCCTTAACAAATTTAATTTAATATCAAAAGGAAGAACAACCTCTAAGTGAAAATAACTAACAAAACAGAGACGAAGCAAAGACAGACGTACGAGCAATCATTTGTTTGAAGTTGTCAATTTCGACATTAACATAACAGTTCGGAACGCAACCATGGAGGAAGGAAATATATGGAGGAGAAGTGACGTTAAATCGGTGAAGCAGGCTTTAAACTCTCGCGCATGCGCAGTGGCGGCAGCGGCGATATTGCGCTTCCAAACAAATGCGATGTTCACATTGTGTTAGATGCAGTGATTATTTCATTTTGTAACGTGTATAAGTGTTTTATAATGCCATCTTGTGTTGTGTACGGTTGCACAAATAGGCCAGACAGGAAAGAACCTGGAATATCATTTCATAAGTAAGTTGAATTCTAATTATCGTTATTGAAGTGGGCGGTAGAAGTTGCAAACTTTGGAGCATGTGTATAAATATTTAGTCATAGCTCTCAATGGGATGACTTTGTTCTCAAATTTTTGTTGGTGTAGTGTAGAAAATCAGCATACCTTGCTATTTTGCACATAATAGACTAGCATTACTTTTTAACGAGTGTTGAAAATGAGATTTAAATGGGTGTGTTTTACATCGCGATTCAGCGAATTTAGAATTGCGCTTTCTTTCGTCACATTGCAGTTTATGCTGACAGTGTATGATGAAATTAAATGTGTTAAATTATGCTATGCAATCTAGGAATCGTGATGAAGCAAACGATGTTGTTACTGCAAATACAGTTTGCGATTTAAATACGCGTGTGTGGGTAGGTCTACATAGTTTGATTCTATAGAGGCAATTTAATGGAGATTGTGGTTAGGTCTAAATGCAGTCTGTATCAGAATTGTTTTGTTGTTCCATGAGGGACAAAGAATTTATCTATTACTGTTAGTAATTTCATGAGAACCAAGTTAATGACAAAACGTATATCGCGATGGAAACTACTTCCAGCCATTTAAAATTAAGCTTACGATGTATGTTAACAATATAACTGGTCTAGGCCGCATTTCAACCTAACCACAAGTGGTAGTAAAAAAACTGAAATATCCATTCTGCATGTAATTCATTGTAGCTTTGTCAGAATTAATTTCTGGTCCAGGCCGCATATCAACCCAATCCCAGTATATCTCGAAAACTAAGCAAGATATCGAAAAATTTTATTCTTTATTTTCGATTTGTCTCGTCGTGTTACATAAGAATCGATCATTAAATTTGACTTTTGCGAAAAAAATTTTCTCCGTTTCAACACAAGACACCTCACTTTTGATACAGTATATCTCGAGAACTAGGTGAGATATTGAAAATGTTTATTCTTTATTTTTCATTTGTATCTTCTTTTAAAATAAGAATCCATCATGAATTTTGACTTTGACCAATTTTTTTCTTCTGAATTTCAACCAAAATCATTTCACATTTGGAACAGAATATATAAGCAGGATATCAAAAGAATTTATTCTTCATTTTTTGTCTCATCGAGTTACATAATAATCCATCACCAGATTGCGGCGTCACGATTATCCTAGAGTCCCCTTGAGGTTTTTGTACATATTCCCTGTGTCTGTATGGAAGCGGCCATGCCCCCTCCACTCCGGCCATGCCCCCCCCCCCCACTCCTCCTCCGCCCTGCTTCACTTCAATGCTTGGTAAAGGTCTCTTGCGTCGTCTCCATATATTTCCTTCCTCCATGAACGCAACAAGACAAAGGTGCGTTCGGATACACGTACATCCCATCAGTCAAGAGGGAACCATACAGTAATGTGCGTTCACAGATTTGACAAAGTAGGGATTTGTTTGTTATTAGTTTGTGTTTAAAAAAATGTTTAATCCACCCACCTGAAATATAGTACCTTCGCGTACTATAAATTGTTTCAGCAGTATATAGTACGCAGACCCGAAATACCATACAATACCGTATATACGGTTGGCAACCCTAGCCTCGACCGACACGTGGACCGTCGATTTGACGCGTATAACTCAATTCCTCGTAAAACAATCGATATTGAAGACAAGAGGGAGATGTTTCTGTGGTTACTGTACCGAAGGTGGAACAGGACAAGAAAAACAGACAATATCAGTGCTTCCGAATTCATTTTTCCCTAGTAAAATGAAAAATATGAGAACGCTAGTCATAAAAAATATGATTCCTTGGAAACAATCAGACACTCAAACTTCTTTTACGGTTCAAAAGTACAAATTAAGATAAAAATTAAGATAAAGTTTCAGTGGTGGATCAATAGAAAAATATTAAATTTGGAAGTCTAAATAGTATATTATTAGATGAATATGAAATCAGGAAATAATTTGAAGAAAAGTGAAAAATTATATTCGAATTTTAATTATGTGTTTAATGTGATCGCATGTTAAGTGTTTTATATTTGAACACTAACGTGTAATGATACAAAAAGGGAATAAAAATTCCATTTCTGATTTATTTTCTTTTGTTGGCAGTGTCGCCGCCTCCACGCCGAGAGTTCAAAACTGATGAGGCGGCATCGTCTGTTTTGCCCCAATTAATTACATTGACCCATGCGTCGACTCGACCGCCGCGCGGCGCAAAACGCCTCGTCTGTTTTAGACCCTAGGGTGGCGCAAAAACAAGG
This sequence comes from Vandiemenella viatica, assembly GCA_031002005.1. Classification (NCBI taxonomy): domain Eukaryota; kingdom Metazoa; phylum Arthropoda; class Insecta; order Orthoptera; family Morabidae; genus Vandiemenella; species Vandiemenella viatica. The sequence continues at coordinate 35,660,969 of JARYHS010008074.1, read as the reverse complement.
AACATACATTTGAAAATGGTTTTTGCTTGAAAAAAAAAAAAAAAAAAAAAATTAAATGTTGATTTAAGTTATCTAAATTTTTTGGCTGAATTTTGACAAAATTTATTTTCCAATATTAGAAATAGGAATTTGCATTTTCATTGATTATTCGCTCGACTACTTCACGAAACGAGCTACGATAGGGCTACGCCCATGGGCACATATTTTTTTTTTTTTTAATATTCTCAATAATTTACGAAACACTCAAGTTAAAAGACAGTATTTATTAAATTATTTTGGGATTGGAAGTTGAAAGTTTAACATGATTTTGAACATCGAGAAAATTTTTAAATGAATGAGTGTTATATGAACGTGAGTGCGGTGTGTTTTAGAAATAACGCGCTATGCTCATAAAGTATGGAAATCTGATAACACGGACTTTAAATTGTAGGTATCAGTATAACTTACTTCCTCTTCATGTAGCCTATAGGCCAAAAGCCTGTTCCGACCTCATTCTTCCGACCACCTCTTCCTAGGTCTTCCAATGTCCCTTCTGCCTGTGGGATGGTACTCCAGGGCAAGCTTAGGAAATCTGTCATTTCTCATCCGTAGGACGTGGTTCTTCCAGTTATCCCTTTTTTGGGTAATTCTATCATTTAGCGAGGAGATATTCAGTTGTTCCCTTATTTCCTCATTCCTCCTCCTATCATGTTTTCGTGACTGGATAATGTTAAAAAAATGAATAGTTTTTACTTCTCATTTGTGTTTCCCAGGAGCGAATTTTGTTTTGAAAAGCTTTAAGATGACTGTACAGCTGATTTACCAATTGCCCTTGTTTTTGAAGCTTCAATTTCAGGTCGTTTAAGTGTTCTGTGACGTCTACCAGGAATGCCAAGTCACAAAACCATGTTGGATCACTAATTTGCGGCAATGATTTCTCTTTCAATTCCATAAAATCAGTTATTTCTTAATTAAGGTCATAAAATCTTTTAGCATTTTACCTTTGCTTAGCCACCATATTTCGCGATAGTATGTCACATCATCGTGTTTTAAAGAGAGTTCATTTAAAAATGTTTTAAACTGGCGATGGTTAAGATCACGGGATCTAATGAAATTGATGGTATTTACTACCACATTAATAACGTTCTTCAGTCGAATGGGCTTAGAACACAAGTTTTGTTGGTGAATAATGCAATGCAGAATTATTAAATCACATTCTTGCACATTCACAGCGGTTGCTCTTTCCTTCAGAATTGCGATAAAACCTTTTGGTGAACCGACAATTGAAGGTGCACCATTTGTGCATACTCCAACTAATTTACACCACTGCAACCATATTGCTCAAAAGTACTTTGCATCTCGGCAAAAATATCTTTAATTTAATTTAATTTAATTGCAATGGAGCACAGGCTCCGGTGGCAATTTCCCTACACACCCATCTTCCCCCTATCCTGCACCCACCTACATTTGCCCTCTACAAATTTTATCTTTAAATTCTTTCAAAGTTTTCAGGTAAATTATTCATCATTTCTCTTGGTAACTCATTCCAATCCCTGACACCATTACCTAAAAAAGAGAATCTTCCCACACCCTTGTGCCTGAAATCGAGTGCCAGCTTGTGGTCATGGTCATCTTTTCCCTTCCATGCATCTACTTTTCATACCTACTGCAATATCTTTCCATGCCTCATCGCCAGTATATGCCCTGTACATTCCCATGACCCTCCTCATCCTCATCCTCATCCTGTCTTGCAATGAATCCCATTCCAGCTCCTTTATCATATCCGTCACTTATTGCATTCTGCGATAATTTCCAGAAACAAATCTAACAGCCCTTTTTTGCACCCTCTCCAACTCCTGTATTTGATACGTAAAATGAGGGTCCCATACTACACTACCATATTCGAGCAATGGTCTGACCAAAGTTTTGTAACCCAATTCCTTGACTTCTCTCGTACATCCCCTCATCACTCTCTCCAACAAGTGCAGAACTTTGAAACCTTTTCCTACCACTTGTCCTATGTGTCCTGCCAGTTAAGTTTGTTATCAAAAGTAATTCCAAGATATTTACATTTCAAGTCTTCAGCAAGCAATTCTTTCCCCACATTATATTCATAATTAACCTTTTGTTTTTTTATTTGTGTATCTAATAAGCTGACTCTTCTTTGAATTCATCTTCACTCCATGTTTACCAACCCAATTAGATATCCTGTCCAGATCACCCTGCAACTGTTTACAATCCTCTATCGTTTTGATTCTTTTATACAGCATTATGTCATCTGCAAACAATCTAATTTCAGATAGTAAACAATCAACACAATTATTCATTAGAATAATGAATAGCAATGGTCCCAATACGCTACCCTGTGGCACACCCATTTTTACTTCCACTTCTTTTGATACTACATTTCCTACCCTAACTTTCAGTTTTCTACCTTTTAAAAATTCTTCTACCCAGCAAATGACTTTCTTATCCACTCCAATGGTTTTTACCTTATTTACTACCATTTTATGGCTTACTCTGTCAAACACCTTAGACCAGTGTTTCCCAACCTTTTTTGGGTCATGTCCCACTTTCAACATTTTTTTTGCCCCCCATACATAATTTTTAATAAAAAAAATTATTTGTTATTAAAGAAACTGATATAGGATGGTTTTTGAAAGAAAACACTTTAATATTATCATAAAACACAGTAAGTAAAATTAAAAAACATATAATGAAATACTAAAATTCAAATTCAAAAGATTTATAATAAACATTTATTATGGCAATTTAGTGTGATCCTTTTAAGAATTTGCTTTTTTGCTATATTTTGTAACCATATCTGGCATTGTGTTTAAATAACTCAAAGAGAAAGCAGTAAAGTCGTATCAAGTCAATTTCTAAATTGCCCCCCTAAAAAAACCAAATTGCCCCCCTGTGGGGCGTGGGCCCCACGTTGGGAAACACTGCCTTAGACAGATCTAGTGCTACACTATCAATTTGGCCTCTCTTGTCCATTTCATCTGAAATATCTTGCATATATCCCACCAACTGAGATTCGCATGAATATCCTTACCTGAAACCATGTTGCCTGCTTGAGTGGTCCCTTGTAGCGGCCGTAAAGCCAGTAATTCCTCTGTCACTACAAATTTTTCATCAACACCTCGTATAAAAATAGCTAACTGCACTGTGTCAGATAAATCTGTACTCTCATCCAAAGCAATCGAAAATGCTTGAAACCAGGCAATCTATCAGTCATTTATATATATATATATATATATATATATATATCACTAGCCATCATATCTATACGTAGAACAACAGTACGTCACGATAAGCTCACTTTCTCAAACTCTTTCTTCTTTTCTGTGTACAAAAGTTCTGCAACATCTACTAGGCACTCTTTAACAAACACTCCCTCAGAAAACGACTTCGATGTTTTCGCTATTTTGAAACTAACTAAAAAACTAGCTTTAACAATGTCTAGATTTGATCTTTGTGAATTGAACATTTGTTGCTATTTCCCTAAATCGGTAATAAGTTTTTAATTTTATCATTTCTTAACTGGCCCATAAGTAAATTATATCGAACGAAATGCTTTCTGGAGTAATGCCGCTTCATATTGTATTCTTTTAAAACAGAAATTGTTTCACTGCACAACAAAAACATAGGTTTACCACTGTGCATGATAAAGTATTCATCAGTCCATTTGTTTTGGAATTGACGACATTCTGTGTCCACTTTCCGCTTTTAAACGAGACATCTTGATAGATTGTTGACACGTGCGCTGAGCGGTTTATATGTTACCCGCAGTAAGCAACTAGAATACTCTCGATCGTACGCGAATATGCGATGCGAGCGGTCAGAGTTGACTGTTATGAATAACAGTCGAGTCTGGAGCGCTTCAAGGTCATCGGGCGGCTTCTCGAATGTTTATCTGTTTGTCTCTTTCTAATGACCATATCAGACTCGATCTGTTTCGTTGCACTGCGTACGCTTAATAATATTATTTCTCGATTTTAGTCTTTATGATTTGAATACATACTACATATTTTTTTGCGCGTTATTTGAAATTTCTGAATCTCTCGCGGGCCGGATTGAAGCTGGTGGAGGGCCGGGGTTGCCCATATATGATTTAGGGAATACTCTTTTACTAACCTTAAAAACTTCATTTCAGATGATTGAATTTTGTTTTTATATTGGGTTTTATTTACCCATGTTTTACTGCCATATAGCAGAAGCCATTGTTTTATAAAACTTGAGTTGCATCTCCTCTCGCGCTTTACCTTTCAGTGTTCGTCAAATTGTTCCACACATATACTGAAATCGGTGAAATTTCTTCTTCGGCTCGTTATCCTCGTTAAAAGATAATTCACATCCGAGATAAGTAAGCTGGAGACTTGTTCTTACCGAGCGTGGTGGTGTAACGGATAGCGTTCTGGCCTCGCATTCGGGAGGACGGCGGTTCGAATCCCCGTCCGGGCATCCAGATTTGGGTTTTCCATGGTTTCCCCAAATCACTCCAGGCGAATGCCGGGATGCTTCCTTCAAAAGGCCATGGCCGAATTCCTTCCCATTCCTTGCCCCCATCCTTTCCCGTCTCTAAAGACCACGTTGTTAAAAAGGGACGTTAAACTGTTACAAAAAAAAAAAAAGACTTGTTCTATTGGCTGATTGTCTACCACTATTTTAACTCTGATAGGGTACTTCCTCTGCCATGCCATAACTTTCGTTTTGCACGAGACAACTGCAGATTATAATCTTTGCTGATAATGTTTAGCATATGAATTGCTTTTTGAAGTCCATCTTCAGTTTCCTGGAGGATAAATTGCCCATCTGCAAACAACATAGAGTTTATATAAGTGTTGTTGCTTATTTTTATACCAGGATGGGCATTTTCTTTCCATTTCCTTACTAAGTCATCTATATATACAGGGTGTTACAAAAAGGTACGGCCAAACTTTCAGGAAACATTCCTCACACACAAACAAAGAAAATATGTTATGTGGACATGTTTCCGGAAACGCTTACTTTCCATGTTAGAGCTCATTTTATTACTTCTCTTCAAATCACATTAAACATGGAATGGAAACACACAGCAACAGAACGTACCAGCGTGACTTCAAACACTTTGTTACAGGAAATGTTCAAAATGTCCTCCGTTAGCGAGGATACATGCATCCACCCTCCGTCGCATGGAATCCCTGCTGCGCTGATGCAGCCCTGGAGAATGGCGTTTTGTATCACAGCCGTCCACAATACGAGCACGAAGAGTCTCTACATTTGGTACCGGGGATGCGTAGACAAGGGCTTTCAAATGCCCTCATAAATGGAAGTCAAGAGGGTTGAGCTCAGGAGAGCGTGGGGGCCATGGAATTGGTCCGCCTCTACCAATCCATCGGCTCCATGAGCTCTAACATGGAAAGTAAGCGTTTCCGGACACATGTCCACATAACATATTTTCTTTGTTTGTGTGAGAGGAATGTTTCCTGAAAGTTTGGCCGTACCTTTTTGTAACACCCTGTATATTGAAGAGTGTTGGAGACAGGCTACAACCTTGCCGCACTCCTTGGTTAATCGCTATTTCTTCTGTAAGTTTATTTCCTAGGTCTAATACGATTTGTGTCCTTCTATACATATCTTGAACAACTTGTATTAAATACTCTGCATATCCATTTCTTTGCATTATTTCCCACAGTTTTTGTCTATTTATTTTATCGAACGTCTTTCATAATCTATAAAAGCAATGAAAGTCTTTAAATTAAATTCTCTTCTCTTTTCCAGTAGTTAAGGCAGAATATGATATCTATGCAGGATCTTCCTTTCCTAAACCCACATTGTTCTTCTGATAAGAGAGCATCTGCTAATACTTTGAGCCTGTTATTTATTATTTTTGCATATATTTTGTAGCCCGTATCAGTATAACTGTAAACAAGTATGTTTGGTGAAGTAAATGACAGTCAGTGAAATGTAAATTTGTATTAAAATTCATAGCAGTAACCATTTTATTCACAGTGCAGAAGATTATAATTTCTGCACTATGACTTGGCACCAATTTGCTTACTTACATCCTCTTCGTGGAAAGGCCTACTCCGACCTCAGTTTACTAACCATCTCTTTATGGGATTACCGATACACTTTCTTAATATAGGACGGTACTACAGAGCAGGCTTCGGAAACCTATTACACCCATCCTTAAAACGTGGTTCTTCCACTTTTTTTTTCTTTTTTGGGAAATTCTTTCATTTAGAAACGGAATACCCAGTTGCTGCCTTATTTTTTAATTCCTTCTTCTATCGTTCAGGTAATATTATTTTACTGATCTTAGGAACTTCATTTCGAATGGATTAATTTTATTTACCCACGTTTCATTGCCATACACCAGAGTCGATACTGCGACTGCCACTGTTTTATCAAATTTGAGTTGAGTCTTCTCACAGCCTTTACCTTTCATTGTTCGTTGAATTGTTCCACACATGTGTTAAAATCGATGAAGTTTCTTCATTAAAGGATAGTTCACAACCGAGGTGGGTAAAGCTTGAGACTTGTTCTATTGGTTGATTGTGTATCACTATTTTGACTCTGATAGGATATTTCTCTTGTCATGCCATAACTTTTGTCTCTGTACTAGAAAACTACATATTAAAATCTAATAATATTTAATATATGCATTGATTTTTGGAGTCCATCTTCTGTTGTCCACCATTAGTAAAAAAGTAATGAACGCATTTCAATGAGACTTTACACAGTGATACTAATTACATATTCGATTACTTTTTGTGTGTTTCAATAACATAGTTCTAGATGATGGAGAGATCCAAAATGTAAATTTTGGAACCATTGCCTTGTGTGTTCGCTAAAAAAAAAAAAAAAAAAAAAAAAAAAAAAATAGTGAATGGATTTCAACGACCGAGCGTGGTGGGTGAACGGCAACGGTCTGGCCTAGTATCTGGAAGGACGCTGATTCGAATCCCCGTCCAGGTATACAGATTTGGGTTCTCCGTGGTGTCCCTAAATCACTCCAGCCGAATGCCGGGATGCTTCCTTCAAAAGGCCGTGGCCTGATTCTTTCCCGTTCCTAGCATGAATATAGTACACAATATCTGATGAGGAAGGGAAATAAGTAAAATATATGCGGGTAAAACTGATTGTATTTCAACTCTAAACGTAACACAAATGCTCTACGATACTGCAACAGATATAAACATCCATCACCCTAAGATATTTAACATATGTTTTAACTAAATGCCCTGAGGCTTAAGAGTTATTGCCTTAAGTATTTTATAACTGTTTTGTACCAACTAACTGAGTCAAAATAAGGTCCAAGAAGAAAATATTTTCTTCAAATATTAAGACAATATTTCTCACTTAAAGCGAATCTTCAAAAAAACTTTCTGATACTGATAAAAATAGCAAAGTTTGGGTTGAATGGGAAAATTGCATCCATCTCTTCCCATGTTAGACCCAAAACAGAATATTTAAGTAGCGTAAGGGATTTAGTTTAACAGATGTTGGTAATTGTAGCAGCAAAAATTATAATACTTTAATTAGTACCTTGAGGAGTCCATTCTCCCGAACAAAAAATATCTGATGTTTCATTTTCCACTCAGTATCGAAAACAACGCTTCGTCAAGTACGATTGTAAAAACAGGAAAAGACGACCGCGGAAACCACAGACTGCAGCTGAAGTAAAATACCACGCCTTATAGGATTTATGGATATCGTAAAATTCATTCACTAAATGTTAGCTGTGACGGAGACAACCTGTATTGCTGCCTATGCTAAGTTCACGATATCCAAGGTGTACCGGAATTTTCAGAATACGCAATGAAAGGTCATTGGATTATAAAAATCAGATAATTTGGTGGTTGACCATTCTTTCCTGTATTTCTCTACTCACTGGCCAAGACAGTGCTTTGAAAGCTATTTACTGACGGACTTTAGAAATGGAATCAACATCGTTTCGTTACGTTTTTCGGAGAAATGGCCTTCAGATCAGGTGCCATTAAAAATATCTGAAACTTACTGAACGCATCTTTTCATTCGTAGTATCAGCAACTTGCAGCACACGCTAAAATACATTTAACATTCAGCTTGAAAATCATGAGATTCCCGATTTATCGAAACCAAACACAGAAATTTTACTATCACAGCTCGAAGCTAATTGGTGACGTAATGAAAGAAAAATATATATATATATATATATCTACGCAGTGCATCATGGATTCGCAATGGTATTTCCCCAGTTAATTATTTCTGGTACTGTGAAACGAGTATTTCTTCCCGATATTTTTCGGATTGACTACCATTGTTAAATTTATTCATTAACTCGTTTCAAAAGAAGCAACCACACACACAAATTTGATATATATATATATATATATAAATATAAATGTACATAATTCTTTGGCATGTTTCCTGCAGCAAGGATGGGGATTTTTTTTTTTTTTTTTAATGGCTTTCGGCGACTAAGCCATTCAGCCAGCTCAATGTGTTTATGATATCTCTTCGTCTGAATTTTTTAGTTACTCCAGTGCGTTTACGCTTCCTATGGACCACAGGACGGACAGGACATTCACACAGACACACAACACTTAACATCCATGCCCGCGGCCGGATTCGAACCGGCGACCTAGTGCTCTAGCCCCTACGCTACCGAGGCCGGCAAGATGTAGATCTTCCAAGGCGTCATCCAATCTTTTCTGTGATTGCAGCATATCCTGCAGGATTGAATCGGTCAGATGTTCGCTAGAATGTAGAAAACATGTTTTCAATTTGAGCTGTTTCCAAGTGGGTCGGTGCCGGTATAGAGACGTGCTTCAGACGTGGTTGCCTTTTGTATTCACTTTATAACAGCTTCTTCGTACCTGATGTCGTGCCAAGAATTTTACACACCCTAAGCCATAAAACGATGGTAAATAAGGAAAGCAATAGGGGTTGATAAAAAAAATGATGTGAAGGGTGGAGGACTTTTTAAAAGGTCGAAAGCTAAGAATTAAGGCAGGTAATGCACTATCAGTAGAGGAGAAATGGAAAAAAGAGTGAAATAGGTTAGTGAGTTGGTACCATTGGTGTTCATTATTCTAATGTCGATGGTTTACGTTCAGAGAGTAGACTTTTTGCACACGTAGTAATGTTAAATAACAGAACTGCGAAGGGAAAGGATTGGGGAAAAAATATAGGAGAATCTGGACAGGTCTGGTTTGGTCAACGTGGAAAGAAGAGAAATGTAAATAATATTTGACGTATTAGTCATACACATACAAAAATGAAGATTTTTTTATGGTTATAAGGCAGGGGAGGAAATGCTTCTAGAAGTCTTTAAATGTAAATATCACTGCATTAGTTTTAAAAATAAACGCAATGATATTAAGAAGTTTCAAAATCGTTCGTTTATTGGAGAAGTTGATGAGGGGTGTACGAGGAAAATGAAACGAATAGCAAAATCCTGATTACTGGTTGAATATGGTAGTGCAGTATGGGATCCATGTTTCGAGTATCCAAACATCCGAATCTGTATTTGGCGTAAAATTGGGTAATTTTTTTGCCAATTTTTAACTTTTTTTATGACCACATTGATTTCAGATGTTTTTTACACATACCAAACTATTTTGCGTTTTTATCAGGTTGTTCAGTGAGTTTTGGCTTTAAAATTTTTCTCTATCTCGAACTTACTTTAATTCCTCACTTTTACTTACTGGCACCGGTTCGCAGGAAATTAAGTATAATAACCAGTATACAGCTATTATACAATTAATGGTTAGCAAATGTTTTGGTAACAACCTACTATATGGTATTCAAGATCTACTACTGATTACGACAGCTATAGGTAATGTTTTTTTCTTCTTTTTTTATCACTATAAATACAACTACAACTGCAGGATTGAGACGATAGAAAAACAGTTGACACTTTTGCGCATGCGCGTCCTCCAGCAATGTGCCACCTACTTATTGGACGTCATTACGTCACACCACAGGGGAAATTCAAACGTCGTGGCTTCATACACCCCCAAAATTCATGTCATGAAGACGGTCCTCTCCATCTTCCTGATGTGCACTGACAACCACCGACGTAATTTTAATATCCCATTCTGTGAGGGGATTTACCAGAGAAGTAAAGAAATTGGATTATAAAACTTTGGCCAGACCATTGCTTGAATATGCACCAACATTTTGGGTATCAAATAAAGGAGTTGGAGTGGATTCAATGAAGAGCTGCTAGATTTGTATTTGAAAATTACCTCAGAGCACAAAAAAATTACCTATATGATCAAAGAGCTGGAATGGGCAATCAGGAAGAGAGTCATGGGAGTGTACAAGGCGTTTATTGGTGATGAGGTGTGGAAAGCTATTGGTGTAAGAATTAGGAGTAATGCTTAGAAGGGAAATGATGACCATGAAACTCGATTTCAGGCACAAAGGTGTGGGAAGATTTTCTTCCGTAGTTAAGGGGGTCAGGGATTGAAATATGTTACTAAGAAAAATGATGAATAATTTACCAAAAACGTTGAGAGAAATTTAAAGTTGAATGTTAGAGTGTAAAAATAGGTGGGTACAGGAAAGGGACCGAGCGTGGTGGGTGAACGGTTAACGTTCTGGCCTCGCATTAGGGAGGACGCGGGTTCGAATCCCCGTCCGGGCATCCAGATTTGGGGTTTCCATGGTTTCCCCAAATCACTCCAGGCGAATGCCGGGATCCTTCATTCATAAAGGCCATGGCCGAGTTCCTTCCCGTTCCTAGTGCCCAATCCCAGCCCGCCTCTAATAACCTTAGCCGTCGATGAGGCGCAAAGCCGCAAGTAAAAAAAAAGGAAAAGGGGAAAATGGATGTATAAGGAAATTGCCACCGGAAATTTGGATCCATCGTAATTAAATTAAACAACGTAGTGAACCACGTTTTTTTAAATAGTTAAAATTTTTTAACGATGTATTACTTGCTGTAAAGTATTTAGTCGGGGTGGCGCTGCGTCTTTAGTATATAAAACCAACATTTCGGCCGACATGCTTCGGCCTTCTTCTAGTGCAGAACCGCGATACGAAGTGTATGTGATGCTCTAACTTTCTTTCTTATCCCTAAGACTCAGGAATTCCTCTGTAGAAGTTGTTGTCATTCTTTTTGAGGGTACACTGTTTTTTTTTTTTTTTTTTTTTTTTTTTTTTTTTTTTTTTTTTAATTTTTTTTTTTTTTTTTAAATGGTTATAGCCAGTTGCCGGAATGTGTGGCATAGTTTCTGCGATTTCACGTAGAACGTCAGTTGGGAATCGCATCGGTAAACGCAGAGCTCTCTTGTGGCCATAGTTTTGTAATCTCTAGAGACTCTCTGCATGAGTGTTGGCAGCGTACGTCCACACAGGACAGGCTTACTCTTTTATAGGACGCACCAGTGCCTTGTATATTTGGAGTCCACTACTGGGAGGGAGAGTGCAGTTAGTGTTAACCGCTGGATAGAGTGCCCCCAGTCGCTGGTGCATTCTGCGTCTATTATCTTCGATGTGTGTCTTCCTCATTAATTTGGTGTCCACAGTCGGTCCAAGGTATTTGTTTCTGGTCGACAGAGGGATTCTGTCACCGAAGAGTCGGAACACCGGTTGTGGTGGTCGTCGTTTTCATGTTAGCATGATTTCTTGGCTCTTGGAGGCGCTGATTTTGACTCTCCATTTGGTGGCCCATTCTTCAGTATCTTCCAGCGCAACTCGAAGACGGCATCCACTGGGATAGGACACCGGGAGGTTGCAGAGATTGCTGTGTCGTTAGTTTGATTTCATGACAGATTGGTATTTTGGCTGTGTATAATGTATAAAACACTGGGCATAATACAGGTCTATACCAAAAGTAGTAGGACTGATTTAAAAAAAAAATGTATTGAAGATATCTTTACAATTCCTTAATCCTCTTCGAAATAGCACCCTTAGGCAGCTACACGCCAAAAATTACACTGTTGCCATTGGCCGTACGCCTTCTGGAAGTCAGTTTCGGGGACGCTGTTGAGAGCCCTCGTCGATGCTGCTTCAACGTCCTAGATTGAGTCAAACCGCTGTTCCTTCAGCTGCCTTTTCATCCGTGGGAATAAAAAAAAAAGTCAGTTGGAGCCAGATTGGGACTGTAGGCGGGGTGCAGCAACGTGGCAACGCTGAATCGGGCCAACAGTTGCCTTCTTCATCCTCCCGTCCAATGAAGGCTCGCATGAGCAAATCAAAGATCAAGACAATGCTGATCGTGTTTTTTTTACCAATGCGGGGTGATTCATAAGGAGTTCGTTTCCCCTGGGGAAACTGTCAATTCGAACTTTTACGTGCAAGTGCTAAACCGCCTGCGAGGACCGAGTGAATCGCGTCCGACAAGTCATCTCCGCCTACTGGACTCTGCATCACGACAATGCGCCGTGCCAAGGCGCGCCGTCATGAGCCAACTGTTGACCCGAATTGACATTGCCGCGTTGCTGCACCCCGCCTACAGTCCTGATTTGGCTCAATCTGACTTTTCTTACTCACATGGATGAAAAATCAGCTGAAGGAACGGCGGTTTGACTCAATCCAGGACGTTCAAGCAGCATCGACGAGGGCTCTCAACAGCGTCTCCGAAACTGACTTCCAGAAGGCGTATGGCCAATGGCAGCAGCGTAATTTTGGCGTGTAGCTGCCTAAGGGTGCTATTTCGAAGAGGATTAAGGAATTGTAAAGATATCTTCAATATTTTTTTTTTTTTAAAATCAGTCCTACTACTTTTGGTATATACCATGTACACTCCCGTCTGGGACTCCTGCGCGGATGCTTCTTCTCGTAGAGAACTAGTTCCCTAATTTTAGCTTGAAGGTCCGTTACTGGAGGTAGCTTTTTATCAGCTGCAGGAAGAGTGTTGCCATCTTGTATCGTAGACTGCAATAACAGACCGAATCAAACGCCTTCACACGTCTAAGAGGCCCAGCCAATAGCTGCTTCCACTGCCGTCAAGAGTTGCTGTGTCGCCGAGTGGCCAGCACGTGTTGTTCTTGGGCGGATCATATTTCCTTCTCGAACGTGCACCAGTAGTAGCTTCACCAGTAATCTTTCAAAGAGCTTGCTGATGTTCGGACGATAGTTTTGTGGCTCTCTTGGATTCTTACCGGGCTTGGGGACGGCGATGATGACTGCTTGCTTCCAAGCTGTTGGATACATTCTGCTCTTTGCTACCCTGTTCAACAGGTGCATCAGTCCCACAGTGGCGCCAAGGGACATATTATTCAGGATGCTGTTTGTTATCCCATTGTGTCTCGATGCCTTTTCCGGCGGCAGCTTTCCTCTCTCTTCCAGAAGTTTTTCTATCCCTCCCTCTTCATCCTTTACGTTGTAATGTGGAAGGTGGCATCGGACCGTTCTACAGTGCTGTTCGTCAAGGGGATCTGCAACGGGGCAAAAGTTGTCTTCAAAGTTATCGGCGAGTGCCTTAGTTTTATTATTGGGCTTGCAGATGGGTCCAATCTCTCCAGGTTATGGGCGTACTTGGCTGCGTCGTTTGGTGTTTCTGGCCAGCCGTCTTCTACTTAGGGTCGACAAATTATTCGACCATTGTTGGTTTCTATCGTCGACTACTCGAGCTTTGACCTCGCGTATTAAACGGCTGAGTTGGCATTGATCTTGGGGTCTTCTTGATTTTTGCCGTAGTCTCTCATCTCTGTTTTTTTAAAAATAGTAATTAGCTTTACGATGTCAGCTGGTACATGTTCCTGCTCATGGCCGTTCCTTGCTGGTGGGTCTGCTGCTTTTTTTTTTTATTGTACCTGTTAGTTATTTGAGTGCATCCTCAGACTCTTCCTCTTCGTCTTCTTGTAGTTGCGCCATCTGATGTTGCTAGAATCGTGGCTAGTCAGCTTTACAACAGTCTTTATTTCTTATAACTTGTCTGTCTTCATCCTATTATATAAAACGCTAACGTGGCGTCTGCATGCGTCGTCTATAGCTGCTACTCCTATTGGCTAGAGAACGGCCAATCATCAACCACCATATTACATTCATACCACCATCTTGCTTTTCGTTTATTTACAGCTAGACGCAGAAATTCATATAAGGAGACAGAGGTTCAATATTTACGCTATTTTATCTGTATCAGTTAGACGCAGAAATTCATGTGAGGAGAAGGGGATTCAATATTTACGCTATTTTATCTGTATCTGTTATGAGGACTAAGTTAAACCATAACCTAAGAATTTTTTTGGCATAAGGTAAGAAGCAATGAAGTTTATTAAAAACTAGGAGAAACGTACATAATGCGAAATGTATTAGTCAAATAAATAACAGTTATCCGTTTTCGAAATTATAGTCCCCGTCATCTAAAGAGAAATGCATTTTATTATTTTAAAATCCTAACAAAATACTCTGATAATCTAAGGAGAGTAACGTATTCATATAACTAAAGATATCATTAAGGATGACTTATTCGTTTCTCCTTATAAACTTTCCATAATAAATTCCTACTACCATTATATGTGATAGCCCTACCCTTAGTTTTTGATACATGTGTTAGCAATTAAATGAGACTTAAGATAACTTTTTTATCATATTTAAATCATCAAGGATATGACTATTTACTGTTTAAACGATGTGACACTCGAAATTCAACAACGATATTATTGCCGCAAAATAGCAGTGAGCAGTGATATTAGAAATACTGAGAGCAGGGGAAAAAAATAATGCCAGGCAATTATATGTCACAAAGTTACAATTAGTACGTTCGATTAAATTTACATATTGCTTTTTATTTATCTACGACAACCCAATGGAGAAATTAATGTAAGGAGAAGGGTTTTCATTATTTACGCTATTTTATCTGCCTCAGTTGTAAGCGCCAGGTTAAACCGTAAACTAAGAATTTTTGGGCACACGATAAGAAACAATGAAGCTTATTAAAAATTCAGAGAATCGTACATACGTAATCGCGACATGTATCAGTCAAATAAATAACAGCTATTCGTTTTCGAAATTATAGTCTCCGTCATCTAACGTAAAATGCATTTATTTATGTCAGACTCCTCCAAGTGCTCTGATAATCTAACCAGAGTAACGTATTCATATAACGAAAGATATAATTAGAAATGATTCTTTTTCTTACAAGCTTTTTCAGAATGAATTCCTACTGCCACCATAGGTGATACCGATCATTATTCATATGAGGGTAATAGAAGCTATGATTTTCGAACGCAATATTGGTGGAGGTTGTGGTTAAGTTTACCAGAATCGCAACTGACACATTTTGTTACAGCATAATTCACTCTGAAATGAGTTTTACAAACCAATTAAACTACTTTCATAAGTGCCATGTTACTAAAGATATTTATTAATGAGGGTAGAAGTAGTTTCATATTTAACGTGCTGAATTGTGCCTGGACCAGGAATAAAACTGATATTACATGGATAGCAAAAGTTTTTGGGATTCCTAATCTGATTTAATTTAATTGGTTCTTTACTTCCGGCGTCATTAATTCAGTAGAAGTTACTATGCAAACGGCAAATGAAATATGTAGAACATTGCAAAATCAAGATCATTAGCATTATGTAATATCAGTTCCATATAATTAACCAACTTCAAAAAAAAGAACTGCCAGAATACTGCGTTAAAATCGTCATTTTTGACGGGCTCGAAGCTAGTATTAGATATTTCAGTAATTACAGGCTTGTAGTCAGATGACAGTCGGTTAACCACTCTTGCCTCTAAAAGGCCTGATATTCCGTTACAATGGTGACGTCCTCCTCGATGTCTATGATCATGTGGGGTGTGTGTCAGGCTGTCGGGGGCAATCACTATGCAGTCTTTTCGATTTGCTGCTCGTAGAAGTCTCCGCCTGTTGATTTTGGTGACTCTGACATTCCAGGTCTAACGCATGGCACTGAAATCCTCAGCAATAAGTACCCTGCCACGTAACGATAGGAGGGCTTCCAGGTCTTCTTCCTCTGTATGCATAATGGCAGGGTGGTAGACAGAAATCACGTTGATGGTGCCTTCTTTGGTCTCGACCACCACTCCTGTGGCTTCTATAGATGTCATGGCCTGTACTTGAATGTTTTAGTGCGGAAGCGTAGAGCACACCATAACAGCTATCCCTGTTCCAGCTGTTTCGGTAAATATTGTAGCTTGATCTGTGGTTTGAGGTGGGTTTCGCAGAGAAGGCATATGTCGATTAATTTTTCCAAGAGAAACTACGTCCGTTCATCCTGCTGCTGATAAAATTCGTTAGAGTTCCATGAACAGAACGTAAACTCGCCTGTCTACATCTGTCTATGGTTAGATGCGACAGTCGCTATTGATATCTTTATTGCTTCCTGCCGCGGCAGGCACTCCAGTATTGAGAGACCATTTGCATTAGCATCTGCTAGAGCAGGCGAGGGCCATTAGTGAGATCTCCTTGACCTCGGTTGGAGGCTGTCATTTGTTCTGCGTTCTGAGTTTGTTGTGCATTTGGTGTGGTTTCGTAGGAGTCGCTGCGTGAGGTGTTTTTTTCCGTTGTAAGCAATACGCTAGAAAGCTGGAGTATATGTCAGCCCTACCGTCGACATTTCACACTAGAACGAGATTACAGCCTAACAGTATAGAAACTATTTATCGCGGCCGCAAAAGCCTTCGACTGCATCTTCCCGTCTCTAAAGACCTGGCTGTTGAAAGACGTAAAAAAAATACTACATCTTCCTCTAACAGTCTTTGTTAGATTCTGGAAATAAAACTGCTTTTAATATATTTTTAATCCAAAAGCGGATGTAATTAAAACTTATAACCGTCGGTTCGATTACACCTATTTTCGGGTATGTCTTAAGGGTTCTTGTTCCGACCAGGGTGTTTTTCATGATGGAACAAGCTGTTATCGTATGTCGCAGACTTGATCCATACGCAAGGTTTAAGTTCAGATAAGGAAATTTAATTGAATGTAGTCTAGAGGTAAGTCCATAATAAGATAGAATGTAAAATAAGCGCTGCAGCATTGCGGAAGTCATGTTGCAGTCTCAGTAATGTTTATTAGTTTCTTGTTGACCAAGTCTTAAAAGCAGAGACTTACAGAAATTGCCATGATACGCTGAAGGTTATGATTGTGTTCCAGCTAGTCATCTTTGATAATAGGTGCATGCTCTCCACAATCATCGGTTCATGAGGGATAATGACGATGTTATCAAGTACGTATTTTGCTGGAGGTGGTCACTGTGTCGTTTGCTATGATCACCAGACAAAGGGATCTGTGCCCACAAACCAGTTTCATATGTAGAACCGACAAAAGATTCTACCAACCGTGTGCCTAACCTTTTGGAACTAACAAAACAGTTGTAGAAATGAATCAAATTCACTTAAGGCTTACACAGACGCTGTAGTTCTCTAACCATTGACGCCTGTAAATGCTACATTAACGCTGGTCATCTGTGTAACACATAACTCCGAAGAATACTGCATGTGTCTTGTACACTTGCCTTTGAGACATATTTTTAAGTAAACAAAAAATGTGGTTCGTTATTCCATAAAAAAAGTAAATGAGGAGCTAAAACAATCAAGAATCCAATCTGACTTAAAATACAAGTAGAAAGCACAAATGTGAAATTTGTTGGTGATCAGTTAGTTAATTTCCGAGCTCTAAAGGATCAGCACTGCTGTAACTACAGTTTCTACACTTCTGATTGTAATTTTAATAACAAATACTAGACGACCCATGCGAAAATTTCGCGAATAAAATGTGATGAATAGTGAGGTTGAATATAATGTCACCAAGTTCAGTCATTACTCTTCATACTCCTACTTCATTTATCGATTTTGGTTAGAAATCCAGGGAGATAAATGGCTCGAAACACAAAAAACATATTTTAGAAATATTGACATTTTTGCGCTTTATGGGTCAAATTACGAAAAATTCCTTTCCTAGAATATAATGTTACCACGGCGGAAACCTTAATCTTTAATACGATATGTCATTTATCTATATTGATTAGATATCAAGGGAAATATAAGGCTCGTGACACAAAAATACGTTGTAGAACAATTTATACTTTTTCCCTTTAATAGTTGAATTCCAAACACTTCTTTCTTAAAATATGATGTCAGCAAAGCTGAGACATTATTCCTCACAATCGTACTTGATTTATCGATTTGGAATAGATATCAAGGGAGATAAGTGGCTCGAGACACAAAAACCGCATTTTAGAAAAATTGACTTTTTTGCCTTTTATGGGTCGAATTACGAAAAAATCCTTTCTTAAAATATAATGTTACCACGGCGGAGACCTTATTATTTAATATGTTACCTCATTTATCTATATCGGTTAGATATCAAGGGAGATAAATCGCCCGTGACACAAAAATCGGTAATAGAAAAATTTATACTTTTTTCCTTTAAGGATTGAATTTCAAAAACATTCTTTCTTAAAATATGATTTCACAAAGCTGATACATTACTCCTTATAATTCTACTTCATTTATCGATTTTGGTTAGATATCCTGGGAGATAAATGGCTCGAGATACAAAAAACGCATTTTAGAAAAATTGACATTTTTGCCTTTTAAGGGTCGAATTACGAAAAATTCCTTTCTTAAAATATAGTGTTACTACGGCACAGATCTTATTCTTTAATATGATACCTCATTTATCTGTATCGGTTAGATATTAAGGGAGATATATCGCTCGTGACACAAAAATGCGTTATAGAAAAATTTATACTTTTTCCCATTGAGGGTAGAATTCCAAAAACATTCTTTCTTAAAATATGATGTCACAGAGCTGAGACAATACTCCTCATAATCCTACCTCATTTATTCTTTTTGGTTAGATATCCTGGGAGATAAATGGCTCAAGATACAAAAAACCCATTTTAGAAAAATTGACATTTTTGCCCTTTAAGGGTCGAATTACGAAAAATTCCTTTCTTAAAATATAATGTTACCACGGCGGAGACCTTAATATTTAATATGATACTTCATTTATCTATATCAGTTAGATATTAAAGGAGACAAATGGCTCGTGACACAAAAACGAAATGCAAAAATATTGATACTTTTGCCCTTTAAGGGTTGAATTCCGAAAAATTTCTCTCTTAACATATGACGTCACTAAAGCGGATATCTTAATCTTTAAAATGATACTTCATTAAACGATCTGAGGTAGGTATCTAGGGAGATATTTGACTCATAACACAGAAAACATCATTTTAGAAATATTGACATTTTCGCCCTTTAAGGGCCGAATTCCGAAAACTTCATTTCTTAAAATATGATATGACCAAAGGGAAGACCATAAGCTTTAAAATGACACCTCATTCATTGATTTCGGTTAAGTATGAAGGAAGATACAGGCTTGTGACAAAAAAAATACCTTATAGAAATAATATATATGATTATCTACAACAACAAACACATTTGCACAATTTTTGTTGAAATTCTTAAGTAAATGGATATAAATTTAAGGTTCTATAATTGATTTAGAATTAGGGAAATCAGAAAGAGAGACGACAATTTGTAATTTTGAATCAGTTTTCATTTAAATCTGTTCGTTTTAGCTACCTTATATGTATAAACTAAAAATAGAACTGCTTTACAATAAATTCATTATTCTAATGTAAAGGAGACAAAACGGAGAAACATATTTATGCAAAGTACTTTAAATTATTTATCGTACCCAATCTATGTAGACTGGAAAGGATTTTAAGGTACCCTTACCTTTTCGTTTTCATAAAATATAAACAGACTATTAGAACTGTCTTCTCGCAGATATAGGAGTTAGTTTCAAACATTTGCCTACCTTAATGCTTGAGATCAGAGCGAAATTGTTCAGTGTAACCCTGTTGTAATAGTCGTTCAATTCCTGAAACATCTTGTGATGATTTTCTTTCAGCTGTTTGATATGCTCGTTCTTTCTCTCCAACACTTCAGTAAGCTCCATCTTGTGTTTTATATTCAAGTCATGATCCTGAACCGCAAGTCTCCTCAGGTATTCTTCCTCCATCTTGCGCAGTTTCTCTTTGTACATTTCCTGAAAACTGAGCAGCTCCTCACATTGTTGCTGTCGAAGGAAGGAGAAAGGTGAATGTCGCGTATTTAGTGTACGGAGAAACATATTTCTCACTGGTTAAAAACATTCTGCGAACTAGTATACCTCTTTTAGCTGGCGTATTTCTTCCTCGCCTGCCAACTCCTGCTCCAACAGCTGCGCCTTCAGCTCCTTTTTCTCTTTCAGTATCTCCTTTTCTACTTCGATGTGGTCGCTTTTTGTATTGTCTAATATAACCACCAATTCACCCTACAAAAAGAATACAAAGTTGGTTCCATCAAAATAAGATTAGGTTAGATGAAGAAAAGATTGAATGGAGATATAGTTAAAGCAAACTGACGATTCTCTTACCAAGTTCTTCTCGTGGTTTGTCTGGGATAAATGCAATAAGAATGGCGGAAGAGATTTTCAGCGATAAAATGGCGAGTAACATTTGGGAGGTCTAGGTAGTTGCTTGCAACGTGTATCCTCCCGAAACTATCAACAGAGATTTCTCATTTCAAACGCGCGGTGGATTTCATTGGTGAATTGATCATTTGTGTTGTAGCTTGATCCATGCTGGGTATCTCGTAAAGTAGTGTTCATCTGACATGTTGTGTGATCTGTGGCACCTATCAGTTCCCGGTACAAACAAAACCGACCATACGTCGACAGTGAAAACTGTTGCCGTCCCAACTGGTTGAGGACTGATGTTATGACTTGTAACTGGGTATAATAATTCTACAGCAGAATGTAGATCAGAAAGAAGTTATGTATCCTCTCAAGGTGCCGCCCTTATTTTTACAGTCCAAACTTTAAATTATTATCCTAACTACTTGATAGATCAAAATTTTATACAAATTCGAAACCCACTACATCTAATAATCCTTCTGGAACGCCATCTATGAGTAAATTTTTCTCCATATATTAGTTATTGAAACTGGTGGATTACAAATGGAAATCTGAACTTATACATTTATTTTTACCTTCATTTCAGCCAGGTTACATTCTTGAAGATATAGCAAGTGCTTAACCCTCTGGTCGTAATGTTGCAGCTGCAATTTGAGATTTTCTTTTGATTCCTCTATATCACGTTCTTTATTCCTTCAACATAAAAAGTAATTTTGTCAGACACAAATGCATCTAGGAAAATTAACATCATTTTAACAAACAAATTCAACCGCTTTGTTATCTTTCAATCAAATTAAATCTCAATTATATAAATATATAGCATATTTAATCATGATTTCAAAAAAATTCATATTTAAAATCGATTTTTAAACACACGCCTATTCATTAACGGGTTGTGATTAAAGAGGTCTGTTTGAGATCAAAACTCGCGATAATTTGTGTTCTTATAAGAATAAACAATTGAGGATGTTTACGGTATTTAAGAGCTACAGTCGGCCATACTTTATGTTCATCAAGATTTTTTTTGTTTTTTGTTTAGCTAATATTAGATGTGAAAGTTTACTTTTTTTTAGTAAGGATGTCAAACTCATTCACATGTATGATATGCTGCATCTCCGTCGCCGAAATCCCATCAAATGTTCGGAAAAGGAACTAGAGTTTCAGAAGGAAGTATTAATATAAATTTATTTCGGGGACGATATGTTGTTCAGACTTTCTGCAATCTTGTCTGTATATGAAAATACCGAACAGTAGAACCTAATAAAATATGTGCCGCATGGGTTCCCCAGGGTTACAGTCTATCCATTGATTGTAGCTAGATACGAGGTTGGCGCAGGGCCGGATTTAATTTTTTTTAGTGTAGGATGTTCATTTTGTACCGCCCTTTTCTCCTTCATACTTATACTAATCACTAACTTGTATTACCTTTATTAGGTAGCAAACGGTTATATGTATATGTGAACGGATATAGAGTAAGAGTGACTTCATTACTTGAAAGTATTCAGATTTAGTCATAAAATAGAAACAAGAAAAATGAATGATTATTATGAAAAGAGAATACAACCAAGAAAATAAAATATGTAATACATAATTATAGTTTTCTACAGGATTTTTGATTGGCGAAGTCATCTATAAGATCATCATAGTTTATGGTGTTCATTATCTCTGCATCTATATATAGAAGAGCCAAAGAGTTTAGTTTTTCTTGATAATGAAGACCTCTGGTAATTCTTCACTCTTTTTAAGCAGGAAAAGCTCCTTTCTCCAGAACAATTTGTGGCTGGAGTGCAAAGTGCTATGCGGAGAGCTATATCCAAGTTCGGGTAAATGTAGCACAGAGATTCCTTCCTCAAAAATCTGGAGAGATCAAGTAACGAATTTGACTGAGGTTTTATTAGATGAAACATGACTGTGAAAATGTATACATTCCTGAACCAAATCGTCCTCTAAACCATTAGAATAATGTTGCACGAGAGATAGAGCTTTTTTGTGACATTTTGTGTTGAAAATTCACCCGTTCTAGACAAAAACGAAAATTTTTCTTGAAAGTTGAGATATGCATACGCCTTCTCTCTAGTTCAGCTCTCAGTTTATCTACAATGATCAAAAAGGTGTTAATTCTTAAAAAATCTCTTGAGGTTGTCTTAATTTCGTCACATGATAGTTCGTAAGTTTCATCTGCAAATATTTTTTCTTTTGGATTGTCTGTTAATTTCGCCCTGATATTTCTTTATTGTACCCATTTCAATTTCAGTTTTTTCGAAATAGTCAAATTTTTCGCGCTCTATTATCAAAAATTCGACTAGAGATCCATAAAGATCGGATACTGTTAATAGAACTACACACGAACTCTGAATTTCAGTATTCATAATTCAATGCATGTTCCTTAAAAAATTCAATTTAATTCATTATTAGCTGAGAAATGACGAGTTAAGTTTCAAAAATCATTGCCTTTTCAATGATTTTTTTTCCAATAAAATTAGGACTTACGAGCGCTCGGGGACTTTCAACATCCAGATTAATGAAATCTTAGATCATACTTAAGTACTTTTATTATAGAAATCATGAAATGTAAGTCTGTCAGCAGAAACTTACCTCTGTCTATAGAGTCTTCATTCGGAAATATACGACGGGCTACAGACTGCGTTGAACTAGATAGAAAGTCAGGAAACTAATGAAGAATTAAATTAATAATTTAGCTAATTGTTCGCTGTCACCACTTACCTAAATTAAAATTGATAGTAAACGCATTTTTCTTTTCTATTCCATTGTTCCGCGATTGTCACTTCATTACTAGATGTCACCACTTAAATGAAAATTTATAGTAGACGTTTTTTTTTTTATTACGTTTATAATCACACACAAATTTGACGGCTTACTAGAGCGGGCACCCTAGGAAATTTGCCGCCTCTAAAACGCTGCCGCCCCTAGGCTGGAGCCTATACAGCCAAATGGGAAATCCTGCACTGGGTTGGCGGTCCAGAGGTGCTTGAGATGCCTCCTACCTTTCATTTCTCGCGGATCTTCTGTGTTCGGCGGTTCAGGTGAGAGCAGGATTAACACCTGGTATGACGTTGGTAGACTCAGTGCTTCAAGATATTTGCCTAGAGGACACACCTATGCGGGAACCACTGATCTGTCTGATGCCATCAGTTGGTTCGGGCAGTGAGTGTCAGAAAATTTGAGCAGTCCTGTTATCGGAGGTACTCTATAGCCATGCTCTTTTAACTTATATAATTATTTTCAAATATTCTCAGAATCTACTTCCAATTTTCTACTATGCTCACCTATACGAAAATTAGAAAGCTCTCTAAGAAAATGTAACTGCTGGGTTTAACCGGCAAATGAGTTTCTTTTTCTTAAAAAAATGTGTAAACCCAGTATTGTTTTATTCAGAACATGCTTAGGTAAACGAAGTAGAGGAAAATGTGAAAATACGAAGATTGCAACAGACAGAAGGACTGGTCTGAATCACTCAAAATCGGATGATATGTAAAACTGCGGAACTATAATATATGATTAAGATAGATGGTGAACATGTTTGATCAGAAGCCCCCTCTTTTGTGAGACTGGACAATGTTCCGCCACACTCAGCTGGTGAAGAACCTTGAAACGAAATGGAAACATACAAGTGTAAACTTGCCTCGTCGACCTAAAAAGGACGCATTATAAGCATGTGTGTGAGTTCGAATGTGACAGAATGATGGGTCCCCAGGAAGCGGGTTTGTCGTTACTTGTCAAACGGCTCGTATAGTGATTATGCGTGGAACCAGTGGTTTGAGTAGAGTCGTACACAGCGATGAGAAGGTATCAGACCAAACAATGTGACTATAGTACGGGATGACGGCTATCTTGTACGCATGGCCGTAGCCGATAGAAAAGCTTAGTTCACAGTGTTGGTTTAACATTAGAGCAATTCAACGAGTGAGAATGCAGGCTATTGCGACGGACTTCTCTTAATCAGAAACCACTAACGCTTCAGACTACAGTCGGCACGTGGACGCCGTCATTGGCATGTTGGGAGACTAAATATAGCGTTTCCGGAGAGTCCCACATCACCCTGTCCTATAATGAAGGCCGCGTTCGTGTTAGATGCTACAAGCAGAGTAGGATGATTTATGGTGCCATTGGCTATAACGGTAATTTCGGCTCCTACGTATTGAACGCAATATGAATAACAGTCGCTTAATAAGTGAGGATTTAGAGCCCGAGATACTGCACTGCCTACATGCACCTCCACATGCCATATTTCAGCAGAGCAACGCTCGGCAACATGTGACGTCGAATGATTAAGTCTTCTTTGAAGGACGACGGGTACCACTGTTTCCCCGGTCTGCATGTTCGCCTGACATGTCACTCATACGCTCGTTCGGCAACTTGTTCGTTCTACAATCACTGTTCATGCTTTGTGGACGCGCTAACAAACAGCAGTGTTCTCCAGTAGCATATCCAGACTATCTGATTCTATACCACGACTTCTAGAGGCTCACACCATAAATTCTCACGGTCAAAGTTCACATACAGTTTTGTAATTCTAATAATTTGTTTTGACACTAATCTGTGGAATAAATTTCATTGCAATCATCTGCCTTCTTCCTGGTTTTTCAATTATTATAAACAGTAATACATCTACTGGTGCTGAATTTGAAAAGTCGGTGACCCGCAAACAACACTTGTCACACAGCTGTGTGCAGCAACCACATTTAATAACGATGATGAGCAGGGCCGGCGTCAGGGGGGGTTAAGCGGGGCAAAAGTACCCTGGACCCAGGCCAACAAAGGGGGGCCGGCCAGCCTGGGTGCCTAAATAAATAGAAATCAAACACAAAATTTAAAATCTGCACCAATAATTTTGAACATTTTTGTATTAAAATGTTCTGAATTTATATTTAAAAAAAAGTATAAAGTAAAAATATCTTGGGGGGGGGGGGTAGGGGGCCTAAGATCGCTTACCCGGGGCCCGAAAATCCTAACGCCGGCCCTGATGATGAGATCCAGATACCTGTTCAGGACTAAGATCCTTACACACCACTACGTTAAAGATTCCTATCATTGACGGAACATTGGTCAAGTAGGATGGAAAAGGGCTTCCAAATTTGCACCTTACAACAAATTCATTCTTTCTGTTTTATCAAATTCGGCATGAGCTTTATGGAATTGAAACAGTAATCAAAAACGGAATGAAGACCTATATTTCAGGCAATCCTCAAAAACCTGGCGTGTTACTCAACACAGTTGCGGTACTTTAATGTCTGCACATCTACGATGATACGTTTTTGAAGGCTACAAATGGGTGCTTATAAATGTAATACAGGAACTAGTACTGATTCATGCTAGGAATAATACCATACACGATCGTGTTCGGAATATGACCCCGACTTATAAGGAAGCTGACGCAAAGAAGCAGTACTTGTATATCCCCAGCTCATTATCGTGACAACCATCTTCTACGATGCGAAGGAATTCATAATGTGTTTGTTTCCAAAGTGGTCGGCGTGTGTGTAGTACAATGAGGCAACATTATCGGTACACATTGTCACCAGCACGTGGTAATAACGTACGAACAGTAAGGTGGCTGACAAAATATTATGATGGTATACCCTGTGACACTACTGGGGTAACCTTCAGCAGACTATCTACTTTTCTACAGGCAATTACAAATCAAGATTATGCAGACGGAATCACAAAATGTCTTTAACATTGCGATAAACAGTAGACTAAAGTGTGGTGAAATTGTCGAGAAAATAATAAAAAGCGGTAATGTTGCTCTCTACCAACAACGGAAGGTTTTTTCATCATTCAAACCAGTGGTGGATCCGGGGGGTGGGTGGCTATAGGGTTCAAGCCCCCTCCCCAAAACCATCTGGATGCTCTCCAGACATCGTCATTTTAGAGAACTTCTTCTCCTTCTTCTCTCTCTGTCTTTTTTTGAGGGGGGGGGGCGGCAACATGAAATAAAATGTTGACATGAGATTTCCCTACCCCCTCCCATTTCAGCTTACATTATATAGCCTAACCTCGCTCCAGTCAAGACCCCTCCAATCCAAAATCCTGAATCCTCCACTGATTTAATCTAAATACATTTAAACAATATACGAGTCTATACGATTCCTGGATATTATCAATACCTACTTGAATATAGTGGAAGCATCTTTCAACAAAAATGATAATATAATATTTAATTAAAATTGCAATGGAGCGCACTCTCCAGTGGCAATTTCCCTACACACCCATCTTCCTCCTTTCCTGCACCCACCTACATTTGCCCTCTAGAAATTTTAACTTAAGTTTTTACAAGGTTTTTGGTAAATTATTCATCATTTCTCTTGGTAACTTATTTTAATCCCTGACACTCGTACCTAAAAAAGAGAATCTTCCTACACCCTTGTGCCTGAAATCGAGTACTAGCTTGTGGTCATGGTCATCTTTTCCCTTCCATCACTAATATACACGTTGTAAACTCCCCTTACTCTCTTGCAGTGACCGAATATAGCGATGCATCATCAAACAAACAAGAGGTGCAGTATTATCAGTGTTTTGTATGTCAGATCCCTCACAACTGTGGTGTATTCCCTCATCGCCCTCCTCAGTAGATAAAGGACTTTCAAACTCTTCCCTGTCATCTGCCCAACGTGTCCCATTCAACTGATTTTATGATAAAATGATATTTCAAGAAATTCACACTTTATTCAGTCAACAAACAATTCCTCCTCGACAATATATTTATTCGAAACGTTTATTTTTCTAATTGCGTATCAAATTAATCGACTTATTTTGGAATATTCCTCCAAATTTCATGTAAATACTTACAGCTGTGTAGATTTTCTGCTATCATTCAATAACAACTTTGGTGTTAGGAAAATTGATGTGATTCAATTTCGTATTATTTAAGATATTCACGTAATAAATGATTTGCTATACTTGATTTTGGCTCTGCCTTCCTCTAACTGCTGCCTCGTGATCTCCCAAAATGTTTGCAGTTTATCTCTTTCCAGCTGAAAGAAATTTCGTTCTTCCCTCTCTCTATCAAGTTCTTCTTTCAGGCAATGAACAAATTCTTCTAACTTCTCCCTTGATATGTCTGTTATTTCGACGTTATTAATAACTATAGGTTCCTTCTTCTTCTTTTTTGGAGGCTAAAAATTGAAACACAGATTTCATTTCACAGAAAATTACTCAGTTACAACTAATACGAAACAAATTATACATAAAATATTTCTTAAACAATTTCTTTAAAAATGTGACTAATTTTAAGCTAATGGCATCTGAGTCTAAACAAAGAATTATTCTTTAATTAAAAGTGGTTAATCAATACAATTAGGTAATAACTCTTTCATATGTACACAAACACACAACCACTTTACAAAGAGTGTCTGTTCCGGTAATCTTTTAGGGACAAACAATATTACCGAAATGTCTCTATATATGTGACTAGAGTGCTGTAGTTTTGATGAGAATACATTATTCTCTCCCAACTAAATGTCAAGCTCTCTTACTCTTGGTGTTCCGTGTCTCTATCGATATGGTGATTAAAAGACTCCCATCGCTTACCAGAGGCTTCTTAACACGAGGACTAACGCCCAAGGAACAGTATGGAGTAAACAAAAACCAAATGCAATTGAATCAAAAAATTATCAATGACTAGGGTTTGCAGAAGGTAATGGGGAGTTATTTTGTTTAATTTGCAAAAGAATACGGACGATTTTTTTCATATCATCAGTTTCTCGATTGATCTGATGGAGTCATTCATCTCTTTCTGTTCTCAGCTATCACTTTATCTCAATATATCCCACCATATTTATTACAACCTCAGTTATCTGCTTTGTATATTCTAATATTTTTGTCTTCTTTAAAGCTCGTTCCCTCCACTAACAAATTAACTAATGTAACATACCATCCTGTCTCTCCCTTCTATGAGACGGTTCAACAAACTTCTTTCCTTGTCCATTTACCAAAATACGTTCAAATAGTGCTTTATACGTAGGTAACACTGAATTTTCGAGATCCTTCAATAGCACCATATTTCATATTCTGGTATTCCTGAAGTTCAACGCTCCCGTCCATAAAGTGCTATCCTCCATAAACATACAGTTCTAGAAAGCTCTTTCTGAGTGATAGCTCACTGTAATAAATTAAATAATTTTATCAAGAATAATGGATTCGTTGTGATTAAAATATTCCAAACGTGAAATTGTCACCCAGTTAGATCTCTGGATGTGAACTGTTCAGGAACCAGGCAGTATAATATTGATGGAAACATACGAGTAGGAGCGTGGCAAGTTAGAAACCTGAACAGAACAGTTAGGCTAGAAAACTCAAAGACGGTGTTGGAACAAATTTAATATTTTAGAATTAGCTACATCAAAAGGGAGTACTAGTGTGATTTCTGATCTAACTAGCACACAAGTTATCATCAAAGGTACTAACGTTGAATTTACTATGAAGTAGAGGGGAGAAACTTAATAAGCTGTGTTGAACAATTTTGCAACAAAATATATTTGATTTTAGTACTAACTGCGCCGGTATCAGTCACATTAATAGGAGTGTATATTCCATCTTCACAAGGGAGATTAAAGAAATAGAGAAAAATTATTAAGCGGTAGAGGAGGAAACTCTGGCAATACAACCGGTTAAAATCAAATTAAATAATAGAGAAGGATCTCCCAGAATATACGCCAAATCGTACTAAAATAGGATGGAGAGGCACATATGTTGCGTAGAGCGCCCAGTGACACAAACTTCCAATTGATGATAATAATGCGGCCAACATCTGTTGACGCATAGCGGGGGCTTGACAATGGAAACAGTGCTATCTGCAGAAACGTCGCCACACGATATCAACATTACCCGGCTTGAAGCTCGAGAAGCTTTCTTTCTGTGTTTCAGCCGCGGAAGTGTTCAAACATAAGGAGTGGTTGAACTTTACGAACGGTTCGTTATAGGCTCACGAGAACGAACTATTCAAACACACAGATAATAAACAAATAAAATAAGTAAGTCCACGTGACTATAATGTTAATCCGAAACTGAAGCAACAATTCCATGGAAAGCGCTGTGCAAGCAAAATAGAAATCGTAGCAGCGTTTCTACATTATGTGGTTTCAAATTACCGAATCACACATCCAATTTAAGTATTTCCTGTATAACTTCAGTTATGTTTGGTAGCTGATACACTGTTAACAGATTACTGGACATTGAAGCACTATAGGTAATGCTTTATCGTAATAATTTAAGAATTTTCTGGTCTCCCCTGTCTCATATCTGGCCATAAGCAGTGCATAACCTGGGCAACTACTTAGAAGGCCAATTCCTTGCTGATTATATACATACCCAGCGTCAGTTTTCTAAATTTTAGGAAATTTTTGGATTTTCCCTGTTGATAGGTGCTGTACCGCGAGGCTGGTATTGAGAAACGAGAAAGATACATTTATGGACCCCGAAAAAGTTTCTTTATATTGTTAATTGCATCAAATTACCAAGTGTAGTAATGAATACTGTAATAAAAACGCAGAAAAAGTTTAAAATTTGTAAAAGGATAAAGCAGATGGGGGAAGGGTGAATTAATACTCAAACGATTTGATAAGAATAAAAACAAAGAAGTAGACAGACGACTAGGGAAAATACTATCAGATCGTGAGCTCCATCAGGATTAAATTAAAGTGAAAACTGAAGAAAAAATGTTTACAATTTTATGCACGATAATTTTTTTGTGTCTACAGTAACAGTAGAGGTCCATCTTGCTCCACGTACCAAACGTCGCCGGTTTGATTTCAACTTCGTGCATTGGTGGTTTTAATTAAGTGTTGTGCCCGTCAAGTGGTGTCTATTTTGAGAAACATTACTTATTTGGAAATCAACTTTTTTAAAAATGTTGCTGGTTTTAATTTAATTTAATTGCGATGGATCGCACGCTCCGGTGACAATTTCCCTGCACACCCATATTCCCCTTTCCTTTCCCCCCCCCCCCCCCGGTTTTTGCTCTCTATTAATTTGAATTTTAAAATCTTTCAGCGCTTTTGGTAAATCTTTCATCATTTCTCTTGGTAATTTATGCCAATCCCTGACACCCTTCCCCATGAACGAAAATCTCCCACACCCTTATTGGAATTGAAGCTAGATCTCTTGAAATACCAGAAAAATTAATAATGAATCACTCTCAATGTTTTGCATAGGATGTTGAAAATTAAGTGCGCAAATAAGGTACGAAATAAACTGGAAACTGTGGTTCATGAAACTGGTCGTTGGGGGATTCTAATTTAGTGTTAGCTTAGTTAGTTACAATTTAGACATACAACACTGTTTAATTTGTTAATCGAGGGAATAGTTGAGAATAAATGTTTGGAGAAAGATACACAGATTGAACAGTATGAAACCGGTGATTTATGATGTAGGTTATAATGGTTGGTAAAAGAAGCACGCTCATGATGGGGGACTGCACATTACATGTGCAGATACTGAAGATAAGAAGAAAAATATGTTATTATTGTGCTACAAAAATGTATAGTAAAACTAAATTTCCAAAGATTAGTAAAATTTCAGGACTTAATTCTGCTTATCAGTCCCCACACACCGTCTACAGATATGTTAGTTTCTATATAGTGTCAACTGTTATCCAGAAGTAAGTTGAAATATAGTTTTAGAAGATAATATTTGCAGAAATGTTTCAAAACCCAATTCCCTCTTTCTGAAGTGTTGTAAAGTAGTTGGCGAAAGTCTTTTATTTCACCGGCTAACCGCTGAAAGACTGATGCTTTTAACAATGTTCTGCTAATATAATATACTAGAAGCAAACGGGAGAAACATTAGGCCCCAACATATACAATTATATAACAGATCCAAATTTGTTCGTATTACTCATTAGGGGGGAAAGATTATGTTACTTACATCTTACGTTATATTAAGAAGTATTCTATCTTACACATCACTGTTAAAGTGAAGAAAGTGAAGAAAAATAACCATTGCTAAATTCAATCATTTCATAACCCCATATTTGATTTAACTAAAAACTGTATCAGGTACACTGCACTATTTGTAGTTCTTTTTTGTGCTGTATATTTTTCTTTGCAATGCGGTGTAAGTAATTATCACCCACAAGAGTTGTAGAACAAATACAGAAATCTGTTTTTGGCGCTGGTAACTATAAGAAATAATAATCGCTATCTTTCCACACCTGTCAAAACATGTCAATCGCACTGTCACAATGTATTCAGACTCTATTCATCATTAAATAAATGCATGTAATTAATTAAGGTAGTCATTAAAAAATTATGAGCTTAAATAATAATATAGTTTATTTTATACTTACCATTTTTGTATCTTTCTCAAGGCTTTCTTAAAGAAGGTTAAGTTACAGAACCAGGATCTCTGCCCAACAGCCTGTATTTTCTTTCGTAAGACGTAAACAAATCGCAAGCTCTCAGAATAAACACACCTTTACCAAGGAACTACACGCTGGCAAACGTATTTTGTAATATTTTACAAGGATAAAGAAACATTCTCCAGTTGAATGTTGACTTACGGTAGTCCTACATAATCACTCAAGTATTTATTTTGGCGCTTTAGGATATTGTTCCAAGAAAATTTCCATAAATACGCGATTTAAACTTAAGACCTAAACAACATCTTCCAGGAAGTAAAGGAACATCAAATTCTATCGATTTACTATGGATGTAAAACTATCTTCAGGGCGTATAATGAAAAAATATATACATTATCTGGCTATAAAATTGAAATCCGCGTAGAAAGACTTCAATTGGATCTTAGTTGAAAGTTCAGCTTTTATACTAGTAGAAATGGAAGGCGCCGATCGATAACTGTACAGGCCAGGAGTTTCAATGACAACCGGATGTCATTTTAAGTGAGCAGAAAAGAAGGCGAGATAACTGAATCTACGGTTTTTTTTAAAAAAGAGGGGAAAAAAAAAAAAAACACTCTGTGATAATTATTCTTTCGTTACTTACACATGTCTACACTTTAGCGATCAGCAAGGAGCAAAAACGTGTAAAATTTGAACTGGATACAACTTACCGGCTATATCACTAGATAGTACATGATGAATAACAGAGCAAAGATGATGCATTGCAGCTTCATCTCGTTGAGGGTTCCCAAAATCTCTCGCACCACACCCCCATTCCTTCAAAAGAAAATTCCCACGCGCCCCTTGCCAAAATTTTATTATTAATAAAGTAAACGCCTACTTTTTAGTACTAACAATGGAATCTCAGAAGAAACTCACTAAATATGCGATGTTAGAATAAAGAGTTTCAACTAAGAAGCGGCGAAGCGGACACACTACTTGCGACGATGTAAATCGAGAGTAACGTCCATAAGGGCGGGGAGACTAGGCTACCTCGCACCCCCCCCCCCCCCCCCCACCCTCTCATCGCCATCAAGCCTCACCCCTCTTCAAAGTCTTCGCCTCCCAGGAGGCGGGGGGGGTAAGTGACCTTCCAATTTGGGATTAAAGTTTTGTACCAAATAGTGTGAACCAAATATTATTTGATTTTATTTATGGAAAATATTCAGAAAATAGGTAAAATTGCGAAAGCAATTATTAACGGAGACTTCTATCTACCGAGACAGGAGTAGGGCAAAGGAGAGCAACTAGATTTATTTGCGGAAATTACATCAGAATACAATCAGTAAGTGATATGATAAATTAGCTGGATTTCTCCACTTTCATCGAGTACGTTTTTATGCAGGAAACACCTTCTTTTAGACATTTCAAGTAATAGGTCCTTCTACTAAGAGCGAAGCTCTGTGAAGATCTTGCTGGGATTGATAGATGTGTTGTGATGTTTCTATTATAATGTTAAATTATCTACAATGGAGAAAAGGAAAATATCTATAGGGAACGTCCATACTCTTCGTGATTGGTTCTAGGGGGAAGGGGTTGGGTAGAAAGCTATGCTGGGCTAAGTGGGGTGGTATGGGGTTAGGGGTTTCCGAGATACGTAGCTTTTCATCCATATTATTTGTCACAGCTAAAATGAGGTTCGGAACACACAACAGCATGTGAATAATTATTTCAGTCATTTAATTATCTCCGTATGTAATTTACGATAGTCTGACAAGAGAAAATAATCACAAAATTTCTTCTGGAATCAATATGAAAAAAAAACCTATGTGCCACGCTGGGGAGGGGTAAAGGGAAAAGCCCGTAAAGCTACGTGGGTGGGGGGGAGGGGGGGGCGGGAGGGAAGGGTGGTTCACAGGAGACCAAATGGGGCTACGTAGTTTATGAACGTTCGCATAAATCTGTGGAATCAAACAATTATGTCACAGCTATATTTAAACCTGATTGTTAGAAACAGACCCACTGCATATGAGGGATTGTTTAATAGAGATTGTGAGGTGTGGTTAGTTCAGACAGTTATCTAAGAAGCACAGTGTATCTGGAACGACATAGGGCAAGTCTTGCGACGCAAAGATCAACCCAGCTAGACAAATATCTGAGTCAAGTAAATATGGGAATGGGAAGGCTGCTTGTAACGAGCACGATGTCCAGTATCAGAGGTGCCCAGTGAGATAACAGAGGACTGGAAATGTGTCATAGTAGTCCCAGTTCATAAGGAGGAGGAAAACATTATGCTGAGAACGACAGACCAACAAAGGTAAAGACGTCGATGCTGCATCTGTAGTCGACATGAAATTATATTACTCTAATTTAAGAAAATAAGGTGACTCAGAAACCATGCTTAAAAGTAACAAAACTGTCAGATTTAAGGTCGGGTCACACTAGACCGCACCGACACCGTGCCGCGTCCGAGCCAACAATCGGCCGTGTGTCGGCTCGCCCCCCTCACGTCCACACTGGTCCGTAGCACGGCAGTGTGACGGACGGGTTCCTTCACGGCCTTCAGTCTCCTTTAACGTATACACTTGGTTGTTTCACGGAATTAATGTTAAAAAATTACCTTAAGAGTGATTTGGGGATCGTACCTGCGGCTACCACCCGTACTTTATTATAGAGTACTTACTTCATAATCTACGAAACTAATAAAGTACGTTAAAATACTTTTTTTTTGTCTGACTCCTGTTATCTCCTAATTGTTTGAACTCTTATGCACAAAAATAGTATTCCAAAGCTGTTTTAACAAATGATCGTCACACTGTATTGAAAGATTTTCGTGTATCTCTATATAGTCACTTCACATTTAACATGTTTGTTTTGATTGAGGTTCCTTTTCGAGTCACTCAATATTTTTTTTAACAAAAAAGAATAAGATTATTATACATTTTTATTTTAATGCAGACCGCAAAGATTCGGTAAAATAATAATAATTTCATGTGATTCAAAAATTCCAGTCACGGAGTTACTTATCGGCTGCGCAGTACACCTCCATCGTTGTCACCTAATTTGGAAAGGAAAGCTACAGATTAACGTGAAATTCGAAACACAGAGTGTCCTAGCATTTTAGCATTAACAAATCAAAGCTTTTCCAGAGGTGAATTTCAATTTTAAGACCCATAAAAATTACAGCTGAGACAGGGATTTGAACCAGGGACTTTCATTTCCTCAATCGTACGCCATAACCTTCTGAGTCAAGAGACAAATCTGGTTATAATGAAAAATTATTATTCAAACATAATAAAATAAACGTACTTATAATTTATTTTTGCCACTTCAAAACACAAATGTACTTTTATATGATTGAATACATATTCTCCAGTACTTCTAGATTCAGATGCTTGCGGCGAGTGATTTGGGTGTGGAAGGTCCCCGGTTCAAAATCCGGATCTCGGGTGCAATTTTTTCAGTCCTTAAAATCGACTTTCACCTCCGGCAAAGCTTTGATTTGTTAATGCCAACATGCAAGGACTGTACCTACATTTACGAACATCTGATGAACCTGAAGTGAGGCTGAAACACAGGACACTTTTCTAAAGCAATCAGTAACTCTAAAACAATATTTAGTCGTAAAGGACGGAAAATTTCGGTACTCTTTCTATACACTTCTCCATATCAAACAGTCCGACAGCAGCCCGACACCGGCACGCACCGTCAAAAAATAAACCAAACTAATCACTGCCAACACACGGCCGACACGTGGTGTCGTTTGAACTCACTTCAATCGAGTGAGCGACAACAATTAGAAAAGTGACGGTGCGTTGCCGGCCGGGTGCGGTGCGGTCTAGTGAGGCCCGACCTTTACTCGTCAATCTCAACAGGTTGACGTGT
The DNA here is from genome assembly GCA_031002005.1 of Vandiemenella viatica. Classification (NCBI taxonomy): domain Eukaryota; kingdom Metazoa; phylum Arthropoda; class Insecta; order Orthoptera; family Morabidae; genus Vandiemenella; species Vandiemenella viatica. Next base: position 35,625,449 of record JARYHS010008074.1, on the reverse strand, counting down.
TCGGATGGTCTCGTCTGTCTATGATGAGCAGATAATGTAGAGCGCGTCCTTACTAGAGATATGTCGTTCGCGAGTGAACCAGTTCTTTTGAAAAGTTCTTCTGAAAGAGCGAGTGAGCTGTCGGTCACTAAAAATGAACGATAGTTCTTCTTAGAACCCCTGAGCAGTTTGTTAGGCCAGGGTATTGAATGGTATGCGGTCTCGTTTGAACTAGGTAACTTTAATCGAGTGAGCGCCAACAATAAAGGCCCGGGCACACAGAACGCGACAAGCGACAGCAGCAAGTGGTCGTTCTTTCGTCGCGGCGCCACGCGATTTTGGTACGCCACACAGGACGCGACAACTCCATAGTGACAAATGACAGTATAGTGAGACCCTCTCTCGCGAAGAGATCTGTACTTCTATATTTCTTTCTTAATAAGTTTTCTTGGGCTAGTAAATTCTTTTAAAACATGTCAAGTGATGAGGAGACTCTACTTCTTTTGTTTGTACTAAGCAGAAAAAAAGGCGGTTCTGGGTTCATGACATCAATAAAAAGAGAGAATTCCTTGGTGAATACCACCGCCTTTGCCGGGAACTGGTATCACATGAAGATAGATTTTATACACATTTTCGTATGTCTCGAGAATGCTTCGAGAAATTACCCACCGAGCATGTTGGGTGAGCTATTAACGCTCTGGCCTCGCATTAGGGAGGACACCGGTTCGAATTCCCGTCCGGGCATCCAGGTTTGGGTTTTCCATGGTTTCCCTAAAATTATTCCAGGCTAATGCCGGGATGATTCCTTCAAATGGGCTATGGCCGAATTCCTTCCCCTTTCTTGCCCAAGTCCTTTCCCGCCTCTAATGACTTCGCTGTCGACGAGGCGTAAAGCCAAGGCAAAAAAAAAAAAAAAAAAAGAGAAATTACACAATCTGTTAAAATCAACTATATCGAAGTGCACCACGAACTGGAGAAAAGCAATTGGTATAAGAGAAAGATAAGCCATTTGTTAAGTTCTGTTCATTTAATGCATATTCTTAAAAACAAAACAGAAACAATGACGCTGCCCAAACCCCTGACCTCTAAGCGATTTACAATGTTATCACTTCCCCCTTGGAGGCAGCTGTGTCATTTGCGTGGCGGTAAGTATTAAGAAATACCCCTGAAACCAGGCTTATCATCACAAAGTGAAATATTCACAATAAAATATACAATTTATTATTGACAATTTATTTCACAATCAAAAGAAATAAAGATGGCTCAAATACAAGTATTAACGATTTTAAATAATTACAGTGTAAACAACCAAACAGGAAGTGAGAAACTAACAAGAAAAAATACAATTCTGAAAGCGAAAAATAATTTTTCATGAGCTTGAAAATTTTTCTTCATCGGCCACGTCGCTATGTCGCGCGACAATTCTGTAATTTTGTACAACTGTGTCGCTCGTCGCGGCGACAAAGACTGCGGTCCGGCGACGGATCGCTTTGTGTGTGACCGCTCTAATTCAAAACTGTGAATTACAATCAGGGCCGGCGTAAGCGGGCGTGCAAGGCGTGCATCGCACGCGGGCGACACGTCGAGGGGGGCGGCAAAACGAGTGATCGACAGTCGCCGCCCCGCGATAGTTGCCACTCCGTTGTCGCCGCGACGAAATTTGGAGCGCATTATGTAGCGGGCGACCTTTTTTTTTTAGCTCAACAGATGCTTCGGGCGGCCGGCGGCACTCTGGATGGCAACAATAGGGGCGGCAAATAATGTTCGAAGGGGCGGCAATCTTGACCCGGTTCGGAAATTTCCTAGATCCAACAATGGCTGTAGTTAGACAGGGGGCGGCATAATCGGTATTGCACGCGGGCGCTCAAACAGCTAGCGGCGGGCCTGATTACAACAATGGCGACGTCACGCCGCGACACAATATCGCGTGTCGCTGTCGCGTTCTATGTGCCCGGGCCTTATGTTTCGGATTTATCAGTGTCCGCCACGCTTGCCCGACTGCTGTCCCCTCCACCCATGTTCGTTCTCTGTTCTACATCATCACACCGATCATAGCTTAGCCGCTCCGCTCTACAGATCCAGATGAGCTAGTTCGTTCGTTCGTTCTTCGTTCTTTTCTTTCTGGCGGCGGGTGAGTCGTTCTCCGTCAGTGTGCAGCGCCAGTGGTGTGCGAGTTCGTTCGTCTGACTGACCTAACGCTCCGCTTCTCTCTCTTTCCGGTAAGCTGTATTATGTTATATGCTCTGTTACGTATTTAATCTAAATTATGGCTCAGGTGTATTTAAATGACGGCTCCACACGTTAAAACTTATTCGTGACGTGATGTATTTTTTGAAAATATTTTTTCATTATTTTACGTTAAAGATGTGTCGTTGGTGAGTGAACTGGTCTTCCAAATCTGGGCAAATTTGCACGGAAAAATGAAGTAAGTTGCTGAACGAAAAAAGCCCCAAATGTTATTTGTGTACAATGCATTCGATTTAAGGCAAAAAGATTTGTGAAAGTGGTTAATACTTTGTGTTTGTACCTATAAATAAATTAATATAAAACAATGCTTTATTATTATCAAACTACCCCCTCAAAAGTTCCCAGCAACCCAAAAAGTATTTCATTGACACTTTCATATGGTCTTTCTGCGCGAAAATAATCCGTTAGTATTTAAGGGGGGGATTCTATCATTACACCGAGCGTGGTGGTGTAACGGATAGCGTTCTGGCCTCGCATTCGGGAGGACGGCGGTTCGAATCCCCGTCCGGGCATCCAGATTTGGGTTTTCCATGGTTTCCCCAAATCACTCCAGGTGAATGCCGGGATGCTTCCTTCAAAAAGGCCATGGCCGAATTCCTTCCCATTCCTTGCCCCCATCCTTTCCCGTCTCTAAAGACCACGTTGTTAAAAAGGGGCGTTAAACTTAAAAAAAAAAAAATTCTATCATTACCGTGGCGCCACAATATGATGATTGATTCTTATAGAACTCGACAAAACAAATCGAAAATAAAGAATAAAATTTTTTGATATCTCGCTTGGTTCTCGAGATATCGTATCTCAAAACTGACGTAGTTAGGTTGTAATACAGCCTGGACCAGAAGAAAAATTTCGCTATAGCCAAATTTGATGATGAATTCTTACGTAACTCGATGAGAAAAATGTAAAATAAAGAATAAAATTTTTTGATATCTCACTTAGTTCTCGAGATATTGTATCTCAAAAATGATAAGGTTAGGGTGAGATCAAGCCTGGACCAAAAAATTTTTTTTCACCAAAACCACCATATCTACATGGTGGAAATGCACTAATAGGTGTTTTATTTTCTTCCTAGTGATTGTTGTTAGGTTGAAATACGGACTGAACCAGAAGAAAAAACATCAAGAAGCAGAAGGAACTATACCTAAGGCTGATTTTTAACGTGCTATATCTCGAAAACCAAGCGAGATATCAAAAAAATTTATTCTTTATTTTCCATTTGTTTCGTCGAGTTCTACAAGAATTCATCATCAGATTTTGGCGCCACGGTAATGATAGAACTGCCTTTAAGGGGGAACGAATATTTCAGGATAAATAGAAAAATCATCTGTGAGATTAACGTACGAAATCAATCTAAATATAAATAAAACAAACAGATAGTACTCTCAAATTGGAAATAAACATACTTTTTACTTAAAGTAAGCTAGTGAACCGTTAAAAAGAAATAGTTCTTTTCACTGAATGATGAAATGAGTGCCACTCTTTTTAGTGAGTAACTTTGCCTACTTCTAACACCTCTTACCATACACGGCAGCGAAATCCCAATGTCGGGAAATATTTTAAATTTTAGTTAATGTAATTTGCTTTACTTCGTATTGAACGCGAATATAAAAAATAATCACGACAAGTAATTAAGTCTATGCCTAAGTAGCTTAAAACAGAAGAATATTTTACTATGTATAGATTCTTCTGTTTTCTTAAATCGATAGGGGAGTCGAATTTAGATTCCGGACTAAAAATTGAGCTTTGAACATAAACTGAACCAAAGTTCCTGCCTTTCACAACATTTAGTTTTTTATACGCTACTGCGCGTCGCTTAGAGCCCAAAATTAACACTTGATGTTGGATTTAGGTGCAAACAATGTCATATTTAGGAGCTTGTGGTTACAAACATATAGGCCTACATGTTACATTGTAGACAGGTTTTGAAATCCATCTTTTGCTAAGTACTTCATGTGAAAAAATGAAGATAGTGTAGAGGAATATTGTCACAATTTCTATATGGAACATTTTGAGGAGAAAGCGTTGGAAAGTTCCCCCATGAAGCCCAGTGCCTTCTTTCGGTATGTGGATGACACATTTGTTGTTTGGCCTCATGGCAGAGACAATCTAGATAAGTTTCTCCTTCACTTGAACAGTGTCAACAAAAACATCCAATTCACGATGGAGGTTGAAAAGGAAGGCCGCTTGCCCTTTTTGGACATTCTGATTATAAAGAAATCTGATGGAACTTTGGGACACACGGTGTACAGGAAGCCAACGCATACAGACCTTTACCTAAACGCGCACAATCATCACCACCCTGCACAGCGCAATACAGTACTAACTACTCTTGTCCACAGAGCGCGGGCAATATGTGATAAAGACAGCCTTCCTAGTGAGTTAAAACATCTCCGTGATACCTTCAGAAAGAATGGATACAACGAACATCAGATACAGTTGGCATTCCGGGAAATGAATCGTAGGCCTAATAAACACGATAATGGTCCACACGATAAATTAGCCTTCTTGCCGTACTCTGGCACCACAACATCTAGGGTCGGAAGAGTCCTGGCAAGAAATGGCATTAAGACCATTTTTCTACCACCACCAAAATTGAGAAACATTTTGCGCTCTCCAAAAGATGACCTTGCCCTGCGTACACCCGGAGTTTACTGCATCCCGTGTGAATGTGGAAAGAAATACATCGGTCAGACCATACGGTGCGTACAACAACGTTGTTTGGAACACGCCCGACATGTTCGCCTGGGGCAAAAAAGATAAATCAGCAGTGGCGGAACATAGTTTGACAGAAGGACATGGTTTCGATTTTGAAGCGACTAAGGTGTTGACACATGCGAGAGGCTTCTGGGACAGCGTCATTAAAGAAGCATTTGAAATTCGCCTCGCGTCTGATTTGGTAAACAGGGATTGTGGATTCCAGATAAGTGATGCATGGATTCCTGTAATTGAGGCTGCTCATCACCAACGCTCTGCTTTTTGTGTTCCGCGGGCGTCTAATGACATCTGAGATGCTGCTAGGCAACATAAGAACATCTGTCGTTGCCATGCCAGTTTACAAACAACACGCTCAAGGCTGACTTCAAGGCAGACTTTAAGACTTGCAACTGCACCTGAAGATGGCGACGGAGAATAAAGTCGCCGAAATATTGTGCATTAATAACAACATCACTCGGTTTGTTTCCCAAGAAACGTTTATAAAAAAAAAAAAAAAAAAAAAAAAAAAAAAAAAAAAAAAAAATCTTTTCTGGTTCGTCTTTATATTAGTGGCACTAATCTCAAATTCCGTGTGGACGGAGATGCGGGAACAGTTAACGAAAAAATAAATTCCTAACGTAACGACTAGTGGTGCGCTTATCTTAGTTAAATGACATCAGTGAATGGCAAATTGTTCCACAACATCAAATCCTATTAAATCAGAATCATCTGTGATGAAAAAAAGTTATTTGCAGAGAATTAGCATAATGTTAATGAAAGCTACTTATGTGTTTCACACTTAGCAGTATTTATGGAAAGATATTGCATATAAAATGACACTACGGCATTAGACTTCTCCAACCTATTTAGCAAAGTAGAACACAAAGTAATGATCAATAAAGTTACCAAAAAGAAAATTGTATTAATGGGGACGTAACTAGATGGAAAGAAGTTGAAAGTAAACTGTCAGAATATGAAATGTAATGCCAGAAGAGATGTAAGTGATAACAAAAGAGTCACGGAACAATATTTGAAACCATTGATACTCATTAGCACAATTAATGGTTCTCTTACTTCTTGTTTGGAAATGATATAATGCCCTATGATTGTATTGTTTAAAGCAAGGGTGGCTTGAGCATTTTTCCGGCCTGCGTGATTCCACACTCTTTTACAAAATAATTCATTTTTAGTGTTATATATTTCTTTACAATGTGCGTTTAGTAGGCCTATCATTATTATTATATTATCTATGTTTACAGGTAAGAATAATAGTAAACACAATAATAATTATGTTTCAATTTTTTATTAAAAAAAAGTCTATAGTGGGTCTAAATCTAATATGGGGAAATATAATTTTATATGCGCCCCGTGTAATTATGATGCATTTCCCAAGTGGCACGCAATATCATTTGGGTTGCCCACCCCTCGTTTAAAGAGACAGTTGTGAATGTCTATAGGGCATTCTGGATGTGTTATTACACCTAGTTTGGTAGACATAGATCACATATCGCAAAAACAGGAATAATCGAAAGTAATGTTTTTTTAAATAAAATTTTAATATGGGATAAGTGTTCTAGGAGGAACATTCATCTTGCTGCGGGTTACTGATTACATTGTCCTGTTACTAAAAACTGAGGATATTGAACATTTACTGAATAAACTACTATGGGAAGAATTTGGGTTAAATATAAACCACAGTAACACAAAAGTGGTGAAATGTAACCGAAATGATACAAATTTTTTAAAAAAGAATTAGGAAGCAAAATTACAGTTGATGGTAGAAGCAAAACTGAGCGCGGTAAGTGAATGATAACGTTCTTACTTCGCATTCGAGACTGTGTGAATTCGAATCCCCATCCGGCTATCTAAATTTGGGTTAATCATAGTTTTTCCAAATCACACCAAACGAATGCCAGTATGGTTCCTTCAAAATGCCATGGTTAAATACTTTCCCTTCCTTGATTCCAGTCATTTTCTCTCAACAAGGAGTAAAGTCAAAGAGCAACTTTGAAATGTAGAATCAAACTGACATGCTCCTCAGGTGTGAGATCTAAGAACATTTTATACAGTAGATTCAAAGGAAAATCCTCCATCGAGAAATCTTTAAGTTTCATTGACTTAGGGTCCGACTCCACCACCACCCAAAAACCGCCAAGCAGAATTTTGGTGAAATCTGACACCAAGAATAATTTGCAAAATTAAATGTAGAAACCTAAATTAGGATACAATCTTCTGTACATGACCTGGAAAGCCCTCAATAGAATTAGAACCCATGTATCTCAATGTAAAGAAAATCTGAAGAAATGGATTTACATCCGAGATTTGTGAATGTGGAGAAGTGCGGAGCCCACAACACCTGCCGATATACAACAGAGCCTTGTACAATTGACGATTTGTTTGCAGCAAGTGATGAGGCCATCCAGGCCGCATTTACTGGAGCTCTTATGGTATATACAACTGGCTGCCAATCTTGGTTGTACATTACAACTGTTCAACTTGTTTGGATAATTGTGTGTTGTAATATTGTTTTATTGTATGTTAAGTTCAGTGGCAGCCGAAGTGATTTGCTCAGGTAGTGACAAAACTGAAATTTTTTAACGATTTGCTGATCTTCGTTATTGAAGTGAAAGGTGCCTGGAAAAACAGCTCCGAGTCGAGTAAGAATCTTGCGACATAAAGATTTGTAATGTGTGAAAGCTCATTACCTGCGTGTACTGCCACATTAAAGAAATGATTTTGAAATTAATCTATTATAAATGTTGAGTTGACCTACAGGCAGTGTTGGATAACCCAATAGGCGCGACTACGCAGTAGACTGGAGCCCCTGATTTTTGAAGGCTGCACCAGAGTTAACTTTTTCCATTAAATAAAAATAATAAAACAATCAAAGTAATATGAAAAGCATGAAAATAAAATTTTTTGTTTCATTATAATGCACATTAAATAAAGTAATTTTCAAAATATCATAAATTGTAAAATTAGTTTGTTTAATTGAATAAAAAAATATGATAAATTCGATTAGTCATCCACAAAACCTTTACTTAAGCACTGTTACAGGGGATATTTAGTTGAATCTTTCAAAAATGGCAGCTGTTGCTGCACTCTACAGACAGTGTTCTAACTTTTTAGAGCTCCACAATATTCCACAGCCCATATATCTGCCCACTGCCAGGGCCAGCTTGAGACAGAACAAAGTTGTCTCCATTCGCCACTAACAAATCGGACCAAAATTTCCGTGAAAACGCTAGAGCGCATGCGCAATTTGTGACAACTGGCAGCCGTCTCCATGACAGCGAAACAGTTCATTAATGCGGCCAACAGGTGGTGCACAATACTTTCCCTTGTTGTCAATTTGTGGTCGTGTAGATACTGTCACACTTTTAAATACCCTTTCTTCTTTCACTACATTTATTTTTTAGTTTGTTTATTCTTTATAAGAAGGTGGTGCCATGTCACAGTGTCACTACCTCTAGAGCCACCACTGGAACTTAAGTTTATTTGCTTAAATTGTATTAAAGTGGTGTCTTGAATACTAATAAATAAATAAACTAATTTAGGGCTCTGAAATAAGTTTCTTCACTATATGCATGAAACACTACTCTTTATGGATGTGAAGTTTGGACTAACAGCTTATCAGGAAGAAGCAAAATTGGAGCATTTGAAATGTGGTGCTGTAGAAGGATGTTCAAAATTAAATGGATGGATAAAGTACTTAATGAACTTGTTTTGGAAATGGTAAGTGCGGAAAGAAATTTGTGGAAGAGTTTCACAGATAAAAGAGGAGGTATGTTCTGTTACATGAGGGATTGGTTAATCCTAGTGGAGAGGATAGTAGAAGAAACGAACTGTAAAGGGCGACAAAGATTAGAATATATGAAGCAGATAATTGGGGTTGTACATAAGTTGTAATAGATATACTGAGACAAATAGGAAGGGATGGAAGATTGGATTGCATCAACAAGTATAGGTACTGAAGACAGGAAAAAGTTGACAACAAATCTTCTAGGGTTCGCAGGCCGGATTTGTTGTCATTTATTCGCCGGGAAAGCCTGTATTCGCATATAGGAAAAAAGTTTTTTCTTAGGTATAATGGAAACAAAGATGAACCTTGCCGATGTGTTCATGGAAACACTGTGACTGAAGGTGAACACTGGAAGATGCAACCAGAATTTTTTTACTGATACTTTAGGAAATCAAGAATAAAGAAGCGTTCAGACAATTTTGGATTTGAATGGCAAAAAAGTTATTAAACAAAACAGAAAGGCAAAAACATGTGAAATAATTGGTTTTTTGAGACTGATGCAATAATAGGGGAAATATCAGAAAAGAAGCTTTTTCACTTAAGTAAAAATGAATTGCTTTAGACATTAGAATCACAATTCAATGACATGAGGAGCAAACAAAGGAATTTAAAAAGGGGGTGAGTGAAAAGGCTGCTAAAAATAATTTCGCCAAACATGAGATTAAGATATGTGGAGATATCATCGTACCAAACACGAAAAATGTAATTAGATGGAACTTAGAGACTTGTTGTATACCATTATGTTCGAAACGTGTTGTAGTAGTGCGGAGGAGAGGAGACAAATAGGATCAAGAACCACAGACCGATCAGCTCGACCCTGGCGGCATGACCCTCCAATTTTCTTCTAGGGAGGATTTGCACAGATGCACGAGACTACGCCACCCATGGCAGTAGGCTACAACGCTTTGACAATCTGGATGTGGACATCTGACAACATATGATTTTTTGCCTTTCTTTTACCACCTATATATTTGTACTTTAATATGAAATAAATAAATAGTGATAGGAGACGTGATGGAGAACTCGATGTCCAGTTACGTCAAGAATTTCTGTAACAGAAGAAAGTGGTTTGTAAATCAGGATCATGTATGTATTTAGACAAACCTGTGAATATCATTTGGAGTTTTAGGTATAAACATTCTTGTATTGAGATGAAACGGGCAGTGGATGACAAAGTGATATTGTTGTGTTGTATCTTTCCAGTGAATCTGAAATACTGTGTGTTACAATTGGAGTGAATAAAGTTAGCTTTAAAATGTTTTCACTGGGTTTTGCTGGAATTTCTCAGAAAATGTTAAGATAGAAGCCTCTTATGAATTTATTTTAAAAAATTAGTCAAAACCTGTATATCTCTACCAAAGCTACACATTAACCAAGCCTTGTACACTGATAGACAGTGAAGTGTTCCATCTCTTATTGTTGGAGACTATATTTAGATTCTGATAATTACTTACACAGAACTGCCTTGCAAGTATTTTTTTTAAATCAAAAAAGGAATTTTCAAAGTTGGTGTCCTTTAATTATGTTATGTATGGAAAAAAAAACCATATTATTTTTTTTTTTTTTTGTAGAAGTAAGTTGGAAGAAAGTATTTATTTTTTAAATTACAAAAATGTACAATCATTCAAGATGGTCAGGGAGTCATTATAAAATAAGAGAAACCCATTGTAAAATATCTGTCAAGGATATAAATTCCAGTTATTGCTAAATACCTTACATCATGACAGAATAAAAATAGTAGAGCTATGGTTTCAAAGTACTCCTATTAAAGATACATGTAAGATATTTGTAACTGCTATTACATAGGATCATATAAAATGTCTAATAAAGAGAAGAAATGAACACTGGTTCACACACAAGGCATTTACACATTTTTGATTTTTTTTTTTTTAAAAATGCCATTCATAGCTGCATTACACAAGAACCCTTTGTTACAAACCAATACTCTTCTACACTGGTAACAAAAAAGCTGTTCATAACAATCTACAATTAAGGCACTAATACCCTACACATATCACAACCACAGAGGATTAGCACAAAAACAAGACAAACATATATATAAAAAGTCATCTATTTTATAACATTATATTAATATACTGTGAACAATGTTTACAATAAAACTCATCACTAAATTCACACCAAGAGAATAAACTCTGCTCAGAAATCGAAAGGTTCAAAATTTTAGCAATAACTGGTGTTCAAATTAATGGGCCTCATATCTTCTGTACATGTCCAACAATGTTTTTCTTCCATTTGTTCTCATCTACTTCTCCTGATGCGAATTTTTTACACAACAACTTAGAACCATATCAACAATGTCCAGTTACTCTGCTAAATCATAAAGCCAAACAAATTTACATCAGGACAATACCCGTATCATAAAACTCTTGATATCAATTAGAACTCTTTTCTAAGATAAATAACAGTAAATAAATATGGTAACATTGTAAACAATGTACAATTTACAAGTTAATGATTGATACAAAGTCACAGCCTACCTAGGACATTCAGTAAACAGCTGCATTCTGATTACTACTTTATATTATAACTAACATGGGAATATTCAAATCTGTGATTCCTCATATCTTGAAACCAAAATTTTTAATAACACAGTATTCTGAAATATTTTTGGCATTTGGAAATATAAAGAGTTGTGGCTTTTATAATAATATATATATAAAATGGTTTTCAAATAGTGTCACCACATAAATTATTCTACGACTCTTCAGGACTTTTAGTCAGCAAATTTGTTTAAACATATTAAAGGTTTCTTTTATAAAGAGTACTTTTCACTTGCAGCATATTTATAAATACTTTTTGAGAAAGTGAATTTAAGAATAATTACTGTCTATACGAAACTAAAACTGACAGATGGAATTAATAATTTGAGAAACAATAAAAAAACAGGATCTACAGAATAATCTAAAGAAACTGTTTAAGCTATTTCAATTATGAGGAGCTCCTTTCTTTGCTTACAGAATATCTTGTTTTGTGTTTCAGTCTAGATTTGACGATCTCTCATGCATTAAAATAAACTGAATAATCCGAAGTCAGCCTGTCGGTTTCTCATAATTTTTGTAAGTAATTGAATCCTTTTGTGCCATAATATTGGCATGGTTTTTACCATTAAAATGGTTTGCCAGAGTACATCATCAAGAGAATGGATTTGATATTTAAATTCTTGGAAAATTATGTGATGCAAAAAAAGTTCATTTTTATGAGTGTGCCCCAGGTCACCAGAATAATGTAATAATTATAATGAAGCTATTACTGTTTCCTCAGAAAACAATTTGAAGCCATTTCAAGACATGATGGAATCATTCATTGAGAGAGTAATGAAGCATTTAAATGGCAAAACAGAATATCTGGAAGAATGCAGACGACATTTTATGCAACCAAGGATTTTTACCAATATCAACCAAGCAAAGGAAGGAAGATGTGGCACCAAAGGACTTCTTTGCGTTAAAGATATCAATCTGTTATTCCTTTTACAGATATCTTTAAAGTTACAATAAAGATTGATAAACAACGTAGCAGATTAGATGAAAGAAAACTTTCCATGAAAGTTTTTTTTTTTCATAAAAAATTCTCTCATTCACCATTCAAACATACGAGTCGATGAGTTGATTATGCAGAGATATATAAACTTAAATCACATTTCTCAAGAAGTCACGATAAACAACTTGCAAAGAATATGGTATGTTTTGTAACATGCTTATATTTCAACAAATATTTGGAAACACTAAGAGCAGATGAAAAAATTGAAGCTACCATAAAAATACATTTTTTGCAAATAAATTTATTTATTTGGCATCAGCTGCAGAAACAATGAATAAGATTCAAAGTGAAGTCCACAAAATTAAATGCAATGAGAATATTGTAAAATTTTGTATTCAACAACAATGCTTCAAATAATAAGCAAACAGAATAAAGAGCTCTCCAATTAAAAAAAAAATCTGATCACTTATTTCAATGCCACAACTGGACCCCAATTGGTTTTACTCTTTTTCATCATAATCTTTGGCACTACATGATACTTAAAATAATATTAACCAAGAGTATCTTTTTCATTGAATGAAAAAAATTTGTGATTTTCTAGCACTCTGCAATGTTGTTTCATAATAAAATCAATTTTGTTCCAATTTGCCATTTAAAATTTCTGCCTTATATACATAATAAATTAAAATTTTATTTAAAAATGAAATATATATACAAATGTTTCTAGATACAAAAAATATACAAACTTTAATTGCAATTTATAAGTGGTGATACAGTTGAACATAATGTCAAAATAAAACTGTTAGAATGAGTGGTAGTATTTCCTACGAGAGATAAATTCACTACCAACGGATGTGTTGTCTGTATTCTTCATTAATGCTCATACGTTTAATACTCTCGTACCCCAGTATAACAGCAAAACTGAAACAGGCAGACTGAACAAGACGTGCAGACAGACCTTTGGTGAATATCTTCATGCGTTCTTCAGACCACAGAATATTAAATGTTTCTTGAATAGAGTCTATCCTCTGAACCTGTAACAAACATAGTTCTCATGCATCAATAAATAAAAATGGGATCCACCCCACAACCTCTTTTAGTAGGACTCCTAAAGAAAATAATCCTCCCTTCATCTATAATTTACAGATGTTGTTGATTTCAAATATTTTTCACCATTTGAATGTACAGGGCGTTCGCCGGAAAACGCTACCCTCCCAGTCTGTTGCCGTCGGCAACTTGCTCAGACAGTGGAGCCAGCAGCTCCCGCCACACGGCACCGTGAATCACTGCACTGTTTAACACCTGCCCCAACAGTGCAGTGACCGTGACCCTTACTGTTAAGAACGGTTTCTTTGCATTGTAGCTAGTTTGTGACTTCAGTCTCTTATTAATCAGTGTTGTGAATAAACGTTTCTTTGCGGTTTGGCTGGTTTGGGGCTTCATACTCTTACTAATCTGTACCGTGTTTGAGTGTGAGTAAAATTATGGTACGTTACAGTTTGCAACAAAGAATATTTCTCTACGATACATATGTGAAGAAGAAGTCGTTTAAAAAGTGTCGCAGTAAATTTCGTCGCGAATTTCCTGGCGCTTTACTGCCAGCTAAATCAACAATTCTGCGTCTGGTTAAAAAAGTAAGAGAAACGGGTTCATTTTTTAACAAAAAGAGACTGTCGGTCAACCGCATTATCACAGAGGAGAAAATTGACGATATCGCTTTTCGACTAGAACAGTCACCCAAAAAATCATTAAGTCAGTTAGGGCAGCGTCTGTCTCGAAATATGTTCAGAAGATGTGAAATGTGCATTACACAAGAGGGTCAACACTTCCAGCATCTTTTATAAGGTAAGCTAATGAATTACGTCACATTTAAATGCTTAGCATATACAAGTTTATGAAGCATAATTATTATGAAATAGTCCGCGGACGACGGTCGAACAATGCCGGAAGCTGACTGCTCGCTCGCCGGGAGCAGTTTCTTCCTTGTAGCGCTAACAGTGGGTTGCGTTTCCCGGCGAACGCCCCGTATAATAAATTTTCAAGTGCTATTTTTCTCATTTCTGATCAGTTGTCAAAATTCACTTCCACAAAGAACTGTGCTTCATGTACACCACTTACTCATAAACTTTCTGAGAAATAGGACCATGTTTGATACCAAAGGGCTTCTTTTTGAATAATTTTCATTCTAAGATTAATTTTTTATTTTGTTCATCATTTCTCGTATATTATTTAAATTTAAAAAAAATCTATTGCAGTTAAAACACCTTGATCTGCTTTTATCAATACCAACTTCAAAAATTTTTCAAAATGAATTCACAATGCAGCTGAGAAAAGAGAATATCATTATAATCTAGATGTGAAAAATAAAGGTCTAATGGGCAAGGAATGCACGTGTGTGTGTGTGTGTGTGTGTGTGTGTGTGTGTGTGTGTAAAATCAATTTACATTTACAGACAATAGAATTTATGATGGTGCTTTTAAGTTAGTGATTTTAGACTACTTGTAATTTCATTTAATAGAAATATTGGCCACATTTGGGAAGATGCTATCAATGTCAACAACATGGAACATACTGTTCCTTACTGAATGCCACAATAATTCAGATATCTGTGGGAATTTTAAATCTACTGAATCTTTCTGCATAAAAAAGAATGTGATAGTCAAAACCAATTTGATGAAAAAGCAAATAAAAAAGAACTGACACGAAAAATAACCAATCACTCACCACATATGGAGGCAGGAGGGAAAGATGAACATGTAAAAAACACAAACTACTTCACAATGTTTTGGTAGAAAACCTTAGTCATGTAGGAGGTGAGATATATGGCAGGTGGAAAGATGTGAACACATCCCGATCCGTCACACGAGTGAAAGAGATGAAACACACGGGAGGGTGGTGTTTGAGCTGCTGGTGGTGGTAAGTTGACCAACGATAAATGTGGAGCAAAATCTCTGACCATCAGTCAAGGTAAACTGAAATTTATTAACAAAGTATATACGTAATTTTGACCTGTTAAAGGAGTAAATAAATAAAACTTGAAAGAGAGAGAAAAAAAGTTTTTCTCCCAAGACAACTAACAATGTATTTTAAAAAGGCAATACTGTTAATATAATTTGACGTCGGTGAATTTCCAGTATTTTAACAGTCTTTGTTTATTTATAAATTAATCATAGAACTGTCTCATCATATTAGTATTAACAGTGATAGTTTATATTGCAGTGACAACGTCCTTATACATTTACATATTCTTTATAACAATTCTCACCTTAAATATTTTGTTGTATACCTGTTCCTGCACAATACTATTGAGAACACAGCTACAGATAATTTCCAGGATATACACACTTTATCATTATTCTTGGCTGCCGCTGAAATATTCTATCAATCTTATCTTGCACAATCCTACATCAATGTCATCCTAAGAAACAGTAACGCAATACTGGCTCGTCAGTATTGTGTGTGCCAAGTCTATGAATGAAACCGAGCTGGTTTGAATAAGAGTTCATTTACACCACCTTTACAGCAAGGATAACTACATGACATAAAAGGTCACCGAGAACTGAAACGTATGATTACAAAGACTTCAGCAGAGGAAGATGCTGGTATGGTTTTCAAGTACAAAGTTCAACCCTGCCTCTGACTGGGTAGAGATGATGTTCAACTATCTGCTTGAACAGTCCTCATTGAGAACAAAACTGCTCAACTGATTGTGTGGGCCCTATATTCATATCTCCCACCAAGTGCAACAACCCCTGAGGATGCAGTAACACTATTTGGTCATAAATATATGAACATTCTCGTTTGGTTTTGTTCTAGTCCTAGCATTCTGACCAGCACAGAAGTTTTGACTGTTTAAGATATGTTGCCAAGCATCACCCTCAAAAACTTCCAAAATAAGACTCCTTTACATACAACTGAAACTTCTCCACTCCTTTAGGTAAAAAAAAAAAGGGATTCTTATTCCTCACCTATCTTCCACAGCATTCCTCTCATAACAGTCAACATGCTATGGTTATTTCTGTAGAAATAATGGAGCTCTTCTAAGCCTCCTTCCAATGTCTGTATTTGACATCCATAACATAAGTACTATACCACCATATTCTACCATTTGTCTGGGAATGTTTCTATAAAACTTGCCTCACTTGTGCTTGCTATTGTAACTATCTCATAGATACAGAAATTTAAATGGATCATAGTTATGCAAGATTTAAGAAAGGAACCATTATTTACAACAAACCATAGCCCATGGCAGGATAGCAGCAATCAGGAAAAACACACACTCTTTCTCAACAGAACAACATGATGCACAATAAGTGAATATCAGAGATACTATGATTGAAGATATATCAGAAAGTTGACAGAGGATGGATTGGAAAAGGAGAAGGTGTCTTGGGTGAAAATTTTGTGAATGATATACGATGAATTGCAAGATAACATCGATGGTTTGTAGTAGGATGAAAGAAAAACCGATTTGTAGCAACTGTTTATTTGTCAACTATAAATGGATTTGTAGCAAAACATTTACATCATCTTATGATACAATTAGAAATGATGAAATGATTCTATAACAGAAATGAAAATATCCAAATAGCTCCTTCTTCTAGAAAACTAACGGTTTATGAATATCTTTGTGTTGTGTGATGCTGCTATCTAGTGGTAATGGGATCACGCTTTATCCAGCAGCTTGACTATCACATATCTGTGGTCTTGAGTGTTCGTAATTTTGACTCTTATAGGTTGAATTTCAAAAAATTCCTTTCTTAATTAGTGATATTACCAATGCAGAGAACTTTAAAATGATTCCTCATCTATCGATTCTGGTTAAGAATAAAGGCAGAAAGATGGCTTGTCAAAAAAAAGCCTTTTAGAACTAACATATATTATGGTACTGTGAAACAGATCAAGGTTTGGAGACAGGGTACTGGCAACAAACTACACTGCCCATTGATACTAGATGCAAAGTGACAATGCAGAAAATATTGAAGCAATGATATATCATTATATCATTTAGTCAGATTTGATGTGGCAACTATAAGAGGACTTGGCTTTCCACGAGGGAAGTAATTCAGGTTTATGATTCATGATTGGGGCTTACCAAAAAGCTAACACTAATAGTTCGGGTGAAAACTGACTGCAAAATATACCTAGTAAAAATACTGAGTGTTGTTTAGTGTGGCTCGTTTCACACTGTTTGCATCAGTATTGGAGTTTCGTTTTCCTATTAAATCTTGTGTGTAACATGAGCTATCATCAGAGATACAATGACCGAATGGTTTGAAAAAATCGAAGATGGGCTCCTTTTGCGGTAATGTGTTGAGGTGTTACTTATGGCTCACCAAATGCAGCCTATCTTGGATGAAAAGAAAATACAATATCACCAGGGATTACGTTACAGACTGAAATCTATAAAGTGGCCAGTTTAAAGTCGAGAGCAAAAACTTTAAGAAATGTGGGCCTGTGGTAGTTTATGAAGCTAAGGGGGAGGGGCAATGACGAATTACTCTGCCAACAAAGATTTTAGACCAAAAATTTCTCTGATCCATCTATCTCCATGTATTGTCTGCGGCAAGGTGGTAAATCTCTATATCTGTATTTGAATTTGTGAACAGCACTTCTTTTTTTTAACAGGCTGTCAAAATACTGATTGAATTTCAACAACTGAAACAAAACAGCTCCATCCCATTATTTTATAACAAAACCTGAAGTCAGAATTTTTAAAATGTAAATATTTAATAAGCAATACTCGAGGCAATAGTAGATCTGTAGGAAAATTGCACCAAAAGATAAAAAAAAGTGAAATGTGAAAAAGAATAGGGAAAAAATGCCATGAGGGCATTAGCTTCACTGCAATTAAAATGTAGATAACATGCAGATTACTTTGCTTACCTGAAGTCGGGCTCTTACAATATCAAGCGGATTTGTCAGCAATGTTGTAGTGAATCCACCTAAAGTCCCAGACACACACTGTATGAAGAGATGTGAAACCCAAGGTGGAAAAACAGAATGCAATTTATCTGAAAGAAATTTTTATATCAAAATTTAACATATTAAATATCAATATTTGGAGCACAATTCATTAGAAAAAAAAATTTTACATCAAATTTTATATATTGTAATCAGTTTTTGATCTTAAAGATTCTGGCAATTTTTTTTTCAATATTAATTGCATTACTTTGCACGTAATTTCTCAAAGAAACTGTAGCAATTCGCTTGTCAGTTATTTTGATTTTAAGCTTATAATTAACAAGGAAAGTTACTCAGATGCCCCCTCTAACTTTCATAGTTTTGTTTTTGTTGTAGCAGCATGCGTTGACCCTACCCACTTATAATATGCTAAGAGTAGTTCACAGAATGTAGACTGTACACAATCTACCTATTAGTAAGATGAGTGTAGAAGTGAGGATGTAAGAACCAGCCATGTATAAAATTTGTGTGACACAGCTTATTCCAGTGTTACGTACTTAAGATGTACATCAATAAAATTCGTTATTACAATACACTGTCCGAATTGCAGATTCTCCTTTGTACTTACAACTGCAGGTGGCTATTCTTCAATGTATTTAGTGCATATTATCCAGTCTCATTAGTGATCATACAAAATTGAAATTAACCACATAGAGCACCTGAAAAAGTATATCTTTCACAGAAAAGATATGCACAATCTATTTCATTCCCCTAACATTTCTCTACAGAGAAAATATTCAAGAACGTTCTACTTTAGTATAGTACAGTGGAACTCCAATTATCCGAATAAAAAATTTGGATAGTTGGATTTTTTCCCCCGAAAAGGGGCCATTTTAATTACTGTATGTATAATGAAAATTTTAAAAGAAAAAGATTTTTTAATTTTAATTTTAAAAGAAAAAGATTTTTTAATTAATTAAATTAAAAGGCAACCTTTTTACATGTTAAGCGCACTTACAAGTGCTGTACATCTTGGTCAAAGTAAGCTGTTTGACTGTATTAATCCGTTTTTGGGCAGCCAAGTAGCACATATGATTGACAGAAGTTGCATGTGGTCACACTCAGGCTGATGCGCCATCCACTTCAACGCAGTTTTCAAGGCTGGCAAATGCTTGACTAGCTGATGGTCCTGTGACTGCTTCAACTTCGATGTTAAGGTCATCTTCTTCTCTCACACTTTCAATAAGTTCTTCATCATTTAGAATTTCATACCCAGAGTCTGGCGAATCACACAATACCCAGTCTCCTAACTTCTGAACATCCAGGAATTTTCGGAAGAAAGTTTCTGAATTCCTAAAGTGATACGTCATCCCCATCTTCTCCTGTATGTTCCCTTTCCTTTTCTTGAGCTTCTTTTTTCCTTTTTCTCCTTTTCCTTCTCTTCTTCAGTGGATATGCCTTTCAACTTGTTCCACGCAAGTCTTAATGTAACTGCCTAAAGCGATTCGGATAATCAGCGATTCAGATAGTCGGAGTTCGGATAATTGGAGTTCTACTGTATATAAAATTATCTGCAATTATAATGTCACAATGAGATTAGTATAAGCATGAAGATTTAATTTTAGGGATACCATGAATTAATATATATCACTACCTCAAATTTGGATACTTAGAAGAGATGCTATAAACTTCTAATCTTTAGTGACTTTCAAAGGTACCTCATATTTGTCTATTCTTGGATTATTTTTTTTGATGTAATGGGGGTTTGTTTAATCTCTCAAATTTAAGAACCTATTTTATTTATTTTTCATTTCTCTTACAACAAGCATTTTATAATTTAATTTATAGTAAGTATCTTCTATCAACAAAAACTAACATTTTCATTTGAAATTACCAACTGCCAGGTGTTATTTCACAGCCTATAAAGGTTTCTTCAAGGATAAAATTATTTCAGACTAGATTCTAATCTAATATCCAAAAATTACTGAAACCTGAGAGATTAGAATGAATTGTGTGATACAGGTACCATGAATGTGTGTGGGTTTTCATTTTTGCTCAATGAAATTCTTCTACAATGATTTTTCTGTTGATTTTACATGGGAACTTTGGCAAAGTGAGAGTAAAAGTCTTCATCATAAACTTCAGTAATACCTGGTTGCAGTAATTTTTTCTGGCCTCCCTGATTGTTTCATGGGAATTTTTTTTTGCCTATATGAAATAATGAAATTATCCCTTGGATGAGCAGAAATGACCAGGCCAATATTTTGAATGATGTGGGTTCAACTCCCCATACAGCCATCCAGATATTGCTTTTACGATTCCCTGAAATCATTCCAGGTGTATGTGAGTAAGGTACATTCAAAAAGGCCATGGCTAAATTCCTTCCCATTCCTTGTCTCAATCTTTTCTGATCTCTAGTGATCTCAAAGTCAACAAAGTGTAAAGACCTAAATAAACAATTTAGGGATGATAATTTGTATAAAATATTTCTGCAGATGAACAAAATTATTTCAGACTTGGTATAACTTATCAAAAAATTATTTAAATTGGTGAAGCTGTATCATGTCTATGATATAAGGTAAGATGAACTGATCTATTATGTAACTACAATTTTAATTTTTGAAAGAAATGCAGTAACCCTTACACCTTTGTATACACTGATGTGTAGCTTTTATGTTTCTAAAAAATTTCTGTTGGAATATACACATTTCAAGCAGCAATTCTTAAAATGAGGATTAAGGTTCATCCTTCAAAAAGTGAATAACCAGGTTAAGAAAATTGAACACTATTTTTTTTTCCTCAGAAGAAACACTTTTCAATCTATTTGATAAAAATCAGAATAAAAATATGTTATCAATTTGCTACTCAGATTTCAGCTAAAACTGGAGAGGGATACATGAACTTTCACTGAAAAGACCAATATTTTAATGCCTAAATGTTGCTACTGTTAAGCCGGAGAATCAAATTCAATGGTTGGTAGCTTTTGAAACATCACATTCTTGAAGTATCCTTTCCAAGCATTCTCCTCTAATGTACAATATTCTGATATTTAAATTATCTGCAAGTGACTGATGATCAACTAGCGACTGGAGGAATGTGAGAGTTCAAGTGAACTAACTAAAATAATGCAGATAGTAGATAAAACTGATTTGGTCGCTCAGTCATAATAGATCACTCAAAACACGACATGCTGATATTGTGCTAGGAGCAATAGATGTCAGCCAGAAATTAAAAGGGTAGAATGACAATGAGCTGTCGTTATCAGTTGTGAATGGCAACTATATTGAAATTTTTAGTTTACAGCTCGATGGCCAATTGATAGGTGTACTCACCAATGAGCACATTATTTTAAAGTGAGGGACATACCACAATTTCAAAGTCAGTTCACATAATTTGATCAGAAATTGAATATTTAAACAGTTTTCAGAATGGAAATACACACCTAACACTTAAAAACTAATGCTAAACTTACCAGTTCAAAAGCTGAAATAAATTGAGATCTGAATACTAAGCATACTTACCTGAAACCTTACATTAATTTGGATAAAAATGAATATAAATGGATATAAAATCTAACTTACAGTAACATTCTTGTAGCCAGTATTTAATTTGCGATGGAGTGCACACACCTATGGCGATTTTCCCCCACTCCCATTCTTCCCTTTTCTTAAATCTACCTACTTTTGCCCCTCATGAATTTCAATATTAAAATTTCTTCAGCATTTTTGGTAAATTATTCATCATCATGCTTGTTAATTTATTCCAATCCCTAACCTTCTTGCAGCAAAAGAAAATTTTTCCACCCCCTTAACTGAAACTGAGTGCCAAGTTGTGGTCATTGTCATCTTTTACCTTCCATGCAGCACTCTTAATTCTTCCACCAATATCCTTCCATGCATCATTCCTTATAAATGCCTTGTATACTCCCACCACTCTCTTTGCCTTCCTTCAATCTTCCTATGAATCCCATTACACTTCCTTTACCATATCAGTTACTGATTGTGTTCTGTGGTAATTTAGAGACACAAAATTAGAAGCCATTCTTTGCACCCCCTCCAATTCTGTTTTTTTAAACCTAAACTGTGGGCACCATTACTATACCATCATATTCAAGCAATAGTCTGACCAATGTATTGTAACCCAATTCCCTCATTTCTCTCCATTAATTTACCTACCTCTAGTACATCCCCTCATCATTTATTCCAATAAGTGAAGGCTTTTGACACCCTTTCCTACCACCTGCCCAATGTGTTCTGTCCAGTCGAGTTTATTATAAAACGTTAGGCCACGGTATTTACATTTCAAACAACATTACAAACAACTGATTCCCATCTTATAATCACAATCAGTGTTTAGTTTCTTATCTGTGTACCTAATAAGCTAACTCTTCTTTACATTTACTTCATATTTATCTACCCAGCTACATATCGTCTTCAGATCACCTTGTACCTGTTCACTGTTTTCTGTATTCTATTTTCATTATCTTATATAGCATTATGTTATCTGCAAACAACCCAATGTCTCAATGAATGCTTCAATACGCCGGGAAAGTCCCCATTTACAAATCCAATGTCTGACAGTAAATCAAACAATATTTCATTAGAATAAAGAATAGCAATGGACCAATACACTACCCACTGGCACTCCCATTTTCATTTCCACTTTTTCTGATATTCCCTTACTTTGTTTTCTACCTTTTAATAATTCTTCTATCCAGTAAACAGTTTTTCATCAACTTGAATAATATTTACCTTATTTATCACAATTTTACTGCTTACGCTGTCAAAAGCCTCAGAAAAATCAAGCGTTACACTATTAATTTGGCCTTCTGGTCCATTGCATCGACAATATCTTGCTTCTAGCAAACTGAGATTTGTATGAATATCCTTGCCTAAAGCCACGCAGTTGATATGAAAACCATTTGAGTTCCTCACAAATATTCCTGATGTGGTTGCATATCAATCTCTCTATTAAGTTACCTACCACTAATGTCAAAATGATTGGTCTATAATTTTCAACCCTATTTGTCACCCCTCATTCATGTACTGGTATTACTATTGCATTTTTATAGTCCTCTGGTAGGCTGCAAGTATCCAGACTTGATTTAAATATTATGTCACATCCTGCTATCTTTAAATGATAAGGGAAGGGAAAATGACCCATCACTCACCAAAGTTGAAGGCTGTGATGAGTGAAAAACATATGGCGAACACAAGAATACACAATATTTCAGTTTTACACATTCATGCCCTAGAAAACGAGTCAAGTGGTTCGGGAGGTGTGCATGATCGATATATCGGGAGCGATTGAAATGTTGTACATAAATATATATATTGCAGGTGGTTATAGAATTAATAATATAACAAAAGCGTGCATAATGTTAAAATGAAAAATAGACAAATAAGTTTAGAGGGATGGGTCAAAAAATGGAATATTATCGATGATTGAGGCCAGGTGGGTGTCTGGTATCTAGGTTATTTTGGTATGCAAGTTCCCATCTCTGAAGTTCTGGGGTGGCAGTGGTTTCATTGAAAACTCTGATTGCTCTCATTGGGGTTGTTAGAATTGTGGTAGTTAGCATGTTTTGGTATTGGAAGGCATAAATTGGGAGAATGGACCTACTATTTTTAAGACATCTGTAGTAATATTATCAGCCCCTCTGCTTTTTCAGCTTTCTTAGTTCCTTCATGAAATACTCAGGATGAATTTCAAATGTTTTAGTCTGATTATTTCTAATTATGCAGATACACTCATTCTCTGATTTAATCCCTCCCACTCCTTAATGGTACTCCCTAATAGTCACGGTATTCATCAGTTTATATATTATAGTGGTAAAAGTTATGTCATAAATTTGGCTTAAATTTTAAGAATATAGGTTCAAATATTGACTTGTGATCAAGAATACATAACATTTAATAAAGAGATGTATTACAACAGCTGTACATCAAATGTATGGTACACACTGAATGGAATCGTTTTGAGTTTCTATTGCTGTGAGCTATTGTTATTGTGAGAAGCAGCACAACTTTCACTTTTTACCCAACACTATCTTCCTTCATCTGCCATTTTAACAAACTGAAGGGTGTAACCTGGAACACAATCTAGCATATTTACATTAAGAATTTTTTGCACACAATTTGAAAATTGATACTCCAGTTAAACAGCTTTGATGCGTTAAGTATACAGTAAGACATTTCATGCATCACCTTGTAGTACAAAAAACATTTGCTAAGAAATTGAGACTAAGTAACAAAGTAAAGAAAACTCTGTAGATTATGACAGTGCATTTGTTTTATCTACACTAATAAACCAATATTTGTTAAACCATATGGGTAATTAATTTTAATGTGACCTCTTTATAACATGGAAATTATGTATACAAAAATGAGGACAAGAAAATTGGGTTGTAAGAACATGATGAATAGAACTAATGTCAAGAGTAGAAAGCAAAAAATAACAGAGGAGAAACTGTTTTTGTAATTTTTTTTGTAAACAATATTTGAAGTTGTTCTACCAGAAACAAAACTAAGAGTTTGAAGGTGGCAATGAGAGAGAATTTGCAACTGGTCACAGGAAAATAATTTGATTTTGAGGTGAACTGGTGCAGTACTGAGCATGTGTCTCAATTTGGTAATCATCATGAAGAACACTCTAAGGAAACAGCAGTATTTAAAACATAAAATTGTTAGGAATGAGAAGTAAAGGCCCAGAATTTGTGCTTCAATTCCTTTACATGGTATTGAATTTGAGAAGGATTCTGTTGCAAATTGCACAGAAGTTTTGAAGAATCTTAACTGGAACACAAATTTTAAGACTGATGTGACAAGAAATTGGTTATACTATGGGAATTCAGAAATTATATTGTATAATCACTGGCATCATTTAGATAATCCACAGTGTTTATTAAAAAATATATCCCATTTAATATTCATCAATTTGGACAAAATTCTCCTGTTGGATGGGGTGGAAATCACTGCAGAACACAATAACTGATATTATGCCGGTACTTGATTAGGAGTCATTGGAAATAGGAGGACAAAGAAAGTGCTGGCAGAGTTTGAGACATATTTGGTGATGATGCTTGTAAGCATGTTGGTAGAATTAGTAGCAGTGATGAATTTTTTTTAGGATAGGAATAATCTACCAAGAGACAGCTGAACAAACAGAAAATACAAAAATGAATTTAAAATTCATAAAGTAAAAGGTTGGGGAAATTAAAAATGAGACTTGCGAAATTGCAATCAAGTTTCTCTTCATTGTGGTTTACAAAATTACTATGAGAAAAAAAGCACCAAAACCTCATAACATTTGCAGATACATTGATGCAGCATAATTCACATAGTATCATTGCTTTCCTTTCAGACTATATATTCCCTATCTTGGGGACATCCCCCCCCCCCTCTTTTCCCAGAGGAATACAAAGACACTTTAGTGAGGTAGCTTCACTATCTGTGTGGATGATGCCCTAATTCTACAATGTTACAAGTATTATTACTCCCTCGCCACTCCTTATAGTTGGAAACAGCGAGTTCCCTCTGCGATGTCACGGTCAGTACTGAAAAGTAGGCATTTACCTTATTAATTAGGGTGAGCAAAGTGAGCTCTTACTCCAGGCAATGATTTGTACACTTTTTTTTTTTTTTTTTTTTTTTTTTTTTTAAACTGCTGCACCTATAGACATGAAATTGAACATAATAATTCAAAGTCAATTCTAGATGTGTCATCAATAATTATTTTTGCAAAAAAACAAAAAATTGTAATTGTTCCTTTTTATTTTGCATGCCGAGAGAAATCAGAGGTGACCATGTCACGTGGTTTGTGACAACTGTTGTTGAGTGAGTGGACCAATAAATGCGCAGCATATTGGTTGTGCATTAATTTGGTTTTGCTTTTTTTGCTTCCAAGTGTGCCCATGGAGAGGGACATAGTTAAGACTGTGTAGAATCATAATCTAATGATTATATGCTGCCATGAAGTGCATTTGTAATGCATATGAGAGTAGATACTAACACAACTTACCACTGAACTCTAAGTGCAGCCATCTGCCCACCGCTACCATAATGGCAGCATAATTAGATAACATACTGTTTACTAAAAGTGTAGTCTGTGAGCCCAATGTTGACCTGAGAACTTGTGCTTCAGAATGAGAGATATTAATTTAATCTTTTTTTTTTTTTATCAAAGGTGATCTATGGTTGTTGAATGTTCTTTGAAAATAAATCTGTGACTTGTGTAAATGGAGATGCAGCAGTTTTGTAATAACACAAAGAAATCCCGCTCTCTCCTTTAATAAGTTATTTAAATAACTACATAATTTTAGTGATTAACTATGCAAAGTTTAATGACAATCAAAATTAAGAAATGTGTACAATATAAAACACTCAACATGGAGATTTTGTGAACTGTTTAATGGGAGAAATATGTAGGTCATAGCTTTTTGGTGTAGCAGAATGATGAGTTGTGCTCAAGATATTTGAGGTTTATGAAACAATTCAGATTGAGGTAAGTGACAACAGTGGATTATTTTTATTTGATGATTTTCCTTAACAGGAGCAGTTGCTGTGTTATACGCATTCAATATACTGGTAGTTACTGTGCTTTAAAACAAGTCCATTGACTTTCCTAAGGCAAGCATAGTGGCTGCAATCTTTATCTGCCACTCGTGCTCATAACTTTTTGAGGTACTGACGAACAAAATTTGTACCAGAGGAGCAGCAAGGCACATAAACACGACGTATACTTCCTAACCACACTTCAAGCAATCACCATGGAGAAACATTAAAAAAAAAATCTTTAATTTGTTTACTGAAAACAGAAAAATAATACATATCCACAGTTAGTGCAGTAGACTGTACGGTATCTGCACTTTTTCTACAAGAAATCGTAGAGATCATTCGGTAGAGAATTTAGTTTATCTCACAGTAAATATGCATTACAATAAGGTCACATGTTCTGTATCTAGTGTACCAATGTTTGAGGTGGAAGCAAGTGAAAACTTTATTACTATCCAGATATTTCCTGAAGTTTAATTTTTGTAAGCAGTTGAGCAAGTAAGGTGGCATTTCAATCATCTGGTGCATTTTCCCTTGTGTTTGTGGTTCATATTACACATGTTCTGTGATTCTTCACTTACGTAGTACGCAGGTTCGATACACAGCCCAGAATTAAATTCTTTGGCTTTTTCCTATGCAAACGTTCTCCATACTGTAATGACTTCATGTAATCCTTCAGTTGAAAGGCATTTAAAATGGCTAGTAATAATTTCACTTTATATTCTACACCACTTTAACTAAATGAAGATTTTTTGAGAAAGAACATTTAATTCTTTTGATCAATTGAGTTTTCCTTCGAGATAGAAATAAAGTACAGAAATATTGGTCTGAAAACAAATGCAGACTTTACATAACTATCTTAAATATTAATTCAACCTTTCCTTTTTGGACAGTACAACTGAAGAAATATTTCTCACCAATATATACCTAATGAAAGGTACAATGTTGTCATAGTTTTTCTTGCATTACTATTCCTGTGCTCGCAAACTGATAGTATCATGAATCAATTATGCCCCATTAAAATTTTTCTGATCTGGAAGTATGAAAAACTTTGTAAATCAGAATCTTTCACAGATTTTATTGGGGCGAGCGACACTAGGCGACAATTTTTAGATTTTTGTGGTAAAAGTTTTGCAAAAAACTACTGCCTGTCTAGATGTGAAATTAAACATAAATCAGCTTGCCCTAATTATTCAAAGTCATCTCTAGATAAGTTGTCAATCATTATTTTTGAAAAAAAATAAATAAATTGTAATAATTTTTATTGGTATATACATGTAATGCCACGAGTGACAAAATTTCATTTTGAAAATTTTTTTCATTCAACTTATGAAAAAAGTGGTTGTGTTCCAATTCCAACAGCTAATTTTTGTGAAATAGGTAATATCAGTTGTTCAAGACAACAGTTTCCATTACAATTAGCTTTCACAATCACAGTTCAAGGTTTAACATTGGGTAACATAGTTGTAGATATTGGAGAAATAAAACTTCTGTTGCTTTAACATACGTTGTGTTATGGAGAGTAATTTTTTTAGAAAGGCTAGGATTAAATAGAAGATTTTCTTATGGTAGAATTAGTGACATTAAAAATTAAAGTGTGTTAAAATGTAGATAACAGAAAGAAACCCAAATGAGAAATTTTGTATCCGATTAAAAACAAATTAAATATGTTTTTTTTAAATATTTAAAGATTGCATCTTATTATAAATGAACATAATTATTTTTTTTCCAACAAACTAAAAATACAGATTTTGTCAATAGTTTGTGAAGTTTAAATACTAAAATTCTTATGATTATTATTTAACTTCTTTAATTATATATAATATTTCAAATGAAAAAAAAAAAAAAACACGCAAGCCACCATAAAGCCATGAATTTAGCTGGTAATGAAACTGTGGAGGCTGGAAATATTTCTTTTGATGGAAAGGGGGGGCATGGTACAAAAAACTTTGTGAATCCCTATTTTAGAGAATGAAATTCTACATATAAAAGCCAGACTGTTCTGCCACAACTAGTGACTGATTTTCCCAACACTAATATGAACTTTCACACCTTGATCAATAATGATTCCCAGTATTATTTTTACACTTATTTTATTACTTTAGGACAATGATTCACACTCAACTTTGCATCTCTAGGAAAGGATATAACACAACAGTTGTACATGTCACTTTAGTAATTATGTTACACTTTTCACAACTTAGCTGTCTGTAATGTAATCTGACACTAGGACATTATGTGGTGAATTTCAAGCTATTCTGGACAGTTAAGAAGCAATAACTAAATAAGGGAGTGTTCATAAACCAGATAGCTCCATTTTGGCCTCTTGTCAACCCCTCCTTCCCCCCCCCCCCAAGTAGTCCAGCATGGCTTTTGTCTCTACCCCCCCCTCTCCCTCCCCACATAGCATGTAGCTTTTTTCCCAATTGGTTCCAAAAGACATTTTGCACTGTTTTTCTCTTCTCAGACTATTGTAAATTACATACGGAGATAATGAATTGACAGAAATAAATATTTATATGCTGTTCTGAACCTCATTTTAACTGTGACAAATAATATGAATGTAAAGCTACATGGCCTTGATTTACAATTCACTCCAGAAATGTTTGTTACCGAAAAGTGACACTCCGTTACATGTTTGTGTTCTCTCCAAATCATGGGAACTGCAAAATTCAATATAGCAACTACCAATTTGCTAGTCTGGCACAAGATGCACAGCAAATATTAAGTACCAAGGCTTTGTACCAATCTATAATTTTGCAGCCAAAATACAATTCAAAACCTTTTTTTTTATCAGTGAAGCAAAGCTCTTCTCTGAGCTTTAAATGTCACTTCAGACAAATATAACAGAATGAGTACTGATGATTACATTGGACACTTTTAAGCACTAAATTTTAATAAAAGTGATACTATTCCAAATAAAAAATATTATTAAAGCTTGTTTAAAACTACCAACAGAATTAACTAAATAAAAGTAATACTGAGTAAATATGTTGCACGATACATTCCAAAAATCCTGAAGCACAACACAGAGAGCATTTGACCACGATTATTAATGAATTCTAGTTGGAGTTACCATTTCTCAGTTAGAAAGCATCCATTTTAAATGGATATAATGAAAAGATTTCTACCAGTCATCCTTAAACAACCTTACCCAATAAGAAAAATCTAAAAGAAGATCTAAACACTGTGGGAAAAAGGGGGGGGGGCAAGATATATAAAGGCATCACCCACTTTCATTCAAAGGACAAACTTTTTTGACCTGTATCATCATCTTTTGTTTTTATCTGTCATAATTTTCAATGATATTACACCTTAAGGTAATCTTGTTTTACCTCTACACATTCCTTATTTTGTTTTCAACAGTCAGCACTGAATCCTATCATTTACATAGTAAAATTCAGCACATGCACACCTATCGATTTTGCCACGTATTTATTTTATTTCCTGCATGACCAACGGGCCACCAATTTTTTTTTTTTTTTGTGTCCATGTATTGTCAGTCTCCCTGCCTTTATTTTCATAACTGACTGTTTTACCTCCCAGTTTTTTTGTTTTTTTTTTTAAATTACTGCTATCATACATTTAAATGGAACATTAGTACAGACGGCTAATATTAGAATCTGAAACTTATAATTTTTTTGTTAAAGTTCTATGCCCATCAATATCAGACTGGAGACTAGGAACAATCGCAGTATTCACCTGGAGTGATTTCAGGGAACCATGGAAAACAAAAATCTGGATTGGGATTTGAACCTCTCTCTTCCTGAGCATTACCACTCCCCCACCGAACTTAGTTTATAAACTGAAATCACCAGAGCATATACTGTATTTTCTATATTTTGAGAGACAAATATTTACTGTACCTACCTTGATAAAAGTGATAGAATGCCCACCACATAGCACTGTTAGGGACATAAGTAAACAAGGATGCAAGATATCCTCTGTAGAATCCTTTTAATCCATCTTGCAAGTACACCTGTCTTATTATTTCAAGAGTAACCTCAAGACGTGGTTTGCCAGGTTTTATACAAATTCCAAGGGGGTTAAGAACAACCTGAAGAAAAAATTTAAAGTTGGCGAACTCAAACAATGCACAAAATACATGAATGAGAGATTTTTTATTACTCATAAATCAGTAAGTTAAGGGATGTAATCAAAATTTTTATGCGTTAACAGATCACTCTCTACATCAATTAAATAACTATAATTGTGTCAGAAAACAAATTTTTGTTTTAATACATTTATCAGCAACATTATCCATGTTGGTAAGTAATTTAATAAAAAATTATGCACTTGGCCACAGACAATACAGGTAAGGCAAAGCAATCATAACCCTATATCTAAATGCCGGCAAAACTTACAATGTTGAAGTAAACACTGCATTGAACACACCTGTCTGGTAGTCAGAACTAAACTTAATAACGATTTGGTGGGGGGGGGGGGATCATGCAAACATTAATGTTCTCTCTTTCAAAGCTTTCTGCTTTAACTAGCTAAAAAATCCCTGCTTAAATACATGCAAAAATATTTCTTAAATCCCATAATTGATAAAGGAAGTCTACAGTTTTATAATACCATTATAAATCTAAACCAGCAATTCCTAACAGGGGTGATACCACCCACCATCGGGTGTCTAAGAGTTCATATTGGGCACTTCTGGTCCAAGTGAAATTTAGGGGGCATTGAGTATGAATCGCCACCC
>JARYHS010008074.1:35578068-35593068 GCA_031002005.1 Vandiemenella viatica | reverse complement strand
ACACTGCTGATGTAATAATTCCACTCAATTTTATCTCGACATTCTAATTATACAGGGTGTTACAAAAAAGGTACGGCCAAACTTTCAGG
The DNA here is from genome assembly GCA_031002005.1 of Vandiemenella viatica. Lineage (NCBI taxonomy): Eukaryota > Metazoa > Arthropoda > Insecta > Orthoptera > Morabidae > Vandiemenella > Vandiemenella viatica. The sequence goes on along the minus strand of JARYHS010008074.1, from coordinate 35,592,979 downwards.
AAACATTCCTCACACACAAACAAAGAAAATATGTTATGTGGACATGTGTCCGGAAACGCTTACTTTCCATGTTAGAGCTCATTTTAGTTTCGTTCTTCCACCTACGCTCAATGGAGCACGTTATCATGATTTCATACGGGATAATCTACCTGTGCTGCTAGAAGATGTGCCTTTACAACTACGACACAGCATGTGGTTCATGCACGATGGAGCTCCTGCACATTTCAGTCGACGTGTTCGTACGCTTCTCAACAACAGATTCAGTGGCCGATGGATTGGTAGAGGCGGACCAATTCCATGGCCCCCACGCTCTCCTGACCTCAACCCTCTTGACTTCCATTTATGGGGGCATTTGAAAGCCCTTGTCTACGCAACCCCGGTACCAAATGTAGAGACTCTTCGTGCTCGTATTGTGGACGGCTGTGATACAATACGCCATTCTCCATGGCTGCATCAGCGCGTCAGGGATTCCATGCGACGGAGGGTGGATGCATGTATCCTCGCTAACGGAGGACATTTTGAACATTTCCTGTAACAGAGTGTTTGAAGTCACGCTGGTACGTTCTGTTGCTGTGTGTTTCCATTCCATGTTTAATGTGATTTGAAGAGAAGTAACAAAATGAGCTCTAACATGGAAAGTAAGCGTTTCCGGACACATGTCCACATAACATATTTTCTTTGTTTGTGTGTGAGGAATGTTTGCTGAAAGTTTGGCCGTACCTTTTTGTAACATCCTGTATTTGCAGGTATTACAAACTTTCTTAGTATGGTAGCGAAAGTTCTACCTGCTTCCAATGCCACTTTGCAACTTTTTGATATATGACTTCTAATAATTATCTTGTTGTCTGCAGAATACGCGACGGTGGGCTACATGGCGAAGCGCATCCAGATGCGCAAGAACCGCTTCCTAGCGATCCAGAAGATGGCGGAGCAGAAGAAAGCTGGCATGGACGCCGCGCACGCTGCACCACCTGGGCCACCGGCCGAGGGCGACCACGCGCCCAAGCAAACAGTGAGTGTCGCCAGCCACAACACAACATTATAGTCTGTTCACTCTCCACTGGCGGCTCAAGGTCACGATCCCCCACTCCTTTTCCTCACCGCCCCCTCTCATCCTCAGGCGAAGGCAATTAAGCCAGTGGTAACTCGTTCCCTTCGCTTGTTGGGGTATAAACAGCAGTGGGGTGGGGATACAGCAGAGTGACCTGGAGCCACCTCTGTAGACTGAACACACTACCGAGTGTTACAGAAAAATGTATACGCACTTCAGGAGAAGAAAAAACATATGGAAACGTTTTCATACAAAATGTTTATTAGCCTGAAAGTAAGATTATAAGTCTGTTTGAAGTTTCCAATACACTTTCTGGGGTAAATGTTTATGTTAAGTGTTCAAAGTGATGGCCTTCTGCATCAATGCATTTCTGAACACGGGTTGCGACTGATTCGGTAACTACCGCTAAAGTTTCCAGTGGGATATCTGCGCACACTGTTCTAATCTCATCCCAAAGTTCGTTCAGGTTATCTGGTTTTCTTCTGTACACCTGGTCTTTCACTGATCCCCATAAGTAAAAGTCCAACGGTGTTAGATCTGGAGAACGCGCAGGAAACTCGATTGGACCCCTGCGTCCTATCCAATTCTCTGGAAAATGTAGATCAAGGTATGCTCTTACATCCCTATGGTAGTGCGCAGGGGCGCCATCTTGTTGATAATAAATCCTCTCATTACCGTACAGTTCATGAATGGCAGGTAAAATTGAATCGTTAAGCATTCTCAGATAAAGTTCACCGGTTAAAGTACCTACATAACGGAAAGGACCAATGAGTCCCCTACGAGTCAATCCGCACCACACATTTACACCAGGCAAATTCACAGCCGTTTCCACTGTGATGTGGGGATTATTGTCAGCCCAGTACACACAGTTGTGTCTGTTGACAGTTCCATTGAGCTTGAACTGTGCTTCATCTGACCAAACCACATTCCCCACAAATCCCGGAACATTGTTAATCATGTCCCGAAACCATTCACAAAATTGTAATCTACGATCTGAGTCGTCATCGTTTAACTGTTGCACCAGTCTGGGAATGTACACTTTAAACTTGCCTTTCTTCAGAATGCGTAGCACGCTGACATGACTTACACCACTCTCACGCGCACATTGCCTTGTAGATTTTTGTGGCGACTGCTGAAAGCGTTCCAGCACCGCAGCCGAGGACTCGTCACTCGTAGCTGTGCGAGGTCGCCCTGATCGGCCTTTGTGTACATCACACACTGTTCCATGCAGCTCGAATTTGTCACGTATACGGGTAATTGTTAACCTGTAGGTGGATCTGTACCAAACTCACGTCTCCACTGTCTCTGGACAGCAGCCACATTCTCAAATTTCCAGTACCACTTCAACAATTGCTTACGCTCTTCAAAGTTCAACCGTACTTCCGCCATGTTGATATCAGTTAATCACCGCTGCCCGCGTCACGGCCCTAGCTTGCTGCTACCTATTGAGCAAACATCACACTACGTTTGTACCAAATTTCATCCTCTCAAGCGTGAAAACGAACTCTCTATGACCTTTAAAAGTGTGTATACATTTTTTTGTAATACTCGGTATAATCGGCTATGTCAGATCAGTATGCATGATGTAAGCTACAGATACCCGTGACTATTCATTTCGTTTCGTATGTCACTGTTCTTCCTTCGCTTTCTATTGCTCATCTGCAAAGGGCAAGCATAATATCTTCCATGATTTGACTACATTTTTAAAATAATTTGGCTGTGAAATTTCTAAGAGACAAAGTGCTGCTTGGTACTACCGTAAAATCACTATTTATTTCGCGAAATTTTCCGTTACACTTGCCATAGCAATTTTTTTAAGCTTCCATATGAGTGTTAGGTGGTATTTGCCATTTACTGTAGTGGCATCACGAACGGGAGCCGATCCATTTCCTCGCTAACTAACATTCACTAAAGAGCTTTGTCTCTCCACTTCTCCTTCTCTGATATATCTGTGGACGACCACGTTGCCTGCACCAAGCCACCCGAATCGTGTTGCTCGTACTTTTCTCCCCCCTCAGAATATACTTCTGTAACATCTTTGATGATATATCCATCGTTTCTCTTTACATGACAATATCACGTTAGCCTTTGTTCTTTTATTATATCGTCTATATCAAGCTGCTGATCCACCTTCTTCTACTCTCTTTGATCTATCTTTCTCTATAATTGGACCAAACACTATCTCAGAATCCTATTTTCAAATATTATTAATATTGTTTTGGTTCAAGTCCGTAGTACGCTACCATATAGTGCTATACGCCGTATTATAATCTTTTACACACTTTAAGTTTTGATTTTCTTAATAATGAGTTGAACCTCAAGATTTACCCGTCGGAAACTACAATTATTTCCTCCCTGCATCCTTGTCAGAATCACCCTTACCCGTCATTCAAAAGCATGCAAAGGTGTGGAAGGTGTTACAGAAAAATCTGTACAGTTCCCGATCCGTTCCCACATTTTCGTCAGATTGTTTCCTTACGCCCAATATTTCATTACGCGCTTTGATTATCTCCCTTTTCAATTTTTTTTTTTTTAATTTAATTTCCTTCTCAGATTTTTCTTACACTAGCGTTTATAACCTTTCATAATTTCTGTTTCTAATGAGATTCCTTTAGATGGCTTATTTCTGTTCTACTTTCGATGCGATACTCCATTTCTTGAATTTCAATCAACATTTCATTACTATCGCATTGTGGTTAGAATTCATACCAGCCGCCGGATATGATTAACAGACCGAAACCTGACCTTTGAATCTCTTTACAATTCAGCTGAAATCTATTAGTATCCTTAGAACTTTTCTTCTCGTTCGTTTTTAAACATCTTGTTTGCTATGATTAGTTTCTATTTTTATCATCCAACTTCCTCGCTTATTTTCATTCTCCAAAGCCAATAAATGCTAAAAGAAATTCCAAATTCCCGACATTTCTCCTGTCTCCCCTTTCACATATTAAATTAGCTATTCATTTTCAGCATATATATCGACATCATCTTCTTGTGATGTTGGCATTATTCAAAAATATTTGGCACATATGCTTGGAATAATGTCGTTGATGCAGACTTAGTTTCTATATTCATTTAAATAATTCTTCGCTTGATTATTCTTAATGATTCATCTATTTTCCTATTTTCTTGTTGATTATAAATCTAACACTAATGCTTCTTAATTACCCTACCTCCGGCTCTTGCTTCAAACATTTCTGTCCCCAATATTTAGAGTTATGATAACTCCTCCATGTGCAGCCCCAATCCGGAAATCCTCCAGAATATTTAACCCAGAAATATAGCATCATTCACTATGAGGTTTGGATTGCTAGATCCGATTCCCTCTTTCGTGTCTTTCATGCATTACGTGTTCATCGTCTCCTGCATATCCACACATTGATCATTTGTTGTGTCAACATTCGTACGCGTATGAGGGCCTTTTCCAATCCCAACTTGGCCATTTTCCCCTTTTCACACTCCGATCGGAAATCCGTTGACAAGTATTTGGAAAGACAGTACATTTACAGTCATTCAATCGCTAGAATTTTTCCCGCTCTTACAAGATGCACCACTTAGAGCAGAGGTTGACTTTTGGCTTAAAGACGCTATTCATCATTCTCTAAACCATGAAAGGTTTATAAGATATAATTAATAAGTCTAAATGAAGTAAAACACTTTTTTAACCTAAAGCAAAAATTAAACCAAAGTAAAATGAAGAAATCTGAAGAAATAGTTGTTCTCTTGTCTAAAGAAGAACTATTAAGAACCTTAGATGAAAGCTATACTTGCATCTAATAATTTCAAATGAAAGACACAGACTAAACGAGAAGACAAGATAATCAAAAAATAGTCAAGCCCAGTTACTTCACAAAACTTTAATTTTGTTATCCTTTGGTAAGTTCACTACGAAAACAGACACAAAGCTCTTTATTTATGAGTTAGTGTACTTGTAGAATAAATAAAACCTTATATCAGAGCACATTCTTAATCAAAACACTATAAAAACATTTGAAACAAACAGCCCCTCCATTGTAGGCAGTATGGAGCAGGAACAGTTCACTGTATTCATATCTGTCTCCATAAGTACACTAGACTTGGATCAGAATGGACTTCACAACCGTAGTAACAAAAGCAAGTCTGTAAAGGACTGCATACCCACCTCTGAAAATAAGTCCAAACAATTGTGCTCACAAAAATATTTTATAAATAACAGGTAATTACTGTATGACAAGAGGCATGGAAACTCATTCAGTGATTGCAAGAGAAGGATTATGCAAATCCAACTGTTGCAACAGGAACGTGATATGTTATTTAGCAGCTATCTGGAGAGAAAACTGGGATCTTCAGTTAAATTAAAGCTACCACAGTATTTTACGGGAAGTAGTGTCGTTTCTTGCTTGTATAAAGAAGTTATGGATTACGTAAGGTGCTGAAAATAGGAAGAAAGATGCTTATGTGAAGTTCTCCCACCAGTTTAAATGTAGAATCATAAAATGTGATTGTGCAAATGACCATCCAAATTTTATCGACCACTATGTCAATAAAGCTAGAAGTTGATTGTAGGAGAGGAACGGGGCAGAAATCAACAACGGACTTTTTATGAAGAAACAATTCCGGCATTCGACTGGTGTGATTTCGGTGAATCCTAGAAAACCAACATCTAAATGACCTATCACCCTCCAGGCATTGTTTTGGTTATAAATGATTTACTAACTTTGAAGTGAAGAAAATATTATCGGAGTCTGCGGTCATGTATGTCTAGTCCAAATGGTTCATTTATGTGTCACTAGCTGATACGGCTTGGTATTGCTAGACTTGAGTATATATGAAGATTAAATGAACACGATTGAAATTTTGATATAACTTTCTGTATTTAGTGATAATTAGATATTTAGGCCCTACAAATATACATTATTATTTCTGTGTTGTGGAATACTTAAATTGTAATTACAGTTTTATTTTAAGTTTGGATACACAATGATTTGGTGATTCTATTTAGCATATCCACAAACAAATCCCTTGGTTTTCCTGTATGGGAGCATGCAACGTATAATATAATTGTCTATTATAAAAACATATATTCTCCAAATCAATCCAAATAGTTGCAATGATTGACATTGATATTTGTTTATTGTTATTTCAAAAGCCAGTTGAATTTGAAATTACAATCGTTTTAGTTGGAATTGCATATTTGCTGTTATTATTGGTATACATGGTTTTAAAAGATTCTCACTTTTCAGTTTGCCAATTAAAATTGTTGCTTCGAATATATTGTTTAATAATCTTTTCACTGCCAATCTGCCAAGACAGGAACAAGAACCTTCAGATTAATTATATGTGATGGCAATCCAGATAAATCGAGGATTTAGTTGTATAATATTCTGTATTTATGCCAGTATTGCTTGAATATGGAAGTGTAGTATGGGACCCACATTTTGAGTATCAAATACAGGAGTTGGAGAGGGTGCAAAAAAAAGGGCTGCAAGATTTGTTTCTGGAAATTATCGCAGATCGCAATCAGTAACAAATATGAAAAAAGAGCTGGAATGGGAATCATTGGAAGACAGGAGGAGGGTGAAGAGGGTGATGGGAGTGTACAAGGCGTATGTAGGTGATGAGGCATGTAAAGATATTGGTGTAACAATTGAAAGTAATGCATGGAAGGGAAAAGATGACCGTGACCACAAGCTGGCACTCAATTTCAGGCACAAGAGTGTGGGAAGGTTATCTTTTTTGGGTAAGGATGTCAGGGATTGCAATAACTTACCAAGAGAAATGATGAATAATTTACCAAAAACGTTTATAGAATTTAAACCTAAAATTTGTAGAGGGAAAATGTAAGTGGGTGCAGGAAAGGGGAAAGATGGGTGTGTAGGGAAATTGCCACCGGAGCCTGGGCTCCATTGCAATTTAATTAAATATTATTTAATGAAATATTGTATCTATTTAATTGGTAGGCAGCTCTTTCACCTGGTAACGTATGCTGCATGCTGATATTAATTAAATTTACATCCACATTTCTTTATTGCAGTTAATTTTGCACATTCACTTAACTGTTGATGACTTCTGTAATTTTTCTTTGATATCTCAAAATACGCATTGAACCAATTATTATTATTTAAATTGATTGATCCTGTAAAAAAAATTAATTCTTACTCGACTTATTTCATTTCGTGATTCGTGTTGTTGTGATGATTCAGCAGCACGTGGTTGTGACTTATGTAATCTATTTTGTTTTGCTTCTTGCTATTGGTCGGATCAAGGATTTCAATAACTTTAAATTTTCTCCTAGCAACGCGACAGTTTTACAAAAAACTTCCCGCAAATTGGTCCAGTTGTATTTTTTTTATAGACTCGCTACAAATAGTATATTCGGTCTTACACCAAATACCAAATATTCTTCAGCTTTCATAGCCGAAGAGCCGAAAATTCGGCAAAAGTATTTGGCCAACTTGGTGCCAAAATTTGTCTTGCTGCTTTTGTCTCTTGCCCGACTGTTCAAGCATAGTTACCTCCCATCACTAGGTGCCTGTTTTCACATGCTTGAAGTATAGCCTGCAATAACGACGTTGAGATGTATGTGACAGATTTCTTTTTTTCTAAGAATATACAATGCTAAAAACTCTTTTTACGAGCTTTGAAGATGAGAAAGCTTTCTTGCGATAGTTTATTTGAGAAACTAACAAAAATCAAATGTTCCGGATACGCAAGCATTTCTGACATTATGTTGTTACTCTAATGCAATATGGATAAAACTAGCACATCGTAGTTAACACCCAAGTTAAATCAAGTGAGACTTGTCATGCAACAAGGGTTGAGCGATCGATTGGAAGACATTACAACAAGTAAAAATTAATTGTTGCCAACCGCTTTGTTTTCACTAGTCAACTGCGAAGAGAAAAGGATCGATGGACTAAGCACGTAGGCCTACTGTGAAACAAGTAGCGACGGCAGCGCGAATTCGTTCCCTACTCACTCCAAGAGGATGAGGACAGAAGAGTCGGCCAAAGTCAGAGTATTCACTCATCTTTTATGGATTTCTTACAACAGATTGTTGCAGAGAAAAGTACGACCAAGGCAGTGATACAACAGAAAAAATGTAGTTGCAATTGGAAATGGTGTTTATTTAAATACTAAGAATTTATCATATCATGTTAGTCCATACACTGGGTGGCAAGCAAGAAGAGATAAATCGCCGTGTTTGACAAAACTTGCAGCAAAATACGTTGCCGCGCCAGGAAGCAGTGTTTATTCTGGGCGGCTTTTCTCTAAAGCTGGGTATGTCTACGTGAAGAAAAGGAGTAAATTACTGCCTGACATAGTAGAAAAATTAGTAGTTTTGCATCACACTCCTAAATTTTAATTATGATGCTTCAAGTTAATAGATATTTAATACTTTTGTTAGTTTTGTTTTGACATTGTGGAAGTTCACTAAGCACGATTATTTTCATGACTATAAGGAAAATACACTATCATATAATAAATCAATCGTTTTATTTTAGGCAATTATCCAACCACAAAAAAACTTAAGTATTCGGTATTAGGCCGAATAACACCGTGATATTCATACAACATAGTTCATCCAAGCTTGTATGTACAATGTTTACTTTAACATCTCAAGTACCAAATGCAATAAAATTCACTTTGTTTAAAATTATATTATGAGAATTGGAGTAATTAATAATGGAGTTTGGACAATTAATCAGTGTTATAAAATATTTTTTTTTCACCCAAATGTCTGTCATAAATTAGAAGCTATTGCGAGGAACACTTACGTTATCTTTAAATTCTACTTATCACCAAGATTTTTTGAAGTCACACTGATTTAACAGCATACTCAAATTGTACTCTAATGCAAACCCTTAACGGAACATGGCAATACTACTTTCCAAAAGTGATTTCCCATTTTTGCTTTGACTCCCGATGCAAATGATTACTTATCCCAGCTACCATACCTCATACTGGCTTTTATAGAAGGCCGTTTGAAAGGAGGGGAAGACGGTGCTCTCTGAAAAATAAAGACAGCATATGTTGCTCAAGAAATAGCATTAACACCATTGAACTATTCGTTTGGTCTGTCTCCAGTGATACGTACTTGCCTGCTAGTTAAAACAATTAGTTTTTCATCTATTGGCTAGCAAATTGCAAGTGTTTCGAGTTTGTCGAATGTCGAAATTCTACTAATTTGGATGCCATGTTGGTTTAATAATAATTCTGTGTAATTTAGGAAATTTAAAAATTATATTTATTCTCCTCGCAAATTTTAAAACATTTAAAAAATATATACATCCTTATAAAATATTCGTGAAACTCTCTACATTCAACCTTTCCACTTACACCCCGTCCCCCCAAAAAATAATTATTATTTAGTGTTTAGCTGGGTTAGTGAAATTAAACACTCAGCGAAATGTATATGCAAAATAATGTGAACGTACAATCTGGTGGCTCTTGAAAAGGCTACGGAGAGTTGTCCTTGAGAAAGTACAGCATTTGGCAACTATAATACACTTGTTAATATTCATGACAAAGGCAACGTTCAATGGGATCTGGATTCTAGTCTTCTGGAATGGCATGGTTGGGTTAGGTAGGGTAATGTGTGATTACAGTTGTGTCTGAAAGTTGTGCGGGTTGCCGCTCTGCAGACTGTAGGAGCGCCCAGTAAAACGCTCAACAAGCTACTCTTGGATATTTCTTTTAACTTAAATTTTAAATAAATTATATGTTTTAAAGCAAATTCTATATGCTATTTTTAGAATTCGGTAAAAGATGCTATCCACTGACATTTTATTCGTGGCTGAATTAATCGAAAAAAAATGCATGTTAACAACAAAAATGATATATAAGATAAAGAACTTCACAGTGGAAGTTACCTTAATAAATACGTTTCATATGAGATAAAATCAAAGGAAACAAATTCGAATAAAATAAATTGCAATCAAGAACAAGGTATCAAATAAAAACTGAGAAATCCTTTCAAATTTTGTCTTCAAAACAATTAAACGTTTTGATTAAACTGGATCAATCTACTGTTTTCGGGAGGAAGTAGCCAAGGAAATATATGAGAAATTCGAATGTGGCATGAGGGTTAAAGGAAAAATATTAAGTAAGCTGTTATTTTCTGATGAAATTATCCTACTACCAGGATTTCAAAAAGTGACTAAATGGCATCCAAAAAAATATATAGGGAGAAGAATACTAACAGCATCAGAACAATCGCATAGCATATAAAAACAGGATTGTGCTGGAAGAAGTACTATAATTCCGTTGCATAAGAAGTAAAATGACACTTAATAATCGAAGTAAGAACGATTTAAAACGAAGAGTAACGTTAGCGAATAAAGCTAAAAGAGATAAATTTTTCAGTGTCAATCGCTGATTTAGAAATCAGGAAAGAAATACTTGTATCTAAGACTTCCTGAATAGAACACACGATAACATTAAAGTGAAACCTATCTTAAGGAATAAAAGAAAGAAGGAAAATTGAGGAATTTGTAGAATGTATTTCTAGAAGAGCATGTTTAAACTTCAAGTTGACAGGTGTAGCGAATATGTTATCGAACGACGGATGAGTAAAGGTAATTAAGCAAAGAACGTACACAAAAAGAAGGTACAGGAAGCTGACTCTAATTTTAAGATATGCTGGATTTGTTAGTGTTTTAACAAGATGTAACAGCAGAAGGCAAAAACTACAGAGGATGACAAAACAGATAACTGAGAGTGAAATTTGAGATGATGAAATTAAATTCAGCATAGATTTAGACGAGAGACTAGAGAAAGAAATAGAAGTATAATACAGTGAGTACCTATTACCGTAATTTATAATTATTATTTTTTTTCAAATTCTGGATTAGCCACAATTTTTAGTCTACATTGTTATCACAATTTTGTATCAAGAGTATTTTCTTATGCAGCTAGCATATCTAGCTAATTCGCGTCTAAGGTTGGCATCTCTTATGTTACCAGTTAGTTTTTAGGGCTTTACGCTTCTTCGCAAACAGTATCTTAATAGGTTTCAACGTCCTCTGCTTCCTTTCACATATGCTGTACACACACTATAATTACTTTTCTTATATAAGTATATTTATATGGGTAACCCTCACTTGTTGCGTTTGATGAAAATCAAAGCCCTGTAATTCTACAACGCATTATTCATAATGACAGTTTGTTCAGTTTGCCTGACTTCCGAAATATGTCTACATCAAATTCCTCTAGGACGATGCATGTGAACGAAAAAAACTCTTAATTAATCCATAGAAAAAAAATGCAAAACTATTTTCTAAATAGACTCCTGTATTCTCTACACATTTCTTCAATCACTCTGGCAGTTTTTTTATTTATTTATTTCTTCTTTATAGCAGTTAGCTGGATGCTGCCAGAATACTGAAAGATTTCAGCTTGAACACATTCCTCTTGAACACTATACGGTAATTACAAACTGAGCCTCACCACATCTCCCACATTGTTGGCAGAGTAGCGAGAAAATGAAAAACCACCAGGGCTTATACCATCTCATTTCAAACTCTTGACATAAAATTTCTTCAAAATTATATAATCGTGGGGTTTTCCGTTAGCAAGTGTGATAGAAACTAAAATATGCTAAAAATATTGCAAAGACCTGTGATCCCAGCCAATGACGAACAGGAAAAGTATATGTGACTGAAAATACCAGCGTACATAGTTAAACGCTAGAAGAAGTGGAAAATTACCTGCGTAGGCGAAGGACAAGGAATCACCAGAAGAATGTGTTGAGACTGAAATCATAACATTACCGACAACTTGCTGAACCCTGAATACAAAATTTTCCTCACATAATCACTGCGAGAACTCAAAATATGGAAAATTTCTCTTAGAAAAATAACAAACCAGATTTGGAGAAGGTTGTTCATATATGAATGCAGTATTTTTCAAACAAATTATAGAAAAACAAGGTGAATTAAGTTTACAAACTCATATTGCTTTTATTGACTACGTTTAAGTCTTTGGTAAGGTAAGGTGAAACGAAATAAATTGTATGATATGCTTGGATAAAAAGGCTTTAATGAACGTTAATACTTGTCATTAAAAGTTTGCACAGACGCATGGGAATAATTTTAGACATTAAAAATGATGAATAGCAAAGGCAACAAGAACCAACCAAGGAGTTAGACAAGGTTGTTGTCTGTCTCCATTAATGTTTGGGTTACATTTTGATGATACGATATAGAAATTAAAAACAATAGACGGTACTTAAATTTAAGGTATTAAATCATTCAACACATTGCTCTTCGCTGATATTCAGGACATTGGCACATAATCAACAAAAATCTACAAAAAGAGCTACACATTTCCTAAATTCCATAGCTAAAATGTATAACTGAGAAATCTCTAAAGTATTTAGAGTGAAACATTAGATCTGAAATATGTTTAATAGTTTTTGTCTGAAACAGATATCGGGATTTGAATATCTGCGATGTAATGTCACACATCAACACAGCAGACACATGGAAAAGTAGTTTAACCATTTTTCTAGAATATGTGAAATTATTAAAAATATGCTGGATAAAATTCGACGAAAAGAACTTAAAATCAAATTCTATAAAACAATGGCAATTCCAACAATATTTAATGGAAATAAAACGTAGGTCCTTAGGAATAAAGATAGAAGCTAAATACAGGCGATAGAAACGAAGTTCTGAGAAGTATTGTATGGTGTATCAGAGCAGATCACTTACACAGAGGAAGAATAAGGTAGAAATTAAATATTTTCGTAGTCAATGATAAAATAGAAGAATATATAAATAAATTGTGTGGGCATGTTCTAAGAACCAGTGATTAACAGCTGCCAAAGTTGATGTGAAGCAGAGGTAGAATAGACACATTGCAAAGGTTTAATTTAACTTTTCTACGCACCAGATCTTTCATTAGTCTTAAACTACCACAATTGAAGTTTGTTGTTTTCAAATCATAACTACTCACAATGCTTTCAAGAGATATTCAGCCGCCAGAATTATCTGGCAGCAGATAATGAACATAATCTTTTGTAATCTTATTTACAATAATAATAACATGAATTAAACTCAAGTTGATTACTCCCCGTAAATTTCAATAACTATGTTAATCAATAAATAATAACTAAAAATATGAAATGTTGTGAAAATCTAAACATTTCTCTATAGAAAATCAATGTAGTTTACTTGTATTTATTTAGGCTTTCTAAGTTAAGTACTATTAATGTGATATAAAAAATATTATTAACACATTTTTATAAACACAATTACTCAAATTACTTAATAGAATAGCACACCTTTAGCCAAAAACAATCACAAAGAAAACTGAGGTGTTTATCCACTGCACAATAGAAAGAAATAAATAACTTATTAACGAAGTACACGCAGAATTAACGGTATACAAACAAATTAGTTCATTTTCATACATTAATATCTATCTTCTTTAATGAATGCGTTGTGCCTGCAGACTGGGTTCACTTCAAAGGCTCGAAAGCCTTCGGACAGTTTTTTTTTTTTTTTTTTTGTTATTCTTATTTTAATTTGACTTTAGTTATGCCATTTACATAGAAATAATAATGACTATCCTTTACTTAAATATATGCGTTTTACACATGATCTTTAGTTCTTGACACATACTTGCACAGGAATTTAGAGGACTTTTTATTGGGATAGGCAAGAACCTGCATAAGGGATTGTATATCTGTTATCTGTAGACCTAAAAATTCATGTCTTTCGGCGTGGTAGTTACTGCATCTCAACATGAAATGGTATATGTCCTCCGTCTCTGCACAGGACGCACACATTTGGGAGTCGATTTGTTTCATAAAGAATTTTTTGCTATTAAACAAAGCATGACCGGCTCTCAGTCTGATCATGCAGCTAATCTACGATCATTCCATGGTTTATCCTTGATTATATTCATTATTGCCCGGAACCATCTGCCCTCCTCTTTCATCCCACCACATTTTTTCCCATTCTGACTTAACGCAGGAAGAAATTGTGTCCTTGTAATCAGTAAATGTGCTGGAGGTGTGTTCCTTATCTTCGGCATTAAGTTGTTTCCTTGCCGATATATCGGCAATTTCGGGGAGTCTCGATAATGCTCGAAGTGTTACACTGACTGCCACCACAGCGCTGCTTAGCTAAGCAGGAAAATTCAAGTGATTAACTAAACTGTCTTACTTTACATTTATAGTGTTAAAGAAAAGTGTAAATTTCAAATTAATAATTGAATTTGATTTTTAGCATTTATATTGATAAAAGAAAGTAAAATTCCGATGCCAGCTAATTGGAAGTAACTGCCCTCAAATATGGAGAGCAGAGATAAAAAAAATTAATCCCAGACACAGATTTAAAAAGTTAGAATGGTACGATCGCTTAAATTTACATGTTGCTTTTTGTTTACTTACGACGATCTAATGCAGAAATTCGTGTAAGGAGAAAATCATGCGATGTTTATGCTGCATTGTTACTGGAACCAAGTGACAATATTACGAAATTATTTTTTAAAATTTTTTGACAAAAGATAACAAACAGGAAATTAAAACCCAGAGAAAGATTACTAGAAACTTAGGTAATCATGAAATGTATCTATCAAATAAATCGTAGATATTCTGGTTTTTTAATTATACTTTGCTTTGAAACTTTTTCATAACAATAAAAATTTCCGTCAAATAAAATTAAATGGAGTTATTTCAAAAATCCTAACCATACTCCGAGAATCTAATCAGAGAAAGTTTACTTACATCACGAAAAATATCGATAAAATTATAATAATTATTTGTTATTATTTTTCCTTAGGATCTTTCCAGAATAAATTCCTACTCTCGCTGTTGGTGATACCTGTCATCTTGACGAGCATTTAAACTAGTTATATTATACTACAGCTATT
>JARYHS010008074.1:35433058-35577068 GCA_031002005.1 Vandiemenella viatica | reverse complement strand
AGGAACATTCATCTTGCTGCGGGTTACTGATTACATTGTCCTGTTACTAAAAACTGTAAGGTTATTGAGCATTTACTGAATAAACTACTATGGGAAGAATTTGGGTTAAATATAAACCACAGTAACACAAAAGTGGTGAAATGTAACCGAAATGATACAATTTTTTTTAAAAAAGAATGAAATGGAAGTAAATGAATTCTGTTATTTAGGAAGCAAAATTAGAGTTGATGGTAGAAGCAAAACTGAGCGTGGTAAGTGAATGATAACATTCTTACTTCGCATTCGAGACTGTGTGGATTCGAATCCCCATCCAGCTATCCAAATTTGGGTTAATCATAGTTTTTCCAAATCACACCAAACGAATGCCAGTATGGTTCCTTCAAAATGCCATGGTTAAATACTTTCCCTTCCTTGATTCCAGTCATTTTCTCTCAACGAGGAGTAAAGTCAAAGAGCAACTTTGAAATGTAGAATCAAACTGACACGCTCCTCAGGTGTGAGATCTAAGAACATTTTATACAGTAGATTCAACGGAAAATCCTCCATTGAGAAATCTTTAAGTTTCATTGACTTAGGGTCCGACTCCACCACCACCCAAAAACCGCCGAGCAGAATTTTGGTGAAATCTGGCACCAAGAATAATTTGCAAAAATTAAATGTAGAAACCTAAATTAGGATACAATCTTCTGTACACGACCTGGAAAGCCCTCAATAGAATCAGAACCCATGTATCTCAATGTAAAGAAAATCTGAAGAAATGGGTTTACATCCGAGATTTGTGAATGTGGAGAAATGCGGAGCCCACAACACCTGCTGATATACAACAGAGCCTTGTACAATTGACGACCCGTTTGCAGCAAGTGATGAGGCCATCCAGGCCACTTTTACTGGAGCTCTTATGGTATATACAACTGGCTGCCAATCTTGGTTGTACATCACAACTGTTCAACTTGTTTGGATAATTGTGTGTTGTAATATTGTATGTTAAGTTCAGTGGCAGCCGAAGTAATTTGCTCAGGTAGTGACAAATCTGAAATTTTTCGACGATTTGCTGATCTTCGTTATTGAAGTGAAAGGTGCCTGGAAAAACAGCTCCGAGTCGAGTAAGAATCTTGCAACATAAAGATTTGTAATGTGTGAAAGTCTCATTACCTGCGTGTACTGCCACATTAAAGAAATGATTTTGAAATTAATCAATTATAAATGTTGAGTTGACCTACAGGCAGTGTTGGATAACCCAATAGGCACGACTACGCAGTAGACTGGAGCCCCCGATTTTTTAAGGCTGCACCAGAGTTAACTTTTTCCATTACATAAAAATAATAAAACAATCAAAGTAATATGAAAAGCATGAAAATATTTTTTTTTGTTTCATTATAATGCACAATACTTAAGCACTGTTACAGGGGATATTTAGTTGAATCTTTCAAAAATGGAAGCTGCTGCTGCGCTCTACAGACAGTGTACTAACCTTTTTGAGCTCCCCAATATTCCACAGCCCATATGTCTGCCCACTGCCCGGGCCAGCTTGAGACAGAACAAAGTTGTCTCCATTCGCCACTAACAAAGCGGACCAAAATTTCTGTGAAAACGCTAGAGCGCATGCGCAATTTATGACAACTGGCAGCCGTCTCCATGACAGTGAAACAGTTCATTGATGCGGCCAACAGATGGTGCACAATACTTTCCCGAGTTGTCAATTTGTGGCCGTGTAGATACTGTCACACTTTTAAATATCCATTCTTCTTTCACTACATTTATTTTTTAGTTTGTTTATTCTTTATTAGAAGGTGGTGCCATGTCACAGTGTCACTACCTCTAGAGCCACCACTGGAACTTAAGTTTATTTGCTTAAATTGTATTAAAGTGGTGTCTTGAATACTAATAAATAAATAAACTAATTTAGGGCTCTGAAATAAGTTTCTTCACTATATGCATGAAACACTACTCTTTATGGATGTGAAGTTTGGACTTATAGCTTATCAGAAAGAAGCAAAATTGGAGCATTTGAAATGTGGTGCTGTAGAAGGATGTTGAAAATTAAATGGATGGATAAAGTACTTAATGAACTTGTTTTGGAAATGGTAAGCGCGGAAAGAAATTTGTGGAAGAGGAGGTATGTTCTGTTACATGAGGGATTGGTTAATCCTAGTGGAGAGGATAGTAGAAGAAACGAACTGTAAAGGGCGACAAAGATTAGAATATATGAAGCAGATAATTGGGGTTGTACATAAGTTGTAATAGATATACTGAGACAAATAGGAAGGGATGGAAGATTGGATTGCATCAACAAGTATAGGTACTGAAGACAGGAAAAAAGTTGACAGCAAATCTTCTAGGGTTTGCAGGCCGGATTTGTTGTCATTTATTCGCCGGGAAAGCCTGTATTCGCATATAGGAAAAAAGTTTTTTCTTAGGTATAATGGAAACAAAGATGAACCTTGCCGATGTGTTCATGGAAACACTGTGACTGAAGGTGAACACTAGAAGATGCAACCAGAATTTTTTTACTGATACTTTAGGAAATCAAGAATAAAGAAGCGTTCAGACAATTTTGGATATGGATGGCGAAAAAGTTATTAAACAAAACAGAAAGGCGTAAACATGTGAAATAATTGGTTTTTTGAGACTGATGCAATAATAGGGGAAATATCAGAATTTAAGAAACTTTTTCACTTAAGTAAAAATGAATTGCTTTAGACATTAGAATCACAATTCATTGACACGAGGAGGAAATAAAGTAATCTAAAAAGGGGGTGGGTGAAAAGCCTGCTAAAAATAATTTCGCCAAACATGAGATTAAGATATGTGGAGATATCATTGTACCATACACGAAAAATGTAATTAGATGGAACCTAGAGACTTGCTGTATAGCATTATGTTCGAAACGTGTTATAGTAGTGCGGAGGAGAGGAGACAAATAGGATCAAGAACCACAGACCGATCAGCTCGACCCTGGCGGCATGACCCTCCAATTTTCTTCTAGGGAGGATTTGCACAGATGCACGAGACCACGCCGCCCATGGCAGTAGGCTACAACGCTTCGACAACCTAGATGTGGACATCTGACAACATATGATTTTTCCCCCCTTTCTTTTACCACCTATATATTTGTACTTTAATATGAAATAAATAAATAGTGATAGGAGACGTGATGGAGAACTCTATGTCCAGTTACGTCAAGAATTTCTGTAACAGAAGAAAGTGGTTTGTAAATCAGGATCATGTATGTATTTAGACAAACCTGTGAATATCATTTGGAGTTTTAGGTATAAACATTCTTGTATTGAGATGAAATGGGCAGTGGATGACAAAGTGATATTGTTGTGTTGTATCTTTCCAGTGAATCTGAAATACTGTGTGTTACAATTGGAGTGAATAAAGTTAGCTTTAAAATGTTTTCACTGGGTTTTGCTGGAATTTCTCAGAAAATGTTAAGATAGAAGCCTCTTATGAATTTATTTTAAAAAATTAGTCAAAACCTGTATATCTCTACCAAAGCTACACATTAACCAAGCCTTGTACACTGATAGTGAAGTGTTCCATCTCTTATTGTTGGAGACTAGATTCTGATAATTACTTACACAGAACTGCCATGCAAGTATTTTTTTTTAAATCAAAAAAAGGAATTTTCAAAGTTGGTGTACTTTTATTTAAGTTATGTATGGAAAAAAACCCATAAAACAGAATATTTTTATTATTATTTTTGTAGAAGTAAATTGCAAAGTAAGTTGGAAGAAAGTATTTATTTTTTAAATTACAAAAATGTACAATCATTCAAGATGGTCAGGGAGTCATTATAAAATAAGAGAAACCCATTGTAAAAAATCTGTCAAGGATATAAATTCCAGTTATTGCTAAATACCTTACATCATGACAGAATAAAAATAGTAGAGCTATGGTTTCAAAGTACTCCTATTAAAGATACATGTAAGATATTTGTAACTGCTATTACATAGGATCATATAAAATGTCTAATAAAGAGAAGAAATGAACACTGGTTCACACACAAGGCATTTACACATTTTTGATTTTTTTTTTTTTTTAAAATGCCATTCATAGCCGCATTACACAAGAACCCTTTGTTACAAACCAATACTCTTCTACACTGGTAACAAAAAAGCTGTTCATAACAATCTACAATTAAGGCACTAATACCCTACACATATCACAACCACAGAGGATTAGCACAAAAACAAGACAAACATATATATAAAAAGTCATCTATTTTATAACATTATATTAATATACTGTGAACAATGTTTACAATAAAACTCATCACTAAATTCACACCAAGAGAATAAACTCTGCTGCCAACTGTGAAGTTCAGAAATCGAAAGGTTCAAAATTTTAGCAATAACTGGTGTTCAAATTAATGGGCCTCATATCTTCTGTACATGTCCAACAATGTTTTTCTTCCATTTGTTCTCATCTACTTCTCCTGATGCGAATTTTTTACACAACAACTTAGAACCATATCAACAATGTCCAGTTACTCTGCAAAATAATAAAGCCAAACAAATTTACATCAGGACAATACCCGTATCATAAAACTCTTGATATCAATTAGAACTCTTTTCTAAGATAAATAACAGTAAATAAATATGGTAACATTGTAAACAATGTACAATTTACAAGTTAATGATTGATACAAAGTCACAGCCTACCTAGGACATTCAGTAAACAGCTGCATTCTGATTACTACTTTATATTATAACTAACATGGGAATATTCAAATCTGTGATTCCTCATATCTTGCAACCAACATTTTTAATAACACAGTATTCTGCAATATTTTTGTCATTTGGAAATATAAAGAGTTGTGGCTATCATAAAAAAAATTGGAAATTAATAATCCATCAATGAACATAAATAAACTGCAACTCAATTCCTATAACCTTACATAAATAAACATAATACTATTGTCAGATTAAAATTGTTTTCAAACGGTGTCACCATATAAATTATTCTACGACCCTCTTCAGGACTTTTGTCAGCAAATTTGTTTACAAATATTAAAATTTTATTTCGCTAGATAGTACTTTTCACTTGCAGCATATTTATAATACATTTTGAGAAAGTGAATTTAAGAAAAATTATTGTCTATACAAAACAAACTGATAGATGGAATTAATAATTTAAGAAACAATTTAAAAAAAACAACAGAATCTACAGAATAATCTAAAGAAACTGTTTAAGTAATTTGCATTATGAGGAGCTTCTTTCTTTGCTTACAGAATATCTTGTTTTGCGTTTCAGTCTGGATTAAGTAATTGAATCCTTTTGTGCCATAATATTAGCATTTTTTTTACCATTCAAAAGGTTTGCCAGAGCACATCATCAAGAGAATGGATTTGATATTTAAATTCTTGGAAATTACGTGACACAAAAATAATGTAATAATAATGAAGCTATTACTGTTTCCTCCAAAAACAATTTGAAGCCATTTCAAGACATGATGGAATCATTCATTGAGAGAGGTACGAAGCATTTAAATGGCAAAGCAGAATATCTGGAGAATGTAGGTGACATTTTATGCAACCAAGGATTTCTATCAATATCAACCAAGCAAAGGAAGGAAGATGTGGCACCAAAGGACTTCTTTGCGTTAACGATATCAATCTGTTATTCCTTTTACAGATATATTTAAAGTTACAATAAAGATTGATAAACAATGTAGCAGATTAGATCAAAGAAAACTTTCCATGAAAGTTTTTTTACTTTAAAAAAAAAAAAAACTCTCATTCACCATTCAAACACACGACTCGATGAGTTGATTATGCAGAAATATATAAACTTAAATCACATTTCTCAAGAAGTCACGATAAACAACTTGCAAAGAATATGGTATGTTTTGTAGCATGCTTATATTTCAGCTAATATTTGGCAACACTAAGAGCAGATGAATAAATTGAAGCTACCATAAAACACATTTTTTGCAAATAAATTAATTTGATTTATTTGGCATCAGCTGCAGAAACAATGAATAAGATGCAAAGTGCAGTCCACAAAATTAAATGCAAGGAGAATATTGTAAAATTTTGGATTCGACAACAATGCTTCAAATAATAAGCAAATAGAATAAAGAGCTCTCCAAATAAAAATAAAAAATCTGATCACTTATTTCAATGCCACAACTGGACTCCAATTGGTTTTACTCTTTTTCCTCATACTCTTTGGCACTACATGATACTTAAAAATAATATTAACCAGGAGTATCTTTTTCATTGAATGAACAAAAAATTTGTGATTTCTAGCACTCTGCAATGTTTCATAATCAAATCATTTTCGTTCCAAGTTGCCATTTAAAATTTCTGCCTTATATACATAATACATTAAAATTTTATTTAAAAATGAAATATATATACAAATGTTTCTAGATACAAAAAATATACAAACTTTAATTGCAATTTATAAGTGGTGATACAGTTGAACATAATGTCAAAATAAAACTGTTAGAATGAGTGGTAGTATTTCCTACGAGAGATAAATTCACTACCAACGGATGTGTTGTCTGTATTCTTCATTAATGCTCATACGTTTAATACTCTCGTACCCCAGTATAACAGCAAAACTGAAACAGGCAGACTGAACAAGACGTGCAGACAGACCTTTGGTGAATATCTTCATGCGTTCTTCAGACCACAGAATATTAAATGTTTCTTGAATAGAGTCTATCCTCTGAACCTGTAACAAACATAGTTCTCATGCATCAATAAATAAAAATGGGATCCACCCCACAACCTCTTTTAGTAGCACTCCCAAATAAAATAATCCTCCCTTCATACATAATTTACAGACTTTGTTGATTTCAAATATTTTTCACCATTTGAATGTATAATAAATTTTCAAGTGCTATTTTTCTCATTTCTGATCAGTTGTCAAAATTCACTTCCACAAAGAACTGTGCTTCATGTACACCACTTACTCACAAACTTTCTGAGAAATAGGACCATGTTTGATACCAAAGGGCTTCTTTTTGAATAATTTGCATTCTAAGGTTAATTTTTTATTTTGTTCATCATTTCTCGTATATTATTAAAATTAAAAAATATTCTATTGCAGTTAAAACACCTTGATCTGCTTTTATCAATACCAACTTCAAAAAATTTTCAAAATGAATTCACAATGCAGCTGAGAAAAGAGAATATCATTATAATCTAGATGTGAAAAATAAAGGTCTAATGGGCGTGCGTATAAAATCAATTTACATTTACAGACAATAGAATTTATGATGGTGTTTTTAAGTTAGTGATTTTAGACTACCTGTAATTTCATTTAATAGAAATATTGGCCACTTTTGGGAAGATGCTATCAATGTCAACAACAGCTTCCACATGGAACATACTGTTCCTTACTGAATGCCACAATAATTCAGATATCTGTGGGAATTTTAAATCTACTGAATCTTTCTGCATAAAAAAGAATGTGATAGTCAAAACCAATTTGATGAAAAAGCAAATAAAAAAGAACTGACAGGAAAAATAGCCAGTCACTCACCACATATGAAGGCAGGAGGGAAAGATGAACATGTAAAAAACACAAACTACTTCACAATGTTTTGGTAGAAAACCTTAGTCACGTAGGAGGTGAGATATATGGCAGGTGGAAAGATGTGAACACATCCCAACCCGTCACACGAGTGAAAGAGATGAAACACACGGGAGGGTGGTGTTTGAGCTGGTGGTGGTGGTAAGTTGACCAACGATAAATGTGGAGCAAAATCTCTGACCATCAGTCAAGGTAAACTGAAATTTATTAACAAAGTATATACGTAATTTTGACCTGTTAAAGGAGTAAATAAATAAAACTTGAAAGAGAGAGAAAAAAAGTTTTTCTCCCAAGACAACTAACAATGTATTTTAAAAAGGCAATACTGTTAATATAATTTGACGTCGGTGAATTTCCAGTATTTTAACAGTCTTTGTTTATTTATAAATTAATCATAGAACTGTCTCATCATATTAGTATTAACAGTGATAGTTTATATTGCAGTGACAACGTCCTTATACATTTACATATTCTTTATAACAATTCTCACCTTAAATATTTTGTTGTATACCTGTTCCTGCACAATACTATTGAGAACACAGCTACAGATAATTTCCAGGATGTACACACTTTATCATTATTCTTGGCTGCCGCTGAAATATTCTATCAATCTTATCTTGCACAATCCTACATCAATGTCATCCTAAGAAACAGTAACGCAATACTGGCTCGTCAGTATTGTGTGTGCCAAGTCTATGAATGAAACCGAGCTGGTTTGAATAAGAGTTCATTTACACCACCTTTACAGCAAGGATAACTACATGACATAAAAGGTCACCGAGAACTGAAACGTATGATTACAAAGACTTCAGCAGAGGAAGATGCTGGTATGGTTTTCAAGTACAAAGTTCAACCCTGCCTCTGACTGGGTAGAGATGATGTTCAACTATCTGCTTGAACAGTCCTCATTGAGAACAAAACTGCTCAACTGATTGTGTGGGCCCTATATTCATATCTCCCACCAAGTGCAACAACCCCTGAGGATGCAGTAACACTATTTGGTCATAAATATATGAACATTCTCGTTTGGTTTTGTTCTAGTCCTAGCATTCTGACCAGCACAGAAGTTTTGACTGTTTAAGATATGTTGCCAAGCATCACCCTCAAAAACTTCCAAAATAAGACTCCTTTACATACAACTGAAACTTCTCCACTCCTTTAGGTAAAAAAAAAAAGGGATTCTTATTCCTCACCTATCTTCCACAGCATTCCTCTCATAACAGTCAACATGCTATGGTTATTTCTGTAGAAATAATGGAGCTCTTCTAAGCCTCCTTCCAATGTCTGTATTTGACATCCATAACATAAGTACTATACCACCATACTCTACCATTTGTCTGGGAATGTTTCTATAAAACTTGCCTCACTTGTGCTTGCTATTGTAACTATCTCATAGATACAGAAATTTAAATGGATCATAGTTATGCAAGATTTAAGAAAGGAACCATTATTTACAACAAACCATAGCTCATGGCAGGATAGCAGCAATTTCAGGAAAAACGCACTCTCTTTCTCATCAGAACAACATGATGCACAATAAGTGAATATCAGAGATACTATGATTGAAGATATATCAGAAAGTTGACAGAGAATGGATTGGAAAAGGAGAAGGTGTCTTGTGTGAAAATTTTGTGAATGATATACGATGAATTGCAAGATAACATCGATGGTTTGTAGTAGGATTAAAGAAAAACCGATTTGTAGCAATTGTTTATTTGTCAATTAAAAATGGATTTGTAGCAAAACATTTACAACATCTTATGATACAATTAGAAATGAAGAAATGTTTCTATAACAGAAATAAAAATATCCAAATAGCTCCTTCTTCTAGAAAACAACAGTTTATGAATATCTTTGTTATGTGATGCTGCTATCTAGTGGTAATGGGATCACTCTTTATCGATGTCAGCGAAGTCCAGCAGCTTGACTATCACATATCTGTGGTCTTGAGTGTTTGTAATTTGACTCTTATGAGTTGAATTTCAAAAAATTCCTTTCTTAATTAGTGATATTACCAATGCAGAGAACTTTAAAATAATTCCTCATCTATAAATTCTGGTTAAGAATAAAGGCAGAAAGATGGCATGTAAACAAAAAAAAAAAAAAGCCTTTTAGAACTAACATATATGATGTTACTGTGAAACAGATCAAGGTTTGGAGACAGGGTATTGGCAACAAACCACACTGCCCATTGATACTAGATGCAAAGTGACAATGCAGAAAATATTGAAGCAATGATATATCATTATATCATTTAGTCAGATTTGGTGTGGCAACTATAAGAGGACTTGGCTTTCCACGAGGGAAGTAATTCAGGTTTATGATTCATGATTGGGGCTTACCAAAAAGCTAACACTAATAGTTCGGGTAGCAACTGACTGCAAAATATATCTAGTAAAATATTGAGTGTTGTTTAGTGTGGCTCATTTCAAACTGTTTGCATCAGTATTGGAGTTTCTTTTTCCTATTAAATCTTGTGTGTAACATGAGCTATCTTCGGAGATACAATGACCGAATGGTTTGACAAAATCCAAGACGGGCTCCTTTTGCGGTAGTGTGTTGAGGTGTTACTTATGTCTCACCAAATGCAGCCTATCTCGGATGAAAAGAAAACAAAAAATCACAAGGGATTACGTTACAGACTGAAGTCTATAAAGTGGCCAGTTTAAAGTCGAGAGCAAAAACTTTAAGAAATGTGGGCCTGTGGTAGCTTATGAAGCTAAGGGGGAAGGGCAATGACGAATTACTCTGCTAACAAAGATTTTAGACCAAAAATTTCTCTGATCCGTCTATCTCCAGATATTGTCTGTGGCAAGGTGGTAAATTTCTATTTCTGTATTTGAATTTGTGAACAGCACTTCTTTTTTTTAACATGCTGTCAAAATACTGATTGAATTTCAACAACTCAAACAAAACAGCTCCATCCCATTATTTTATAACAAAACCTGAAGTCAGAATTTGTAAAATGTAAATATTTATACTATGTTCAGACAGGAAGGGCGGGTCAAGGTCACTCCGCTCTATCCCCACCCCGCTACCCCAGCTCCTACAGGCGAAGGGGAAACAGCTGCCGCGCATGCGCAAACGTCTTCACGACGTATGTGGTACAATATGTTGCATCTAATTTGATGATTTCTTCAGAAAATCCAACATTTTAACTATTTCTCGTGACGAAAATGAGTGAATCGTATGTCATAGAAATTTCGTGTTTACCAATTACAATTTCATATATTAATAAATATAAAAATTATTTACATATCAATGAATAAAACTTCCTGCTTCAAATCATTATTTTTAGTTTTAAAAGTTGCGCAAGACATTTCGACGATTAAATCCAATTTTTAGATGTCTTTTCCAGTGGAAGTTAATTCTCTAAACACGTCGTTTATATTTTGAAATGAAAGCGATATTTACTCGAAGCGAGAGTTTCTGTTTACAAAAATCGTTGATGAGACCACCATTGCGTTGAGTGTGTCGCCAAATAAACTTCCTTGCGTGATTTTGATTTACCCACGTCTCGTCAAGATAGATGACAGGTCCAAGAGGATCGTGCATTTTTCTTAAAAATGAGGCCCTTGCTGCAATAATGTCTGTCCTTTCCATCAGAAAACGTCTAACGTCATTACATTTTCTGTATATGAAGTCGAGTGCTTTTAATAATTTATACGCCTCCAGTGTAGTTAATTTTCTCTTTCAGTACCTCCCTCAATTTTCGTAAGGTAGGGTATTGACCTCGGTCATAAAATTCTAGAACGGAACGTCGAATGACATCTTTCTGAAAGTCATCCATCTCCGTGACCAGTTTTTCTCGGTGAATGTTTTTCTTTGGCTCAGCTGGGCTTCGCTACGTACACGCTGCCCGGTTCGTAACGATACGCCGTCATTTTTAGCGGTTCCCTAAAAAGTATATTAACTTTCTCTTCAGAGTTTTCTAACGTCTTAAAAAACTATACACATAAAAAATAATGTCGCCTAATGTAACAACTATCTGATGCCATTTCATGTTTATAGCGGTGTATCGTAATAAACACGACAATACTGCGACAAACGACAATACCTGTAGGCAGCGGTCTGCTCGGAGGGGAAGGCTTCTGGAGGGGGTGGTGAGGTGAGGCGCGGGACGAGGGGAATATGACCTTGACGCGCCACTTGAGAGTGAATATAGTATAATACGCAATACTCAAGGCAATAGTAGATCTGTAGGAAAATTGCACCAAAAGATAAAAAAAGTGAAATGTGAAAAAAGAAGAGTAGGGAAAAAATGCCATGAGGGCATTAGCTTCACTGCAATTAAAATGCAGATAACATGCAGATTACTTAGAATTCTGCTTACCTGAAGTCGGGCTCTCACAATATCAAGTGGATTTGTCAGCAATGTTGTAGTGAATCCACCTAAAGTCCCAGACACACACTGTATGAAGAGATGTGAAACCCAAGGTGGAAAAACAGAATGCAATTTATCTGAAAGAAATTTTTATATCAAAATTTAACATATTAAATATCAATATTTGTAGCACAATTCATTATTAAAAAAAATTTACATCAAATTTTATATATTGTAATCAATTTTTGATCTTTTAAACAAAACATTAAACTTTTGTAGTTGAATCATTCTATTTTACCTACATGAAAAATAATTCCTAGTTATAACTGACACGTAAAGATTCTGGCAATTTTTTTTTCAATATTAATTGCATTACTTTGCACGTAATTTCTCAAAGAAACTGTAGCAATTTGCTTGTCAGTTATTTTGATTTTAAGCTTATAATTAACAAGGAAAGTTACTCAGATGCCCCCTCTAACTTTTATAGTTTTGTATTTGTTGTAGCAGCATGAAATCTCTGGATGGGATTTATTATTTGCAGTAAAAATATATAAAGTGTAAAATAAGGCTACTCTCCCCCTCCAGTGGGGGCTTCTGGGGAGCAGCAGCAGTGTATTCTGCTGGGAGGAAGTGTACACAATGGTGTTATCACAGAGATGCCCGGCAGTATCGTTTTTTTTTTTTTGTTTGAAAAGAGTTAATACACAAGTTAATATTGCATTTGGCAAGTTTTATTTGTGCTAAATATAATTGTAAAAGTGACTGATGCTTAAAAAAAAAAACATAATCTGGATTATGTGTAATCACTGTGTATGACAAGAAGTCAGCAGCAGTAACTTCTTGTGTGTAGACCATAACCACTGTGCACTATTTACTACTATTTTTTTATTAGCAGAACTTGTAACTTCAGAGAAGAATACATATAATTATTTCACCTGATGGTTATATCTAGCACAAAGGCAATAAAGTGCTTATAAACTAAACTGCTAGACTGCTGTGTTATCAATGTGTTGATCCTACCCACTTATAATATGCTAAGAGTAGTTCACAGAATGGCGACTGTACACAATCTGCCTATTAGTAATATGAGTGTAGAAGTGAGGATGTAAGAACCAGCCATGTATAAAACTTGTGTGAAACAGCTTATTCCAGTGTTATGTGCTTAAAGATGTACATCAATAAAATTCGTTATTACAATACACTGTCTGAATTGCAGATTCTCCTTTGTACTTACAACTGCAGGTGGCTATTCTTCAATGTATTTAGTGCATATTATCCAGTCTCATTAGTGATCATACTCAATTAATAGTAACCACATAGAGCATCTGCAAAAGTATACCTTTCACAGAAAAGATATGCACAATCTATTTCATTCTCCTAACATTTCTCTACAGAGAAAATATTCAAGAATGTTCTACTTTAGTATAGTACAGTGGAACTCCAATTATCCGAATCAAAAATTTGGATAGTTGGATTTTTTTTCCTAAAAAGGGGCCATTTTAATTACTGTATGTATAATGAAAATTTTAAAAGAAAAAGATTTTTTAATTAATTAAATTAAAAGGCAACCTTTTTACATGTTAAGCGCACTTACAAGTGCTGTACATCTTGGTCAAAGTAAGCTGTTTGACTGTATTAATCCGTTTTTGGGCAGCCAAGTAGCACACCTGATTGACAGAAGTTGCATGTGATCACACTTAGGCTGATGCTCCATCCACTTCAATACAGTTTTCAAGGCCGGCAAATGCTTGACGAGCTGATGGTCCCGTGACTGCTTTAACTTCGATGTTAAGGTCATTTTCTTCTCTCACACTTTCAATAAGTTCTTCATCATTTAGAATTTCATACCCAGGGTCTGGCGAATCACACAATACCCAGTCTCATAAATCTTAAGCACTAACTTCTGAACATCCAGGAATTTTCGGAAGAATGTTTCTGAATTCCTCAAGTGACACGTCATCCCCATCTTCTCCTGTATGTTCCCTTTCCTTTTCTTGAGCTTCTTTTTTCCTTTTTCTCCTTTTCCTTCTCTTCTTCAGTGGATATGCCTTTCAACTTGTTCCACGCAAGTCTTAATGTGACTGCCTAAAGCGATTCGGATAATCAGAATCTTAACTGGAACACAAATTTTAAGACTGATGTGACAAGAAACTGGTTATACTATGGGAATTCAGAAATTATATTGCATAATCACGGGCATCATTTAGATAATCCACAGTGTTTATTAAAAAATATATCCCATTTAATATTCATCAATTTGGACAAAATTCTCCTGTTGGATGGGGTGGAAATCACTGCAGAATACAATAACTGATATTATGCCGGTACTTGATTAGGAGTCATTGGAAAATAAGAGGAGGACAAAGGAAGTGCTGGCAGAGTTTAAGACATATTTGGTGATGAGGCTTTTAAGTTGGTAGAATTAGTAGCAGTGATGAATTTTTTTTAGGATAGGAATAATCTACCAAGAGACAGCTGAACAAACACAAAACACAAAAATGAATTTAAAATTCATTAAGTAAAAGGTTGGGGTAATTAAAAATGAGACTTGCGAAATTGCAATCAAATTTCTCTTCAGGTACAGAACCCCAAAAACATTGTGGTTTACAAAATTACTATGAGAAAAAAAGCACCAAAACCTCGTAACATTTACAGATACATTGATGCAGCATAATTCCCATAGTATCATTGTTTTCCTTTCAGACTATATATTCCCTACCTCGAGGACATCCCCCCCCTCTTTTCCCAGAGGAGTACAAAGACACATTAGTGAGGTAGCTTCACTATCTGTGTGGATGATGCCCTAATTCTACAATGTTACAAGTATTATGTCTCCCTCGCCACTCCTTATAGTTGGAAACAGCGAGTTCCCTCCGCGATGTCATGGTCAGTACTGAAAAGTAGGCATTTACCTTATTAATTAGGGTGAGCAAAGTGAGCCCTTACTCCAGGCAATGATTTGTACACTTTTTTAAAAAAACTGCTGCACCTATAGACGTGAAATTGAACATAATTCAAAGTCAATTCTAGATGTGTCATCAATAATTATTTTTGCAAAAAAAAAAAAAAAAAAAAAAAAAAAAAAAAAAAAAAATTTAATTGTTCCTTTTTATTTGTGCATGTCAAGTGGTTTGTGACAACTATTGTTGAGTGAGTGGACCAATAAATGCGCAGCATATTGGTTGTGCATTAATTTGGTTTTGCTTTTTTTGCTTCCAAGTGTGCCCATGGAGAGGGACATAGTTAAGACTGTGTAGAATCATAATCTAATGATTATATGCTGCCATGAAGTGCATTTGTAATGAATATGAGAGTAGATACTAACACAACTTACCACTGAACTCTAAGTGCAGTCATCTGCCCACCGCTACCATAATGGCAGCATAATTGGATAACATACTGTTAACTAAAAGTGTAGTCTGTGAGCCCAATGTTGACCTGAGAACTTGTGCTTCAGAAAGAGAGATATTAATTTAATCTTTTTTTTAAATCAAAGGTGATCTATGGTTGTTGAATGTTTTTTGTAAATAAATCTGTGACTTGTGTAAATGGAGATGCAGCAGTTTTGTAATAACACAAAGAAATCCCGCTATCTCCTTTAATAAGTTATTTAAATAACTACATAATTTTAGTGATTAACTATGCAAAGTTTAATGACAATCAAAATTAAGAAATGTGTACAATATAAAACACTCAACATGGAGATTTTGTGAACTGTTTAATGGGAGAAATATGTAGGTCATAGCTTTTTGGTGTAGCAGAATGATGAGTTGTGCTCAAGATATTTGAGGTTTATGAAACGATTCAGATTGAGGTAAGTGACAACAGTGGATTATTTTTATTTGATGATTTTCCTTAACAGGAGCAGTTGCTGTGTTATACGCATTCAATATACTGGTAGTTATTGTGCTTTAAAAGAAGTCCATTGACTTTCCTAAGGCAAGCATAGTGGCTGTAATCTTTATCTGCCACTGGTGCTCATAACTTTTTGAGGAACTGACGAACAAAATTTGTACCATAGGAGCAGCAAGGCACATAAACATGACGTATACTTCCTAACCACACTTCAAGCAATCACCATGGAGAAACATTTTAAAAAAATCTTTAATTTGTTTACTGAAAACAGAAAAATAATACATATCCACAGTTAGTGCAGTAGATTGTACGGTATCTGTACTTTTTCCACAAGAAATCTTAGAGATCATTCGGTAGAGAATTTAGTTTATCTCACAGTAAATATGCATTACAATAAGGTCACATGTTCTGTATCTAGTGTAAAAATGTTTGAGGTGGAAGCAAGAGAAAACTTTATTTATATCCAGAAATTTCCTAAAGTTTAATTTTTGTAAGCAGTTGAGCAAGTAAGGTGACATTTCAATCATCTGGTGCATTTTCCCTCGTGTTTGTGGTTCATGTTACACATGTTCTGTGATTCTTCACTTACATAGTACGCAGGTTCGATACACAGCCCAGAATTAAATTCTTTGGTTTTTTTCCTATGCAAACATTCTCCATACTGTAATGACTTCATGTAATCCTTCAGTTGAAAGGCATTTAAAATGGCAAATAATAATTTCACTTTCAATTTTACATCACTTCAATTAAATGAAGATTTTTTGAGAAACAACATTTAATTCTTTCGATCAATTGAGTTTTCCTTTGAGATAGAAATAAAGTAAAGAAATATTGGTCTGAAAACAAATGCAGACTTTACATAACTATCTTAAATATTAATTCAACCTTTCCTTTTTGGACAGTAAAACTGAAGAAATATTTCTCACTAATATATACCTAATGAAAGTGGGTACAATGTTGTCATAGTTTTTCTTGCATTACTATTCCTGTGCTCACAAACTGACATAGTACCATGAATCAATTATGCCCCATTAAAATTTTTCTGATCTGGAAGAACGAGTATGTGCCCACAAACTTTGTAAATCAGAATCTTTCACAGATTTTATTAGGACAAGCGACACTAGGTGACAATTTTTAGATTTTTGTGGTAAAAGTTCTGCAAAAACTACTGCCTGTCTAGATGTGAAATTAAACATAAATCAGCTTGCCCTAATAATTCAGTCATCTCTAGATAAGTTGTCAATGATTTTTGCAAAAAAAAAAAAAAAATTAATAATTTTTATTAGTATACATGTAATGCCACGAGTGATAAAGTTTCATTTTGAAAATTATTTTCATTCAACTTATGAAAAAAGTGGTTGTGTTCCAATTCCAACAGCTAATTTTTGTGAAATAGGTAATATCAGTTGTTCAAGACAACAGTACCCATTACAATTAGCTTTCACAATCACAGTTCATAAAGGTCAAGGTTTAACATTGGGTAACATAATTGTAGATACTGGAGAAATAAAACTTCTGTTGCTTTAACATACGTTGTGTTATGGAGAGTAAATTTTTTTAGAAAGGCTAGGTTAAATAGAAGATTTTCTCATGGTAGAATTAGTGACATTAAAAATTAAAGTGTGTTAAAATGTAGATAACAGAAAGAAACCCAAATGAGAAATTTTGTATCCGATTAAAAACAAATTAAATATGTTTTTTTAAATATTTAAAGATTGCATCTTATTATAAATGAACATAATTATTTTTTTTCCAACAAACTAAAAATACAGATATTGTCAATAGTTTGTGAAGTTTAAATATTAAAATTCTTATGATTATTATTTAACTTCTTTAATTATATATAATATTTCAAATGAAAAAAAAAAAAAACACGCAAGCCACCATAAAGCCATGAATTTAGCTGGTAATGAAACTGTGGAGGGGAGGAGGAGGCTGGAAATATTTCTTTTGATGGAAAAGGGAGCATGGTACAAAAAACTTTGTGAATCTCTATTTTAGAGAATGAAATTCTACATATAAAAGCCAGACTGTTCTGCCACAACTAGTGACTGATTTTCCCAACACTAATATGAACTTTCACACCTTGATCAATAATGATTCCCAGTATTATTTTTACACTTATTTTATTACTTTAGGACAATGATTCACACTCAACTTTGCATCTCTAGGAAAGGATATAACACAACAGTTGTACATGTCACTTTAGTAATTACGTTACACTTTTCACAACTTAGTTGTCTGTAATGTAAACTGACACTAGGATGTGGTGAATTTCAAGTTATTCTGGACAGTTAAGAAGCAATAACTAAATAAGGGAGTGTCGATAAACCACATAACTCCATTTTGGCCTCTTGTCGACCCCTCCTTCCCCTCCCCCCCAAGTAGTCCAGCATGGCTTTTGTCTCTACTCCCCCTCTCCCTCCCCACATAGCATGTAGCTTTTTTCCCAATTGGTTCCAAAAGACATTTTGCACTGTTTTTCTCTTCTCAGACTATTGTAAATTACATACGGAGATAATGAATTGACGGAAATAAATATTTATATGCTGTTCTGAACCTCATTTTAACTGTGACAAATAATATGAATGTAAAGCTACATGGCCTTGATTTACAATTCACTCCAGAAATGTTTGTTATCGAAAAGTGACACTCTGTTACATATTTGTGTCCTCTCCAAATCATTGGAACTGCAAAATTCAATGTAGCAACTACCAGTTTGCTAGTCTGGCACAAGATGCACAGCAAATATTAAGCACCAAGGCTTTGTACCAATCTACAATTTTGCAGCCAAAATACAATTCAAAACCTTTTTTTTTTTTTTATCAGTGAAGAAAAGCTCTTCTCTGAGCGTTAAATGTCACTTCAGACAAATATAACAGAATGAGTATTGATGATTACATTGGACACTTAAGCACTAAATTTTAATAAAAGTGATACTATTCCAAATAAAAAATATTATTAAAGCTTGTTTAAAACTACCAACAGAATTAACTAAATAAAAGTAATACTGAATAAATATGTTGCACAATACATTCCAAAAATCCTGAAGCACGACACAGAGAGCATTTGACCACGATTATTAATGAATTCTAGTTGGAGTTACCATTTCTCAGTTAGAAAGCATCCATTTTAAATGGATATAATGAAAAGATTTCTACCAGTCATCCATAAACAACCTTACCCAATAAGAAAAATCTAAAAGAAGATCTAAACACTGTGGGAAAAAAGGGGGGCGGGGCAGGATATATAAAGGCATCGCCCACTTTCATTCAAAGGACAAACTTTTTTGACCTGTATTATTATCTTTTGTTTTTATCTGTCATAATTTTCAATGATATTACACTTTAAAGTAATCTTGTTTTACCTCTACACATTCCTTATTTTGTGCCCAACAGTCAGCACTGAATCCTATCATTTACATAGTAAAAATTCAGCACACGCACACCTATCGATTTTGCCACATATTTATTTTGTTTCCTGCATAACCAATGGGCCAACAAATATTTTTTTTTTTTTTTTTTTTTTGTAGCGTGCATTCATCCATGTATTGTCAGTCTCCCTGCCTTTATTTTCATAACTGACTGTTTTACCTCCCAGTTTTTTTTTTTTTTTTTAATTACTGCTATCATACATTTAAATGGAACATTAGTACAGATGGCTAATATTAGAATCTGAAACTTATAATTTTTTTGTTAAAGTTCTATGCCTCATCGATATCAGACTGGAGACTAGGAACAATCCCAGTATTCACCTGGAGTGATTTCAGGGAACCATGGAAAACAAAAAACTGGATTGGGATTTGAACCTCTTCCTGAATGCCAGTCCTGAGCATTACCACTCCCCCACTGAACTCAGTTTATAAACTGAAATCACCAGAGCATATACTGTATTTTCTATATTTTGAGAGACAAATATTTACTGTACCTACCTTGATAAAAGTGATAGAATGCCCACCACATAGCACTGTTAGGGACATAAGTAAACAAGGATGCAAGATATCCTCTGTAGAATCCTTTTAATCCATCTTGCAAGTACACCTGTCTTATTATTTCAAGAGTAACCTCAAGACGTGGTTTGCCAGGTTTTATACAAATTCCAAGGGGGTTAAGAACAACCTGAAGAAAAAATTTAAAGTTGGCAAACTCAAACAATGCACAAAATACATGAATGAGAGATTTTTTTTTACTCATAAATCAGTAAGTTGAGGGATGTAATCAAAATTTTTATGCATTAAAAGATCACTCTCTACATCAATTAAATAACTATAATTGTGTCAGAAAACAAATTTTTGTTTTAATACATTTATCAGCAACATTATCCATGTTGGTAAGTAATTTAATTAAAAATTATGCACTTGGCCACAGACTATACAGGTAAGGCGAAGCAATCATAATCCTATATCTAAATGCCGGCAAAACTTACAATGTTGAAGTAAACACTGCATTGAACACACCTGTCTGGTAGTCAGAACTAAACTTAATAACGATTGGTGGGGGGGGGGGGGGGATCATGCAAACATTAATGTTATCTCTTTCAAAGCTTTCTGCTTTAACTAGCTAAAAAATCCCTGCTTAAATACATGCAAAAATATTTCTTAAATCCCATAATTGATAAAGGAAGTCTACAGTTTTATAATACCATTATAAATCTAAACCAGCAATTCCTAACAGGGGTGATACCACCCACCATTGGGTGTCTAAGAGTTCATATTGGGCACTTCTGGTCCAAGTGAAATTTAGGGGGCATTGAGTATGAATCGCCACCCCCTCCCCCCCTGCTTCTCAGTATTATATCTGGCTTTAAGGGCTGTGTCAAAGGAATTTTGCATTGTGTTCCCATCATGTGCAACAGAGAGAGGGTTTAGTGTATTCAGTCATTTACTAGTAAATAAAAGATAGTGGTTGTCAACAGTCAAACACAGTGATTAAAGAACGCTGATAAGTGAAGCACCGGATATTGAAAAATTAGTGCCATTACACCGAGTTCAGCTCTCAAAAAAATATTTTTTAAGGTTTGTTTATGTTAAAATACGAACAATACACCAATATCGTTAAAATCTTTTCATAAAGTAATTTTAAAAATCTGTCCCTGTATTCAATTACTGTTTCAAAAATTGGATTACAACCCAAAATAGTTGGAGCACTATAGGTTACTTCATTGATTACAAGAGAAGTCGGTGTATTTTTTCTGTAAAGTAAACGATGAGATTTTTTTTTTTTTTTTTTTTTTTTTTTTTTTTTTTAAATTAAAGGCCAGAGACCAAATGAGGTTGGGAACCTATGATCTAAACCAGTGTTTCTCAAACTTTTTATCTCAATGTACCCCTATTAAAATTTTCCAGGCAATGGCGAACCACCTTGACTTTTTTTTTGGCCCCACTACTAGCGACAATGGGCAACATTCACCATTGTATGTGTTATAAGCATGGATAGCAAGTCCACCATAACATAAATTTTGTCGCGAACCGACTACGATCAACTTGCGAATTCCTAGGGGTTCACGTACACCACTTTGAGAAACACTGATCTAAACAAATGATAGTAATAAGAAGGTAAACAGTTTTTAGCTAACAAGAATGGGGAAAGTAAATTCATAATTATCAAAGATGAGGGCAGGATGGTAGTGAGGAACAAAGATATTAACATATTTTGGTACAAATCCTATTCATTCTAAGAGACAAGATACAGTGACAAGGTCAAATTCACATACACCAAGAATTACCAGGTCATGAAGGAAGATACTGTATCTGCACATAAGAATTCTTCACTTTGTGTTATCACTTTGCATAAATACTGAAATATTTTGAATTTCATTCACCGCCGGCATCCTCCATACAACTTTAGTAAATGGTAGACTTACTTTCCTTAGTTGTTTTGTTTTAAACAGATAATAGTATGGAATTTTTTTTATTGTTGCACAAAGTTTGATTGCAATGGTTCTTTATGCTCATTGATCCTTAAGGGGTAGTGTTGCTTTGACTATTTCAACCTTAATTCACATTTACAATCATAATGATATTGTAACAACCAAAAGTTCTTCTCCATTAAAATACAATGGCAAGAACTGAATGCTTATGAGCAAGGAATTTTATTTGTGTTGGTAACTATCTGCCATAATGCTAAAGAAGCTGAAATGAGGTTCTTTGAAATACAGGAGCGGGTTAGAAGAGTACTGGAGTGTACAAGGCATATATTGGTGATGAAGTGTGGAAAGATATTGGTGAAAGAATTAAGAGTGGTGTATGAAAGGGAATAAAGATGACAACCACAAATTGGCACTCAGTTCCAAGCATAAGGGTGTGGGAAAATTTTCTTTGATAAGTGTGGGAGCAGGGGACTGGAATAATCCTAGGCAAGTGATTAATAATTTACTACAAACAATGAAAGAATTTAAAATTTGTAGAGGGCTAAAATCGGTTGGTACAAGAAGGGGGAAAAGTGGATGTGTAGGGAAAATGATGCATTCCTCACCCAACAGGTAATGAACTATCCAACCATGGAGTGATCACATCCAAATTAGTCTGATTATGAACTATAAATTTTATATATACGAGGCGTATTCCAAAAGTAAGGTCCGTTTGATCATAATAAAAACATCGTTCAGGATACAAGGTTTTTATTAACGTCAGTATGTAACTACATATCTAGTTCACTTTTCCACATAATCGCCGTTCATATCTATACACTTTCTGTAACGCTGTACCAGTTTCTTTAACCCCTCGGCATAAAAGTCTGCCGCCTGGGACGTGAACCAATTGGTAACGCTCGTCTTGAGTTCTTCATCGGTTTGAAATCGTTGTCCACCAAGCCACCGTTTCAAATGCAGGAAGAGAAAATAGTCGCTTGGTGCAAGATCTGGACTGTAAGCAGGGTGGTCTAGGATTTCCCAACGAAACTCTTGAATCTTCTCTTTGGTTTTGGAAGCGGTATGCGGGCGTGCGTTGTCGTGCAGGAGGATGATGCCAGACGACAGTTTCCCGCGGCGTCGATTTTGGATGGCACGTCTCAGTTTGGTGAGCGTTGCACAGTACACGTCAGCTGTAATGGTTGTCCCACGGTCCATGAATTCGATCAAAAGGATGCCCTTTTCGTCCCAAAACACGGAAGCCATCATTTTGCGATTCGTGTACGGCGATTGCTTACACTTTTTTGGTTTGGGTGAACCGTAATGGCGCCACTGCATTGATTGTTGTTTTGATTCTGCGTTGGTGTACGCTATCCACGTCTCGTCTCGTCTCCCGTAACAATTTGGGAAAACAAACTGTCTCCATCTTGTCTATAGCGCTCCAAAAATTGTCGTGCGCTATGCATTCGTTGCTCTTTGTGCTGAGCGGTGAGCAGTTTTGGCACCCACCGCGCACAAAGCTTCCGATATCCAAGCTCTTCAGTGACAATCCTGTAAATTGAGGTTCTAGCAACATTTGGGAATTCCATAGCCAGACCACTAATCGTCAAACACCGATCACTTCGCAGTTTTTGGTTAACTTGCTCGACGATGTCGTCGGTCCAAATACTGGGCCTGCCACTCCGCTGTTGATCGTGCACATCTGTGCGACCACTTTGAAATTCTCGACACCAGTGTCGAACTTGTTTCTCACTCATTATGTTTGGTCCATACACTACACACAATTCGCGATGGATGTCCGCAGCTGACGATCCTTTTGCCAACAAAAATCTAATCACACCGCGCACTTCACAACTGGCGGGAGCTACGATTGTCGCGGCCATTTTGAACTGCTCTCAACAATAGATATACGGCTACTGTGGCACGCCAACAATACTGCATATTTACCAGGAGTTGGTAGATGGCGCTGCAGGTGGGAAACGTCATTCAGGCCTATCATCTGTGACATCTTGTACCCCGGACCTTACTTTTGGAATACGCCTCGTATTTTTTTGCTATAAAAATGTTTCTCCATCGTAATGTAACTTTGATAGCTGAACGTGGATCAAAATTGTTTAAGGTTCATGTATGATTGATAGAAATCACCACAAAAATACATGATGCAATACAAACAGGATATAATTAGATTATAAATGTTATGGTTTCTCCAAGTGGTGCAAAAAGGAAGCTAATGCTGTGGTCTTAAATCACTGTCACAAACTAAAGAGTTCACAAAAGACAAACACTTTCAGCATTTGAAATTGGATAAGTCATTTTAATGATATGCCATTATATATAAATATGAGATGATATATTAACATCAAAAGGTGCTGATAGGAAATCTGTTTTGAGCTCAGAAGAATCAGTTGACAGTTGGATGGAAATTATGAAGAATGGGCTGGAAATGAGAAAAATACATAGAATCAAGTATTAATAATTATGACATCACTTAGGAACAGTAACAGTTAAAAAAAAGGCATTAGGAGTATAAAAGACTTGCATAGAATTACTTAAATTTCTATAAAAATAAATGAAAAATTCTGCAATGACCTTGACGTTGACAAGGTGTAAAACCATGAGCAATAGCAAATTTTCTGTTTGGTTTAGTGTTTTACTCCTCACTGAATGAAATTTGGCGAGATTAAGCCCGCATCTACCTGAATGTCACGAATGAGTATTAACCACTCAACAAGTTTGGTAAAAATTATTCAAACTGATAGCAAAAGAAATAAGATAGTTACATACACCCATAAAAGCTTCTTGCACCAGAGGACAGGAGATTCATTAAAAAGTAAAAACTCCCCCATCACTTAGAAACTGTTTCAAAACTATTTTATATTTTAATAAAATAAATTGTAAAAAAATGTCAGTGGGATTGCTTAAGGGGGTAGGTACACTTATCAGGTTTCAAAAAAAATATTTTTTTTTATTATTCACAAAAATAGTTTATAGTTTTGGCTTCATTTTAGTGAAAAAATTATTTTAATATCTTTAACAATGTGGGAATTATGTGTGATTAAGCAATGCCCTGCACGATTGACAGCCATTTAAATCATACTGCACTTGAAGGTGATCCAAATCTTTAACCTTAAATATCTCAAAACAGCAATTCATCAAATGGTTTTAAAGATAACTTTTTTCCATATCCATAGATCTTTTTCAAATTTGCAGGACATGTTCTACATACTAAGTACTACAGTCTGAACCATTATTGTTTATGCAGCTTTTCCCAAATAAAAAATATGCCTTTACATTTAAGCAAAAAAAGTAAAAATTTTTAATTTCTTGACAAAAAAATATTAATAAAAAATATAGAGTTAAATATGTTATATTATAGGTTCAACTTGTTGCCTTGATATTAGTTTACAATATTAAAAGAACATTTCTGAACAATTTCAAATACTATGCCTTTTATCTTTAAAACCCTTTACAACAATATATTTTTCACTGTCAATTTGGATGATACATTATCCTGTTGTTAAACAATATTTTTATTTTTAAAATCAATTTTTATATCTAGCTATAACAATTCTATGAAGCTATGAAATTTGAACCCTCAAATTTAAATAGATTTGGAGAAAATGACATCTCAACTTTATCAAATATTTTTGTGTGTTAGGTGTACCTACCCCCTTAAAGAAAAAAAAAAAGATCCATGACAATAGATCTAAATAAGGTTTGTAATAACTTCAGATCTTCACAAGCATATTGATAGATTTCAAGGAAGAAATGTATTCTTATTACGTGGTACAGAGGTGAAGACATTTTCCTAGGACAATAAACAGCCTACTACTATGTTGTAGCTCTATTCTGAGCTCTTAATCAGACCCCTTCCTGCCACCAGTCCATGTCACCTATTACTCCCAATCAAGTTCTGTGAAGAAAACTTTCATCAATAGATGTAATTTAACTGAAATTACAGAGCATATACTCTGGTGGCAAACATCTCCACACACCTAAAACCCATCTGTAGATTTTTTTTTATTAATTCTTTGTGTGGAATTTCACCAACCATCTGCTTTTGCAGTGATTGATAACCTTCTAATGTAATTAACTAAATAAGTTCATGTGATCTTAATGATCTAGGGGTAGAGTTTATCAGCTGCTCAATTCTCTGCTGCAGACATCTAAACAGGTAAAGAGGACTACAGTTAAACATGGAATCTGACAGCATGGCAGAAATGATTAGGATACCAGTTTAAATTCTGAATAATACACTGCCATTAGTACATAACCCAGTAGATATTTCAACTGCAAATATTAAGTTTCTTTTAATTGGACACATTTTTGGCAGATGATATTTTGGCAATGTCCTCTGTGGTTACAATCAGGTTATGGCAATGCATGTCAAGAGAATGCCAGTAATTTAAGAGAACAATGTATGAGCAGACTGCTTTTTACATATGACCAGGTTACTATGGCCAGTCATGAAGAAGACAGTTGTTTGTGTTAAGGGAACAACTATAAGAATACAATAAATGGGGAATGAAATTCAACATTGAGAAAACATTAATTATGCTATGCAGAAAAGGCAAATAACATGGAAAATTGAGACCATTATATTATGCCAGCAAGGAACTTACATTATCTCTACTACATTTTGTCATAGGATGCAAGATGTGATCAAGAGGTACAATATCGAACAACTCTGGGAATAACAAACACTAAGAAATTAAACTGTCTACCTTACTTCACAAAAATTATATGGAAAGTTAAATTGATGTTTTAAAATTGCATCACTGAATCCAAAACAATCTATGAATCTGTAGCTGTGAATGGTAGTAACTTGCCAAGAACAAAAAAAATACAAGGATGATAAAAATGGACCATCCAAGATGATCTTTTAGAATCCTAATAGGAAAAATAAGAGATATTCAGACTAAATAGAGTATCATGGATAAATACGAAGAAAGCTAATTATGTTTTGAAAATATAAGTTATATATGTTATTAAAATATAAGAATAGGTGATTGAAGATGCTGCTGTGTTCAGAAGAGGGAGAATCCAAATATCATTGATCGAGATGTCAAAGAGAAAGTAAGAGCATTGTATGATCAGGGCTCTTGGCGATTGGAGATTTTCCTGTGCAAATGCTGAATGAACCTATCAATGGGTGGATAAATTGATAGCAAGGAATTTCAAATCCAAAATAATATTACATAAGCACTACAGGTAGTATCTAAATGAATTAGTAATTGAAAACACAATTACCTTCTGTTTACCGCTGTTGTTGACAATCCCCAACACCATTAAATGTTGACTAAGAACATCAAAAGGAACTATAATGGTTTGTCCAACTATGGAAGCACATCCTCCTGCTACTAATGCTTTAATGCGCGATTGAACATCACAACGACTCAATACATGTCGCATTCCTTCATATGTAGATATGTAGAACACCCCTGATACAATTTGGAAAGAACTAATCCAGAAGCCACGATACAGGCCCGAAAATCCTTCATGGTGATATATCTTCTTGTATGCATCAAACAGTCCTGAAAAAGATGTTCTAAATATGAAACTGAATAATCTCATTTTTCAAATGCTATTTGTACTTGATATTAATTGGGTACAAATCAAAAGTTTTTATCATACAGATTAATCACACTGCTCATACATCTTAAGTTGTTTAAATTATGTTGCAGCAGAAATAAATTGAGGTTTTCGGGCTACTGGAAGTATACATTGTGGAATTGGTGATAACAGTGTTCAAAGATTACCTCTCACTCACCAAAATGATATATTTTTTTTTTTTTTTTTTTTTTTGCAGTAAACACTTTCGAAGTGGATTTCTCATGATTAATCATTGATGAGTGATATGTCACATACAGTGTTGAAATCTAAATCACACAGGATTAAAAAATACACATTCTTTATAATAATTATTATGCTACAAAATAGAAACATTCCACTTGTTGTTTCTCATCCTACAATTAAGCCTTTAACATTTTTCTATTACTGAAGTACTGAAACAGAACAGAAAACATTATCTTTTCCAGAAGTGTTCCATCATTCATTTGAGAAAATGTTATAAACAGAATGGGACTGCAGCAGAAAGAGACTTAATGTAAGTATATATAAAAAAATTTTACCTTCCATTTTGTTACACAGCACACTTCTGGTCTACAAGCACCAAAAGGGCTATGCCAAAGAGGGGAATCATATCTCTAATACAAATTGTCCAAATGTCCTTTCAGCCGGATACATACTCCAGAAATTATTATTTAAGAAAAAGTGTACACCAGAGTGATGAAGTAAATAGCATATAAATAAGGATGTTCTAAATGTTGCTGTGACCTTAATAGCGACTGCACTCAAAAACCGGCCGCTACCCTATGATTACTGTAGGTTGCTCAAGTTGGTATGACCTCTGGACCAACAGCATGTATACAGTAAATAACAAAACGGCAGTACACATAGTGAAGAGATAGGCTGGCATCCCATATTGACATTGCAGGTATGTTAATACAGATACCACTGCTCGTTAAGCATTACAGTTTTTGGTACATTTCAGGTGTCATTTCAATAGACTATGTTTCTTGGTTCTATATTTCACTTAACCTTGGCTAGTACTTTCTCATTTAAGGAGGGAATTATAAATATGAAGAGAATCAGTAGTGCTTCAAAAGCATACATTAGGTGCAAGGATCAGGATGAGAATATAGTAACTGCTGCCAACCAAATGGCAACTTCTCCTTCACATGGTCTATCCAGTTTCAACAGACAAACTATTGAATAACTCCAGTGTCTGCATCATTAGATACTGTAGGAGCAGATAATGATCTGTAGTTTGTTCTTGTGATTGAAAAGCACACATATAAAAAATCATTAATGGCAAATTGGAAGGCCGATGGGAAACCACTGCATTAAAAAACACAAAGTAAGGTGCGTCGGGGCAAGTGCGTTTTCGGGGCAAGTGCGTACATCGGCTCTAACTGGTTCCATAATATACTTTAAGTGCATCCATCTATGAGAAAATGTTGTAAACAATCCTCACTATCGTATACCTGACACCAGATGGTGCTGGCTCTAAGCCATAATCTGAACAGTTAGTAACAAAGATCACGTGTAATTTTACTTGGTGTGTCGAGTTGAGAGAGAAGATTTGTATCGATCACCGTCGACCTGTGTTGAAGAGATCTCGAAACTTTTTTGTGGTAAGTTGACACATAAGACGTTACTATTTAATACTGTATCCAGTTATTTATCTTACTCGCTATTTTTTTTTTTATGTTAATCGCTGGTCTGCACTTGCCCCACAAAAATTCCGTCTTGGGGTAAGTGCATATGTAGTCCTTGGGGCAAGTGCAGAGTGGTATGCACTTCCCCCTTTTTGGGACATCTTTACATAAGTATTAAAAATTACTCAGTTAAGTGTATGTAAAATTCAGGAATTTAGTAGCTAAGTATGTATTTCCTTATTATTATAAATTTTTATTACTCATAATTTTCATTCCAAAAATAAAATGTTAATATAGTTCACATGCTTCTCGGGTATCGCCGCGTCCTGGTACTGAATACCGATCTGCT
This sequence comes from Vandiemenella viatica, assembly GCA_031002005.1. Lineage (NCBI taxonomy): Eukaryota > Metazoa > Arthropoda > Insecta > Orthoptera > Morabidae > Vandiemenella > Vandiemenella viatica. The sequence continues at coordinate 35,547,922 of JARYHS010008074.1, read as the reverse complement.
TCGGCTTTTCTAGGGGACAGAAACTAGCCAACATCTGTTTCACATGGACCGCTAAACACAACTGAGATGTGTTTAATAGTGCGCGAGAATAAGATCGTCATAAATTCCCGCTCTACAACGAGGCCGAAGCAAATCGGCATTCAGTACCAGGACGCGGCGATACCCGAGATGCATGGAAACTATTTATTCCGGCCGCGTAAGCGCTTGAGTGAACTCGTTTTATTTTATTTATTCCAGTTTTGGTTTTATGTCAATTTTATAACTTTGTATATTATTTTTAATGTTCTAAATATAAATTTTTATTCATAAAGAAGGCTTTAAAGTTGTTAATTACGTTCAATTTACTTAAATCCTTTTTCCATTTTCTTCGCGTTTTGCGTTCTGTCACAGTGAAAAGTGTATAACTCCATGAATTTTTTTCAATTCAAGCCATCCAAAGTTTAAAAGAATCTTCATTGGGTGGACTATTTTGCACTTTCCCCATGCTGCTCTAAAGTGAAATTAGTGGAAAAGATATGCCACTTACGCACTTACCCCGTTTTGTGGGGGCAAGTGCGTACGTTGCTTCTTCTTTTGTTTATTTGCTCTGAAAATTCAGATTTATTAAAATAAAATCTTTTGAGCACATAACTTCAAACAAAACATTCTGCTAACTGCTTTATAAAAGTCCTACATTTCAGGCTAAACAGGCCAATTTTTTAGGATCCATTAAAGTCGAACTATGTAAATTTTGGTCCGCACTTACCCCGACGCACCTTACATGACAGTAATGAAAATAATAATGATTGGGATCTTAAATTCTTCATGCTGGATGGTAGACATTGCCATGAAACTGCCAAAGGAAAATTCCATAATGATTGTTTCTTACGGCATATATTCCAAATGCAAAACGGTCCCCCCAATTGGATCTACAAGTGGGGATAATAGCTCAAGTTCAAGTCATCAGGTATGAAATTAACAAAAACATTTAATGAGACAGAACAATGTTTGAAGACAATATACAATTTAAAGGAGGAGATTTCAATTGGACTTCAAGATTAAATGAAAGAATATGCACGAATTCTGGATTGAATAAATTAAATTAATCTGCTCCCGACAAATAGTAAGAAGTATTAATTACTGTGCCCAGTTTAATGACAATGATTCTGATGTAGATAGGAACTAGGCCTGGAATTGGCCACATTAGTACAAGAACACATGCCAGATCCTTAAAAGGCTAAAATGTGAAAAAAAAACAATAACTGAATGAGCTTAATATACAACTGTGCGCCTGAAATAGAAAGAATCAAGAAAAAAATGTTGGGAAGTCATACAAAAACCATGAAAAGAAGGAGTTTTATAATATTGATGAAATGTGCAATTTTAAGAGTAGAATTTGAAAGACAAAGTTGAATAACTCAAATATTCTCTCAGAATTATTAAAATATCTAGGCATTTCATGATTTATTCAAAACGTGATATAAGAATGTCACAAGGCAGGAGATCATGATTGACTTTTATAAAATCAATCATTTTGCCATTCTTGAAGGCACAAGAATGCTTAAGGAGCATCCATTAATTATGCGAGATGAAATAGGGGGGGGGGGGGGGATCTAGCAAAATTTCACCAAGGGGGAGGGCGGTCGACGCAAATCGCAAGTGAGGTCTTGAAATTCTTGTACAGTAGAGCTAAAAATCTACAAATGACACGGATATCAACATTAAGGGGGGGGGGAGTTATAAGGCCTAGAATGGATGCGGGAGGGGGTATTTTAAGCATGAGAGCTAAAAAAAAAATCTAAAAGAACTAAGTGGTCGATTAGCATGGGGGGGGGGGGGGGGGGAGTCCCATCAAAGGGAGTGAGATCCGGAAAACCACGTCACGTAATTAATGGACACACGCTAAACTGCTGTACCTTAATTTTGACAGCACTGGCTTCAAAGTTACCAAATAGAATAATACAGTAAAGAGAAAAGTAGAAAATTAACTAAACCAACACTATCCAGAGATGAAGTAAAGAGGGATGCAAAGAACACATTTTACAATATTCCCGTATAAACCTTACCATGATGAGAGGAGGATATATGGCAAGCGGCGTTTGCATTGAGACTCACCATGACTAAACCAAAGATGAACCATTTGGGGAGGGTGGGGGAATAATTTGACCAATGTATTTCTGGGAAAGTACAATCTATCTACATGAAGGTCACTAGAAGCAGGAAAGGGCTGATGACAAGGAACAGGAAGGAATTTGGCCACTGCCTTTTGAAGGAATCATCGCAGCATTCACTTGGTGTGATTTTGGGAAACCATGGAAACTGACATTTGGATGGGCACACAAGGTTACGGACCCATGACTTCCTAAATGCCAGGATTGAGCATTACCATTCCCTCTGGTGATGCTATCCCAATTCATTTCAACATGAAGGTGGAAGAGGATGGTTGCCATTTCCCTCCTCCCATTTTTGGATGCCTTAATGAAACAAAATGCAAATCAGTTTACGATAAGCCTATTAACACCAATCTGAATTTGAATGCAAACCGCTGTCATCACTAAAAATAATTTAGCAGTAATTTCTGGTTCAGAAAGCAACAAAGACAACCTTAATGCAGAACTGAACTACTTTAGCAGATCCTTCACACACAAAAACACACAAAAAAACAACACATTACATCAGGACATTTGGCACACTATTAGGAAAAAAGAGCAAACACAGATGATGACTGTCTTGCTTTTCTCTTATTTAGGGGTATTGCAACCTCAAAAATTGGAGAACCCTTGAGCAGACTTGGTGTAAAGGCCAGTTTAAGCTTTCCACAAAGATTGAAAACCTGAAAAGCTACATAGTTCAGCAGTTTATTACATTATTGTTCAGATGTTGCAGCCTTTTATCATACTGAACTAGAAATGTGCTATCAACATTTATGAAATATTGATGAAATGTCTGCCTGGTGCAGAAAATAAGTCAGCAATAATGAAACACAGCATACAAAAGGGTCACACTTAAGGTGCTTGCTCTCAAAACTATGGGTTTAATCTGGCGAAGCCAGGAATTTTTAAGAGTTCTGCTTAATAATATGAGCTAAGAGCTTCATCAGGACATTCGGTGATTCGGATTCTATGTTAAACTGTAGGTCAAGCCATGACATGCAGAAATTACAATTTTGTCAAGTCGCAGACCATACAAATTTACTTTAAAACAGAACAGTAAGTAGATTCAAGATAGGGTAAGATGTCACCTGAAAATTTCAACAATAAACGATTCATGGCTTAACTGTTACATCAGCTCTATGTTTAATTCAGTTGGCTGAGAATGAGGATGGAGACAAGAACCATTTTGGAAGAAAATAGTAATGAATATTGTGATGATCTCAGTGCTTCATCACATGTTTGAAGGCCGTGAATGTGTTTCTCTGGACGCCAGAGAAGGTATACATAACAAAAGACGTTACATCTCTCTGGACGTGTAAGAAATGAATGGATGTTCAAGTTGAACTTTGTCTGAGAGCTGAAAATTCTTTTCTGAAGGTGGGATGCTATCAATGTTGTATTTATGTTAATTCCATCAGAGAAGCCGTCATCAACAATCCCACAACCCTCGTTCTGCACCTCTTAAAGCTGACCGTGGACCAACACTTGTCACCCAGTTCTTTCCTGGCCTGGAATCTGTCAACCAGATACTCCGCCGTGGGCATGATTTCTTACGTTCCTTCCCTGAAATGCGTCTCCTCCTTCCCAAAATCCTACCCACTGCTCCCCGCACTTGCTTCAGCAGACCGCCCAATCTGTACAACATCTTGGTCCACAAGTATTTACCTGCCGACTCCCCTAGACCTCCACAGGGATCTTTCCCATGTTACAGACCCCGCTGTAAAACTTGCAGCATGCACCCTGCCACCACTACTTACTCTAATCCTGTCACAGGCGAATCTTTCCCTGTAATTGGACATGCCACATGTGCTACCACTCACCTTATTTACCAACTCACCTGCATCCACTGCACTGCCTCTTACATTGGTCTCACCACTCAACAACTTTCCTACAGAATGAATGGCCACAGGCAAACAGTTTATACTTCCAACCCAGACCATCCCGTGGCAATTCATGCGAACTTCCATAATTCAAACAACCTCAACACCTGTTTCACAGTCAGAGCTATTAGAGTTTTTCCAAATACCACCACCCCTTCAGAACTCCGCAGATGGGAACTAGCCTATCAACATATCCTTGACACCAGACACACCCCTGGCCTAAACCTACGTTAAACCTGTCACTTGCCATCTCTCATTTCATTTTACAGTCGGTTATTTATTTATTTTAATTTTTTTTTATTTTTATATATATTATTATATTATTTTTTATTATTTATTTACAACTTTATTATTTATTTTCAACTTTTTGAATTAAGCTACACAAAGATTATATTGTTTCACTTTTATCACTGGTCAAGCCTATTCCCCCCCCCCCCCTTCCCGGCAATTCTACCACTACCACGTGTTTTCCGCCTGTGCTTCATTCATGTGGTGGGTTGGGATGTGACCACATCTTTCCCCCTGCCATATGTTTCGCCTCCCACATGAGTAAGACTAAGGTCGAAATATTGTGCAATTCGTGTGTTTCTGTGTTTTTACGTGTCTCGCCCTCCTGCCTTCATCTGTGGTAAGTGACGGGTAACTGTTTATTTTCCCTATCCTATCTTATCAACAATGGTAATGTACATCGTAATATAGTGACCGACTTTCTCTGCCAATAGACTTAAATGAGAACAAGCTGTGGACTCTATTTCATATATAAAAGACAGAAATAATTGCTTATATCTACGAATACATTGTGTTTTCTTTATTAATTAAATAATGTCAAAAGAATTGTAAGGTATAATACTGTGATTTATGTTTATTTTCGTTTGTTTCAAATATAAATTAAATGCTCTTTAAATATTAAAGTAGCTGACCATTTTATTGCAAATATAAATTAAATGCTCTTTCAATATTAAAAGGGTTGACCATTTCAATATGAAACCTATACTACAGAAGAATCAATTACAAAACTGTAAATAAACTAATTCATAAACATCATACAAAACCAATCACTCAGAACTTCAGAAAAAGTGAAAAATCGGAAGAAGTCAAAGAAAATGAAAGCAATTTATGTCAGTTCACAACATTAAATATAAGTATTTATCATTAACACCTTTGATTTACCAGTAATTTACAATAGCATGTATGGAAGAAAGTAGTAAAAACCTACAGAATGAGGTAATAAAATGTAAATTAAAAAAAAACTACATTCATTTGTCCTTAATTTTAACTCTTCGATAGTCTTTACCAATTACTTTTGAAAACATTTTTATTGTTATTAGTGAATATTAATTTGACAAGATTAGGGAGTTTAGAATAACATTGCTGAGTCACAGCAACGCGTAACCGGGTCAGCTAGTCAGCTATATGGGAGAAAATCTTTAACTGCAAACCTCAAAACTGATAATTGTGTTGTACAAAACCAAAATTCCCCATTTAGCATTACACATATATAATATGCCAATCTATCACTGAGAAAAGAATTTAATAGGTTGTGTTGAATCCTTATGCCTCATTTCTCATTTGGGGAGTCTACAATCTGGTGATTGATTCTTATGAAACTAAAGAATATAATCTTTTTTAATTCTCTTAGTTATCGAGAAACTGTATTTGAATTGTGGTTACATTGAAATGCAGCCTCGGCTTCCTAGCATTTTTGGTTAATTTCAAAAGCAGCTTGGACCAAAAGAAAAACCCAGCGATATGTACAAGGAATCACAACTATAAATAATTTTTGACAGTCAATATTTCAAGAAGCAAGTGCGGTATGTATATATAATTTTATATATAATCTCCACTTTTGATTAATCTGTCCAATCTACATTACAATCAATCAGCAAATTGCAGCCCTGTAGCTACAATAGAGCTGTACCTACTTTCACACTAAAACAAAATTTATCCTTCAACCGTCTAATTAATTTTATAGCACTTCCTAGAAAAAACTATCATTTCTTTCTCGACCTTAAACAAATTCTTAATAGCGTGAATAAAGGTAAACTAACAAAGAAACAAAGATTTGTTATCATAGATCTACAGATGTAGGACATGTCCCTTGTTCCATCCAATTAATGATATTATAAATGTGTACATGCCACAAGGCAAATTTAAACTGATATTGTAAAGTGACTGCATTTAGTCCAATTCTTCCTGGACCACAAAAACTAGTTGCACAAGAATTGTCTTCATACAGCTCTCAATTATGATGGAAACTTCCGGCCAAACTGATTACAGCCACACATGTAAAATAAAGCAGCACATCATAGAAAACACTAGAAATCTGTTCCATTGCTAATGTTAGCACCTCAATGAAAGTAATGTTCCAGTTACTTTCCAATATCAGGTTAAAAACCTCTTCTAAATCTAATGACCCTGCTGCCATTGAACAAAAAATAGCAATGGGGGCAAAGGATAACTGATGTCAATTACATGCTTATAATACACCATAATATATCTTTTGGTAATGTTGATAAAAAATAAACTTTAAATACTATACATGAGGTTTATATCTTACCTTTGTACATTTGATCATGTCTTTGCACCTGCAGTCTAGTTTTGATTACTGTTAGGGGGTACAGGAAACATCTAATGGAGAATGAGCTCATCATACTCAATGGAACAAACTTTCTTTTGTCCATCATCTCCCACTCAATAGTTTTGATAAAATGCTGTGATTCCATTACTGCCACGTTAAAATTACCCCTTTCCGTTGTTAAATAGCATGACATTGTCACGAATTAACACATTTTAGTCGCTTCGAATTGAAAAAGTAAATCATCCTCCCTGACTTACTAGCGGACGTAATTCGCTAACCTGGAAATATAAAACGAAAAAACTAAATCACAAAAATGAAATATTGAAGAAATCGCTCACTCCGATTTGGTAGAGCAAGCTGCCGGCTATTATCTATCAGTAAGATTTTTTTTAACACTACAATTACACAAGAACATTGAAGAAAGGTCACACAATAACTACACATTATTTAGTAGTAACAAAACTGAGACAGTCTCATACTCGACAAGTAACACTTTTTGTGATACGCATTCTCTCTAAAGCCGTTCCACCTACTGACAAACACAGCCATACAGAAAACACTGGAATAGTTGTGAGAACACATCACTACTTCTTAGCTATAGCACCATGTTTTGACTTTTGAGGTGAACAGGTGATCATCAAGTTCAAAGATGTTACAATCCAGAGACAATACTTACAATCTACTGCTAAATTGTAAGAGAAATTTCGATGAAATTATATCTCTGACAGTATGAAATCTAATGTCTTTGGGTGTCACAATTATTAAAAAAATTAAAAATAAAGTTTATTTAAAAACTAAATTTGTATAAAGATTGATGTGCGAACCTATATGTTTCCGAAATCACAGGAACATGGAATAATATTCTTTCAAGAGATATTTTAGTCATCAAAAACAATTTTAAAAAATTCATAAATTGCCATTCATTTAGTTTAACTTTAGAGTCTATTCCCTGTGAAAATATATTTCTGCAACATCCAAAGAAATGCACAGATATTTCGTTCAATAGAATTCAACTAAGCATAGACGAAGTAAAAGAAATAACGTGAGTTGAAAGAATAAATTAAATCATTAGAATTAAAAAATTGCACCTGGTTCTCAATAACCAGTTTTAGCACTTACATTCATCCAAGTAACCTTCGATTTGTAATAAATTATCAGCAATAATTTCAATAATTTAGGAATACTTGGTAAAAATCTGGAATAAAATTCAATGAGAATTTTAGAGTTGAATATAAGTAATCTTCATAGGTACATATGTCGAGAATATTAGTCTTTAATTTATTGACACTGAAATGAATTAGGTATAAGTCAGGTCTATTCATTTGACGCACTATAATTGCTTATATCCAATCCCAATATCAGTTTGAATAGTCTTTGGATTCATTCTTCTTCAAGGGATTTCAGACATTCAGTAGGAATCAGATCAATTCCAACAAATTCTTCCAAAGCTCTGTTCTTATAACGAGATCTCCTAAGACATCCCTCTCATTTTCCTGTACCCTGTTGTTCAAATCATTATTTTCATACAATTTCTCTATGTTTTCCTTCCTTTGGTTAGCTCTATTTTCTAAACTTCAAAGAGGTTGAAACACTTTTTCTTTATTTCTCCAAAATTTTGTTTTATTCTCCTATAAGTCACATCTACTTCATCTACATTAATTTCCTTCTCTACTTCTTCACGTTTACTTGCAGCCACATTTCTTTTGCTTGCTTGCAGTTCCTGTTTATTTGATTTCTAAAACGTCTATAGTGCTCTCTTCCGACTTATCCATATACACCAAAATTTCTTACAACATGTTCGGGCGGCATTTTTTCCAATACCCAACGTTTATTTACCAGCTTTTCCATTTGTCCTCAGTTTAACTCCTTTCAGCGTTATTTCATTGTCTCACGTCTACCATTTCTGCAAATTTTTCTCTGATGTTAGATCCTTTGAGTTTATTCACTACCAACTGCTTCTTTACTCTCTTGAATTTCAGCCTGCACGTCATAACTGTCAGATTGTAGTCAGAGTCTGTCTCAGCTCCTCATTATGCTTTACAGTCTAGAATTTGATTACGGAATCTCTGTTTGACCATGATATAATCTACCTGATACCTACCTGTATCCCCTGGATGTTTCCAGGTGTATATCCTTTAAATAGTGTGTTCACCACGATGAGTTTATATTTTTCACAAAATTCTAACAACTTGCTTCCTCGATTATTTCTTTCTCCTAGACTTCATCCAGTATTTTCCTCTTTTCCTTTTCTCTCTGCTGCATTTCAGTCACCTATGATTTTAGATTTTCCGCCACGAATTGGTTTAATTCTTCAATTTCATCATATATTTTCTCTATTTCTTCATCATATTTCCGTGACTTTGGCATAAGCACTTGAACTAACGTGGTTAGAGTGGGCTTAATTTTTACCGTCATAAAAATAATCCTTTCTCTTAACTGTTCGTAATAATTCATCAGTTTTACTACTCTCCTGTTGTTTGCAAATCCCACACAAGTAATTCAACCAACAGCCTGTGTGCTCATTATCATGTGCATTCTTCCACTAATCCCAACAACGACTAACTTAAGTTGTCCCATTTTAAGTTTTTCTGATCTGCTACAACTCTTAGAACGTTTCAATCCATTCTGATTATTCCTCTCCAAGCGGTTTCCAAACAGAGATTTGATTGGGGAACTATTTCACCTTCAGAATATTTTACCCATGAAAAAGCATTTATTGGCTTTAAAACTTCACATCATACTGAAACATGACCTATGTTTCTAAAAAAGTATAGGATAGTAATTTTTAAACCTTTTTATTTCAATTTTATCTGCTTTCCGACTGCACATCAAAATGAAACATACGTTACCCCGCGACAATTATTAGCAACCCGAGCTGTAATTTTTCCGTTAATCCAGTTCATCCAAACAAATAGACAGACAGAATAGCGGTCAAAAACGTTGCTTCCCGCGATCAGAGTGTTTATAGCCCCAGATACGTATAAAGAAAATCAATACACGGATAGATAGAACACTCTTTCACCTCAGATTACGCTCTCTCAATTGTGATCGTCAGACTGTACCAAGAGCCCTGAAGAAATAGCCATACAGTCACTTCTATCCGTAACCGCCAGTCGACACGACATGACAACAGATATTTTCCAGTTCTGCTAGACAAGTAGCGCATCTGGCAACGGCAGCAGCCAGCAAGAAGAGCCCTGGAATTATGACCAAGCTCATGACCAAGACGAGAAATCCATCTCACGTCCCAGAAAGTTCCCCAATACCGGTTGTGATTCCGCACATTCAACCGGGAAGCCGATGTTACTGGCGGGATACTCGACTCGCTGCATTCCTTCCAACATCAAGTGTTCTGCCGGATGTACCGTCGTCTACGAGTCCACCGGAACAATCAAGACCATCTAGAGAGGTCTATTCAATCTTTAGCGAGGCGTTGAGCGATGTGGAGATGGGAGTGCTGCTGAATGGAAACTGGATAAACAATATTCGCTACGCAGATGACACAGTCATTTTTGCAGGCAGTCATGAAAGTTTACAGTATCTTATAGATAGAATGTCACAAAGCAGCCACGAATACGGACTTGACATTAATATAAATAAGACAAAAGTAATGGTCATTGGCAAAAACAACAACTCCCAATACCAATTATGATTAGACAGAAAACCATTGAATGTGTATCAAGATACACGTATCTTGACACCACAGTAAACAGCCAGTGGAATCCATCTGATGAAGTAGAGTCACGTATTGGTAAAGCCAGGGCAACTTTCAATAAAATGAATAATCTTTTTAAAAGTCGTAATCTATCGATTACCAAGAAGATGAGACTCATGCGCTGTTATGTGTTCTCTATACTCAGTGTGGCGTTGAAACGTGGACATTAACGGAAACTATCAGTAAAAGGTTAGAAGCTTTTGAAATGTGGCTGTATTGAAGAATGTTGAGAATTCCATATACAGACCACACCACAAATTCTGAAGTGTTTCGTAAAATGAAAAAAGATATGAATATTGACCACCGTAAAAACACGGAAGCTACAGTACCTTGGCCATATCATGAGGAATAATAGCCGTAATGAACTCCTGCAGTCTGTTCTCCAGGGGAAAATACCAGGAAAGAGAAGTGCTGGTAGAAGAAGAACTTTCTGGCTAAAAAATCTGAAAACATGGACCTCCAAGAAAACTACGGAGCTAATCCGAGCATCAATCAACAGAGACAAGACAGCGAAAATGGCTACCGACATACGGAACGGATAGGGATCAGAAGAAGAGTGGAGGGGTTTGTAACCATGGAGGAAGGAAATATATGGAGGAGAAATTACGTTAAATCGGTGACGCCGAGATCCTACTGCGCATGCGCGGCGGTTATAGCGGACCGAGCTCAAAACATTGCATTTTCACATTTTGTTCCATGTAGAAAAATTTGATTTTGTAATAGTTCTAAGTTTTTTATAATGCCAGCTTGTGTTGCATTCGGGTGCACAAATATGACAGATAGGAAAAAACCTCGAATATCATTTCATTTGTAAGTTGCATTCTATTTATTGTTATTGAAATGTTCAATAGTTTTCAGTCAGACTAGCTACTACCCTTAAAGATTTATTCATAACTCTCAAATGGATGAATTTGTTTTCAAATATTTGTTGGTGTAGTGCAGCTAATCGGCATACCTTACTATTTTGCACATCATAGACTACTTTATACGAGTGTTGTAAAGTGTTGTAAAGTCGAATTTAAGTGGGTCATGTTTATATCGTGATTGAGTTGTGCATTCTTTCGTTACGTTTGCAGTTTCTACTAAAAGTGAGGGATGAAATTAATTGTGATAAATTGTGCTTTGCGAAATAGGAATCATGATGAAGGAAACAATGTCGTTATACGAAATGTAGTTCGCGATGCAAAGTTATGAGTGTGTCTACAAAGTTTGTTTTTGTACCAAATTATGCCCTGTATGCTCCAAGCATCACTGTAACCACCAGGCTGTCGCAGTTTGATGCTTGATTCTTATGTAGCTCGAAGAGACAAGTTGAAAACCAAGAGTATCATTTTTTGATATCTCCCTTAGTTCTCGGGATATCGACTAACAAAAATTTGTTATAGGTATGGTGTGGTTATAATTCCTTGTGCTTTTGGTGACATTTTTATTCTGTTCTATGCCCCATTTCAATGTAACAACAAGCGGCAGTAAAAAAGGAAAACACACACTCTGCATGTGCAGCATGTAATTCATTGTGGTTAGGACGAAATTATTTTTTGGTCCAGGCCGTATCTCCACCTCACGTCCACAATTTGGAGACATTATATCCCAAACAGTAAGCGAGATATTGAAAAATGTTTGCTGTTTATTTTCGATTTTTTTTCGTCATGTTACATTAGAATCTATCATCAAATTTGACTTTTGCGAAATTTTCTTCTGCATTTCATTCAAAAACACCTCACCTTTGAGACGGTATGTCACGATAACTAAGCGAAATACCGAAAATTTGTATTTTTCGTTATCTTTTCTTCTCGTTGTGTTATGTAAGAATCCATTATCAAATTTGATTTTGGTCAATTATTTTTCTGAATTTTAACCAAGAACACCTCACCTTCGAGAAAGTATATCTCGAGAATTAAGCGAGATATTAAAAAAGATTATTCTTCATTTTTTATTTGTTTCGTCAACTAACATAATAATCCACCATCAAATTGTGGCTCCTCGGTTATGGTAGAGTTCCCTGGATATATTTGGGCATGTTCCCGGTGATTCTTGGGTAAGGTAATATGGCGTCCCCCCCTCCCCACCTCTCTCCACCCGGCGTCACTTCAGTGCGTGGTAAAGGTCCCTTGCGTCGCCTCCATATATTCCTTCCTCCATGTTTGTAACTCATATGGTTGCTCACTGCACCGGAAATCGTGGCAGCCTCGTAGTTACATCTACAGACCATCGCAGATGTGCCCATGTTCTGTTGATACGACAAAGACTGACTGAAAACCGTTTTGATCTGGCCTACTGACTTTGCGGCAGCCATAAAGACACTTCAGACCTAGGGCATCAGCTACGAGATAATGTTACAACAACGTGATAAGCGGACGCCATCAACTTCAACGCGGGAGATCATACAAAAGCCATCACGCAAACTTGTCCAGTGCTATCGCTGTAAGAAGTACTCCACTTCACGCTTTATTGCGCCAATGTATTGAAGTTCGTTTGATGCTGAGGTGGTGATACAGTGGTCAACTACCGACGAACATGCCAGTATGCTACCTGCAGCAACTGCTGCTTCGTATGGGAGCTGTTTCCTACAAAAACAGCCCCAACCCCGGCACCATCCACCTATAAAACATGGGTTCCATGCGAGTCTCACAACAAACGAAGAAAGCGCTCTCCTACGAGGCATTATGGAGGACGGCGGTTCAAATGCTCGTCCGGCCATCGTGACTGAAGTATTCCGCAGTCTCTCCAGGCGAATGCTTGGATGGTTTCTTTCAAATGCCACTGCCGAATTCCTTCCCTTTGCCTCCCCTTAGGTTAGCTAGTCTGAAAAGCAGCCCTCTTGTAAGCTACCTTACTTTTATATCTTTAATAATCAGCTAAAAAGCGACGAGAAATAGGCTTAATGTTACTACACGGTACCGCAGCTTAAAAACAAATTCACAATGCCTTAAAGTCAGAAAAGTAAACAAACCGATAACAATAATAATAAATAAACAGCTTATAGTAGAAGATCACTTTTAAACTCACCTAAATAAGCGTAATCCTTAACCATCCAAAATTGTAAACAACCAGGTTGGGTTACGTGATCATATCACTAAATTTTCCAAACGTTCGAGATTGTAAAGCACTAGTATAGTAATAATTATACCAATGAGAGTAAAATTCACTGATAATTTGTAGTGTTAAATAGGTTAAAAATAGTAAACACGATTTTTTTAAAAAACAATGAGCCATGTGCACTTTCTAATAAAAGATTATAACTTGAATAGGTAATTTTCGAGCTTAAAAAGTTGTTTTTATGCCACTAAATAATATCCTGTCAAAAATTCTTTAAGTTTCAAGTAGTTGCCAGTCGTCTAATAAAAGATATAAGTAATTTTAAAGTCGCAATATAGAACGTAAATGTGGTCATTTCTAAATTGAAATTACGAACCTTTAAAGCCACTTCAGTAACTAAAAACACTTGCAGAACACTTAAATAAATTAAAGGAAAGCTCAGTAAATAACATTTTTGCGAAATAAGTCGTAAATATTAATTTCAAGCAGAATTTGAAGACAAAGGTTTTTATGTCGGATTTTAGAAAATTAATAGCTTTTGGAATACTCGACAGATTCGGAAGATAGTTAGCTCATTGGAATCAGCAGTTGTGTAAGAACATTTTTTTAATAGTTTAAACTAAAAATTATAAACTTGAAAAAACTACTCTGTGAGTCAAAATAACCATTACCAGTGCACTAGCAAAATAAATGTTTTACGAGGATTTGACAAAGTTTGGAACTAAAATCCACTAATCATAAAACACTTCTTAGGAGACGCTCTACACATAGTGATTTTCTGAGAGCCCTCCGGTAACATATTTTTCTTGAACATTTTTTGACTTCGGTAGTAAGATGCCATTCTTATAAAAGGAAATGCGAGGTGGACAGGTCAGATTAGCTGAAAACACGGTGGTGTAAGGACGTGTTGTTGGAATCGAGCGCGTTGCGCCATGAGGCATCATGGGAAGACTTAGAAACAGGAAGTGATGATATATCGCTTCAGGGAGGCCATGTTTGAAATTTGAACTTAACAACGCATGTGGACAGTTAGGAGGAGAGTGTGAATTTTCTGTTCGGGGTTGCTTCATTTCTTGCAATTTACCTGTGATGAGTAGTCTAATGCTTTAGCTAACTGCAATATATGTGATATGTGGAACTTTTTTCAAGAATACATTGCTTTCGTGATCTGAACTTTAAAATTTTTCATTTATAAAATAGTACCTTTCTTACCTAGGGTTTATTTAGGTAAGTGGTGGCCGATTCTAGTGAGCAGTTAGCGATTTCAGAAGGTTAATCACGGTTTCTGAACATTTATCAAACATTATCGGTATTATGAAGGTGCAACAGTTTAGGCGAAGAAGCCGATACACACCTCGGTTTGCGGTTCGTTCCTAACACTCTATCCAGGCTTCCCCTGAGAGGAATGAAATTTGTAAAGCCGACTACGACACAACATCCGGCTGCTATGAGGAATGAACTGTGGCTAAGTAGAAGGATTGATTGCAAACGCAGCCCGCAACAAGGCACCAAGTCACCAATCATTCGGTCCATCGATACAAGCAACGGTCACCACTGTGAACGCAACCACAATCACGGTGCAGAAGAAGATCAACGGGAAGTTAAGCTCAGTTCTACTCTAGAGCTGCTAATCAGGAGATTAGCATAACACCAACTATAGCGATGCTGATTATTTATTGTACTAAGAAGATTTCAAACTGACCATGTGTGCCAATAGGATAAAAAAGAACTAGCCAACTATACAACAAACCCACCCGTTACTTTATGAACTACGGAAAACAGCTAGGTGAAAATGTCGAAAGACAAACACACCATAATACGCTGTACATAGTTATAGGCAGATAATAGGGCTACTGAATCCAATAATTTTCACCTTGAACTGCTATAAACCAGATCGGGTGGAGGTTATTTTCCTAAGACATTTACGCATCAGCACTTTAGAGTGACATAGCTTCACGGCTCTTTGGCGTAGTTGTCATTCTTCCTATGGCTCCAGTAGCACCATTGGCCTCTTGTGCTATTTCGTATTGGCCGAGACGAATGACCAATGGTTTAGCGGAGCGATGTGCATCATCGTACAACTTTTAGGCCAGCATTCGGGAGCGTTTGGCTACACTGAAATGCCAAATGTCATAGGATATATCCTTACTTTGTGTGGGATCTCTTTTTACCCTATGATTTTCAGCAACCCGACGTGGCACTGTCTCAAAAGTCGTCAGAAGCCTCCTGAAGAAATATCTAGCCATGCTTTCTCTGCAGCTGTCCATAGTTACGAGTGTTTCCGGTGCAGGACGTTGTGTACGATCTAACTTTTCGATCATTTTCCAGATATATACGACTCGAGTCATGTCTGATGATCTAGGTGACCGGATCACTGCGTGGATTTGTCCAGAATGTACCTCAAACCAATCTTAGACGATTTTAGCCCGCTGACATGGCGTACTGTTATCCTGGAAAAGCCTATCGTTGTCTGGGTACATGAAGGCTGCAAATTAAGTTACTAAACATAATTATTTGGTGTCAATGGTCGGTTCAATTTGACCAGAGCCATTCAACAATGAAGCCTCCAAGACCTTGCGCAGTGCCTAGGTCCATGGCCTACGCCACACTCAAGTCCTAACATCAACTCTTATCAAGTGGAATCGTTACTCACCTAATATCGCAAGATTTTTTCCAGTAATGTAGGGCCCAACTGATATGTTCACGAGCCCTGGTGATACGCTGCAATCGAAGACATTTTGTTAGCAGAGGCTATCGCGTCGGTTTTCTGCCACCATATCCCATAAGCACCAAATTTCGCTGCACTGTCAGCATGTCTGTACATCCTACATCGAGTGTTACTGTTCTTTGATGCAGTGTACACTTTGGCACAGACGTGGCTGGCCTCAGTCATTAAATAGAAGTGGTCTACCACTGCGTTGTCCGTGGAGGGAGGTAATGCCTGAAAGTACATGTTTGCTGCACACGCTTGACACTGTGAACCGAGGAATGTTGAATTCACCAAAAGTTTCCCAAATAGAATGTCTAGCGCCAAAAACCACTCTGCGTTCAAAGTTTGTTAATTCATGTCGAACAGCCATAATTACGTAAGAAAACCTTTTACACGACTCAGGAGGGAACAAATGAAAGTCCCGATACAACACAGCACATTTGTACATTTCTTGCGCGGTTCTGCCGCAATCTGGATATTTGAATTTTATTTTCCCATAACTATTGCCACTTCAGTGTAATTCCCAACATACATTTCGGATATCTTCCACGCATTGAGACATTATATTGCTTGTCGAAAAGATATTCTGATAGTCGCTAACTCTATCCTCGGGTAATATCGCTGACTACAGCTTGTGTTTCCTGTTGCTTTCCAAAAATTGTGTTTTTATAATTGCGTCGTACTAACAGCTTTTAGAACCGATTAACTACATTAGTTTTTTTTTCAGATATCAGTTCAGTGGAAAATTGGGTGAGCAGAATTATGAAAATATTTTCTGCCTGTTGTTTTCATTCTGAAATATATCTTTTTTCCGGTTCCAATACTGTAACCATGGGGAAAGAAGGATAATCTTGAGTTTTTATACAGATAAGAAAGAAATATCAAGAACTGGAGGAAGCTAAAACAGGGAAAATAGTGGAGAAATATATTGTCTGTGCCCTCATCTTTATAATGTGAAGAGACAGTAAGCAAGGAATGAAATAAGAGAGCAGTAAGATTGAGAAAAATCAGGAAAAAGAGTAGGACGAAGATAAAATTAAATGAACAAAATTGGGTATATTGCGGTTCGTATATACGGTATATGCCACTTTTGGCAGGGAGTGAAAAATATCTTATAAATAAAAGGAATGGAAACTATAACTTGGAAATAAAGAATAAAAAACGAAAATCACTGCAACCAGTAAGCTAGATCCCACACGCCGAGAGAATATGTCAATCAATGATTCACCGGAAAATTACTATCGAGTTTACATACCTAGAAGAACAAAATAACCCCAGACAGGGGAAAGACAGTGAGCAGCATCAATCTGGCCATAATATAAGAAACAGATACTATGAACATATTAAGTGTAAACCTATAGATAAAGCAAAACATCTCCAAAATATTTGTGTCGAATGACAAGTTTGGTGACAATGACTGGCGGGTAGTTAGGACTGAAGAATAGAGAAACAAGCACTCGAGACATGGTTCTATCAACGAATATTGAAAATTCATTTGAAAGATGAAGTGGTAAATAAGGTGATATCCAAAAAAAGGAGAAAACAAAAAGCATTGATAGAGATGTACCTTGACTAAGAATAGCATACATTAAACAAACTACTGAGAATATGAGCCTAAATAAATACATTGAACTAAAGAGACTTGCATAAAACAACATTGAATGGAGAACAGAGTGTAGTGTAAGACAAGCGATTGAAACGAAGACAGAAGAAGTAGTGGCACAAATTGACCGAAGTGCAGTCCAGATTAACGTCTGAATTTAATCAGCTGTTCTGATGAAACGATTGGGTGTTCTGAATGACTTTTTTGTCAGGTCCTTACGTATCTTCAAAGTCATGGTTTTTACAGCCGAAATAAAAGAGTTTGAGGCAACGAAAGGGAAAGAATTCAGCCATGGCGGCATGAGGAATTATCCAGGCTTTCGTCTAGAGCATTTTCTCTCAAACTTTTATGCTCCACGTACCACTATAATGAACTGACGAACACCTAGGGGTCTGCGTACCCAACTTTGAGAAACGCTGGTCTAGACTGATTTTGGAAAACCGTATGAAATCAAAATCTAGATGGAACCCGGGTCCTTCGAGTGTCGCGTTGAAAAGTTAATCACTTACCCTTTACGCTTGAGTTGAATGGTTTTGACAATGTAAGGCGTAAAATCAACTCCACATTTTGTATTAGTCTCGATATAAAGGTTAAAACGATAAATATGGAGGTATCAAGAAATATGGATGAGAAAACTACACTTTGGAATACGTTATATAAAAGAATTCATGAACTGATGTCTGTGGTCAATTGTCGCATGGTTAGCTGACTGTGCTGCGACACTTATTATTACTAGAGTATTGTTATTACTATTTCTCCGCGATTCACTAAAAATGTGTGGTGGAGGATGCATTGCACCCATCCTAAAGTGTAATAGTTTGGAAGGGATATGCGGGATATAGCTTGAGGCGCCTATGGGCTATTTTGAGAAACCATCCCGGTATTCGCCTGGAGCGAATTGGGAAAACAATGGAATACCCAGATAAGGAAGGCCGAAGTTATTTATCAAGAACTACTCCTGTCGGATTTTAAGTTTACTCACCCGGTAAATCCTTCCTATTCCATTCCATAAAGGCTCGTGGAAAAAATGAGTACAGAAATGAATATCTCCTGGCCCTGATTTCTCTTACCTTATTTTTGCGGTCATTCTTAGATATGAATGTTGCTGGTAGTAATATTTGTTTGCTTTCATTCCGAAATACGTCAGTCGAGAATTTTTCAAATAGCTTCTGTAGAGAGCAACGCTTTCGGTGTTCCAGGTCTTCCCAACCTAACTCCTTCAACATCGCACTTACGCTTTACCTCCAACTGTAAATAACTGTCACGAATCAGGCGGCTCTTCTTTGGACTTCTCCAACGACTCCATTTAACCCCTTATGATCGGGACCCCATACAGAACAACAATATTCTAAGTGAGGATGCACTAGTGATCTGTATGCAATCGATTTAACTTCTGGTGTGCTCTGTTTTAAATTACGACCTAGAAACCCTGATAGTGGGTCCGTTTAGCCCTTTTACTGGTGGCTGTGGTTGTAAATGCTTCCAGTCGACATCTGTAAAGATTAGGCTATAAAAAATCACAGAGACTTAGCAATAACTTAACTATAATGGCATAGGTATCTCCTTTGAATGATCGAAAGATATATGATTGAGTGGATTTATTGTAGAAAGTTTTATGAGGGCAGGTTATACTCCTCCAAGCTATAGAAAACTGTAACAAGTATCGGAGGCGTTCCGATAATAGTAATGATAATGGTGATCGTAATGGTAATGGTTGCCTTCTGAGCCAGCGGAGGAGAGAATTTAGCAATGTTTGCTTAAGATGGTAGTCCTTTTCTGATTATAGAGCTGCTCACCATAATTATACACTGTCTCCACATGACTTCAATGGACCTGGAGGTGGGGACCGGACGCTTGCTATTGGCTAGGTATCACGCAGTTTTTTACGAGTACTTGACATACAGGGTGCCTGCTTCTCTCGTGAACACAGGCTCGTCCATGTTACTCACAGTAAAAAGCAGCGCGAAGCGCGACCTTTGAGGAAAGCATCGAGTATACTGGCGTGGTGTTACGCCCGTTTGCTTGGCTCGGAAAGCAAACTACCTTTCTTAACACTGAAAAGGCCCATTCACACCAGTGGTCAGCTCAGCTCAGCTCAGCTCAGGTCAAAAATCGCTATACACGTAATCCAATGGGAGCATTCACACTACGCGGTCCGCTCAGGTCATGGCAAGGCAGGTCAAACCAAAGATCGCGCCGCCGCCGATCAACAACGGTCAAGACCTGAGCTGACCGCTAGTGTGAACGTGCAACGGTCAGGTCAGCTCAGATCAAATGGGCGGCGAACGTCTGAAAACTATGCTCGTTAGCAATAAATATAGAGTAATAAATAAAAAATAAATGTTTTAACGGTATGTTATTTCTGTTCATTATAAAGCCGGCAAACTTTAATACAAATTCAAATATTATTACACATTTTAGTACTGTCAAGATACAGATCCTGTTTCAGAATTTTTTAAAAAATATTGTGAATATATTTTTTGAATCAAATGCTTCTGTACCAGCGTTAGCACAAAAACAAATAATATTTGTAAAGTAGGGTTTCTCCTCATCCTGAAATTCACTTTCTACATGGCATGAAATTTTATCCTTCCGTAAATAATTGTGCAAAATACATGTTGCTAAAATGATGTTATCAATTAATCCTGGAGCAGAATTAATTTTTCTAAAATAAATTCGTAATCTTTGAGCCCTAAAATATCAAAAGTATTTCGCACAAATCGTCTCTCACGGCATAACCGGTAGTTAGCATTTTTCTTTCTCTTTATCTGTTTGCGCTTGAAACTCTGGATACACTCAGAACCATCCTCTTTTTGATCTTGACATATTTTTGGGTTCTTGATCCAAAATCATTGCGATTTAATTGACGTTGGGGTAGAAAACGGCATTGTTCACTATGAGCAACTGAAATGAAATGGCCTCGTCTACGACTTGATCCAGCCTGACCTTAGCTGAGCTGACCGCTAGTGTGAATGCTACCCTGGATTGTGAGCTGAGCTGACCTGAGCTGAGCTGAGCTGACCTGACCTGACCTCTAGTGTGAATGGGCTTTAACAGTTTGCTACATTAATAAATACCCGCGATACGTACCATTTATCATTTCTGTGATTACGAATAAATTTTTTTGAGTTGCCATAGAAATGCCACGGCTTTTAATATGTCAGATTGCAAAATAGATACACATGATCGCTACCAAACGTGGTATCGATATTTAAAATGGATACCGACCGTTAAACATCAGATGGCAATTAAAACAGAGACACAATCACAAGGATATTATTTACAGCCAGAGGCAACACGCAACAGTGGAAATGTAAATACAGTCTATTTTCACTGCCACGCTCTCCAAACGATTATATTTGAAGAGTCAGAGCTAATGATCGTATAGCTAACGACTTCATGAATAAAACAACTTTCTTTTCGACGTGTTCCAGACGTATCTTCTAGTTCCAACAACAGCGCACTGGAATGACTTTACTTCGCTTAAGGGACTGCGAATCAAATGAATAATGGTGTTGTCAACGCGTGATAGTCGTATGCAAACTTTCAAACATAAACTTGATAAAAGTTACAGAACTAACAATAAATCCTTATTTCTTCCACTCGCTGCCATGTATTCAGCTTCTTTCGTTGACAATTCCACAGGCCACGAAATGAGTTATAGAAACAGTTCCACCTTTTAAAGTTTTCACTAATTCGTTCGTGGAGCGCTCGCCCTCGTACTCACATGTGAAATCCGTGTCACTTGAAACATTTGAATATTTTGTTCCGTTGAAAAATAATGTAATGCGTTTAAATTCCTCGGATATATCTGAAAATTTGTCCATTACGCGTGCTGCTTTCGAAACTGCGAATGCAATATCCGCCAGACTCCAAGTACATCAAGATTCCACGTTAATTCGCAACAGAAAAACGACGCAATGTGGTTGCTGTTCGACTCGTTTCTGTCGGTCGGAAAATCTACAGCATTATCCCTGTGATATCGATTTTGCATCTTTGATATGTAGTTGTGCTAGCGCTCTAACGTTGTGATCCGGACTGAAGTTTCTGCACGAAAGATCTGATATCGTGCCAGCCTCCAGCCATGCAGGTTTTTTGCCAGTCTCGCTGTTACGACTAAATCAGTTTCATCCACGAATTTGTGGTATTTTCTAGTATTGTGTGATTGTAAATTCTTTCGTAAAATATAGAAAATGACGACAAAAAAATCATCAGAAAGCAAATATTTTCAATCTTCATTACTTAAACAGTGTTCAGGGGAAAAAAAGTGATGGTACTGAAACCATGTTAGGTAAATCTTCAGGATTACAAGTAACAGTAAAAGGAATTTTTCGATATTTCCAAATATAATGCGTACAAACCAAAAGGAAAAATGGAACTTAAAGCATTACGATAACCTATAGTTAAACCTTTGTTCTTTGTAATATTTGGCAGTAAATTAGAGCCTCAGCTTTTTTGTGTATTACTATGTAAAATTTTCTCAGATTACTTTGAAACGTATCAAACTAACCTCGTAAACTGCATTTGAAGCAGTGCCGGATCTAGGGGGAGAGGAGGGGGAGGGAATAACCTGGACGCTTTCCCCGGGTGGCAACTTCAGGGGGACTGCAAAATCAAAGAATAGCTCTATCCTGCTATACTGCCGCTGCAAATTCATGTTTGAAGGGATGGCAATCTCAAGCCTCTGCCCCGGCTCGGAAAATTAGTAGACCCACCAATGATTTTAAGTGCACATATATTGTTGTTTGGATGATTACCTTACGTAAATTGAGATAGTCAAAACAACAACAAATGGTGGCGAGCGGCTACTAGTTGTTATTCTAGTGCACAGGAAGCTATTTGCTATTACCGAAAAGTAAGTAAAGCTTTACATCTTAAATGTCGTACCGAAATGTTGGTATCAAAGACCACACCAGGAACTTGAAGCTGCACAGTATTCGGACCGTTACCATATCGATAAAAAACTTCGATACTACTACCGATGTTGAAAAGAATCGAGGTTTTTCGTGATTCAACTGATTGAACAGACTGACGTGATTGACCATGTTATGTTAATTTGTTTCCTTTTTTAAATATCGGCTTTACTGATATTCGATGACGAGATAAGTAATGTCAGAAGAGAATTGTGACCAAGAAACAGAAAGGATATCAGTCATGGATTTCATGAGGGTACTATCATGAAATGATTTCGTAATACCATAAAAATATCGAAATTTGGACTGGGGATCAAATCCGTGCCTTCCCGAAAGCCGGATAGAAACTTGCCGGTCGTTCTTTGCTTGGTGGGTGTAGTGAAGATTTATTGGTCGTCATGACTAATGTGTACAGATCAGTAGTTCACGAATGTTTAAGTTGTTGACGAGGTTTTTCGAGTGTAGGGATCTGTTAGACAGGAGGAAATGCAATGGAGAGTGAAAAATACCATGAGCTCGAAAGATCTCTCTGTTGAACAAAACTCTGTGATGAATCATGCAATAAAGCTTACTAATAAAATTGTGGCTGTTCACGACACTGACTGTAAGTATGGACTCGCACCACCATCTCTTTCTTTATACGAAAGTGAGATGCTTATCAATAGGAAGAGTTTGTGAACACTTTTTGAAACGAAGGAAGACTTGATGCATTTTCCTAAGGAGTAGAAATTTGAGCAAGAAGAGCAGGACTGCGTAACTCGAATCTAAAAAGGGTCGTTTAAACTTGCATGCCATTTGCAAATTTATCGAGCTGGGGATTTAAAATCTATTAAAACCAAAAGTAAGTGTTTGCTGTATGCGCTTATTGGGCTGTAATCTGTCTAAAATGTAACGGTGAACAGAAAATGATAATTTTAATGTGATGTATTTGCGCCCAGATTGGGTACAGCTACGGGACGATGCACACAGGGGTATTTGACACAAAAAGCCGATCAAAAGTCAAATTTTTTTTTTTTAGCAAATTCAAAGAACCCGTATCTACCTGACTCGAGGCAAATGTCTATAGAATAACAATCAGCTATGTTTTTTAGGTAAGTTCCATTCCCCACCCCGTGAACAGTCATCTTCTGAGCACATTGCAAGACCCACGTACTGATCCGAAGAAAATACGAGAAAATTATAAGTTGTACCATTTTAATTTGTGAGTGATGTTAAGTGAGTAGTGGTGATTTTAATCATGGATATTGTTCAGCCAGGTGCCTAGAATTGAAATAATAGTAACATTTATCCAAAGGTATCGCACAACTTTATTTCTGTACAGTTTTGTAAGCTGACTCATTTTGTACTGATTTTTTTATTACGAAAAGTATTAAAGAGTGATTTTGTTATATTTCCGGACCTTTCCCGAGGCTGATTTCTTATATGATATTAGTTTAGTGTACTATCTTGGTGTTCCATTGAAAATTGGGTGCCAAAAAGTGCCAAACGTCTATTTATTCGAAAATATTCTAGATTATTTACAATGAATTAAACTTACTTATTTCGGTCACATTTTGTTTCATGTAAGATTTTCTTTGTTACGGGCTCTTCTGGTATCATGCTCATGACCCGAAAAGTTATTTATAATACGAGTAAACACGAGAAAGGAAATTATTTCGTGCAAAAGTTGCAATTAGTCGAGGAAAATATTTTAAATCAAGCGACATTCACGGTCGAACAAAGGCAACAGTTCGAACAAAGGTTTTCAAGGCTTAAATTGGAAATTAAAAGAAAATGGCACGCTGCTAAGAGAATTGAGAGTGTATTTTTAAATAAATACCATGATTGGTTCAAAAGATCTATCGAAATTCCCATAAAATCCAATCCGACCAATGTGGATTGGCCGATAAAATCTTTCGATGATTTGACCGATTTTAGCAAATGATGTCCGCAGAGATAATAGGTATTAACAAAACATTGATTGACAGGTTTTATACTATTATCTGAATAATATATAGTGGGCACAAGATAGATATTAAAAATAAATTAATCCCCACTGCCAAGAAAAATTTAAAATGTACTGTACATTGAACTGTACTCGTGGCATCCAATGTCACCTATACAAGAAGTATTGATTGAGGGCCCACTTATAATAGAGTATGCACTTTTGCCTGTAGGCAATCTGTCAGAAGCAGCAGCAGAAGCTAGAAACAAATATTTTCGACGATTTAGGGAGAGACACTCCAGAAAACTTAGTTGGGTGTAGTGTAACACAGATGTCGTTAATAGGCTTTCATTAACTTAGGATCCGTATTTGAGCTTCATCAGGCACAAAATCCCTAAAACATCTAAATCATTCAATCCAGAAAATTCTAAAATATTACTTTAATGGGGCCCGAGTACTCAAGAAGAGAACGAGCCATAAGGTGAAGGTTCCGACGGCGAAGGATGGGACGGTTCGTCAGAATGATATTTTAATGTACGTATATGATTATTGTTTAGATATTTTGTAAATATTCGCTTAATATATTATAACGTGTATGAACACAGTGTGTGTTCTTTATTATTACTCCTACTTCACAGTTATAAGTTCTAATACACAAAAGAAGCGAAACAAAAATCAAAATTACGTATAAATAATTTTGATCGACTTTTTGTGTCAAATACCCCTGTGTGCGATGGACAGACGTTACGGGCCCGTAATAGAGCCTTTATTGAATGAAGAATGAATTGCTAATCTTGTCACTTCTCAAGGGTCTTGTATAAATAGTATACTGTGAATAAAATGGTTTCATTCTAAAGGAAGTTGGTTCTTTCGAATAATCACGCAGGAGGAGATGATAGATCAATGATTCATTTGTGTTAAAGTTTTTGTTTGATACTGACTCTTACCTTAAAGTTGTATATTCAATATAATGAGTCAAAATTTAATTGTATTTTATGCAAACTTTAAGAATCACAGCCCTGAAAATGACGATTTTCGAAAATTTTCAGTTCTAGATAAATTATTCCTCCTTGGAACACACATAAAAAATCAGACGCCTTTACCTTCTATAGAAAGGATAAGCGAGTTGCCTAGGTTTTGGACACATCTCGAAGAACAGTATCACCTCTGAGTAATAAAGTTATCAACTCCTTCTTGAAATTGAGAATAGAAAATTGTGCGTATTATCCCTTAAATGGCTTCATGTTACCATTGACTAAAATTGTGTTTTAGTACCTGTACTAATCAAGAAATTTAGATTCCTAGGCAGCAGATATAAAATCAGTAAGAAAATTCGGATAAATAGATGGATAATTCCGAATTAACTTATCAAAGTTTTAAACCTAGTAAGGATTCTTGAGTGATTTCAGAACAGAAAATTCAAAACAGTGTTACAGTTAGTCAGATCAGAGAATTTGAATCTGATTTAGTGTTAGTGTTTTGGCCATGGTATTCAGAATTTAACGAATTAAACGATTTGAAACATTCAAGTGGTAAAACGATTTTTTGTTTTGTTTTGGTAACTGCTTTACGTCTCTTTTTAACATCGAGGTCTTTAGAGACGGGAAAGGATGGGGGGCAAGGATGGGGGGCAAGGATGGGGGCAAGGAATGGGAAGGAATTCGGCCATGGCCTTTTGAAGGAAGCATCCCGGCATTTGCCTGGAGTGATTTGGGGAAACCATGGAAAACCCAAATCTGGATGCCCGGACGGGGATTCGAACCGCCGTCCTCCCGAATGCGAGGCGAGAACGCTAACCGTTACACCGCCACGCTCGGTGTGGTAAAACGAGTGGTAACAAATCCACCCATTTACAAACTTAAAAAAAAGGGGAAATTTCAAGCCTGAAAACATGTTTTCGTTTTAAAATAATATTAGGATATTCAAACAGTATGAACCTAAATTTGACTAAATTTCAAAACAATATCAGGGAATGAATATTTTCAGTAATAGATTTTTTTTTTTTTTTTTTACTTGTTGACGTCGAGGTCATTAGAAGCGGGATTTAACTGGGGACAAGGATCGGAAAGGAATTCAGCCACGACCTTTTGAAAGAAGCATCCCGACATTTGACTGGAGTGATTTGAGGAAAGGACGGGAATTCGAACCGGCGTCCTCCCGAATGCGAGGCCAGAGCGTTAACCGCTCACCCACCACGCTCGGTGGGACTAATAGAGAATAATGGGGAAGAGAAAGGACGGGAGCAATAAAAATAAATGTGTTACTGAAATCTACGCCATCCCGGAGGAGACGATGTCCCTTTATACCCAATACAGAAGGCAGTTGCTTGAACTCCCACATACTCTTCTTTGCATCCTGTTATGGCCCTGTAGGTGCCACTTCAACCTGCCATCTCTATTAATAGAACATGTTTACTATCTCTACGATAACTTTATAAAGTACTTCTACAAATACTGTTGAATGAATAAGGATATCGTTTCCTGTTTATTTCTCAGGTTAATTTTCAAGTTACAGTGTTTGTCTTTTCTGTTCTTGAATGCTGTAAGCTATATTTTGAATAAGGGATTACAATTATTACAATTATTTGAGTCAAATATTCTTAGCAGGTAGGTAACAGTTTAACCACCAAGTAGGTATAAGGATTCTTCATCATCAATACTCATAAAAAGCCAGCTTGGTCATCGTGTCTGTCACGCTGTGACGTTGCACCTTCGGTGGCCGGCTAACAACGTTCAAAGATGTTGCTATTATAAGGTAAGAAGTTAGGTTAGGTTGTCTGTTTACATTTATGTAATGGTTCAAATTTTTCAAATTGCAAACCAATAAGAAGAAAAAATTGTATTTCGTTAAAAACAACGTAATAATTGTTATTTTCTTTTCGTTTGTTTATATTTGACTGAAATGGTAAAAGGACTATCTACATTAATACAAAAAATCGATGATTAATTTTATAAGTGTTATTTAATAACAATTCCGTTTAGTAAGCAACTGCGAGAAAAATTGCGTTTAAGGCTAGTTGGATATATGTACAAGAAAATACAGAAAAAATTAATAAACTAGTTGAATGATAATATTTCTGAATTAATTTAAATCCGAAAAATGGCAAAAATTGTACGTTCACTAAATAGAAAGTATGAGTCTAACTCTCCTTAGGTCTGCAGCAACG
Organism: Vandiemenella viatica; assembly: GCA_031002005.1. NCBI lineage: Eukaryota > Metazoa > Arthropoda > Insecta > Orthoptera > Morabidae > Vandiemenella > Vandiemenella viatica. The sequence goes on along the minus strand of JARYHS010008074.1, from coordinate 35,520,262 downwards.
TTACCAAAATTCAAAACATGAATAGAATGCAGTAGTGGAGATAATGGTCGATGCAGCCTTCAAATTCTCCGTCTGAGCCGCGAATACTCGTTCTTATATTTTAACGACAGCTATTTTTACTGTTTTTCCCGTGTTTACTGTGATATTTTCGAAATTCGTGGAATCATATAAAGTTTTGCAAACTGAGTCAAACACAAAGTTTTACAACCAACTGCTTGTCACGTTCTTGGCTCCTGAATAGTCTTAATCCTGAAATGTTCAGTTTTCTTTACGGAAAAATATTTGCCTGTTGCTGTAACAGACACATCGTACGTCTAGTGTCTCTCTAGTCATTGTGTTTCTAAATTTTTAATTACTTTGCCTCAGAACGAATCATCTAATAGTAATTAACATTTTCTTAAATATTTTGCTGAAAATTGTCTTAATTCTGTTCTTATGTTTAGCTCCAAGATAACCCATCTATCTCTGACAGTTGATCAATTGTCTGTTGACGGTCTGAGAGCACAAGCTCTCGAATTTTTCAACTTTTTCATCGATTCGGGCAGTTGATAGACGTCCAGAACGAGGTTTATCGTCAATCGACATGTCGCCATTTCTAAACTGAGTGAACCACTCGTACAGTTGAGTTTTTTCCCATAGCGTAATCTTTGTAAGTTGTATTCACCATTAAAACAGTTCAGCAGCATTTATCCTGAGTAGAAAACAAATTTTCACAGCTGCATGTTGTTAACTTAAACTTGCCATCATCAAAAACGAAACAATAACAAAACAGCGCTAGCAAAAACAATCACTGCAGATTAACAGACGAAGCCAGGCACTGAAATGGCAATGAGTTGCGCTATAAACGCCTAGCGGAAGAAGCGCGTACTACACCAGCTCAACCCACGGCAATGCTATTCCGGTTATTTTTTGATACCCCCTCTTATGTCTAAACTGTTTTTCTAGTAGACAAGATTGAGGATCTCGGTAAAATATTGTTATCTTACGTGAAGATATATGTGATTTTGCTTTCCTGTAATATAAATTTAGAGTTATGCGGTAACTATGAACCTTTGATAATTTGTTTAACACCACTAGTAAAAACTGAGCAGTTTTCCTGAGAACATCAAATCGGAGATGTACTGGAGAAGGGAACGTACGGATCATTTTAGGCGGTATTTCCGAAATCTTCCACGTGAATGCTGGGGTCATGGAGGGGCGGATCCACGATTTTGGTTTTGGAGGGGCTTGAGCGGACTTTGGTTTGGGGGGGGGGGGCTTGGCGTGAGTGGATTTTGGTAGGGGGCTTGGCTCTACTGGATTTTGGCTTGGCTTTGGGGGAGGCTTGAGTCGGGCAAAAGGTAGTTTTTATACTCACCTCGGGCCTCAAATCCGTAGAGCTAAAAAAAAAAAACAAAAGAAGAAAGGTCTCCAAAATTACAATTTCGGACATGGACCTAGATACTTTTGGGGGGGGGACTTGAGCCCCCTAGCCCCCCCCCTGGATCCGCCCCTGCTGGGGTGTACGTAGTTTCTGGCTAGAAAAATCGTGCTCCACAAACAGAATAACACAAAACACTGTAACAAAAGATTTACACTGTTCATAGACGGGTGATGGAGCTTACACACCTGTATTACAGACTTGTTAACATACCCGTATTGTACGCATTTCTACTTTAAATTCTTTCACTGTCTTCTACAAATGAAAAATCTTTTATGTATAAATCATGACAATTTTACCTTCCACACACTATTTCTAGTTATTATTCCAATAGTCTTCAGGCCTCTGCTTAAATATATGCCTTATACATAACCACCATTATCTTTATCCATCTACTGTCTAACGATCAGTTCCAACCAATTTCCTCTATCGTATCAGTTACAAGCATGTTCTGCAATGATTTTCACACACAGATTTAATAGCCTTCCTTTACCCATCATCCAACTCCTACATTTAAGGCCCTTAAAATTGATCCCGTTACACATTATAGTATTCAAAAAAGACATTGACCCATATTTCACATGAGAGTTTTCTAATTTCCCATGCAAATTCCCTGATAACTCTTATAGATGCCCAGCTTTGAAACCTTTCCTTGCCACCACCACAATCTACATCTATACTCTGCAAATCACAAATACTGTGGGTGGCAGAGGGTGCTAAGCACCAATCCTAATTCTGCGCATTCCAATCCCGAACAGATCGAGGAAAGAAGGAATACATAAATGAATCAGTACGGCATCTTATTTCTCTAATCTTATTCCTCCTGTCATTGCGACCTATATAGGTTGGCGGAAGAAGTATTTCGTTGCACTCGTAACTTAAAGATTTTCGCATATTCTCCAGCAAATTCAAACGAAAACGACGTCGTCTGTCCGCCAAACAATCCCAGCCCAACCCACGAATTAGCTCTGTGACACTTACGTAAGGACTGTAACTAGCAGTCATGAATCGAGCGGCTCTTCTCTGTACTTTCTCTAATGTGTCAATCAATCCCTTGCGATACAGATCCTAAATTCCACAACAGTATTCCAAATGCGGACGCACTAGTGTTTTGTACGCTATTTCCTTTGTATGAGCAATACAGCTTCTCAAAATACAATGTGACGTTGTCAAATAATATACTTAGTATTTACGTGGCTTCAAGCAGAATTTCCTCTTCTAGAGTAAAATTGTATGAAACCTTTACTATTATATCTGTGTACCTAATAAGATTAGGATTTTTTTGGCATTTATCTTTGGTCCAAGCTGACTTAGTCAACTATATACTATGTCCAGATCCCACTTTAGCTACACATAATCCAGTCTCGCGGAAACAGTTTTATATAATATTATGATATCTACAAACAACTTCTGACTATAAATCATATATATCCATTAAAATAATAAAACACCAATGGTCTGAATACTATATTTGTATTACTAGCACCTCCTTACCACCATTGCTTTCTGTTTATTTAGAATTCCTCCATCCGGCGAAAACACTTTCTGATCCATTCCAATTATTTGACTGTAAAATGCAAATGGCTTGAAATACCCGCTTCATCTGAAATGTTTAATTTAATTGTGCCACACAACATCTTTCCCATTCTTCATCATCAATTCTTTGAGTGAAATTTTACCACCCACATACTTTGGCACTTAACGCATCGAAATTTTTAAATATTCCATTGTTTACATTGATACCCTGGTTAATTTATTCCATCTCTCCTACATCCTCTTGAACGTTGTTCACTAACGGAGACAGATATGCACAATTTAAAACTTACTTGTGAAAATAGTTTCTTTTCCCACAGTACTTCTATAGAATTTTGGAAGAGCTCTGATCGAATTTAAAACCGACACAGTTAGATTCACCGTGTTAAACTGATTTGTAATAATAATAATAATAATAATAATAATAAAAACAGTACCAAAAGGAGGATTTCAGTGACATTGAGACGAACAAAACAGGTAGGAGATAGGTAAAGATGATGTTACAGAAAATAGATCTACACAAGTATGCAATACGGACCTTTGCAGATATAAACAAGATGGTGATACGAAAATACATTTTGAAAATAATAATTGTACCTAGTAAACTTATTATCCACCATTAAACGTGGTCTCTAACATTTTTAGAATTTCTTTTATGGAAAAATTGATCTTAGATTTCACGTCTTCCATATCTTCGTGCAGCTGTAAGATTACATGTTAGAAATGTAACGACGGCTAGAATTAAACAATCTTTTACAATAACCACAGAAGTACATTTACTTATTTACCTTCCATTCGTAGAACTATATGAAAAACTTTTAATCACCTTACGGCAGTTGCATTCAGGAAGATAGTTTGTGGATTGATATATACTGAAAAAAGGGTAAGCATTTTTGGGAAGCTATTGAAAAATACGATCATTTGTTTTTGTCATTGTTAGCTTTTATTGAAATAAAAACGACAAACAAATATTCATATGAAGTTCTCTATTCAACTTCATCACTTTCTCCTGTTTCTTTAGAATATTCAGTTATTGAGCAATCTACATGCTCAAATCGAATCCGCACAAAATATACTGCAGTTATTCAAAACTGTTTAACTTTACATGTTTTTCTGTATTTTTTTTTATAAACACAACACTTGTTTCTTAATTTTATCTCCACACATAAGCACTGATATCTACAAGAAATTAGATCTAAAAGCTTTCTCAGTGTATAACAATATTCTCTCCTCTGTAAACGTAGGAGTTTTATTTGTAAGTCCTTTAGAATTACTGTATAGCCTATATGCTGCAGATATTGACATTTCTCTCTTTTTTTTTGGTAAGGATTTTATCGCATTAAGGATGTTACTAGTAAGGAACAATGATATAATGTGCTTTTAAAGCAGGAGTGCTAGATCCTTAGTATGTGACTATGTGTCATAATGATTGAACAAAGGGTGGGAATTTTTATTTTATATTTTTTTTTTTACACATGAAAGTGATTCTTACAGGCTAGGATTAGGTTTTTTTGGTTACCCAAGTATTGCTTGCAGCCACACTTATAAAGTCTACAGATTAATGGGGACTGTATCTGCATTTATAATAATAACTTTTCGTGGAATGATTGAGCAATATGACTGTGGCCTTTCACCTTTGAAATAATAATTATAATTATGTAAATATATATATATATATTTGTATTATAAAAGAAACCTCTAGTCACGAATTACAATTTGTCAGAAATATGCATCACAGCTTTAAACGCTCAGCACATAGTGAACAGAATATATACCGTACACTGAAAATTAACTTTTAGATTATTCGGTAACAAACAACTATAATACCGGACTAAATTCCTTCTTAAACAACGTGAAGACGAAAACGATTCAAGAGTAGTAAATGAGGAAAATGATTAACTTGCATATCTTCAATTTCCAGGTCGCCATCAGTTTTGAGTAACTATTACCTATCACATCCCCTATTAAAAGTGCCTAAACAATTTTACATTGCAATGTAACTCTACAGTTTGCAATAAATATACATTTGAGTAAATAAACCTGTAAAAATTAAGTCATTTGTGAATTATTTTATTATTGTGTGTTTGTGTGTGTATTTACAAATGTGAAAAACGAGTTTTGTGTTATGAATAGTATGTAGTTATGAAATACTGTGAGACAATCAGAGCTAGAGGTATTAAAATAAATAGATGGTATAGGGGTATCAGTGTAATCCGCTGTATTAAGTCAGAATGAAGTTCCAAAAATATTTATGGTGCTATTATTTCTTAATATTTGTTATAAAGTTATTTGGCTTAAAACTAAAACTAAATAATTGGTCAGCGCATGTAATGTAACAGATTATTAATGTTCGCTGTCCAATAATTTTTGTTCTAAACAGACTAAATTTCTGTTTACAATATACTGATTAAATAATCAATATTGCTCATGAGTCTAGCCTTTTAGAAACATTCTCGCACGAAAATTAAGGAACGATATCCTTATGTTCAAATATCAGTTTTAAAACTCATAAGTGCGAATAGTAAGAATGACAGGGAATAAGGCAATTTAATCACTGGAATTATGTGGCTCTGCTGAAAATTAGTGTACATTGAATCTAAAATAAAAATTATTTAGAAAGCAACTTTATTTTTAGTGCAGTTTCCATTTTAAAAGTTGACGTCTGATCTCCACTTGCATACCCTAATATATAAAATGGCAGTTTTCTGTTAGTGGAGGTGTTGCATCAGGAGTTTCAATATTCATTTTTTTTTATTAATCGGAACATCATTCTCCACGTTGTTGATTAATTATGAATAAACAAAAAAAAGAAACGTTAAAAAATTTTAAGAGCGAAAACGGAGTATTTCCTGAATGGTAAATCAGTATAAGTATTCGCGAAAGGAAAGCGTGATTAAACTTGTAAATTGTGTTAAAACCACCACGTATGTCCGAACTTTTCGTGCTATCCTTAGTATTATTTTAAGCAAGTCAGTCACAAATCTATTCATTCAAACTGTCTGTCCTCTGATTTGAATGAAATTTGAGAACTATAGAGTAATTAAATTTTCGCATACCTTACAGACTAAAATATATATTTAGTATATATTTATATATGAATCAGGTTATTTTTCATTTTTATTTTTTTATATAAAAGTATTTTTACAAGGTTTTTGTGGGGAAGGGGCTGTAGGAAATAGCTGCCTAGGCAGCGTCTTTTTTGTTTTATAATAGATTAGGGGGTTTGAACGGACCAGCCATTTAACCATACAAGACAACACGGGAAATAATGTGTTAAATATTGTAAGTATAAAAAACAATAAATAAATGTTTTCTTGTAATGATGATTAAATTTCGTTATTAACTTTAGGACTAAACATTTTCTGATGATTCAACAATATTAAGTATCCAGCCTCTTTCAGACGAGGTTAAATATTTAACAGTATTATTTAACAGAAGTAAAATACTTCTTTATAAACCATGGCAACAAACATAACAGCACGTAATTGTAACACTATTCGTCACTTTAGAAATATGACATTGAACACTGCTTCCTTTAGTACAAGTGAAGGGGTTAGATTGGGGCTTGCTTTCAATCCACGTAGAAAAAGGAGAAGGAAGGACAGGAAAGCTATTGGATCAGTTCTATTGTGGTATATTTATATTAACTCATTAAAAAATTAATGAATCATGTGTCCAGTTTTTCACCAATGGTGACTTCTAACTTCAAACTACATCATATATATATTTATATATATTTTTAGAATGTCGAATTTCCACACTTGAGGTTCGATTTGTAACACGAAATCCCTTCTGCAGCGCATCGCAATTTCTTCTTCGTTTCCCTAATCCGTAATTAGCTAGAAGAATACATCAACATTTCTTTACTGGCTTAAAGAGTTAATGTTAGAATATTTTGTATTCATCCTACTATTTGACTACTTACTCTTTTACTCGTTTCCTTTCACCAGCATTCACTTTTCTTGTCATTCACAACCACGAATACTGTCGTGTACACGTGTTCTTAGCACCGCTATCGTTATCTCATACCTAGTGTACGTGGTAATATATTAATCTTACACTTTTAATTTTTAGAATAACAGCACAAATGGCAACAGTACAGTGTCAAGAAGATTTTTTTTTATTATTTCATTGTTTAGAGGGCTGTGCGTGATCTCGGAGGCTGTGAAGTGTTGCAGTACGTGTAGTGCGCGGCAAATATCCCAAACACTCACTTGCATTCAAAACATTATCAAGTTAGCTTTTATTTTCTTCTTATCTTGTAGTTCTTCGCGATCTGCAAGTGCAGCAGAACAGCCCCGACGGTGAGAGAGAGAGACAGGTCAGCAGTATCAGAAAATGAAGAGAGTATGAAGAAAGGGAGAGAAGTCAGAATGACAGAGACAGATGTTGGGGGTGAGAGTGGCGGCTCAGTCCTCTTCGAGCAGCACCAGGTCGTCGGCGACGACGTCGCTGATGTGCAGGTAGATGATCCAGTACATGAGGTTGAAGCACACAAAGCAGACGGGGAAGACGATTCGCGAGTACTTGTCGATGTCGCTGGGCGTGATGCCGTAGAGCTTGTTGATGTCCTTGCTGGGGTGGATGAGGTGCTGCGGGGCTGGGGCGCCACCCGCCTCTTCGTCTGCCCGCCCGTTCACAGTGTTCTCCAGAGTGCCGCCCTTGGAGTGGGCCTTCGGGTCGTGTACCTTGAACCGCACCTCCTGGAACAGAGGCAAGAGCGCCGACCACTTACAAGGGACACGCAACCGTACATCGCTTTCTGCTCAGTAAACATTGATCAGGTGAAGGGAATGTTATAATAATGTTACTTCCTGAAAACATAATTTATCAATTTTTTTATACAGGGTGTCCAGGAATGAAAGGATAATCCTGCAACCACAGATAGGTCATATCATTTGGAGACATCCATAAATTACGTGAGGTGAAATAGGGGGGGGGGGTCCGGCGAAATCTCACCAGGGGGGAGGGGGGGTCTACGGAAATCTCACGTGAGATTTTGCGAAAAATTTGGGGACAGTAGAGCAAAAAAAAAAAAAAAAAAAAAAGTCTACAATTTGCGCCAAAGTCGATTTTAGGAGGGTAAGTTAGGGGGGTCCAGAAATCCGGAAAAACACCTCACGTAATTTGTGGATGCCTTCCAGATTTCCCGACCCCCCCCTTTTCTGGTGAGATCTGGTCCGTGAGAACCTCCCCTAGTAATCGCCCTCGAAACTTTTTTTTAGGTCTCACCCTTCAAAATCCGGTCACAACCCCACTTTTAGACGAAATACCACCTAAAAATCGACTTTCGTGCAATTGGTAAACTTTTTTTTGGCTCTACAGTCCAAAACCAATTTTTTTTCCCAAAACCTCACGTGAGATTTCCGTAGACCCCCCCCTCCTCCTTGCTGAGATTTCGCCGTAACCCCCCTATTTCACCTCACGTAATTTATGGATGCCCCCTTTCCTACTTTATAACAAAATTAATTTTTTGTAAAAGTCTCACCGTTTTCGAGATATTGATTTTTTAAATATTTTTTCGAAACATATAACTTTTTTCAGTTTATTCCATGCCATTTCTACAAATTAAGACTTTTGAACAAAGTTTTTTTTTTTTATTATTTACGCAGAGATATATTTGAGTCATGTAAAACAATGTTATTTTTGTATAAACTGCTCTCGGGTGACTAGCCGAGTCAAGAGTGCGTTGCTACACGATATTTCAGCGACTAGATTCATTGCCGCCATCTTCTGGTGAAGTGCCGTGTGCAGCGGAAAGGCTAGTTTCTTATAGCCTGCCAGGTGGCCCAGTTAAAAATCTTAAATTATTTAATACTTCTTTTAAAATGATTGTTTATGGTAGTTCAATCTGCTAAAGAGGCCATTGTGCATTTTAAACATGTAGTAAATAAACTGATGATAATGATTGAAAAAACAGTTTTTTTATTTTTTTGTATCATTTTAACAATAAAGAACATGTTTTAGATGACTAAAACATCCTTGAGTAAATTAAAAAAAGGGTTCAAAAAGTCTAAAGAAATGGCATTGAGTAAACTAAAAAAAACCACATGTTTCGATTTTTTTTTTAAATATCAGTATCTCGAAAATGGTGAGACTTTTATGTAAATAAAATTTTGTCTCATAATAGGACATGATGTGATCTATTTGCGGTTGCAGGATTATCCTTCCATTCCAGGACAACATGTATATTTTGGGGAAACCGAAAAGTTTATCGACACCTGATTAAACCACATCAAAAACTTGGTTCAATCTCACACTCATTACCTTCCTTGTAATTAATAGAAGCAAAAAAAAATAAAAAAAAATAAAAATCAATTTGCAAGATGATTTATATCTATAATAGTTAGTTTAAAACTTTTCAGCAAACTACATTAAGTTTTCACATGAAATATTACACAAGATGTTAATTGGTTATCTTTTAAAAGATGTAGGCCTACTGCTGTGTAATAGCTGTAGTATAACTAGTTTAAATGCTCGTCAAGATGACAGGTATCACCAACAGCGAGAGTAGGAATTTATTCTGGAAAGATCCTAAGGAAAAATAATAACTAATAATTATTATATTTTTATCGATATTTTTCGTGATATAAGTAAACTTTCTCTGATTAGATTCTCGGAGTATGGTTAGGATTTTTGAAATAACTCCATTTAATTTTATTTGACGGAAATTTTTTATTGTTATGAAAAGTTTCAAAGCAAAGTATAATTAAAAAACCAGAATATCTACGATTTATTTGATAGATACATTTCATGATTACCTAAGTTTCTAGTAATCTTTCTCTGGGTTTTAATTTCCTGTTTGTTATCTTTTGTCAAAAAATTTTAAAAATAATCTCGTAATATTGTCACTTGGTTCCAGCATAAACATCGCATGATTTTCTCCTTACACGAATTTCTGCATTAGATCGTCGTAAGTAAACAAAAGCAACATGTAAATTTAAACGATCGTACCATTTCTAACTTTTTAAATCTGTGTCTGGGATTAATTTTTTTTTATCTCTGCTCTCCATATTTGAGGGCAGTTACTTCCAATTAGCTGGCATCGGAATTTTACTTTCTTTTATCAATATAAATGCTAAAAATCAAATTCAATTATTAATTTGAAATTTACACTTTTCTTTAACACTATAAATGTAAAGTAAGACAGTTTAGTTAATCACTTGAATTTTTCTGCTTAGCTAAGCAGCGCTGTGGTGGCAGTCAGTGTAACACTTCGAGCATTATCGAGACTCCCCGAAATTGCCGATATATCGGCAAGGAAACAACTTAATGCCGAAGATAAGGAACACACCTCCAGCACATTTACTGATTACAAGGACACAATTTCTTCCTGCGTTAAGTCAGAATGGGAAAAAATGTGGTGGGATGAAAGAGGAGGGCAGATGGTTCCGGGCAATAATGAATATAATCAAGGATAAACCATGGAATGATCGTAGATTACCTGCATGATCAGACTGAGAGCCGGTCATGCTTTGTTTAATAGCAAAAAATTCTTTATGAAACAAATCGACTCCCAAATGTGTGCGTCCTGTGCAGAGACGGAGGACATATACCATTTCATGTTGAGATGCAGTAACTACCACGCCGAAAGACATGAATTTTTAGGTCTACAGATAACAGATATACAATCCCTTATGCAGGTTCTTGCCTATCCCAATAAAAAGTCCTCTAAATTCCTGTGCAAGTATGTGTCAAGAACTAAAGATCATGTGTAAAACGCATATATTTAAGTAAAGGATAGTCATTATTATTTCTATGTAAATGGCATAACTAAAGTCAAATTAAAATAAGAATAACAAAAAAAAAAAAAAAAAAAAAAAAAAAAAAAAAAAAAACTGTCCGAAGGCTTTCGAGCCTTTGAAGTGAACCCAGTCTGCAGGCACAACGCATTTCATTAAAGAAGATAGATATTAATGTATGAAAATGAACTAATTTGTTTGTATACCGTTAATTCTGCGTGTACTTCGTTAATAAGTTATTTATTTCTTTCTATTGTGCAGTGGATAAACACCTCAGTTTTCTTTGTGATTGTTTTTGGCTAAAGGTGTGCTATTCTATTAAGTAATTTGAGTAATTGTGTTTATAAAAATGTGTTAATAGTATTTTTTATATCACATTAATAGTACTTAACTTAGAAAGCCTAAATAAATACAAGTAAACTACATTGATTTTCTATAGAGAAATGTTTAGATTTTCACAACATTTCATATTTTTAATTATTATTTAGTGATTAACATAGTTATTGAAATTTACGGGGAGTAATCAACTTGAGTTTAATTCATGTTATTATTATTGTAAATAAGATTACAAAAGATTATGTTCATTATCTGGCTGCAGATAATTCTGGCGGCTGAATATCTCTTGAAAGCATTGTGAGTAGTTATGATTTGAAAACAACAAACTTCAGTTGTGGTAGTTTAAGACTAATGAAAGATCTGGTGCGTAGAAAAGTTAAATTAAACCTTTGCAATGTGTCTATTCTACCTCTGCTTCACATCAACTTTGGCAGCTGTTAATCACTGGTTCTTAAAACATGCCCACACAATTTATTTATATATTCTTCTATTTTTATCATTGACTACGAAAATATTTAATTTCTACCTTATTCTTCCTCTGTGTAAGTGATCTGCTCTGATACACCATACAATACTTCTCAGAACTTCGTTTCTATCGCCTGTATTAGCTTCTATCTTTATTCCTAAGGACCTACGTTTTATTTCCATTAAATATGTTGGAATTGCCATTGTTTTATAGAATTGATTTTAAGTTCTTTTCGTCGAATTTTATCCAGCATATTTTTAATAATTTCACATATTCTAGAAAAATGGTTAAACTACTTTTCCATGTGTCTGCTGTGTTGATGTGTGACATTACATCGCAGATATTCAAATCCCGATATCTGTTTCAGACAAAAACTATTAAACATATTTCAGATCTAATGTTTCACTCTAAATACTTTAGAGATTTCTCAGTTATACATTTTAGCTATGGAATTTAGGAAATGTGTAGCTCTTTTTGTAGATTTTTGTTGATTATGTGCCAATGTCCTGAATATCAGCGAAGAGCAATGTGTTGAGTGATTTAATACCTTAAATTTAAGTACCGTCTATTGTTTTTAATTTCTATATCGTATCATCAAAATGTAACCCAAACATTAATGGAGACAGACAACAACCTTGTCTAACTCCTTGGTTGGTTCTTGTTGCCTTTGCTATTCATCATTTTTAATGTCTAAAATTATTCCCATGCGTCTGTGCAAACTTTTAATGACAAGTATTAACGTTCAAGAAAGCCTTTTTATCCAAGCATATCATACAATTTATTTCGTTTCACCTTACCTTACCAAAGACTTAAACGTAGTCAATAAAAGCAATATGAGTTTGTAAACTTAATTCACCTTGTTTTTCTATAATTTGTTTGAAAAATACTGCATTCATATATGAACAACCTTCTCAAAACTGGTTTTTATTTTTACTAAGAGAAATTTCCATATTTTGAGTTCTCGCAGTGATTATGTGAGGAAAATTTTGTATTCAGGGTTCAGCAAGTTGTCGGTAATGTTATGATTTCAGTCTCAACACATTCTTCTGGTGATTCCTTGTCCTTCAGCCTACGCAGGTAATTTTCCACTTCTTCTAGCGTTTAACTATGTACGCTGGTATTTTCAGTCACATATACTTTTCCTGTTCGTCATTGGCTGGGATCACAGGTCTTTGCAATATTTTTAGCATATTTTAGTTTCTATCACACTTGCTAACGGAAAACCCCACGATTATATAATTTTGAAGAAATTTTATGTCAAGAGTTTGAAATGAGATGGTATAAGCCCTGGTGGTTTTTCATTTTCTCGCTACTCTGCCAACAATGTGGGAGATGTGGTGAGGCTCAGTTTGTAATTACCGTATAGTGTTCAAGAGGAATGTGTTCAAGCTGAAATCTTTCAGTATTCTGGCAGCATCCAGCTAACTGCTATAAAGAAGAAATAAATAAATAAAAAAACTGCCAGAGTGATTGAAGAAATGTGTAGAGAATACAGGAGTCTATTTAGAAAATAGTTTTGCATTTTTTTTTCTATGGATTAATTAAGAGTTTTTTTCGTTCACATGCATCGTCCTAGAGGAATTTGATGTAGACATATTTCGGAAGTCAGGCAAACTGAACAAACTGTCATTATGAATAATGCGTTGTAGAATTACAGGGCTTTGATTTTCATCAAACGCAACAAGTGAGGGTTACCCATGTAAATATACTTATATAAGAAAAGTAATTATAGTGTGTTTACAGCATATGTGAAAGGAAGCAGAGGACGTTGAAACCATTAAGATACTGTTTGAGAAGAAGCGTAAAGCCCTAAAAACTAACTGGTAACATAAGAGATGCCAACCTTAGACGCGAATTAGCTAGATATGCTAGCCGCATAAGAAAATACTCTTGATACAAAATTGTGATAACAATGTAGACTAAAAATTGTGGCTAATCCAGAATTTGAAAAAAATAAAATAATTATAAATTACGGTAATAGGTACTCACTGTATTATACTTCTATTTCTTTCTCTAGTCTCTCGTCTAAATCTATGCTGAATTTAATTTCATCATCTCAAATTTCACTCTCAGTTATCTGTTTTGTCATCCTCTGTAGTTTTTGCCTTCGGCTGTTACATTTGTTAAAACACTAACAAATCCAGCATATCTTAAAATTAGAGTCAGCTTCCTGTACCTTCTTTTTGTGTCGTTCTTTGCTTAATACCTTTACTCATCCGTCATTCGATAACATATTCACTACACCTGTCAATTGAAGTTTTAAACATGCTCTTCTAGAAATACATCACAAATTCTTCAATTTTCCTTCTTTCTTTTATTCCTTAAGATAGGTTTCACTTTAATGTTATCTTGTGTTCTATTCAGGAAGTCTTAGATACAAGTATTTCTTTCTGATTTCTAAATCAGCGATGACACGGAAAAATTTATCTCTTTTAGCTTTTATTCGCTAACGTTACTCTTCGTTTTAAATCGTTCTTACTTCGATTTATTAAGTGTCATTTTACTTCTTATGCAACGGAATTTATAGTACTTCTTCCAGCACAATCCTGTTTTTATATGCTGTGCGATTGTTTCTGATGCTGTTAGTATTCTTCTTCCCTATATTTTTTTTGATGCCATTTAGTCACTTTTTGAAATCCCTAGTATTACTCTGGTAGTAAGGATAATTTTCATCAGAAAATAACAGCTTACTTAATATTTTTCACTTTAACCCTCATGCCACATTCAAATTTCTCATATATTTCCTTGGCTACTTCCTCCCGAAAACAGTAGATTGATCCAGTTTAATCAAAACGTTTAATTGTTTTGAAGACAAAATTTGAAAGGATGTCTCTGTTTTTATTTGATACCTTGTTCTTGATTGCAATTTATTTTATTCGAATTTGTTTCCTTTGATTTTATCTCATATGAAACGTATTTATTAAGGTATCTTCCACTGTGAAGTTCTTTACCTTATATATCAATTTTTGTTGTTAACATGCATTTTTTTTTGATTAATACAGCCATGAATAAAATGTCAATGTATACCATCTTTTACCGAATTCTAAAAATAGCATATAGAATTTGCTTTAAAACATATAATTTATTTAAAATTTAAGTTAAAAGAAATTTCCAAGAGTAGCTTGTTGAGCGCTCCTACAGTCTGCAGAGCGGCAACCCGCACAACATTCAGACACAACTGTTATCACACATTACCCTACCTAACCCAACCATGCCATTCCAGAAGACTAGAAGGCTGATCCCATTGAACGTTGCCTTTGTTCATGAATATTAACAAGTGTATTATACTTGCCAAATGCTACACTTTCTGAAGGACAACTCTCTGTAGCAGTTTCAAGAGCCACCAGATTGTACGTTCACATTATTTTGCATATACATTTCGCTGAGTGTTTAATTTCACCAAACCAGCTAAACACTAAATAATAATTATTTTTTGGGGGGACGGGTTTCGCGATTATTTTATAAGGATGTATATATTTTTTAAAATTTGCGAGGAGAATAAATATTATTTTTAAATTTCCTAAATTACACAGAATTATTATTAAACCAACATGGCATCCACATTAGTAGAATTTCGACATTCGACAAACTCGAAACACTTGCAATTTGCTAGCCATTATATGAAAAACTAATTGTTTTAACTAGCAGGCAAGTACGTATCACTGGAGACAGATCAAAAGAATAGTTCAATGGTGTTAATGCTATTTCTTGAGCAACACATGCTGTCTTAATTTTTCAGAGAGCACCGTCTTCCCCTCATCTTTTCCCCTCCTTTCAAACGGTCTTCTATAAAAGCCAGTAAGAGGTGATAAGTAATCATTTGCTCGGGAGTCAAAGCAAAAATGGGAAATCACTTTTGGAAAGTAGTATTGCCATGTTCCGTTAAGGGTTTGCATTTGTGTTCAATTTGAGTATGCTGTTAAATCAGAAATAAATTTTATCTTGGTGATAAGTAGAATTTAAAGATAACGTAAGTGTTCCTCGCAATAGCTTCTAATTTATGACAGACATTTGGGTGAAAAAAAACAACAATATTTTATAACTCTGATTAATTGTCCAAACTCCATTATTAATTACTCCAATTCTAATAATGCAATTTTAAACAAAGTGAATTTTATTGCATGTGGTACATGAGATGTTAAAGTAAACATTGTACATACAAGCATGGATGAACTATGTTGTATGTTGTATGAATATCACTGTGTTATTCGGCCTAATACCGAATACTTAAGTTTTTTTGTGGTTGGATAATTGCCTAAAATAAAACTATTGATTTATTATATGATAGTGTATTTTACTTATTATTATGAAAATAATCGTGCATAGTGAACTTCCACAATGTCAAAACAAAACTAACAAAAGTATTAAATATCTATTAACTTGAATCATCATAATTAAAATTTAGGAGTGTGATGCAAAACTACTAATTTTTCTACTATGTCAGGCAGTAATTTACTCCTTTTCTTCACGTAGAGAAAAGCCGCCCGAATAAACACTGCTTCCTGGCGCGGATAAGTATTTTGCTGCAAGTTTTGTCAAACACGGAGATTTATCTCTTCTTGCTTGCCACCAAGTATATGACTAACATGATATGGATTAATTCTTTAATATTTAAATAAACACCCATTTCAGTTTGCAACTACATTTTTTCTGTTGTATCCATGCCTTGGTCTCGTACTTTTCTCTGCAACAATCTGTTGTAAGCAATCCATAAAAGATGAGTGAATACTGTGACTTTGACCGACTCTTCTGTCCTCATCCTCTTGGAGTGAGTAGGGGAACGAATTTGCGCTGCCGTCGCTACTTGTTTCATAGTAGGCCTACGTGCTTAGTCCATCGATCCTTTTCTCTTCGCAGTTGACTAGTGAAAACAAAGCTGTTTCCAACAAATAATTTTTACTTGTTGTAATGTCTTCCAATCAATCGCTCAACCCTTGTTTCATGACAAGTCTCACTTGATTTAACTTGGGTGTAACTATGATGTGCTAGTTTTATCCATACTGCATTAGGGTAACAACATAATGTCAGAAATGCTTGCGTATCCGGAAACATGCGATTTTTGTTAGTTCCTAAAATAAACTATCGCAAGAAAAGCGTTCTCATCTTCAAAGCTCGTAAAAAGAGTTTTTAGCATTGTAAACCTATATTCTTAGAAAAAAAGAAATCTGTCACATGCATCTCAACGTCGATATTTCAGGCTATACTTCAAGCATGTCAAAACAGGCACCTACTGATGGGAGGTAACTATACTTGAACAGTCGGGCAAGAGACAAAAGCAGCAAGACAATGTTGGCCGAATACGTTTGCCGAATTTTGGCTCTTCGGCCATGAAGCTGAAGAATATTTGGTATTTGGTGTAAGACCGAATATACTATTCGTAGCGAGTCTATAAAAAAAATACAACTGGACCAATTTGCGGGAAGTTTTTTGTAAACTGTCGCGTTGCTCGGAGAAAATTTAAAGTTATTGAAATCCTCGATCCGACCAATAGTAAGAAGCAAAACAAAATAAACAAAATAGATTACGTAAGTCACAACCACGTGCTGCTGAATCATCACAACAACAAGAATCACGAAATGAAATAAGTCGAGTAAGAATTAATTTCTTCTTACAGGATCAATCAATTTAAATAATAATAATAATTGGTTCAACGCGTATTTTGAGATATCAAAGAAAAATTACAGAAGTCATCAACAGTTAAGTGAATGTGCAAAATTGACTGCAATAAAGAAATGTGGATGTAAATTTAACTAATATCAGCATGCAGCATACGTTACCAAGTGAAATAGCTGCCTACAAATTAAATAGATACAATATTTGATTAAATAATATTTAATTAAATTTCAATGGAGCTCAGGTTCCGGTGGCAATTTCTCTAAACACCCATCTTTCCCCTTTCCTGCACCCACCTACATTTTCCCTCAACAAATTTTAGGTTTAAATTCTATCAACGTTTTTGTTAAATTATTCATCATTTCTCTTGGTAAGTTATTGCAATCCCTGACATCCTTACCTAAAAAGAGAACCTTCCTACACTCTTGTGCCTGAAATCGAGTGTCAGCTTGTGGTCGTGGTCATCTTTTCCCATCCATGCATTACTTTCAATTTTTACACCAATATCTTTCGATGCCTCATCACCTACATACGCCTTGTACACTCCCATCACCCTCTTCACCCTCCTCCTGTCTTCCAATGAGTCCCATTCCAGCTCTTTTATCATATTTGTTACTGATTGCGATCTGCGATAATTTCCAGAAACAAATCTAGCAGCCCTTTTTTTGCACCCTCTCCAACTCCTGTATTTGATACTCAAAATGTGGGTCCCATACTACACTTCCATATTCAAGCAATACTGGCATAAATACAGAAAAAACAGTAAATTATACAACTAAATACTCGATTTATCTGGATTGCCATCACATATAATTAATCTGAAGGTTTTTGTTCCTGTCTTGGTAGATTGGCAGTGAAAAGATTATTAAATAATATATTCGAAGCAATAATTTTAATTGGCAAACTGAAAAGTGAGAATCTTTTAGATAGATAGATAGATAGATATGTTCACTTTGATCCCATGTGAGAATAATCTCGGGGATGTGGAACAGTACATACACTTATTAGTAATGTCAATATTACTATATAATTGATAATATTATATATTGACAAGAAGTTAGTTATGACCCATTAGTATAACCAATATTTCCTGTAATCTACAAATACAATCCCGAGTTAGTTAGTACTTATTATGTGGAACAGTGTATAACTCAGCATCTAACAACCAGTTATTTTCTTACCAACCAGTTACCACAACTCATAAGCAGTCAATTACTTAAAAACCTGTTAGTATCATAATTTTTTACAGCAGTTTTTAAGTGCATGCTATCCCATGTTAGTTACTATATATGAGTGAAGTTTTGTAAACAGTGTAATTACTTCATTTGTCAAAAGTTTCAACAGATAGAAAAACCATATATCATTTTAGTAATTGTGGACAACTTTGTCACCTTTCCCTTCCATACACCATATATACTACTTTATCTGTCATTCTTAGTTACCAAATTCCAAGAAGAAAATTCTTTACAGAGTAAAATTGATTCTGAAGCAGAAACTCTTTCAGTTTGGACTTAAAGTAGTTGGGTTTTTGTAGATAACATTTAATTTCTGTTGGTAAGACATTGAATAAGGAAGCTCCAGTAAATGTTAACCCTTTCTGTACAATTGACAGTGATTTGTAATCCTTGTGAATATTATATTTATTCCTAGTATTATGGCTATGTATGTCAGCATTAAGATTGAAGTGTTCAGGATTGTTCACTACAAATGATAGTACAGAGTATACATATTGTGCTGGCATTGTTAGAACACCCAGGTTTTTAAATAGATTTCTGCACGACGTCTGTGGGCTTGCTCCAAAAATAGTTCTTATAGCACGTTTTTGCAATTTAAATACCCTCTGTGCTTGTGACGAGTTTCCCCAGAATGAGATGCCATAAGTGAGCGGGGAATGAAAATATGCAAAATATACTAACTTTCTGTTAATTTTCTTTATAGCATCATTTGCTGTGTTTTCGAGGTTTTGTGCTGATGGGTCTTTCAACGATATGCTGGTATCATCTGCAAAGAGCACCATGTGTTCATTATCACCTATTATATGTGGGAGATCATTTATATAGATTAAGAACAGCAGAGGGCCAAGAATTGAGCCCTGAGGCACACCACATAACCATGTATACGAATAATAACAGCAAATATGCAATTCCAACTAAAACGATTGTAATTCCAAATTCAACTGGCTTTTGAAATAACAATAAACATATATCAATGTCAATCATTGCAACTATTTGGATTGATTTGGAGAATCTATGTTTTTATAATAGACAGTTATATTATACGTTGCATGCTCCCATATAGGAAAACCAAGGGATTTGTTTGTGGATATGCTAAATAGAATCACCAAATCATTGCGTATCCAAACTTAAAATAAAATAAAACTGTAATTACAATTTAAGTATTCCACCACATAGAAATAATAATGTATATTTGTAGGGCCTAAATATCTAATTACCATTAAATACAAAAAGTGATATCAAAATTTCAATTGTGTTCATTTAATCTTCACATATACTCAAGTCTAGCAATACCAAGCCGTATCAACTAGTGACACATAAATGAACCATTTGGACTAGACATACATGACCGCAGACTCCGATAATATTTTCTTCACTTCAAAGTTAGTAAATCATTTATAACCAAAACAATGCCTGGAGGGTGATAGGTCATTTAGATGTTTTTCTAGGATTCACCGAAATCACACCAGTCGAATGCCGGAATTGTTTCTTCATAAAAAGTCCGTTGTTGATTTCTGCCCAGTTCCTCTCCTACAATCAAATTCTAGCTTTATTGACAGAGTGGTCGATAAAATTTGGATGGTCATTTGCACAATCACATTTTATGATTCTACATTTAAACTGGTGGGAGAACTTCACATAAGCATCTTTCTTCCTATTTTCAGCACCTTATATAATCCATAACTTCTTTATACAAGCAAGAAACGACACTACTTCCCGTAAAATTCTGTGGTAGCTTTAATTTAACTGAAGATCCCAGTTTCCTCTCCAGATAGCTGCGAAATAACATATAACCTTTCTGATGCAACAGTTGGATTTGCATAATCCTTCTCTTGCAATCACTGAATGAGTTTCCATGCCTCTTGTGATACAGTAATTACCTGTTATTTAAAAATATTTTTGTGAGCACAATTGTTTGGACTTATTTTCAGAGGTGGGTATGCAGTCCTTTACAGACTTGCTTTTGTTACTACGGTTGTGAAGTCCATTCTGATGCAAGTCTAGTGTACTTATGGAGACAGGTATGAATACAGTGAACTGTTCCTGCTCCATACTGCCTACAATGGAGGGGCTGTTTGTTTCAAATGTTTTTATAGTGTTTTGATTAAGAATGTGCTCTGATATAAGGTTTTATTTATTCTACAAGTACACTAACTCATAAATAAAGAGCTTTGTGTCTGTTTTCGTAGTGAACTTACCAAAGGATAACAAAATTAAAGTTTTGTGAAGTAACTGGGCTTGACTATTTTTTGATTATCTTGTCTTCTCGTTTAGTCTGTGTCTTTCATTTGAAATTATTAGATGCAAGTACAGCTTTCTTCTAAGGTTCTTAATAGTTCTTCTTTAGACAAGAGAACAACTATTTCTTCAGATTTCTTCATTTTACTTTGGTTTAATTTTTGCTTTAGGTTAAAAAAGTGTTTTACTTCATTTAGACTTATTAATTATATCTTATAAACCTTTCATGGTTTAGAGAATGATGAATAGCGTCTTTAAGCCAAAAGTCAACCTCTACTCTAAGTGGTGCATCTTGTAAGAGCGGGCAAAATTCTAGCGATTGAATGTAAATGTACTAAATACTTGTCAACGGATTTCTGATCGGAGTGTGAAAAGGGGAAAATGGCCAAGTTGGGATTGGAAAAGGCCCTCATACGCGTACGAATGTTGACACAACAAATGATCAATGTGTGGATATGCAGGAGACGATGAACAAATAATGCATGAAAGACACGAAAGAGGAAATCGGCTCTAGCAATCCAAACCACGTAGTGAATGATGCTATATTTCTGGGTTAAATATTCTGGAGGATTTCCGGATTGGGGCTGCACATGGAGGAGTTATCATAACTCTGAATATTGGAGAGAGAAATGTTTGAAGTATGAGCCGGAGGTAGGGTAATTAAGAAGTATTAGTGTCAGATTTATAATCAACAAGAAAGTAGGAAAATAGATGAGTCATTAAGAATAATCAAGTGAAGAATTATTTAAATAAATATAGAAACTAAGTCTGCATCAACGACATTACTCCAAGCATATGTGCCAACATCACAAGAATATGATGTCGATATATATGCTGAAAATGAATAGCTTATTTAATATGTGAAAGGGGAGACAGGAGAAATGTCGGGAATTTGAAATTTCTTCTAGCATTTATTGACTTTGAAGAATGAAAATAAGCGAGGAAGTTGGATGATAAAAATAGAATCTAATCATAGCAAACAAGATGTTTAAAACGAACGAGAAGAAAAGTTCTAAGGATACTAACAGATTTCAGCTGAATTGTAAAGAGATTCAAAGGTCAGGTTAATCATATCCGGCGGCTGGTATGAATTCTAACCACAATGCGATAGTAATGAAATGTTGATTGAAATTCAAGAAATGGAGTATCGCATCGAAAGTAGAACAGAAATAAGCCATCTAAAGGAATCTCATAAGAAACAGAAATTATGAAAGTTTATAAACGCTGGTGTAAGAAAAATCTGAGAATGAAATTAAATTAAAAAAAAAAATTGAAAAGGGAGATAATCAAAGCACGTAATGAAATATTGGGCGTAAGGAAACAATCTGACGAAAATCTGGGATCACAGAAGAAATACTGTATTTTGATGATCAGAGGATAAACAATAAATATGGTCAAGACGAAGCGTAAATATAGCAGTTTAGTTGTTTTATACATCAGAAATGAAAATACAAGAAAGATAATAATTGATGCTAGGAAATTGGGTAGAATTATGGGACCGAGCGGGGCGGTGTAACGGTTAGCGTTCTCGCCTCGCATTCGGGAGGACGGCGGTTCGAATCCCCGTCCGGGCATCCAGATTTGGGTTTTCCATGGTTTCCCCAAATCACTCCAGGCAAATGCCGGGATGCTTCCCCATCCTTTCCCGTCTCTAAAGACCTCGATGTTAAAAAGAGACGTAAAGCAGTTAAAAAAGATAATAAAAAAAAGAATTATGGAAAGAAATGGCTGTATAGAAATACCATATTTGGTGTAAGCAGGGGCATGCAGCCGTAACACTTAGCTACAAATTTGATCTTTCCAAAGATGACTAAAACTCATCGAAGGAAGCCGATACCAAAATGTCGGGGAAAAGGTGCTGAAGAAAAAGAAGATATAAAATTATCAAACAGAAGTTAATTGGAATGACTAAAGAATAGATAAAAGTGCTGTTCGCTCAAAATATAGAATAACCAACGGAAGAAAATCTATGTTGATGTCATGGCCAACAGTGTTTATAAAAGATGGTGATATTGATGGCGAAAGATATAGATTTAGTCCAGAAGTTTACATGGCTCTCGAAGATTTTTACTCAAATAATGCAGTTGTAGCTAATGACATGGGTGCCAAAGACTGGATAAGGTCTCAATGGCCCAAGCATTGTTCGGAGATGAACAATGAACAATAAAATCTTGAGTAATGCCTCTGTGGTCTTATTAGAAGCTCTATCAGCAAATTGTAATCCAACGTCCACCGGAGCATAATCGTGTGATCCATAGAAATGTAGCTAAAGGGCGATTGAAAATAGCGAGATCATTGCGCTTTAAAAGTGTGATTTCACAACTAATACAGAAAACCCAGACATACAAAATAAGCAAGTGGACTTGAGGTATCCTCTTATAGGGTAATTTGTTATGGAAATACATGTTGTATGCACAGGATCTGAATGATTACGACCTTTGAAGGAAAGAAGTTGCCTCCTGGAAAGTGCAGGGCTGAGATCAAAACCACAAGAACTAAATAAAGTCTTCAACGAATAGGGGTTAAATACTGAATTAATTAACAGAAACGTGGAAACAGCTGAATGGTGAGCAGAACACAATGTGATTGAAATTTCATGGAGACTACCTCATAAGTAGCTGTATATGAATATGCCCCAGATGAGGAGAAGTCAGAAGAAAGTGTGTAACGTTATTAAGAACTTGAAGCATAAAAACTTGAACCGTTTAGGACAAACAACAAGTATTATATTACTTCGGCTTTAGATCTGAATTCCAGTATAGGGAAACAACCCATTGAGAAATTGATAGATATCTATGGAGAAGACTAATTAAAAGACTGAAAATAGGAAGACTTATTCCCTATAATGAACTAAATGTGACTAAAATATTCTTCAGGAAATATGTGTATATGGTCCGCGAGACGCAATCCATTTTTCTCTGAGTTACGTAAATGTAAACGAGAACCTAGCTACAAGAGTTGTTGACACAAATATGTACAGAAGAAGGAACATTAAAACATATTATTATCTATTAAGATAAGATAAAAAATTCCGCTGTGGGCGAAATGGAAAAAATGAGAAACAAAGAAGAGAAAAAGATGACAGAAGAAAAAAAATTATTAAGTACATTTATTACAGAAAGAAGTGATTCGGCATCTTTATCACAAATCTACATCTACATCTACATCTATACTCTGCAAATCACAAATACTGTGAGTGGCTAAGCACCAATCCTAATTCTGTGCATTACAATCCGGAACACGAGGAAAGAAGGAATACATAAATGAATCAGTACGGCATCTTATTTCTCCAATCTTATCCCTCCTGTCATTGCGACCTAAATACATTTGCGGAAGAAGTATTTCGTTGCACTCGTAAATTAAAGATTTTCACATATTCTGCGACAAATTCAAACGAAAACGACGTCGTCTGTCCGCCAAACAATCCCAGCCCAACCCACGTATCAGCTCTGTGACACTTACGTAAAAGGACTGTAACTAGCAGTCACGAATCGAGCGGCTCTCCTCTGTACTTTCTCTAATGTGTCAATCAATCCCTTGCGATACGGATCCCAAATTCCACAACAGTATTCCAAATGCGGGACGCACTAGTGTTTTGTTCGCTATTTCCTTTGTATGAGCATTACAACTTCTCAAAATACGACCTATGAATCGTAGTTTAGAATTAGCTTTGCCTAGGGCTGTTGATATTTTTAAAAATATCGGATTTTCGATATATCGATATTTTAGAAAGTAACAATATTGGCTGTCGATATATCGGAAAAAAGTATCGATGTATCGATATATCGATACTTTCTTAAATATGATTTTATAAAATCAAATCTTGTAAAAATAAGGCTGGTAAATAGGTGTGTGATATTGCTCTTAATAAACTTTTCACTTTCGAATGGTTTCTCTTAGTGGTGATGATTGTTGATTTTTTTTAAAAAAAATTTGATCACTACGCGTGTCATAATTTTCATAAAAATTAATAACATTTATAAAACTCAAAAGAAGTTCGAGGCAAATCTTATTTTGTGTATCTTTAAGTCTGATAATCAATACAGTTGAGGCATTTATTTAGGCAGAAGTTTAGCTATCATACATGCATTATGGCCAAGTTACATAACTTTTATTGATAAAATTTTTTGTGGTATTTCATTTAGTTTAAAAGGTTGATAGCTTATTCTGAGTTGTCTTACTTCTCTTGTTCTCTAATTAGTAACTATTTGTTATTTACACTTCCCACTCTTCCTGCTGACACATTAATTTCAAGTTGGACTACCCTGGACAATGCGCACGCTCATTTCAAACAATGGGCTCGCGTTTGATTCATGCAGGATGAGCGATGCCTTGCCTACACTGTTGTCATCATCTGAGTAGACTTGGTACCTATAACTTCCAAATTAATTAGAGAAACGTAGTAAGATTTACTTAAGCTTGTTCATCTCTATGCGTAACAGAAATCTCAGCAAACTAGTGTCATTCATAGCAAACGAAAAATGATAACTCATTTTTTTTAAAAATCGACCACGATATCTAGATTTTAGTATCGAAATATCGTCCTAAAAATATCACTCATAAATATCGATACTTTCAAAAAATAATTTCGATATATCGATATATCATCAACAGTCCTAGCTTTGCCTACGACGGAATATACTACCACAGCAGCTAGTACGAACTGCCAGTTAGGATAGAGTCAGTAATAAACTGAATATATTATAGAAGTAATAGGAAAATCAAACAATAAAATACTTGTACGAGATTTATACAGAAACGGAACGGGAACTGTACAAATTTTTCTCTAACACCTTCCACACCTTTGCATGCTGTTGAATGACGGGTAAGGGTGATTCTGACAAGGATGCAGGGAGGAAATAATTGTAGTTTCCGACGGGTAAATCTTGAGGTTCAACTCATTATTAAGAAAATCAAAACTTAAAGTGTATAAAAGATTATATTACGGCGTATAGCACTGTATGGTAGCGTACTATGGACTTGAACCAAAACAATATTAATAATATTTGAATATAGGATTCTGAGATAGTGTTTGGTCCAATTATAGAGAAAGATAGATCAAAGAGAGTAGAAGAAGGTGGATCAGCAGCTTGATATAGACGATATAATAAAAGAATGAAGGATAACGTGATATGGTAATGTAAAGAGAAACGATGGATATATCATCAAAGATGTTACAGAAGTATATTCTGAGGGGGGAGAAAAGTACTAGCAACACGATTCGGGTGGCTTGGTGCCGGCAACGTGGTCGTCCACAGATATATCAGAGAAGGAGAAGTGGAGAGACAAAGCTTGTAACAGCCCTCATACCTGAATTTTGAATAGTATTGTACTGTATGAAGTATTTGTAGTGAGCTAAAGTTTGCTTGAATGTGATTTGGTATGTTTATTTTGTAATTTCTTGTAAATCAGTGTATATAGACTTTGTTTTAGGTAAGAAAATTATTTAAAGTCCATTTAATATGTTTAAGAACCGAATGGTGCAATAGAATTTCTTAAATGTTTGTAATTCCATGTATTAATGTAAGTTACGATGTCTACACGACAATTTTCTACAGTTTGAGAGGATTTCTGTAAATAATTTTGTATTTAAGTATCTCTAATTACCATTTCGGATCATTTTGTAATATTATTAATTAATTTTGTATCAATTCTGATTGTTTTTAATGTGTTTGATTGTTTGAGTGATTGTTTATGATCGAGAAATATCGGGCGGATGCCTTTGAAGAATTCTCGTAATTTCGATAGAGACTATATAAACAGATCGGCTGGACAGAGAAGTTAGTTAGTTAGTTAGTTGTCATCATTCAGTGTTATAGAGAGTTTCATTCACAGAAGTGCATATCTGTATTGTATCTATGCTTGTGAATATCGCTGACTTGTTTTGATCACAATAAAACTACTCTTCAAACATACCTGCTTTGGTGGACTTTTTAATTAATCAGTAATTAAACCACTGAAGAACCTTAATAAGCTCTTTAGTGAATGTTAGTTAGCGAGGAAATGGATCGGCTCCCGTTCGTGATGCCACTACAGTAAATGGCAAATACCACCTAACACTCATAAGGAAGCTTAAAAAAATTGCTATGGCAAGTGGAACGGAAAATTACGCGAAATAAATAGTGATTTTACGGTAGTACCAAGCAGCACTTTGTCTCTGAGAAATACCACAGCCAAATCGTTTTAAAAATGTAGGCAAATTTAGTTAAATCATGGAAGATATTATGCTTGCCCTTTGCAGATGAGCAATAGAAAGCGAAGTAAGAACAGTGACATACGAAACGAAATGAATAGTCACGGGTATCTATAGCTTACATCATGCATACTGATCTGACATAGCCGATTATACCGAGTGTTACAAAAAAATGTATACACACTTTTAAAGGTCATAGAGAGTTCGTTTTCACGCTTGAGAGGACGAAATTTGGTACAAACGTAGTGTGATGTTTGCTCAATAGGTGGCAGCAAGCTAGGGCCGTGACGCGGGCAGCGGTGCTTAACTGATATCAACATGGCGGAAGTACGGTTGAACTTTGAAGAGCGTAAGTAATTGTTGAAGTGGTACTGGAAATTTGAGAATGTGGCTGCTGTCCAGAGACAGTGGAGACGTGAGTTTGGTACAGATCCACCTACACGGTTAACAATTACCCGTATACGTGACAAATTCGAGCTGCATGGAACAGTGTGTGATGTACACAAAGGCCGATCAGGGCGACCTCGCACAGCTACGAGTGACGAGTCCTCGGCTGCGGTGCTGGAACGCTTTCAGCAGTCGCTACAAAAATCTACAAGGAAATGTGCGCGTGAGAGTGGTGTAAGTCATGTCAGCGTGCTACGCATTCTGAAGAAAGGCAAGTTTAAAGTGTACATTCCCAGACTGGTGCAACAGTTAAACGATGACGACTCAGATAGTAGGTTACAATTTTGTGAATGGTTTCGGGACATGGTTAACAATGTTCCGGGATTTGTGGGGAATGTGGTTTGGGGGGACTCATTGGTCCTTTCCGTTATGAAGGTACTTTAACCGGTGAACTTTATCTGAGAATGCTTAACGATTCAATTTTACCTGCCATTCATGAACTGTACGGTAATGAGAGGATTTATTATCAACAAGATGGCGCCCCTGCGCACTACCATAGGGATGTAAGAGCATACCTTGATCTACATTTTCCAGAGAATTGGATAGGACGCAGGGGTCCAATCGAGTTTCCTGCGCGTTCTCCAGATCTAACACCGTTGGACTTTTACTTATGGGGATCAGTGAAAGACCAGGTGTACAGAAGAAAACCAGATAACCTGAACGAACTTTGGGATGAGATTAGAACAGTGTGCGCAGATATCCCACTGGAAACTTTAGCGGTAGTTACCGAATCAGTCGCAACCCGTGTTCAGAAATGCATTGATGCAGAAGGCCATCACTTTGAACACTTAACATAAACATTTACCCCAGAAAGTGTATTGGAAACTTCAAACAGACTTATAATCTTACTTTCAGGCTAATAAACATTTTGTATGAAAACGTTTCCATATGTTTTTTCTTCTCCTGAAGTGTGTGTACATTTTTCTGTAACACTCGGTAGTGTGTTCAGTCTACAGAGGTGGGTCAAGGTCACTCTGCTGTATCCCCACCCCACTGCTGTTTATACCCCAACAAGCGAAGGGAACGAGTTTCCACTGGCTTAATTGCCTTCGCCTGAGGATGAGGGGGGCGGTGAGGTGAGGAGTGGGGGATCGTGACCTTGAGCCGCCTGTGGAGAGTGAACAGACTATAATGTTGTGTTGTGGCTGGCGACACTCACTGTTTGCTTGGGCGCGTGGTCGCCCTCGGCCGGTGGCCCAGGTGGTGCAGCGTGCGCGGCGTCCATGCCAGCTTTCTTCTGCTCCGCCATCTTCTGGATCGCTAGGAAGCGGTTCTTGCGCATCTGGATGCGCTTCGCCATGTAGCCCACCGTCGCGTATTCTGCAAACAACAAGATAATTATTAGAAGTCATATATCAAAAAGTTGCAAAGTGGCATTGGAAGCAGGTAGAACTTTCAGCTACCATACCAAGAAATTTTGTAATACCTGCAAATACAGGATGTTACAAAAAGGTACGGCCAAACTTTCAGCAAACATTCCTCACACACAAACAAAGAAAATATGTTATGTGGACATGTGTCCGGAAACGCTTACTTTCCATGTTAGAGCTCATTTTGTTACTTCTCTTCAAATCACATTAAACATGGAATGGAAACACACAGCAACAGAACGTACCAGCGTGACTTCAAACACTTTGTTACAGGAAATGTTCAAAATGTCCTCCGTTAGCGAGGATACATGCATCCACCCTCCGTCGCATGGAATCCCTGACGCGCTGATGCAGCCATGGAGAATGGCGTATTGTATCACAGCCGTCCACAATACGAGCACGAAGAGTCTCTACATTTGGTACCGGGGTTGCGTAGACAAGGGCTTTCAAATGCCCCCATAAATGGAAGTCAAGAGGGTTGAGGTCAGGAGAGCGTGGGGGCCATGGAATTGGTCCGCCTCTACCAATCCATCGGCCACTGAATCTGTTGTTGAGAAGCGTACGAACACGTCGACTGAAATGTGCAGGAGCTCCATCGTGCATGAACCACATGCTGTGTCGTAGTTGTAAAGGCACATCTTCTAGCAGCACAGGTAGATTATCCCGTATGAAATCATGATAACGTGCTCCATTGAGCGTAGGTGGAAGAACGAAACTAAAATGAGCTCTAACATGGAAAGTAAGCGTTTCCGGACACATGTCCACATAACATATTTTCTTTGTTTGTGTGTGAGGAATGTTTCCTGAAAGTTTGGCCGTACCTTTTTTGTAACACCCTGTATAATTAGAATGTCGAGATAAAATTGAGTGGAATTATTACATCAGCAGTGTTATACTTGAGACCCGTAGATCGAGCGAGTTTTGTGAGCCAAACTCTCCAAGCCCGTGATTTTGAGAAATACTTTGCAGTACTCCCCACCAGTCTTTTACTGATTCAAAGCTTATGCGCGTTTATCGTTACGCGAAGAATTTTAGTCCTTCCACATTTTAACTCTCGCGTAGTAATTTTTGACGCGTGGCGAACTCTGCAAACAAGATTAATTAAGCCTTGGAGTCAAGTCAGGCATGACCAGTTTGTGTGTTATCAACTTATCATCTTGAGCCTCTGGCTATATATCCGCGTGAGCTTCAACTGACTAAACAGGAATAAAAGGATAAGTGTCCTTTTCTGGCAGCTTTATTGTCCACAACCCGCGCTTCTCTATTCGAACTATTTGTAATGTCGTTGGTAAATTTGGTAACGTGCATTGCACACACGTTTAAATGATTCTAACTTTCCACTTTTTACCAATTAAAATAGGCTCAATCGTTGAGACACTAAAATCTCTAAACTTATGAAATGAAGTATTTTATAACTTTCTCTATAGTTAGTCAATTAAATTCTATGCTATGTGCTTATGTTATCTACAGTCTAATATAGCAAAGTGCAATATGATGTACGCGCAACCAGTGAAGTAAGAGGATAGGTGGTCGATTCCTGTTATAGACTGCAATACGTGTATTGATCTCTGTGATGAATCTGTATTAGTTACAGAGTACTATGCTTTACAATGAAGCATGGGGATCATAAAATCCTCGGATAGTGTCAAAAATTCCTTCACTCCACGGCTGCGAAGTCGTTTACTACATAATCTGATGATTCTAAAATTTCCTGCCCTGCTGGTTAAATATCAGATGGTAAAAAACTTCTGGAACAAATGAGTTAACCTCCAACTTCAAGCATAGCTTTATTAACTGGCGAGGTGACATACGAATCGATGATACCATCTGAAAACAGTTTCTCTCACTTTCCTGGTTATTTATTGTTAATTATGTTTGTTTCTTGTTTTTTGTTTCCAGTATTTCAAAAGCTATCTGGTGGTTCAGTGGTAATATTGTCTGACTAGAAACTGAGAGGTCCGTGATTCGAATTCCAATGTGGTCGAAATTATGTTGACCACTTTCAAATGAATGGTATGTTTCGTTTAAGTGTTCCGTAAGATTTCTGGGTTAGACTAGTAGGCTATGACAGAGGTGGACGGTGCAGCAAACTGAAACCCTGTAACTTTCGCGAGCAAACAACAGTTTGGTCTCCAGGTGGATAATGTTGTATGCTCTTTAGTATTAAGTATTTTCCATATGCCGTAAAGATAACGTCTAGCTTATAACATCTACAGTTATCACTGAAGGTTATCATATCAGGTGAATTGAACGAAACTAGTATTGTAATATATATTCCGAAATCTTTTCCCATGAAACCTCATGATAATATTTATTATGTGTGAAAGGAATAAATGAATGTATTTTTCTTCAAAAAGTGTTTTATCACCACATTTTGGAGCAAACACTGTACGTGCTGAAAAATATCGCTATTTTAGTACATTAACGAAGAGTTAAGTAAGAAATTTACTGTTTCGAAGCCTAACAATATTTAATTAATAAAAAAATGTTATTGATAACACGGGTGGAT
The DNA here is from genome assembly GCA_031002005.1 of Vandiemenella viatica. NCBI lineage: Eukaryota > Metazoa > Arthropoda > Insecta > Orthoptera > Morabidae > Vandiemenella > Vandiemenella viatica. The sequence goes on along the minus strand of JARYHS010008074.1, from coordinate 35,489,160 downwards.
TTATATTGTGCATTTCACCAAAAAAAGTTTTCTGTAAAAATTCTTAACCTTTTTTTTTTTTTTAAATAAATAATATTTTGTGTAGCTTACATAAATATCAGTTATGCGATCTTTTACACTATTGTTCTGATTTATTCAAATACATGGAACCTACGTATTCTGATTTTAGCAAATGATTTTAATTAATCGTCTTCATGGTACTTCCCAGTGCCAAAATATCAATTGTTATTTCTGTGAAATGTTACCATATAGTTTGTACGTGGTAATATGATATATTTGTTGGATTAAAGATTTGCAAAACTAGTCTACTTTCAATTATTTGAATGAAAGTAATGGAGACATCGGAAAAGTCTTAACCATTCCAGGAACAATTATAAGTACTTTTCTTTGCAACATCGGCTAAGCAGCGATTTCAGGATGCAATCATGAAGTACAGACGTTACAAGGGGACTAAAGAAATGGATGAAATTACACCAAGGTACGTGGGTGATTGTGTAATATGAGCAATTATTAAACAAGAATAAAATTTCAAAAGGCTGTGAAATTTGCGCAGTGAGTGCTAAAATTACAAAAACGATTAAACAATTATCTCCAGTCAGTCCTTCCGGCTTTCTAATGAGAAGAATAAGCGACAATTTCAGCGTAATTTGATGCGCACTGCACGAATAGAAGCTTTCAGCTTAATTGCTAACAATTTATTGAGGACAATGTGAATTATACAATACAAAGAAGCTGTGTTTCTTGTCTGAAATAGTTTCTATAGGTGGTGGCCGGTGCCTTGTCATCATTCTATCGATAAAATCATTTTAACTGAACATAAATAATTTTTTTTGGTAACTGTCGGTTACTAAACGAAGTCTGTTAATACTGAGACAAATGTAATACTGCAACTCAACAGAGAATCTGAGCTAATAGGTGAAAATATATACTAATATTATAAATGCGAAAGTAACTCTGTCTGTCTGTTTGTTACGTTTCTTGGGCTAAACGGCTAATCTGATAGTGATGAAATTTGACAAGGAGATGCGATTTGGTATTAGGATTGACTTAGGATACTTTTTCAGTATAAATAGTACATATTGTCATGTAATCTTGAAAAATTACCGAAACGGCGAGAGACAGCCGCTTAGGATGTGTAAAAATCTGTAGCACGTTACTATACATCGGGCTGGTAGCTCAGTGGTTAAAGCTTGCTAATGTTTGGACTGTGAGCTCCAGTTCAAATAACGATGGAAGCAAAGATTTTTAAGAATTATCTATGATCGTATGAGCCACGCCGGGATGGTCAGTTTTTCGGATTCCATCTTAAACTCTAGATATACATGGCAAATCGTACGCGGTCTAATGAGAAATCTGATGCTCATGGAGAAAGATGAAAAGATCAAGCTAATATAAAACTGCCCTTCCCCCATATCCCTGCACCTTCGTTTGTTCTGTTTTAAAATATTTTGGAAATTGATTCTCTTCATGAGACAGGTTCAGAGGTAGAAAGATTTAGTGGTGGCTTTTCTGTCATATTATGCCGAATCGGTGTTGTTTGGGACAAATCTTATGTTACTAACAGCTTTCTATATCCAATTTTGGCAATGAAATTCTAAGTCCACGTGTATGAAGTCACGGGTAACAGCTAGTACTTTATAAATATTGGAAAAGACTATTAGCCTGATTTCGATATCAACTTACATCCTGCTTGGCAGTGATGGTATTTGGTTTTTGAAGTGATGCTAGTGTGATATTAACTGAAGAATTGGACGAGTAGGTTCACTGAGAACTGCACTTCTGCCAGATGTTTGTGTGATTTCACAAAATTTTGATGATGAACACGACTTCAGCAATTAATCATACGAGAGCATGGATTAGTTGTAGAAAACTCGATGAAAATTCATTGTTGCAGTTGCTGTTTGAAACACCCCTTTCCCCCACCTCTTTTTCGTCTACGTCTAGTCACCACAAACCTATAGAGAGAACCTTTATACCCAAGCAGGGTTGCCAACCGTCCGGACTGTCCGGTTCTAACGCGATTTGTCCGTGTCCAGTTCACTACATGCGACCGGACACCAAATGTCCGGTATTTAAGAAATTTAAAAAAATTACGGCTTGATGTTTTCTCAAATGTGTAGGAAGTAAACAAGATCGCCGCGTCTCACTCCTTATTCTCCCATTCGCTGAACGTAATTCAACTTTTTCACTGTGTGTTCAAAATTTTACGACAGTTAGTCGCAAATCCGATTATCGTGAAGCAATTGGATTTTTGTTTCAGTTACCTACACTATGTCGAAGTCGGAACGTCGTATTAGTTTTTTTTTCGCGGAGAATTAAAGAATGAATAGTATTATTAATTTGTACATTACAAATATATAATGATTGAGCTACCAAAGAAAATAAAGAAACGTTTCTGTCTCTCCAGAGACGAGTGGTTGTCAAATGAAGGGTTTTAAACAGGGGTGACCAACCCTAATGATCTTGTGAGCCACTTTGGAAATGCATCATAACTCCGCGGGCCGCATATAATATTATTTATCTCCATATTAGATTTAGACCCACTATAGAGATTTTTTTGGAGTGAAAAAATGAAACATAATGAGTTATTGTTATTGTGTTTACTATTATTCTCAAATATAAACATTGATAATATAATAATAATGATACTAAACGCATACTTTAAAGACATATATAATGCTAATAATGAAATATAAACAATATTTTGTAAAAATGTGATAAATCTCGCAGGCCCGAAAAAATGTTGGCCATCCCTGGTTTAAAACTTGGCTGCGCAAGGAAAACCATTGCACCGCACATTGTAAAATTACTTTCACTGTGAAATTTGATCGCATAAAGCAGTGAAATACGCTTTCTTCCGCAGAAGCAGTGGCGGATCCAGGGGGGGGGGAGGTGTAGGGATCTCAAGCACTCCCAGAAAAGTATCTAGATCCACCCGCAACATCGTATTTTTTTTAAAGCTCTACTGATCTTTTAAGGGCGGCAATCTGAAATAAAATGTTGCCATGCAGATTCCTGTCGTTGAACCCCCCCCCTCCTTTTCGCTCTCATTATCCTAGGAGACTGTAAAGCCTACCATCACCCTACTCAAGGCCCCCCTCCCCCTCAAACCAAAATCCTGGATCCACCTCTGCGCAGAAATATTTGTTATTGACATACCAATTATTTGCAAAAATAAAAAGAATTTCCCTATAAATTTTAGTTTTGTAACCTACACCCCCCCCCTCCCCCTCCATAGTAAATGTCCGGTTGTCAGATCGTGGATTCCCCGAAAATTCGACATTTGTCCCGTCGTGAAAATTTGAAAAGTTGGCAATCCTATTTCCAAGTGAAAAGTTTGACTTAATATTCATTCATCTTAATACTGCCTTTACTGAATAAGCTGATCAACAGCATTTCTATTAAACGATAGCTGAAGAGTTTTAAATAACAAACGTTTATTTCGATAGAAAATTTTGCGCGAAGTGAACTTTTCACTGAGCAGTAAATAATTACTTCTGCTGTCAAAAGCAGAGAGAAATCTCAGCTAAAGTCTTGAGGAGCATTATTAGAGAAAAATTGTTGAAGTACTTGCTGCCGTTCTAACAAAGTTAAAGAGTTTTTTTTGGGAAAACTTAAAGGAAAGCCTTCAAAGAGGCGCATAAATGAAAACATTGAATGAAGAGCGATGAAGCTGGTGTTATATTCTTAACGAAAAATGGATGAGGATGCAATAATTTATCAAAACTGTAAAATGTTTAGAATGTTATCTGTAGTACCTGAGGTAAGGCATGTCTTTCGCTGTCACATGGTATCTGCAACTGTTTTCTAAGAGTTCTGATCTGCGGTTCCTACCCTCCTCTTTTGCTCTTTCTTCTCCCGCAACAAGGTCGGTAGACTATATGAGCAGCGCAGTTCGAAGTTAATGAGAATGAATACCTGCGTTTCAGTGTGTTGGCTAAGGAAGCAACTCGTTAACGACAAAACTTTTCCCATCACGGGCTCGCCGTAATAACGCCTCAGGTGGCTTAAGCAAGAGCGGCGCTCACTGGAGTTACGTGCAGACACTATCACCGGCGCGCAATCGACCAGAATTACAGATTCTTCCGCGGTGGTAGTATAGAACGAAAGTTTCGGTCGACATTAGTACAGAGTCTTGCAGGAGGTACGCCAGAAGAATGTTTTAAAAACCGTTCACAGTCTGTATAAAGTTAATACTGGTTCTTTTTCACCAAAGAGGTTGGTACAAAGAAAATCTTACTTCTTCAGAGTATCAAAATATAGGTGTCAAGAAAATTCACATTTGCGTGCAATAAAATCAATTTTATATTTCCGTAGCCACAATTACATAAATGAAACCCTTATAATCTCGTAAAAATGACCGGTCGTGGTGGGTGAACGGTTAACGTTCTTGCCTCGCATTCGGGAGGACGCGGGTTCGAATCCCCGTCCGGGCATTCAGATTTGGGTTTCCCCAAATCACTCCAGATGAATGCCGGGATGCTTCATTCAAAAAGGCCATGGCCAAATTCTTTCCAGTTCCTTGTCCCCGGTCCCATCCCGCCTCTAATGACCTTAGCTGTCGACGAGGCGTAAAGCAGAAAAAAAAAATGTTGTAGGGTGCCTCCTACACAAGTAACAGAGAGCTGTTTTTCTCCGTACCATACCGAAAGTGTTGTTGAGCAGATATTGTAAAATGCAACATTTTTTTTTACTTATGTATTTAGAGAGTTCGCAATGTTGCAAAAAATATATCTCATATTCCAATGAAAAATCTGGAAAAATCTAGATTGTGTAACTTATTAAGGACAACGAAAGTTGATATGGATAAAATACGTTGACAAATTCTTTAGAGTTTCACGTTATTTGGCCTCTTGAAAAGTTCCATAACGCGGTAAGTTAGAACTCATAAAGTTTGAAATGAAAGAGATAGGTATAGGCATAGTGGGTGTAGCTGAGAAAAGATAGCTGAAAAAAAAATTCTGAATTGGAAACTAAAGAATATTTCGTACACGTGCAATAGAAAGAAAATCTGGAGTATGAGGAGTAGTCTTAGTCATGAAAGCTGAGGAAATAGAAAAAAAAATGGTGATATAATGGCAGAACCGTTCTAGTCAATTTGGAAACTAAACCAAAGATTAGTGTGATAATACAAGTTTAATGCCAAAATCAAACGAAAACGATGGAACATTAGAGAAAATACTTATAAACTTGACTGAGATGATAGAAACTGCTAAAGAAGAATGAAATTTTACTTTTATGTGTGGTCGGAATGCAACTGCAGGAAAAGAACCCGGTGAAATGACTACTGGACCATTTGATCTGTGTAAAAGAAATGTGAAGGGAGACTGACTTATAGAATTACGCTACAAAAAACTAAGTAAATACTCACGTCTAAAGCATCAGATAAACATAAAAGGTACCAAAGTGGCCATGAATTAGTAAAACAAATATTCATAAGGGAGCGTTCACAATCCACGTAGCTCCATTTTGGCCTCCTGTGAACTCACCCTTCCCCCCACGTGGTTTTATCTCTACCTCCCTCCCTCCCTCCCTCCCCCCGCGTAGCATGTAGCTTTTTTCCATATTGATTCCAGAAGACATTTTGTAATGTTTTCTCTTTTCAGATTATCGTAAATTACATACGAGGATAATTAAATGACGGAAATAAATTTTTACATGCTTTTGTGTGTCCTGTATATCATTTTATCTGTGACAAATAATATGAAAGGAAAGCTACATGGCCTGGCTCAGACCCCCCCCTCCCCACGTATCCCTGCGTAGCTTTCCAGCCAACCCCTCCTCCCCTAGTCCAAGCCACCTAGTTTATACACATTCCATAAGCCTGGTTATCCAGATTAAGAATGGATCCTACTATGACACTTGGAATGAAACAAGCAGTCAAACAAGAAGTACAAAAGATTAAGAAGGGAGTAATGTTTGGCTAATCGAGGAAGAAATGGATATAATTACTCATACGAAAACTCATAATACGAATCGAAAATTCAACTTAGATGAACAGGGTGAAGAAAAAGCCAGAACCAGTAACTGCTAAGCATGGCATGCAGAAAGTAACAATTAGATAACTACCGATCGGATTAGAAAGGAAAAAGAAAGTTAAAAAAATATAAATATTAACCAACAACTATTCTGATTTCTATAGAATTAAATAAATGTATGCTCGAAAATGGAGAGGAAAGTCAAAGGAACACATAATGTGTATTAAGTTGGAATCAGCAAACTGAACAGTAAGAACATTTTTCGGAAGCAGAGTTTCATGTGTAATGACGTAAAAGCTGAAGATTGAAATGTGAGCGAAAGATGGAAACAATACCATGTACACAATATTCTGAATGCCAATATAGTTATAGAGTGTGAGTGTAGAAGTGGGTGTTTAGTATAATGAAATAAGAATTCCACAAAGCAATAAGTAAACTAAAAAACAGAGAAGCTCCTGGCGTAATTAAAATAACAGCAAAGCTCCTGATGACAGATGGGGTTGTAAGATTACGCGAGCCTAGTTTAGGGCTTTATTTTGAGGAGTGTCGAGCCATTTTTAACCGACTTCAAAATTCGTCTGTATTTTTTTATTATTTTTTTTATGTATGTTCAGCGATATTTTCGCCAATCTTGAACCGATTTGAATGAAATTTTTTAGTGGGTAGGGTATACCTCCAAAGTGGTCCCATATGAATTTCATTGAGAAACCACCCGTTCTACCCCCTTCCACCCCTTAATTTTTATTCAAAACCACATTTTTTATTCGTTCTTGACGAAACTTTGGACGTATATAGCCAAAATAAAGAGAAAAAACTGTCAACTTTTGGTTTAAAAAAACTGAACCCCTCTCCCCCTATCCACCCTCTTAATTTTTGCCAATTTACTTTATTCCAAGCTACAGTCGACACTATTTAACCGATCTCCATTAAAGTTGGCAATTACATGTAGTCTTTCATGGAGAAGGTTTCTGACCAAAAAAATAAAAATAAAAAGCCACCCCTCTCCCCTTTACACCCCTTAATTTTATAGAAACCAACATTTCTTATCTGATTTTTATTGAAATTTGCCCATTTATACTCTAAAACAAAGAGAAAAATCCTGTCAACATTTGGTCTGCCAAAGCTCAACCCCCTCCCTCCTTCCACCCCATTAATTATTGTCAATGTTCTTCATAAAAAGTTACACTCGACACCGTTTGACCGATTAAAATCAAAGTTGGCATATACATGTAATTTTTCATGGAGAATCTGACCAAAAAAATAAATAATTAAAAAATCACCCCTCTCCCCTTTTCACCCCTTAATTTTTATACAAACCCACTTTTTTATCCGATTTCGATGGAACTTTGGACATGTATAGTCAAAAATAAAGAGAAAAATACTGTCAACTTTTGGTTTGAAAAAACTGAAGCCCTCTCCCCCTATCCACCCCCTAAATTTTTACCAATGTTCTTTACACAAATCTACAGTCGACACCATTTAAATAGTCTCCATTAAAGTTTTCATATACATGTAACTTTTCATGGAGAAGGTTTCTGACCAAAAAAAATTAAATAAATAAATAAACCACCCCATGTCTCCCTTTATACCCCTTAATTTTATAGAAATCTACATTTCTTACCTGATTTTTATTGAACTTTGCCCATGTATACTTTAAAACAAAGAGAAAAATCCTGTCTACATTTGGTTAGCCAAATCTCAACCCCTTTCCCTCCTTCAACCCCATTAACTTTTGTCAATGTTCTTTACAAAAATCTAAAGTCGCCATCATTTGACCTATTACCATGAAAGTTGGTGCTTATATGTATTTTTTCACGAAGAAAGTGTCTGACCAAAAGATCGAAAAACCACCCCCTCTCCCCATTAAACCTCTTAATTTTTATACACTACCACAGTATTTATCCGGTTTATACGGGACTTAGCAAATTTTAACTATAAAACAAAGAGAGTTTGCAAAAACTGAACCCCTCTCCCCGTTTCCACACTCTTGATTTTTGTAAATTTCTTTTTAGAAAGCTACAGCCGATATAATTTGACCGATCTTTATGAAAGTTGGCACATATATATGTAATTTTTTATGGATAAGATTTCTGACCAAAAAATCAAAAAAACTACACTAGCTCCCCTTCCCTTAATATTTGAACAAAACCCAAATTTTAATCCGATTCGCTGAAACTTCGCATGTGTATACTTTAAAACAGATAGAAAAACAAATATACTGTCCACATAACTTTCACAAAAACGCAAACCCTATCCCCCTTTCTACACCTTTAATTACTGTCAATGTTCTTTATGCAAAGCAACCATTTCTTTCTGATTTTGAAGGAAGTATGCACATGTATACTGCAAAACAAATAGAAAAATACTGTCTACATTTGGTTTCGAGAGTCCAAACTCCACTCCTTCCTTTCCATCCTTTTATCTAAAGTTTCTATCTGATTTTGAAGGAAATTTGCACACGTATACTTTAAAACATACATAACAATTGTGTTTAAATTAGGTTGCAGAAGCCCAGCCCCTCTTCCCTTCTACCCCCACCCCTTCTAATTTCCAATGTTCTTTATAGATACCAACAGTTTTATCAGATTTCCATGGAACACTGCACATATATACTTAAGAACAAAGAGAAACATAGTGTCTACATTCTGTTTACAAAACTCCCCTACCACTCACTCCCTTACCCCATTGAATTTTTGCAAATGTTCTTTACTCAAAGCTTTAGTTTTTATCTGGTTTCGATGGAAATTTGCACATGTATACTTTAAAACAAAGAGAAAAATACTGCCCACACTAGTATTAAAAAAACCAAACTACTCTTCGTCTCTACACACCTTAACTGTTTTGTATACATACCTACAGGTTTATCTGATATAAATAGAAATTTACACGCGTATACCTTAAATCAATCAGAAAAGGCAGCCTACGTTTGGTATACAAAAAGCCCAATGCCTTTTTCCCTTTACCCTCACCCCTTTTAATTTCCAATGTTCTTTCCAAAAATCCACAGTTTTAAATCCCGTCAAAATCAATTAAGATATTTTTAAGTCATGGCATAATATTTATAAAATAAATGTGTCATAATGTCTCAACATGTACTTCAGATTTCAACTTGGATCCCAAGCTTTCGCGTTGTGAAGACCAATTAAAAATCTGTATTTTCTGTGTTATGCCGGAGCAAACAGATATATTCTAGAGACAGATTTCTGTATGTGGTATGTGTTAATGCCCAGATGTTACATGTTTCGGTTATCGACCAGCAGCTTTAACAGATGTTATGATACGATCGAAACATAGCCTGGACCAAAATGTAAACTGACATTCCTTAGCACAACAACCAATTCACCCCGATCTGGAAGCTGTTGTGGTATATAAAGACAGAAATATTCTATGAAAGCAAGCGCTTTAATCCCTGAGCTACCAGGAAGTTCGCAAAATCGGAACTGCTTCGGCATATTTAAAATACAAAACAAACTATAATACCACTAAAAATTTAAAAATAAAATAATTGTTTAAAAAACATAAAAACCGTCTTTTTTTTTTTTTTTTTTTTTTTTTTTTTTTTTTTTTTTAAAAAAAAGCACTAAAAATTTAAAATAACTTTATTTCTTGCTTAGGAGAACGTAAATCTAAATGGACAATATTTTACATTACTGTCATTTAAATTTTTATATTAATCAGTAATTTTTTGAGTCGGTGCAGCGAAAGCAAGAAAAACTAAAAGATAAACAATAAGGAATAACAATAATACATAAAAATCATGTTACTGCTTACCTACAATTAATGCTAGAAACATATTTCAACAAAACTGAAACATACAGATGATACACCGATATTATTCTAACTGTAAATCGTTTACTGCGTGATGCAGCCTACCGACTGACACTGTAGCGCCAGAGATATACCTGGATGACCAATAAGGCCGAGCCACAGATTAAAATACTGTTAATTTGTTTCCCTAAGCTGTCTCCCGCAATAACACTATCTGCCTCACGACATGCTGTAAAATATTGTGAATTTTAGTTCGTACTCCCCGTTTCGCCTCTTAACACCAAAAACAGTTCAGTAATTCGATCTTCGTGATGTGACAGCTGGCACCGACTCCAAAAAATAACTAGTTAATGTAAAAATTTCAATGACAGTAATGTGAAATATTAACCATTTAGATTTACTTTCTCCTAAGCAAGGAATAAAGTTATTTTAAAATTTTTAGTGCTTTTTTTTAAGGCGGTTTTTATTTTTTTTAAACAATTATTCTATTGGTGTATTTAGTGCACGGCGCAATGTTTGGAGATTTCGTAAGGGAACATAGGGTTCGTCCACACGTGAGGTGTTTTTCCGCAATTCCAGACCCCCCCCCCCCCTTAAGTGGTGAGACTTTTTTTTTTTTAAAAAAAAGCCCTACAATCCTTTGATAATTTCAAAACCTCACGTGAGATTTTCCGTTGACCCTCCCCTTGGCCCTGGTGAAACATCGTGAGATCTGGTCGGACCCCCCCCCCCTACTAAAATGACGTGAGATTTCGCCGGACTCCCCTCCCCCTATTTCATCTCACGTACTTAATGGACGCCCCCATATGACCTAGTGGAAGAAGTGGAAGAACTGTCAGTCGGGTTGGACAACTTCGAGAAATTTGAGAAAATGTATATACAGCAATAAGTTGCAATATGATGGGCCTTTCATCTTTGAGCAGTTAAAGGGAGAGTATGTTGAGCGCTAATGACCTCGCTGTCGTCACGCCCTAAAGCCATGTATATTGAGACGGAGCAGACCGAAGAAGGAGTGAAATATCGATTTTCTTGGTAGCTGAATCCGTTGATCACTTTATGGGGAATAAGTGAAGTTCAGCCGAGTGTTGTTTCGTGTGTTAGTCTTTCTAAATTTATGAGGATTCAGAATATTGTCTTTTGTGTATAAAACTGTAGCAACTTTTAGTGTGTAGTCGAGGGCCAGTTCAGCAGTATTTAGATTCGATTCAGCAGAGCTTTATCTCAGTTTTAAATAGTGTCCGTTTCACAACCAGGGCAAGTTAGGATAGAAAAGATTGAAGGACTGCTTGATGTTTAATATAAGAAAGCGAGGAAGAGACATTGGCTATTCAGAGAAATGAAGACAGTAAGATGTGTGAAGAAGGATTTAATGGTTAAAGACGAGTGTGAGTGTTGTACAACTCCTATGAAACTACGAATGGAGGGATATTTAGTGCTTTATCATTTAATGTGTATGTTTATTAGAGAACTTCTTAGGAGTGTTTACATAACGGGCAGATGGTATGTTGAATCGAACATCTGTGGTCAGCAACTGGCAGAAAATTTCGAAAGTAGTGTAATTTTAACTTTATTTTTTTTTGAGTTTCAGAAAACTGAAGTTGCCTGAAGTCTCTGTTGAATGCAGTAGCCGATTGTATAACACTACTACCCTTGTAACTACCCTACCATCACTAAGCAATTCCGTTCAGCTTGCAAATTAATAAAGGGGTGTTGCAGTTCATAATTTTATGAAAATTGATGGAATCTCTCAGATTTCATAAAATGTGTAGAAATACTAACCGAAAAATACTTCTGTCTATAGCTTTGGGCTAAATTACACTTTTTTTTCCCTACTTATGGCTTTACGCCTTGTCGACGTCGAGGTCATTAGAGGCAGAATGGGACTAGGGACAAGGAACGGGAAGGAATTCTGCCTTGGCCTTTTGAAGGAAACATCCCGGCATTCGCCTGGAGTGATTTGGGGAAACAATGCAAAGCCAAAATCTGGATGCCTCGACAGGGATTCGAACCGCGATCCTCCCGCATGCGAGGCCGGAACGTTAACCGCTCACCTAGCACTCTCGGTAGAATTACACGGTAAGCCTCGCATGTCATTCATCAAAAATGCTTACAAGTATTATACACGTGGGAAGAGATGAAAATGTACAAGCACTCCTCAATGAAAATCAGTTTCGATTTAGAAGAGTAACTAGGGAAGCAATACTGTTACAAAAAATCATCCTAGAAAAAAAGGGTGAACAACAACAAAAGCACATACATAGCTTTTGTTGACATACGTTAGTGAAAGCAATCTATTGTATTGGGTGGTGTTAATTATTTCACACATTAAGAGAATAAGTATAGAGACAGAAAATGTGGAGTTTGTAGTAAGAGGAAGTGGTAGTAGTGAAATGTGGATGTGTAAGTTGTATAGAATTATTGTATAGATGGATATTACTGTTAAATTAGACTGTTGCATTTTCATTACTTTACAGTTAGTCAGAAAATATATGGATTAGTAAATAATATCTTCAATGGTGAAGCAGTTTTATGCTTTCGGTGATTTGCCAGCTTGAAGTAAAAATGATTGTTCTGGAAGGGTCAGAACTGTTTAGCCATCGTCAGTTCAATTTTTTGTTACAGACCAATGAAACACTTTCACTCGTGAAAAGTTCTTTGTAATCGTCTAACTGCATGGTTTTTCAGTTGTATTTTAAAAAAAATTGAAATGCAATTTTTATACATAATTATTAATAGCAGAATATGGTTCTACTTGGCTGCGTATAAAAATATGGCCGCAAGTGCTTTTAATTAAAGTTTCAATTTTTTTCAAAAACTTCGTTCACTTGTTTTTTAATAAATTATAATTTATTTCGAAGAGAGACATCTAAAGAACATAAAAAGTTTAGGTTGCCTATGAAAATGTGGACGCAAGTGATTAAAGGATTTAAAAGCGTGAGAGATTTAGCGCACCATACCCTCGGTCTTACATATCTTTAACAGCTGAGAATCCCTAGTTTCGTCCACTTTTTGCCATTACAATTTCAGTTATTAAACCCGACGCTCTCTACGCCACAGAAACACTAAATCGTAAGAGCGACATCGAGAACATTCAGAAAGAAGAACGGAAGAATCATCAAGAAAAATTATAGGACCAACCAAAACCGAAGAAGGCTACAGACTAAAGTCAAACAAAACAGTAGAGTCCCACTCAAACATAGGATGCCAGATCATAGATTAACTAAGTAGATATTCGATATCATGCAACCATTGAAAATCCTAACACTGGTTCGATCAAGTAAGACAAGTAGAAAAAGCAAAATCTTCCAACAACTGGGTACTCTTGTCAGAAATCAAAGCCAAGAAGATCGGCGCAAATTGGACAGAAGAGAGAAAACTTGCCGTCAGTAAACGGATGCGAGAATACTGGAATGGCAAAAGAAACTCAGACAGAAAATAATTACGTTTTGCCTGATATTTATAGGTCTGTTTGAATAAATAATAAATAAATTATTTTTATTATTATCGTATGCCAAATACAAACAATAAAACATGTTAATCAGATAACAATATCTTGAGATTCAAGCCATCTTTTGGCAGCTTAACTTTTTTTAAGTGAACGATTTTTATTTTTTTTACTTTTTTTGAAATTTTAATTAAAAATACTTGCGTCCATATTAAGCCACGTTCCCACGATCTCTTGTAACGGAGGCGAGACGGGACGGGACCTCGTTAGCCGAAGTGTAGGAACGAGTGCACGCCCTTGCTTACGTCGCCGCCACCTCCCCACCTCGTTGCCTAGTGTCGTTTGGCACAGAGCACTTTACAGCAACAGAAGGGGTGCGCACCTCTGCTGCAAACCGATGACAACAGCGCACCACTACACACGCCTGTGATGTTTACCGACACAGAGTGGGTAGCTGTGTCTCATCTCCGCTAGCAGAGGCGGCCCTGTTCCCATGGCGTGTTGTTGAGTATTAGTCCCGTCCCGTCTCGCCTTCATTACAAGGGATCGTGGGAACGCGGCTTTATGACAGGCAGCCCGGTAGAACCGAATTCTGCTATTATTAACTATCCATAAAAATTGTATGTCAATTAAATAAACATATGGACATAGAATTCATGCAGCCGGATTTCGGACTATAAGGATGTTCCTGAGTAGTGTTGTAAAAAAAACGGTTTTTTTCTGGCTTGAAAAAAAAAAACATGAAAAAAACTTTGAAAAAAACACGTTTTTTTTCACAACTACTAAATCTCAAATTTGTAAGGCAGTTATCGTTTAAAATGACTTTTAGAGTTTATTCTAAGTACTTATCTTAGTTTAAAATCTACTATATTTTTCTGGTTCAGTAGGAAAAAAAAAAAAATTATTAAAATATTGGCAAAATTGACTGAAATTTTCTTTATGAACGGGGATTTCCCGAAGAGACTAGGTTGCGCGAGAAGGAATCCCCATTTCCCATTGTTTGGATTGATACTTGCTATTTGAAATAGTGCTGCCAGCCCTAAAAAATTACCTACAGATATTTAAAAAAAATTAGGAATTTAAAATTTATCCACGGTTTTTTGCCTCTTTTTATTACTTATTGGGTTTTCCTTATATTCGTATACTTGTTAACTCTCAGAGTATAGTGGTACTGACTCATGAAATTGTCAGTAAGGGAGCGTGCATAAACCACATAGCTCCATTTTGGCCTCCTGTGAACCCCCCCCTCCTCCCCCACGTAGCCCTACGTGGCTTTTGCCACCCCCCCCCCTCCCCCCCCCCCACCGCTCACGAAGCACGTAGCTTTCTTCCGTTTTGATTCCAGAAGACATTTTGTACTGTTTTCTCTTGTCAGGCTATTGTAAATTACATACGGATATAATTAACTGAGGGAAATAAATACTCACATGCTGTTGTGAGTTCAGTTCCTCATTTTAACTGTGAAAAATGTTACGAAAGGAAAGTTACGTGGCCTGGCTCGGAACCCCCCCTCCCCTCTCCCCACGTAGCCCAGCGTAGCCTTCCAGCTAACCCCACCCCCCTCTGGACCGAGCCACGTAGTTTGTGAACGGTCCCTAATTATGAATCGTTTCCTTGCAACCGTTGGTGAAAACAAACGATTGAAAAGAAGTAAAGCTCCTATTTTGTATGATAATAGATTTTAATTCAAACTTAAAAGACCGTAATACAGAACTATCTTTAAGCACAGTGTGTACTTTTCTCACAATTTAAAATTGCAATATCAAAATCTTTTGCGTACAATACAAGAACAACCAGTAAAAGAAAATTTAACTATTTCTGAAGTTATGGATCTAGAGGAGACAGAAGAAGAGACAGAAAATTCCGACACCGACCGAACTAGTGTTAGTAGTGCTGATACTAGTGAATGTGGTACTGACAGAGGATGAATAAAATTATGTTACCTATATAGATACACTTATGAATCATTATGTGAGAAATTATATGATTCAGTAAGACTTAAAACGGAAGTGTAAAATGGAAGTTCCTTAAATAAAACTAATAATTTATCAAATATATTGTTTTCTGAAAAAAAAAAATTAGAAAAAAAAACACGGGTGCTAGGTTTTTTTTTCACAAAGCTGAAAAAAAAACGTTTTTTTTTTTTCAGTTTGCAACACTATTCCTGAGATAACTGTAGCTGTTGTGGGTACTTGCCGAGCAGCGAGGCGAACACCATGACGAAGCAGGTGCCCAGGTAGACGTCGATGGACTTGACGTAGGAGATCTTGGGCAGCGCCGCGTTGGTGGACGACATGAGCGTGGTCATGGTGAGCACAGTGGTGACGCCCAGGGCGACGCGAGCCGGCGTCGCGTTCCTGTTCAGCCAGAAGCTGACCCACGAGATGATCACGATCAGGCCCGACGGGATGTAGATCTGGATGAGGTAGTAGCCCATGGAGCGCACGAACTGAATCTCGCACGCCAGGCGCGAGTAGTTTCCTGGGGACACGAGGACCACCGTCAGATCACGCTCTCACAGTGCTTCCATCTCAGATGCAGTTTCTTCCGACGGTTCACTAACTAGCAGCAGCTGTGACTACTATCAACTTCAGACACCTACCCAACATAACTAGTCTTACAAGGGAACCGCACGAAAAATGCTTAGAATAACAAACGACCAAAAACAAAATAGTGGTGTGTGTCATTTCCACACAAAAATTACATTCTACCTCAAGCGACATTTTAATAGAGAGAAACAAAGAAACGAGATATCAATACCATAAGAAGGAAATTAGGGGTCATCCATAAATTACGTGAGGTGTTTTTTCCAGATTTCCGCCCCCCTCCCCCCCCCACTCCTGGTGAGATTTCGTGAGATCTGGCCGGACCCCCCCCCTCTAGTGAGATCTGGTCCATGAGAACAGTCCCCCCCCCTAGAAATCGCCCTCGCAACTTTTTGAAACCTTCCAAAATCCAGTTACACCCCCACTTTTCGCCGAAATTCCTCCCTAAAATCGACTTTCACGCAATTTCTAGTTTTTTTTTATATAGTCCACAATTTTTTCACAAAACCTCACGTGAGATTTCCGTAGACCTCCCCCCCCCCCTTTGGTGAGTTTTTGTGAGATTACGCCGGACCCCTCCCCCCCCTATTTCACCTCACGTAATTTATGGATGCCCCCTTATACGTATTTCAATGACGTGGGAGTATCATTACATTTTCAATTAACAGTGCCAAAAACTCTCAGCTTAAAATACTTAATATAGCGCAAAACACTCCTATACAGCAGTACCACACATCGGATAGAGCATATATTAGTCCTCAAAGTGCAGATGCGGGATTTCGATGAAGTGGTTAAAACAAAGTGGATGAGAACAATGTGCACACCACACTAAAGCCACGTTATCACATTCCCAATCACTTTCGTGTACACGAGGTCCAGAATCAAAAGCCACACTAATTACATTTTCAGATGATGATGTTGGTATGTCAATGTCATAACCTGGCTTTCGCCAAACATGCGAAAGTGATTTGCAATGTGATATAGTGGCTTTAGTGCGGTGTGTCAATTATTATCTTCCACTTTGTTTGAACCATTTCATCAAAATCCCGCATGTGCACTTTGAGGACTAATATGAGCACTATCAGGTGTGTGGTACTGCTGTATATGCGTGTTTTGCGCTATATTAAGTATTTTAAGCAGAGAGGTTTTGGCATCGTTGATTGAAAATGTAATGACACTCTGACGTCATTGAGTTACGTATCTTTTCCTTCATATGGTATTAATATCTTGTTACTTTCTTTCTCTCTATTAAAATGTTACTTGAGGTAGCATGCACGTTTTGCGTGGAAATGACACACAACAGTGTTTTGTTTATGATCACTTGTTATTCTAAGCTTGTTTTCGTGCAGGTCAAAAGTGTCAAAGATGTCCTTTGTTAGAACTTCACAATACAAAGAAACACTACTCCTGAGGTTGACATCATTCTTTGTCACATAGGGATATTAAAATGTGAAATTTTTGCTTACGGTAGTGGCTATATCAGTATCAATTTTAAAATGTAAATCTGCTTCAAACCTGTAACAGGGCGAACCTCGGAACATAAAACTGCGTCTCTTACTGGCAACATTGCGACGGGAAATATATATATATATATATTTATCTGCTTAACGTCTCTCTAACAGCGAGGTCTTTAGAGACGGGAAAGGGTGGCGAAGGAATTCGGCCTTGGCCTTTTGAAGGAAGCATTCCTTCATTTGCATGGAGTGATTTGGGAAACCATGGAAAACCCAAATCTTGATGCCCGGACGGGGATTCGAACCGCCGTCCTCCCGAATGCGAGGCCAGAACGCTAGCCGTTACACCACCACGCTCGGTGGGAAATATTAAAGTGGTGGCTGAAGAGGGTCATGGGAGTATATGTTGTATATTGGTGATGAGGCATGGAAAGATATTCGAGTAAGAATTAAAAATAATGCATGGAAGGGTGGTATAGATGGCCCTGGTCACAAGCTGGCACTCTATTTCAGGTACAAGAGTGTAGGAAGATTCTCTTTTTTAGGTAAGGGGGTCAGGGATTGGAATAAGTTACCGAGAGAAAGGGTGAATAATTTACCAAAAACGTTGAAAGGATTTAAAGTTGAAATTTGTAGAGGTCAAATGTAGGTGGGTACAGAAAAGGGGGAAAACGGGTGTGTAGGGGAATTGCCAGCGAAGCGTGCGTTCCATTTGCAATTAAATTAAATTAAGATATTTATCTCGTTAATACCTGCTTGTGGCAAAAGTAGTTGCCTGTACCAAAATATCGGAAGAAACGACATCGAAGATCGGCGAAACTCGGCAAATTGACAATAACTTAACTCTATGTGTAGCTTAGATAAGGCACTAATTAGCAAGATTAAGGAAAATAATGAGGCTCTAACAGTCTCAACGGCAGTGAACACTCGATTAGTAGAACACCAGGTGAAAACTTTTGGATATTCTGTTTTCAAATATCAAAAAATTTGCTTTTATCTTGTGCTGTCTCTAATTGAATGTCTGCCGTCATCTTTGCAGCTAATTATCTTCAAATGTTACAAACCATCAAAACCAGAACTGAGAACTGCAGAAAATATCACACGAGAGAAGACACCAAACTGCTAAATTCAGTTTCGTTTTAAGTGGTTGCTGTGGTACATCATTACATATGTTAAATTATTCCGCAATAATTTAATATCGAAGATATTGACTCAAAGGAGACTGTTAATATACTTTACCACTGAGAATTTCTGGAATTGACGGTCATGTCACTTTTTGTGCTGTAATGTGTAACTATTACGTTGTTTAACTATAATATCTATTTTTTAGAATAAGATTACTAAACCTCTGTTGGACAGAGATGAATACTAGTGACCTCTGTGGGTGTCTAATTGCATTGAGATGATACGGTAATAATGAAGTGGGCAAATCATTTTTTCCAATAGCATAATACGCCATGATGTTGAACAGTTCACTAATGAGTTCTGATTTAATACTATGGCATACAGTAGACCTAACAGCTCGAATTAAAGTCGATGAGGTAGGCTCTATTGGTTTAAATACATATAGTTTAAAAGGAGAAAACACTATGAAATAATTTCAACTTTTTTTGTTTTTGTTTTAAATGCTTTCTGCATTGAAACTGTGAGAGATGGGAGATAGTAGGAAGAAACACACAATACAAGCAATTTTGTTTCTTCATGTGTATATGCTACATGAAGTACCACAGCGTAAAATGATAGATACGATTTCTGTCTATCATGTGACTCCAAATTCAGCAACAGTAAAGTTTGTAATCTTTAATTTCAAGGAATTACTTGAAGTAATCCTGACATCAATTTTAACTGAAAATATCTTTTCATTTCGTCATCTGGGACTATACCAGGAAAACTTTATTCAGAATATTAATTAATTGGAAATTCGTGGACGGAAATGAGACATTGCGTATTTCTTAAAATTAGTAAATCTTAACAATTTTCGCTGTATTATACATTAATTGCACCCGTTAGAATATAATATAATAACTATTTAAAAAAGTCCATTTTTTCAGTAGCATAATTTGCGTTTCAGATGGAAGTTATTATTTTTTAAATCATAAATTCATCGTTTGCATGTCAAATGAAAATCAGATAAACGATTTTCGCTTGCAGTTCTCTATTCTGGAATGAGGCAAACGAGAAAAAGTTTGTGAATCAAGTATAGCGTGAAAATACTAAAATTACATGCATTAAATCAAATACAGAAAAGTAATTTTCTATTTTTAAATATATAAGCGGCTTTTTTATTCAAGAAAATGCAATCATTTCTTTGAAATAAATTTCGAAAAAGTTGAAATCTAAAAAAAAAGAAAAAAGAATAAAAAAAAAAAGAGATTTGATTTGTCACTGCAAATACGTTTTGATGAAATATCTTCAAAGGGAAAACTAATTTACTCGACCATGTTAAAGTAAAATAAAACTTTTTAGTTACATAGGGCAAATAAGAAATTTCTATACTAAAATTACAGACTGGATCCTTAGGTAACATAAACTTTTTCCCCTACTTGGATTCCATTATCAATTTGCATTATTCTAGACTAAAATTTTGTAGACAATATTTGATGTGTATCTTTTTTTTTCTTCTTGGGAGCACTAAAATATTTAAGAAATTGAAAGTTATCTTGGCAGTAAGTACAGGGCGTGCGCCGGGAAACGCTACCCACTGTTAGCGCTACAAGGAAGAAACTGCTCCCGGCGAGCGAGCGGTCAGCTTCCGGCATTGTACGACCGTCGGCCGCGGACTATTTCATAATAATTACGCTTCATAAACTTGTATGTGCTAAGCATTTAAATGTGACGTCAGTTGCGGATCAACAGTGCCATCGTGGACACCCTGCAGGTACCAGTTGCAAAATCTAATCCTAGGCCCCTGGTCTATTTCTGTAATTTTATGCACCACAATTGTTTTGTACGGCTTTAAGTGAACTAGCTTGTTACTTTCCAAGCTGACGTCTTAGATACGCCTGCCTGCTGCCCTAACTGACTTAATGATTTTTTGGGTGACTGTTCTAGTCGAAAAGCGATATCGTCAATTTTCTCCTCTGTGAGAATACGGTTGACCGACAGTCTCTTTTTGTTAAAAAATGAACCCGTTTCTCTTACTTTTTTAACCAGACGCAGAATTGTTGATTTAGCTGGCAGTAAAGCGCCAAGATATTCGCGACGAAATTTACTGCGACACTTTTTAAACGACTTCTTGTTCACATATGTATCGTAGAGAAATATTCTTTGTTGCAAACTGTAACGTACCATAATTTTACTCACACTCAAACACAGTACAGATTAGTAAGAGTATGAAGCCCCCAACCAGCCAAACCGCAAAGAAACGTTTATTCACAACACTGATTAATAAGTCACAAACTAGCTACAGTGCGGTGATTCACGGCGCCGTGTGGCGGGAGTTGCTGGCACTACTATCCCAGCAAGTTGCCGACGGCAACAGACTGGGAGGGTAGCGTTTCCCAGCGAACGCCCTGTATTAGCGAAGCTTACTATCTTAAAAAATGTAATATATGTCATTTTGAGATCAATACGAATTTCATTTTGAAGGGACAGATTTTTGCAACAAAGTTCTTTGAAGAGATGTTACACTAGATATTGGAGAATCTTTGATATGTTGGCACAATGAACAGTGCCGGGGGTAGCAGCATATTTTGCAAGAATAAAATCTTCAAAGTATGCTGGTACAGTACGGAAGATATTAAAACTGTGTTTGCAGTCACATTATTACTAGAAGCTCTGAATAGAGCGATGTATTTAGTTACAAATAATACTTCTTTTAGTCTACTATGCTGCTAAAAAAATATTTAACATGCTGATTACTCACCAACAGACCGACAATTCCAAAGAACTGAGATTACTTGAGCGGACATTGCCAGGAATTGGTAAATAAGTACATGGTTTGTTTCTGTTGAATATGAATTGTCTGTTTGTTACACAAGATTTGTATTGAATTTTTGGCGTCATCTTGTGACAGACGGATAGCTAAAGAATTTAATTCTTGCCTGTTAATTACCACGTAAACCTTACTGAAGCTTTGCTTACTTTGGGGAAGACAATTATAAATTTGTCTTAACATATTAGATATTAGAGCAGGACAGAATTTCTAAATTAAAGCTACTTGAATAAGGTTCGTGTGCTACTGATATGCGTGATAATTTGTTAAACTGTGAGTGCAAAAGAATAATTTTAATATCTATTAAAGTTAACTGGAATCAGTTCATCATGAAACGTACTACATGTACAAATGACGAAAGGAAACATTAAAATACTAAAACAATAATCGCCATAAATGCAATACTTTTTATTTTGCTTGAAGTTACTTGGTAAAATTGAAGTTATTCTGTTCCACTGTGGATCAAGGTTTAAGTCATTTGCTACACTAATTGACCGCATTGTTTGTGCCTATACGATATTATTTGTTAGAGACAGATAAAAGTTACTCTCCAAAAATATTATGCAGATGCACGCTTCGGAATAAATTCATTGGTCATTTTAAACATCAATGCCACGTGTGAGCGATTTGTAACCAGACCACTATGCAGAACACATTTTCGGTTGATTCCACAGCATATTACGCTTTCTTTATTTTTACTTCTTGAGATCCAAAAATCTTTCAATTTTAAATCTTAAGCAGCTAACCTACAAATCATGAACATGTAATTATTGACGTGATTTCTTAGTTGGAGCATTGTTTCCAAATATTTTGTGAATTTGAAATATTTTGTTGATCCCGCAATTTCAGTTCGGAAAGCGGACACATATGAAACCTTTCATAAACACTTTCAGAATCCAATAGAAGTAACTTCGAAGAAAATAAATGTAAGGTTAACTATGATATAAAAGTAATAGAAATCATTAAAAATGCAGAATTTACTTAAAACTGAAACTCATTTCATTTAAATGTTTAGCGTATATATTTCGTATTGCCCTCAGAATTTTTACTTAACAATAAAGTCAGGAAATCTGAAAAATTTCAAATGTGAAGCCTGGTATGCTAAAATTTTCACCAAACTAAGTACAATCATATTATATTAATTTCTTTGCTATTAGTGTTCCATATTAATATCTATGGCAGAAATAATACTTTAGGTAAATCATATTTAAGTTAAATGTTATAATTAAGTTAAATGTTCCAAAAATGTGGAAGGAAATTATTAATTCTCATGTTCTGTATGTGCTAAACCGAAGATGTTGTAGTGTGAAACTTCTTTTGAAGTTAAAATGAATATAGAAATACAAGGTATACACAGTATTTTACTGAATTTTTGTTTTCATGGGAAACATTCATGACGCAATGTCGACTTGACGAGCGTTACCGAGAATTTCGTATTAACAAAGGATTATATAATCCAAATTAGACTGGAATATAAATCACGACTTATGGAGAAAAATAATGACGTGATGATAATAAATACTCGTACATTCCAATGTATGTTGTGTGCTTAGCTAAGATAAAAAAGTATCAAAAAACTCAACTAGACAGTCATATGGCATATAAATCAGGTTTCTTACATTGAAATTATTCATACAATTTTAGCATCATTTCCGTCAGTGGTTTTCATTATCTTACACTATGCCACCCCAAACAGGCTTTAATAGTGTGAAATTGGCTATAGTTTAAAGCTATTGACGTTTGCATAGAATATTTTGTGCTGCGTAATGCCGAGAAATATTTTCTCAACTTATGACATTATGCCAAATGCAAAACCTTTGATTTTAAATTTTGTTTTCATCATCGGAAAATAAAAATGGAGCACAGTTTGAAAGCGTCGTTGCAACAGAAAGTCTTAGTTATTTCATTTATTCAGTTTTCTCTTCGTCAGGTTAGTCAATTCTTTCCACGGGCAAGGATTGAAAGAATGAAAAAAGAAAAGTAATTTATAAACAATTTACTGTGAACTGTCTTGCTAAGAACATGTTTCGATTGTACTTATTTTGATTATTTTTCAATTTTTCAACGCAAGCAATAACACCAGCAAATTTCTTTGGGGATAAGATCTGTAAGATTTAAAGTTGGCGATTTTTAATCTTCGAGGCACTTCAGCCAGTTATTGAATGTCTAAAACAATTAAAAATTTGGTTTCACGCAACATTTGCTGTTTGTCCCTCAATCACTTGATTCATCTAGTTGATGTAATCCATCTCAGTTTCAACAAGAAAGAAAAATCCAGCAATGGATTTACAACAAATTGATCGTATTATTTAACTCGACTTAAAGCTATGTGAATTGAGCTTAGTACTCGTCTTCTATGGGATAGGAGTAATGTAACTTCTCATATGTTTTTGGGAAGTTAACAATAACGGTTTACTAATATTCTTCATCTTTAAATCATGGAGGCCACAGGAAAGCTGGTAGCCTTAAAATAGTCTAGACAAGTAAGCTCCTTGTGAGTCCTTAATATCATTTACAAGTACTCATGGAAACGACTGTGGCGTTTTTGTTTTTTGTATTTTTTTAAATACGTGTTTAGTGTATGAGAGTAAGAAATCAAGAGGATTTTAAAACACGGCATATTTATTCAGAATGTAAAACGGATAAGAAATATCTTAATTTTTAGAAAATTAATAGTGAAAAATATGATATATTGAAGGAAATAAGCACCTCAAAATCTTCGAGAGCTACATTTCTAGTTTAACTGAGTGATATGCAAACCGGCGTGTCAATGTAAGCATTTTGCACCAGTATGTCAAGTCTTCAATCCAGTATCACCATTTTGTGATTATGGTTTAGTTTTCATCTTGTTCAGCGCCCATTTTTTACGTATGGCGAATGACTTCTGTTGTAAGAAATGTCCTCGACTTGCCACTTGGAGTTGTATGCCTCTGGGCCTAAGAGTTACTGGCGTAATCCTACTGCAACAAATAGGATGCTCGGGTGGGCGTCATTGTGTTTAATTGCGCAGTAGAGATACGCCCAGGTGAAATTGCGAGGCGTAATTAAAGGCAAGTGACTGAATGCCAACTGCTCTTCCACGAGCGACTTGTCCGCGCTTTATTGCGTTCGATTCAGGGGGGTCTAAGTTATGTTACTGGGACCTCCATTGGAGAAGACGGTTTTTGGGTACATTGCCATGTCCCTAAGGAGAAGACTAAATTCTGCATTAATAAAAGTGTTTGAAAATTAAGGTGTTCATTCAATGTCATAAAGCCACATCATTCCATGATGTTATTGGCTGATGCTGACGATATATCTATATCTCAAAGAGATAAATGGTGTCAGGTTACAGTATCAAGGCCCACCTATTTTTTTTATTATTTAGTTAACTAGTGTGAATTTTTTTGCGTATCGTCACTGGTCTAGAATAGTTCCAGTTTTTAGGATGAAAGGTTATGACAGGTTGACCTGATTTGACCAAATATAATCTTGACCTGTCTTTAACGGTGAATAAAATCTCTTGAAGAACTCAGAAGCATTAATAGATGTATTAAACACGAATAGGGACGATAACGCAATTGTATAATTGTTTCAAGGGTCATAGACTCGAAATTGCTTAAATACAAACTGGACTTGTATTTGACCTTAAAGTTCATTCTGCAAAATTTTTTAAAAAAATCCTGTTTGATTCGAAAGCATTTTTTTTTTTTTTTTTTTTTTTTTTTTTGTTGAGACAGGAAAAACACCCATAATGTAATCATTGGTCATATCATCTGCAACGGCCAGATATATTGATACAAATTCCATATTTATTAAACAGTTGACCAACTCCGAAGAAATGAGTTTCCAGAATACTCGATTCAGTAACATATTTGGTCTGATGTCCACTTAAAATAGCCTAAAACTTACGTACTATGAACATGAACAAAGACTATTAACGAAAGTGGTCAGTAAAATACCTAAAAAAAAACGTAATGCATAAACTTTGGTTAAACAACAACATTAGTGAAAGTTTTAACTAAGTTGAAATTTATCATAAGCCTGAATTACAATTGGCATTCGTGATTACAGTAGAGATCGTGAGTAATTCAATTTTCTAAAGTTGCTTTCATTAGCAACGTGTTACTGAAAAGCAGATCCACGTTCTTTCAGCCGCAAAATTTATCAAAATTTTTTTTAACCATGAAACGCTACGGGAAGCAAACTTAATGAATGTATTATGGCAATAAGTTTGGTAGCAGTTGCTTAGCTATTAAATTGTGGACATAACCACGAATTTTTTTAATGTTATCTCTGGTCGCTGTTTTGCGAGCGAAGGCTGACACGTGACACCGTTCTCCAGCCAATAGCTATCGAGGGGAGTGATTGAGTGAGCTTACTAAATTATATAGAAGAATGTAACACTTCTTATCGCTTCAAGATGTATTTAAGCGATATCGATCGCAGCAGATCGATATACGCGTATACTAATTTGGGTCGACGAGAGTAGAGTCTTTGTCCTACCGCGCCGCGAAATGTACGCGTGTGTAGCGGGAACTGTTTTCTACGAAATTGTGTAGTAATAAAGTATTGTATGGTGCAATGTGTGGACTCGTCAATGCGCAACTGTAAGCTAATGTCGGTCATCCGCGTCGTGTCGCTGAAATAGAAACTGTGAGTGATGTGAACATGAAATTATCATCACGTGTGAGGAACTGCATTGTTGTGACTGTCTAGAGCTGTTACAAACTGATTAATTTTCAGAACTGAACTAAACGTGGCTAATTCGTATGTATATTTCCCACTTGGTTAAAGAATCTGCAGTCCTCGGATGTATCTAAGTATTTTTGATGTGCTAGAAGGTACTGTAAATATCAGCCGGTAGTTGGACTATGTTTTGTTTTTGACTTACTAACGGGTGTGAATAAACAAAAAACAAAAAGTTTTCTATAATCACTACACTGAGGCAACCGTATTCTTTTTTACTTTGAGATAGAAGTTCCGATTGCTCAGAGGCAGAAGTAATAAGACTAGATAGCTTTAAATGTGTGGTCATTAAATGTCAACATGGTTTAATTTCCATAACTGATGCCTATCAGAGTATTATAATTTAATTAATTTTACATAATATTCTGAAAAGGTAAACACGAAAATATGTTTTAGTAGTGTTTATCTGATGAGGTAATCTCGATCAGATCGAAGGACTCTCACTTCAAAAAGGAATTTCACTATCAGACATATTGGCTTAAAAGATGAAGGCCGAAGGTTGATGGGACGTCATTAACTACTGAGAAGTCAAATGAATAATTCGTTTACGCAATGTTCGCGAAACCAGTAGTAGATGTTCTGTCTAAAGACTTTACTGTAGAAAGCAATGTAGAAATCCTGATTGTTGGAATTTTTTCGTGCACAGTAACATCTATGTACAAACAACCAAGTAGAAATTTTAATTTGGACTGTTACTATACATCTTGAACCTATGTGGACACTTATAAGGTCGGGGAAAAACTGGAGATTTCTGCAGGTTTAGGTGAAGTAGACCACCAGAAATCAGTATCATGTTTTATCAGTTGTAGATAGAATCGTAGGGACAATCCGGACATTATCTTTCCAAGTGAATATCTTTCTGAGTTGGAAAAGAATTTAAAAACTTCAAACCAGCATATTGCGTAAAGCCCTCCAAAACATTGTTAATGCAGTGGCCAACTGCGAACGTATAACAAAAAAGTACGATAATTTTACGGAATTTTCCGTGAATATCTGACGTAAATATGTCTCAAAGACCCACAAAACAGAACTACTTTCTGGATTCAATATTGATTCTGGGAATCTACTGAAGAAATACCAACAGATTCCTTAGTAAAAAGATGGTGCTTTTCTCTTAGGTACGAAACAGAACAGTAGTTGCAGTTGTACAGTACTCAGGAACCTCAATAACGATCTAAAGAAAGTAACTCCTATGCAGACAGCACACCAACTACGAACCTGGGAATAATCTAGAAGTTCCAAAATTTTCCCACTCATTTCACTTAGCTACCTGTTTCAAGTCTTGGAGTATTTTTCGAAGAACAGTAAGAATTTTTACCAAGAAGGTCAAGTAGTGGACAAATACCCAATCTCAATCAGTTAACAGACGACGGATTTGAAGAACACCAGATCAAAGGAAAGACATGAATTGAATTGACAGCCGACTGCGAGACGATTAACAACACAATATTCAGGAAGTTATTTGCTGAAACGAAAGTCGATCCATAGTTCATAGGACAATTCGTAATTACACTCCAGAGCTAAAAGTCCACTGGAGCGCCCAGAAAAATCCATAATGCCTCCTGGTCATACAACTTCTAGAAAAATGACAAGCTACAAAACGAGAGTTTTTATTAATGTAAATTCTGTCGCGTAATCAAAACGAGCCTAACTAACACCAGTACGACATCTTTCCTTTCTAACTGTTGATTAAATTTTGAATTTTCGTAATTAATTAAGTATTTTGAATAAGTTTTGATATCAGATTATATTAATATTGTTTATTGCTTCGGCTTTTCGAATATTTATTTATTTGTTTATTTCTCGTGTCCAGGACATAACAAGTTGAAAAAACAAATAACATTAATTAATTAATATTAAACTACAAACACAATTATATAGAATGTGACCAGAATTCCGCAATCTTGATGGCCTTCTCGTTTGCCATGTAAAGGTCGTCGATATTACAGGTTTCAGGGAGATTCCTGCATATCAGAAGATGTTGTGGGTTTTGAAGCTCACCACATTCACATAGATCGTTGTCATTAGTGTACCCTCATTTTTTAATATTATATTTACATCGGGACACTTCAGTTCTTAATCTGTTTAGAGCCTTCCATATAGCATAAATGGCTGATTACATCCCGCAGCCGGTGCCTCTTTGATGTTCCTCCACTGTTCTTCAGGCAACGAATTTCGCCATAGTTCTAGACGGCGCGCTCCAGTAGAAGATATTATGACTGTAGTTGATTGTACGAAGCTCTTCCTTGACTTCAGCCTTGTGGGTTGAGGTTCGTGTCCAAACAAAGGGTGTCTGGGGTCTGTTTCCTCTTCTCCCTCTCTGCAGCTGTTTTCCTATGAATGTCAGGTGGTGCTATACCCATGATTTGGTATATTTTACTAATAGGAGTTGGTTTTAGGCAACCTGTTACAATGCGACCAGTATCATTCAATGCTATATCAACCTGCTTAGCATGTGCAGAGTTTTGCCAAACTGGTGCTGAGTATTCTGCTGCAGAGAAACTAAGTGCCAGGGCAGATGTACGAAGCACATTTGGATGTGCTCCCCAGGAGGTACTTGTAAGTTTCCGGATGATGTTGTTCCGGGCAGATACCTTAAGTTTCAGATCCTCATAATGGGTTTTAAATGTGAGAGATCGATCAAGCTTTACTCCTAGATACTTAGGTGTATCGCAGTGTAGTAGTTGTTGCCCCCTCCAGTTGATGTTCAACTTCCTTCTGGCTTCTCTGTTTCTCAGATGGAATGCACAGACCTGTGTTTTTCCAGGGTTGGGCTTCAAGTGATTAGCATCATAATACTTGGCCATATCTTCAAGAGCTGTTGTCAGCTTCACCTCCACCGCCTCAAAGGTTGTGCCTTGAGCTGCAACTGCTGTGTCATCAGCATAAATGAATGCTCTTGTTCCAGGAATAATTGGTTGATCATTTTCGAATGACGATTATTCGATTTGCTCTTTGTATTGGTTTGGCTAACGCTTTTATGAAACATCTCTTCAGGCTTTTGAAATACTAAAGGACTAGTGCGCAAATTCCGCACTTCAGAGAAGGAGTACACGTAAATGTAAATGGTATGAACTGGCTTTTTATCGTGCTTTACCCTTACGAGTACACACGGATCAAGCTAACAGGTGGAACGGTGATCGGATGCTGCTTTGTGCTTTAGCTGGTAGTTAGAAACACAGCCGCGAAGATGGAGCCATAGACACAGATCAGGAACTGATCAGAGCTCCTCTGTACTAAACTAAAAAACGAATGATTTTCGGGTATATGTTTATATGGACTTTTTAAATTGTTTTGGTGTGCGCAACGCGTCCCCTAAGTCTGTAAACATATTTTTGAGACATCCATTGTACGATAGACTTCACAGTTGAATTGGCGTCTACTAGATGACCGGTGGATCAAACGTCGAACTTTCCAACTGCCTACTATACAGCATGATACGTGTTCAGAACACTTTACGCGCTTTATTACAAAACTATTACTGTTCACAGCAGACCATGGCCGTATTAACCCTGACCAATAGATCGCTCTGTCTTACTGAATTCAATCTTTTGTGATACATTCGCTAAATTCAAAGAAATAAAATCAGACATGCATAGTAAAATCTGAGTAATTTGTTTCACGATTGTTTTTCGATTGCAGGTTCAGCGAACATTATTCTTATTATGTTT
The DNA here is from genome assembly GCA_031002005.1 of Vandiemenella viatica. Lineage (NCBI taxonomy): Eukaryota > Metazoa > Arthropoda > Insecta > Orthoptera > Morabidae > Vandiemenella > Vandiemenella viatica. Next base: position 35,459,636 of record JARYHS010008074.1, on the reverse strand, counting down.
TCCAATGTAGATGAATGATATTACTGTTATCAACTAATTAATAAATGTTTAAACTTCGTCTCCTAATTTGAACTATTACGGGACATAGTAATTTGATATTCTTAAGTGTAGGGTCACTTCAATAAGGCACTGTGCTCAATAAAGATGGTTTAAAAAACTTTTATCTGAGCCTAATTTCAATGTTCGGAACTAAAATATTTTTCTTTCCCAACAAGGCTTTTTTCACAGCCGCTATTCTGTTTTTGACATCATTCTTACTTCGGCCATCAGTTGTAATTTTGCTTCCCAAATAACATAATTAATTTACTTCTTCTATTACAGCTATACTGTCATAAGTTTGTAAGTAGCTTCTTGTGTCTGAGGGTTTTAAACGGCCTCATGAAAAAACTACCGCAGTTATTTGTACGGAGTTTTCAAATTTTGATTGTCTAGGTTAAACTCTGCGAAAATATCTTATAACCCTATGTGGCCGACGAATGGAGCAAGAAATTATAATCATTTCGCCACAGGTCACTACGCATTTGAGAGAAACACTCCTTTTAAGAAATAGTAAAAAATGCTCATTTTACTGCTCTTTGGATTCTGTTTTATTATTTGATTTCGGCTATTTATTTATTTAGCTTTCTAAAATGTAGAACACTAAAATGAACGAAATACGCAAATCTAAGTGTTTATGGTCTAGGTTAAAGTCTGCGAAAATATCTTATGTCTCTATGTGGCCATCGAATGGAGTAAGAATTAAAAATAATTTCGTCACAGTTCACTACGCATTTGAGAAACAATCCTCTCAAGAAATAGTGAAAAATTGTAATATTACTGCTCTTTGGATTCTGTTTTATTATTTGACTTCGGCTATTTATTTATTCAGTTTTCTGAAATGTAGTGCACTGAAATGAGTGGAATACGTGAATCGAAGGTAATAAGCATAAGTAATATTTAACCTACTATAAACATCTTTGCGCTTGAAGAGATACTCGCCTAAGATGATTCTACTACTCTTTCGAACGTGTTTTTATTTTATTGACTTTGGTTATTTATTTATTCAGCTTTCTGAAATGCAGTAACGTTAATCAAACCACTACATCACAGATTAACACTTCAATAAGCGTAACGGAATTGTGATATTTAATTTAGGTAAACATCTTTATGCCTAATGTCGATATTAAAAACTAAAGGAATTCTGCTGTTTTATTCCATACTAACGGAATTCCCGGCGTTGCCCGGTATAGTTGGCGCAGATTTAACTGTACCCTATTTTTATTCCCGCAAAACATTTGTACAAAGTTTCATAAAATACGCGCCAACTTTTTCGGAATTAAACTTACATTCACCCGCCCCTTACCAAGAAACTGGTGGGCTGAAGTTTATTTGCACGTATACTATTTTCATTCGTCCGAAAAGATTCATGTATATCAAGCTTCGATAATTTGGTTAAGAAATTTCATTACTACATTATTACATTACTGAAAAACCCTAGATTATGTTAAAAACTCACATTTGATTCAATTGCGAAGTGAATGGATATACTTGTGGCTCGAAACGCCAGATCCTTTAACTCTGCAGATAAAATATCAAAAGTGAATCCGGAATAATATTATCGTAAACAGAAGACTAATGCTGAAGGCCAGAGATATTGTCCAGAGATCGTGCTTAAAGAAAATCTCTGTTGTTTCTACGGCTATCTATATTGATATCCTGAATTAAAGGAAAGAATACTTCAAGCTATGGCTTTTAAAAATTGAATATATCGAATTAAAAGAAAGAATACTTAAAGTTTTGTTTAGTGTGCAAAATAGTTATTATTATAAGTTATCTTATTGCTTTAATTAAAGACTATGGTCAGAGACATTGTGTTGTGTGTTTAGTGCGGAGTATGCGGCATCTAGTGATTCGTCCTGTGGAATTTCTCACCATATGTTCAGAATTTCATTTAATGCTCCTACATTATTTAACGTTGAAACTTAAAATATGCCAGACAAGTTAATTAAGATTCTAAGCTTTAAAACGGTGAAAATTCCATCGAAATCTGCCCCATAGTTTCCGAGTTTTCGTTTTATAGATATAGATTAGAATTTAAAAATATGATTTCCAGTTAACAGTTAAGGAAATGTTAAGTAAGAGAGCCGAATCGGAGGTAATAACTAAATGAAGGGAAAGTGTTTAGACAACATTTCCATTTTTATTTTTATTTTTCAGGTTAATGTCTGGTGCTAGAATAATTAGCGTAAAGCATTTCTACGCCCGCCAGGGTCAACGAACTCGAAGCATTTGTAAAATTCCAGTAAGTAATAAATGTGCTGAAAAATGGTGGTGATATCAGTTGTAGGAACTTAGGGTACTAAGTCTGGTAACAATGTATTGGCGATGCCTCACCAAGCATCCTTGTGCAGCAGGGAAAGGGCGTTAGGGAGATTCTCACTTTACCTGTTGGTCCTCCACCGACGTTCCCACGGCTTACAACCACAAAGCAGCAAAATACCTGTTGTGAGACTGATTTCCATATCCCTCTGGCGATGTCCCAATACTTTGAATTGCGGCAGGGACACCTCATTCGAGACGCCCACAGAGTTTGGCCCCTCGTTCCATTTATAGCGGATGTCCCTCATAGTATACCCAACTGGGACAGACAGATAGAGAGAGAGCGCAGCGTGCTGCGGTCCCCATGGCAACTGGGATGCGGTGCAGTGCTTAGCACTAGTTACACACACACACACGCACACGCACAAACGCACGCACACACAAGACAAGTTGCGCGCTGGCGGCTGCGGGAAGGGACGCGCCGCTGGGGGTCACACACAGACACAGTTGGCAGCCCTGCGCGTCGGTTCCCGCACCGTCAGCCCAGCAGAACTAGCGGACTCTACCTGTGGACAGGTTAACTTCGGTCCCCCTCTGTCTATGCCCGAGGACGCGGAACTGAGGCAGTTGCACCTCCTTGGCGATACCTACTGATCTAGTGCCGTCGTTCCATTTGTATCGAATATCACGCATTGTGTATCCAACTGTGAGTAAAAAGAAAAAAGAGACGGGGAACTATAAACAGTTTTATATAGTAGCTTTTTCATTTTGATTATACATTACAAAGAAAAGGGATAACATTCCTTGACGATAAAAATAAACTGCTAATTCAATTCAAATTACTGTAACAAGTAAAAACTATTACCTTTAAAAACGATTACTTAAAAATTAAATCTGTGATAACTACTTTACGCTACAAAGAAAACTGAAACTTCAGAAAAATATAATCTAAGAGAATGGGAACGAAAGAAAGCGCTTAGCATTCGTGCTGTTAATGAAGCTCGGTTGAGGAAAAATATTTTCCAGCAACCTGAACGAAAATAGAGTGGGAAGAATTTAAAAACTACTTGACAGTCGTACGCAGATGTCAATAACGTTAATTGAAAGCAGAATACGTAAATGTAGAGTTACTGAATTCTCATATACACTGTGTACTTCTTTTATCTCTGATATATGCTAAAACCGTTGTTTAAAAATTTTCATTTTTGCGATCTCTGACTCTAGTAGGTCAGAGATAATACTACTTGCTTCCTACTGATTTTTTTACCATCTCTGATAGAGATTAAACAAGGATCTCACTTTAAGAGATGCCGTTAAATTGCAATAAAGCTTATTTTATTCTTTTTTGCTTCTAATTTATCAATTTTTTTCGTATTTTCTATTTGTTTTTTGTTTGCTATTTGTTTATTTTTTGTTTGCTATTTGTTTATTTTTTGTTTGCTATTTGTTTATTTTTTGTTTGTTAGTTTTTTTTGCTGTTTTTATTTACTTCCGTTTACAATAATGTAACAACATGTCTTAAGGTGTAACCGTATTAGTATTTTATCTTTATTCCATGTGAAGGTAAAACATGGAGATAAACTAACTTTTTACTGCTATTATTTCATTTCTGTCCGGTGTTTGTTTAGACTTTCTGCGTACGATTGCGACTCTATTCGACGTTGCGCATGCAAGGAGGTTACTAGATTATTTAAAGCAGTGTCTGGACGACGCGAAAGCCAAGTGGCGCTAGCTTTTCACTTTTTGATGTCTACCTTGCTGAAAGGTCTCGCCGCATCATGCGAGCGCTAAAAACAGGCACAAGAGAGGTACTCCGGAGGCGAAGTAAAAGAAGGTCATGCAGGTAGGGTCATGCGTGGGCGGTGTGGGTGGCTGCTTGACGTACCGCCAGCTATTAGATGCACAATGCAGGTTCGTCTGTACTGCCTGTTGATTTAACGTTTGTCTTTTTACTTTTTGATCCTTGGCAAGTTTCGGCTTGTTTTCCCGGACTGATAGAGTCTTGCTGTGCGTAGTGCGCCACAAACAACGGTGCAGCATTTTGTTTTTTGTTTTGGTATATTTTTTTGCAAAGAGACTCTATATATATGTATACATATATATCTGGTTTTTGTATTGTTTACAGAATAGTGTCTCACTTCCCCGGGCACGACGTTTAGTGCTGTTTTTGAGAAGGAGACCGAAATTAATTATAAAAAAATTAAACACAAAATGTACAGTACACAACAGGGAAGATATACGCTACAATATTTACAAATACACTTAATATACAACCATCTCGTAACAGGAGCCTCAACTGCAGAAAGAACTACTATTACAATAATTCAATACACATTTCAAGAATAATTGGAATTCTGCTGGAAAACTGAAAACAGCCAAATAAATATTAAAAATTGTTAAATGAGAAGAGAACATGTAACTTTAATTTTTCTATTGTTTTAGAAGAAAAATGAAGTATAGCAATGGATTTTAACAACTTGACATTGAGTCAAAGTACTGTTGTATTTATTTAACTATTTCTTTTTGTTTTAAATAAAAGAATTACGATTAATTGCTTGATACTTACAGCTCTCAATTTCGATGTGGCACAATTGCCTGTCCATCGGGAAATACTGAAGATTCATCGGACACGATGCGGTAATGGTTAGACTGCAGGAAAAGCAGACAAAAACACTAAAATCAGAATCCACAAGACAATAAAATAGGGAAATCATGCTTTTACTAAAAAAAACCGAAGTATTTATATAATACCTTGATCTTTTAGCAGGCGTCATGGAAATAAAAATTCCGCTTACTTTTCCCGGTTTAGCGCTGCTTTCAACAATGTTTTACTTCCAACGTTTCGGCAGACAACCTGTGGCCTTCATCAGGACTGTTTCGAGTTGATTACACCAGCGTGAAGGCAAACGGCAGAGTGGTGTAACAAACCGTAAGAAGGGACAAATCAACCAAAAACAGCCCTGGTGAAGGCCCCAGGTTGGGTGCCATAAAGATGGCAATAAAACATCGTTGAAAGCAGCGCTAAAAACGCCTAAGTAAGTGCAATTATCACTAAAACTAAACATTTATTCAGAAGCTTTTCCAGTTTAACATATTGTGTAAACCAAATCTTCCTTCCTTTTATTTTTTACCGTCTTTGGCAGGGAAGGATTTTGGACAGATTATGTTTAGTTAGTACCCATTTATTAGGTTTCCATAGATTTTGAATGAAAATTTGAACTCTTATACAGTAAACAATTTATCCGTCTGGCACAACCTGATGACTTTTAAATCCTTTTACCTGATTGGTCACTAATTCTGTTCTCGCTACAACAAACACGATTATAACACAGAATTTGGAGAATTGTGAGGTTGAAAATAATTATAGTTAGCTTAATAGTTGGTTGAAATAATTTTTGTAATAATATTCATGGGTATCAAATAAAAGCTGATAAGCCACCAACTCCGAAAATGTTTGGATTTATCCTTATGCTACATTTAATAAAAACCAAATGGTGTTTTCAAAATCGTTTCTTGGACCATGTAACTTACAGGGCTTAAAAGTATGCTGTGTGTTAATATATTACATAAGGTTTAAGTTTTGTTGAAATCCGGTAATTAATGTTTGGTCTGATTCGAGCACAGATAGGCAAAAATTCCAAACTTGTACGGGTTTCATCTCTGCATCGTCGAAAAATGACATCACGTTGTTTTGCTGAAAATGGTTTGTTAGTTTTTGCCCGATTCATGCACAGACGGATTCACGGAATCACATACAGGCAAAATCTTCAAAATTTACGGGTTTGAAATCTTTAGTATCTGGTGTGTTGATGGGAATCTTTTTTTGGACTATAATTTCATACCATAGACTATTTGTTTTACAATTTCATTATATGTATGAACATATTATATGCTTTATAAGTATCATGTATTAAATGGGTAGATGTAGGTACATGCCACATAAGTCAACCATAAAATTTTCGGCTTCCTACATGAGATGTTAAATGCAACAAGTAAAAAGAAATGTGCTAGAGAAAGAAAAAAATCCACGTTGTTACTTCGTTTCCTATAAATGTATTATTGTAGATTTTTTCTCGCTATGCACAATCATGTTGAAAATAAATAGGTCTGTAATACTTTACCAAAACTATATTTCTGATATGTATCGGTCCAAATTTTAAACATATGTTGTTCTAACACTTCACTGGTATGCTTGTTATTATTGTTCTGTTTCATTTGAATAAATGTATGAACGGGAATTGTGTTTATGGTTGGCGTCATATTGCAATAAATATCCTGACTTTTATGCGGAGAGTATTGGAGTATTTTTCTCCCACACAATTTTCACACATCAATTATGCTGTGATTGAGGAATATATCGCGCCTCTTCAATATTTCTGTGCCTTATAGTTTCTTCCACACAACAATATTGGAAAGCCTGTGATAAGTATACGCTTTATATGTGGAATTATGCTTGGTTCCCTTAAGATTTCGTTTTCCATAGTCTCCCAAAATCACTAATGCCAAATGATTCCTTCAGTAGACTACGGCCAAATTACTTCCAGTTCCTTGTCCCCCATCTTCTGCCGCTTCTAATGACCACAACTTCGACGATTGGTAAAAACCGTATAAATAGAGCCCATAAAAAATAGGAATAATTAACGCTGCTACAACAATGAAGGGAAATGTATTATTCCCTAGGGTTATAAGTCTTTCTGAAATATCTGATTTGGTAACGAATTTTACGAGGCTGTTACATGGAAGACGGAATAAATATTTCAAAATTAGAAATGTCAAAAATAAGGAACAATATTTTGTTGAAAAGCATTGTGCCCGCAGATAAAGATGAAATATCTGCACTACGAGAAGGTGCTGAGGAATCTAATACCAGCTATAGTTTATATAGACCGTTCATAATATCACTAGAGTTATGAGCAATAAATTTCCCGAGAAATCTGAAGCTTAAAGCAAATAGTCAGGAACAGTTTCATTTTAAGATCAACCTCCTGATTGAAATGAGCACTTACCGCTTATAACTTGAAAGTGTATTTGATTTTGGTTTCGTTTGGCGTAGGTCAGTAAAAAATTGAATCACCGTAACAGGGGGATGCGTCTGTGCCAAAAATGTTTAATATTAGTTTTGTTTGTGAACACGCATTCAGGTGCAGTTAGCGGTTTCAAACGACATTTAAACAACTGGTTTCTTTCACCCAGTTTATTTTCCAGTTATTGAGAAGTAATTATTTCAATGCGTATTAGGTTATAGTTAATAACAACCAATCTGAAGACAAATATTCCTCTTATCTATAGATCCACTGCATGTAATCTTTTAAATTGCTAATTTGAGACATAAATATTCCTATTTATGAGATGTTGGGTAACTGTTTTTTAAAGCCTTGGTTTGACCATTGCTTGAGAATGGTGATCACATTATGGATATCAAATACAGGAGTTGGAGGGAATGCAAAAGATTTTTTTGCGGAAATTACACGACTGGTACGATAAAAGAACTGGGTTGGGAATTATTGGATGAAAGAAAGATAAGGAATAGAGTGATGGGAGAATGTAAGAAATATATTGGAGATGAGTGATGAGGCCTGGATGGATATTGGTGGAATAATAAGATGTTTTCACTTATTGTTAATACCTACAGTTGGAGCCTGGAATAAAGTAGTAAAGAATTTTCAAAGCTGTTCCGTGGAGAGTCGGAATAATGCGCAAATTCGAATTTAAATTGATGTTAAAATTTAATCCTTAATAAAAGAAAGAAATGTCGAAGTTGGTAGCACTGTATGCAGAGTAGCAACAGGTATTAAACTGTTTCAATCTGTTAGCAAGTATGCTGGGTGAAGTAGTGGTGCATACAAGTGAGAAATAACATATTATAAACAGATTTATAGCAGAAACTTTTGAAACTTATCATACTCTTTGATGAGTAAAAATTGTCAAATGTAAATGTACGATGTAGCAATAGAGTGACGCTTTAAATAAGAACATACAGAAAATTAATTTCCACTTCCTACTTCGAAAAACATTGAGAAGATGTACTGACAGCGTCTGTAAAAATTAGTCCATTAAAACAAATGTTTAATTTGCTGAAAAGAAGTATCTGAACTATGTTCTCAATTTACTTTTAAATTTTAAAATAACTTTTTGAATTTATTGATGAGAAAATCAGTTTTATAATCGAAGTAATTATCATGATTCATATTCAGTGTGAAAATGTGAAAAGCTAACAAGTTGCAAAGTGTTTGGAATTAATTTGTTTTGATTTGCCTAGCCAAACTCATGCGAGATTAATTCTTCAAAGATAGACGCTTTCAGCAAGACGAGCCGTTTGAAAGAAGAGTCAGCTGGTCACAAAGTATGAAAGACATAATAAAAAGATTGGCTTAATAGCTCGTATTTAACTTAGTAGTACTGTCATAAATGCCACATTAAGGGTTTAGAAATATATATACAGGGTGTTACAAAAAGGTACGGCCAAACTTTCAGGAAACATTCCTCACACACAAACAAAGAAAATATTTTATGTGGACATGTGTCCGGAAACGCTTACTTTCCATGTTAGAGCTCATTTTAGTTTCGTTAGTATGTACTGTACTGTACGGACCAATTCCATGGCCCCCACGCTCTCCTGACCTCAACCCTCTTGACTTTCATTTATGCGTGCATTTGAAAGCCCTTGTCTACGCAACCCCGGTACCAAATGTAGAGACTCTTCGTGCTCGTATTGTGGACGGCTGTGATACAATACGCCATTCTCCAGGGCTGCATCAACGCATCAGGGATTCCATGCGACGGACGGTGGATGCATGTATCCTCGCTAACGGAGGACATTTTGAACATTTCCTGTAACAAAGTGTTTGAAGTCACGCTGGTACGTTCTGTTGCTGTGTGTTTCCATTCCATGTTTAATGTGATTTGAAGAGAAGTAATAAAATGAGCTCTAACATGGAAAGTAAGCGTTTCCGGACACATGTACACATAACATATTTGCTTTGTTTGTGTGTGAGGAATGTTTCCTGAAAGTACCTTTTTGTAACTTTTGTATCCTTAGGAGTCGTGTGATATCCTGGCTGATTGCGGCCTGCAAAGCAGAAGTGATATTAAGTGAAAAATTGTGTATCGTATCGCGATTAATATTGAATGTCCTATGGCACAACAGCAGCAATAATGAGTATATGAGCCGCTAGCAAACACTGTAAATTAATTGCCCCACGAGTTATTTAGCGAGTCTGATGGGTGAGGGGTAACGCTCTGACCTGGCAGTCGGGAAGACCTGGGTTCAGTTCCTCCCCCGGTCACGCATATTTTGGTGTTCTGTGGTTTCTGCGCAATCATTCCAGGTGAATTCCAGGCAGTTTCTTCAGAAGACAATGGCCGACTTCCTCCCCGTTTCTTTCCCCAGACCTTTCCTCGACCTCAACGAGGTGTAAGCCCCGATGATTATTGACTGTGGGGGATGCATTTCTACAAATAAAATAACTGAAGCATGGTGACAGTAAATTTAAGAACTCGTGAAATAAACTGAGTCTAAATATGAAAGTAAAGTTAGTACGAGGGTGACCCAGAAACTAATGCAAAACATTTTTTTTCTCCGCCTCCAACACTGGTACGAATGCAAAACTTTAGATATGAATTCTTTGATGCGCGAAAAGTTTCCCTTTCTTCCGACAGATAGCGTACTTGCAGCAATGGTTCAACATGGCGTCTGTGAGTGATGTACGTTATAAGCAGCGTGTCGTCATTGAATTTCTCACAGAGGAGCAAGAAACGGTTGGAAACATTCACAAACGTTTATGTGCAGTTGATGGAGCATCAGCAGTCAACAGAAGTACAGTTAGTCGCTGGGAACAGAGGGTGAGGCTATCAAAAAGCGGTTTTGCAGAGCTCCAAGATTTGCAGCGGTAGGGAAGGCCAACCACGGCTGTAACTCCTGACAAGATGCAGCGTGCTGATGTGCTCATTCGCGAGGACCGACGCATAACGACTCGGCAGTTGGCGCGGGAAGTGTAGGTATAATCGTCAGTGCTTTTGATTACGCAAAAAAGTGTTCACGATGGGTTCCGCCCAGTCTTACGGAGAAACACAAAACTCACAGAAAAAACATTTCTTCTGAGTTGCTGCAATGTTTTTAAGCTGAGGGGGAGCCTTCTTGTCCCGGATTGTGACAAGTGATGAAACCTGGGTTCACCATTTTTAGCCCGAAACAAAACGGCAATCGAGTGAATGGCGCCATTCTGACTCTCCACAGAAGAAAAAATTCAAAGCAATTAGTTCCGCTAGTAAGGTCATGATCACTGTGTTTTGGGACTGTGATGGTGTCATTGATGTGATGCCGAGAGGCACCACCATTAATTCTGAGATATATGTGAACACATTAACTAACCTCAAGAACCGCTTCCAGCGACTCCCACGCCATAATAACCCAAGTGATTGTTTGCTTCAACATGATAACGCACTCCCTCACACAAGTTTGAGGACGTTGTAACACATCACCAAACAGAGTTGGACAGTGTTACACCATCCACCTCTCTTGTGTCTTGCTGGAAGAAGGCCATAGAACGGGAATGAGATTACGTGTATAAATAGAGAGTGTAGAAGAAACATCATTCTTTCTTCTGTATAAATTTCACTGTGTTCAATAATTAATTGTTGAAGAAAAAAAAGTGGTGCATTAGTTTCTTGGCCACCCAAACAGGGTTGGACAGTGTTACACCATCCACCTCTCTTATGTCTTGCTGGAAGAAGGCCATAGAACGGGAATGAGATTACGTGTATAAATAAAGAGTGTAGAAGAAACATCATTCTTTCTTCTGTATAAATTTCATTGTGTTCAATAATTAATTGTTGAAGAAAAAAAAAGTGGTGCATTAGTTTCTTGGCCACCCAAACAGGGTTGGACAGTGTTACACCATCCACCTCTCTTATGTCTTGCTGGAAGAAGGCCATAGAACGGGAATGAGATTACGTGTATAAATAGAGAGTGTAGAAGAAACATCATTCTTTCTTCTGTATAAATTTCATTGTGTTCAATAATTAATTGTTGAATCCCCCCCCCCCAGACTGAGCCACGTAGTTTGTGCACGCTCCCTAATTACTGGCGAACTAAAGCACTTTGTTTCGAAAACAGAAGAAATTTGTTCATAAGTCCTGGGAAAATACTGGTAATGATCCGGAATAAGGCTGCATTTAGGACCTGCAGGCACCTAGGCTATAACAGTCGTGCGGGTCCTGATATATATACAACAATATCCATTACTTATTATTAGATTAATAAACCCTTTAATGCAAAATACTGGATAGTGTAATGATAGTAAAAATATACGAGGATAACTTACTGAAGAATCGAAACTTCGAAACGTGCTTTCTGTATCGTTTCCGAGACTTAAGTGAACGAGATTAGCAAGACGTGTTCGCATGTTCAATTTTTCGACTGATGATCAATGGATAAGGTGCTGCCTATTGTAGCTGTGTTGTTACAACCAAACAGCCTCAGCAAAAACCCGCGGAATTACAAACTCAAAAGTTTTAACAACAATATGAAAGAGTAGGTTAACACGGTAAGATAAAACAAACCATAAAAGGTGATTAAGATCACCAAAGCACGCGACAGAGAAATATTAAAAACACAATATTGATTATTCGCACAATAATGTCAACCGAAGACAGCGACTAAACTGTTTTTAGACAGAGCTTCACTAATCAGAGCCTTGCCAAGCCACACCAAGCGATCAAGATTCCTGAATGTTGAAGTAAAGATTTAACAGAAATAAAAAGTGCCTCATAACAACAAATTAAATAAAAAGAATTAAAAATATATTTAATATTGAATTCTAAATACACCTATTTCAGTTATAAACGAATGTCATTTTTTATATATAAACTAGCATTTGCCCGCTGCTTCACGCGCGCGTGCCTTGGCAGGTGTAGAAATTATTTACCGATTTTATTCTCTTATCAGACATTAACGTGGAAAGGCATGAACTGTTAATGTATTCTGAATAGTTTCGTTTGTTTCGGTTAATACGTTAGGTTCGGTTTTCATACTGATGTCAGATAGTTGTTTTATTCATATTTTAACATGATGCAATTGATTCAATAGTAGAAAAGGTTCCTGAAAAATTAACAGTAGTAATTCGTGGTTGTAATTATTGTGCGAAGTATAAACATTTATTGTTTAGAAAGGCTTTCACGGTTCAAAACGACGTTCTTTCTTCTGTGCGCTTTCAGAAGCTATGGATTTAGCGTATAGAACCCGGTTATAGGTCAATCGCTTATCTCGGTGCAGGTTACTTTCATTTGCTCTAGCTATTTCATCTAGTTCTCTTTGACGTTGGAGACGATGTTGTCGGTCTATTTCACTCTCATTTAGCCGAATATTATTTCTGAAAGCAATATTTAACTCAGCTAAAACATAATATTTTTAAATGCTGATATGGAGGATTCCACGTTAACCGTGGTACCGAAAATTTAAATGGATATATAACAGTTGTAACGTTAAGAAAGCTGATATTATAATCATTATGTGTAATTTTTTTTGGCGATTTTATGTGTAAACTTTGCCTGGGATTATATAGCTAGGTATAAGCTTTGTTAAGGATGTATCTGTGGATTTAATGAAAAATATTCTTTCCATGATACTTAACTAAAAAAAGTTTATTTTTAAATGTGGATACCGAGGATTGCAACATAACCACGGTGCCATAAATTTATGTAAATATAGCAGTAATCTACAACTTAGTCCTCTTGGAAGTGTGCTGAAATATAAAAATTCGTTACCAATAATCACAGCATCTCAATTTTTCTGATTTATTTATTTTTTGTTGTTTGGATATTGGTTTTATTTTATGTTGATACACCATCAATTATTCCTGCTTTAAAATAGAAATTTACGTGAATTGGAGCTACTCTTGATTTCAAATCGTCGTATCATTACTGTCATTATTTCAGTCAGATCCAAAAATGTCGAGATGTGATCATGGTACAGTTTATGTAGTAACGTGCATGTAACTGAAACAATTATTTCTGAGTGGCAACAATATCGCAAGTTGTGAATCGCTTGAAATGCAACCTGACAGCTGATATGATGCTTTGTTATAGGCCTAAGAGACGATGCCTGCAGCTTTATAATCTACGCGGTGTAGCATTAGGATATGAAACATTTTTAATTTAAGTTTCTTTCAATATAGCCGTATTTTCTATGTAATTATTTCAGTCGCATGTAAGTACCTGGCGAAACAACGGCCTGGACCAGATGACAATTGACTCGTTTTGTTTAGCATCAGGCATAACGGGTTTAGTTTTAAAATTTACGCGGTGTAGAATAGAATTTTAGGATGCCTAGTTATATTTGAAATAAAAATTCGTTACCAATAATCACAGCATCTCAATTTTTTCTGATTTATTTATTTTTTGTTGTTTGGATATTGGTTTTTATTTTATGTTGATACACCATCAATTATTCCTGCTTTAAAATAGAAATTTACGTGAATTGGAGTTAATCTTGGTTTCAAACCGTCGTATCATTATTGTCATTATTTCAGTCAGATATAATTAATTCAAAAATGTCAAAATGGATCACGGTACAGTATATGTACTAATGTGCATGTAACTCAAGCAATTATTTCTGAGTGGCAAAATTATCGCAAGTTGTAAATCGATTGAAATGCAACCTGGACAGTGATGACAGCTGATATGCTTTGTTATAGGCCAAAGGGACGATTCTTTTAGCTTTATAATTTATGCGGTGTAGCATTAGGATCTGAAAATTTTTTTATTTGAGTTTCTTTCAATATATCCGTATTTTCTATGTAATTATTTCAGTCGCATGTACCTGAATTTTCGGATGCCTAGTTATATTTGCACGTTATAGCCACGAGACATATTAATCGAATAAAGTACTTCCAAATATGTGCAATTCCGCACAAGTCATTATGAAAGAAGTATGTTTTATTACTTGCTGATATTTATAATAGCTGTTTTTCAGACATCGCTCTTCGAGAAAAAACTGAATTTCGTATTGTGGCTGTATTGTACAGAATTCACGTAGCAATTTTGTTCCAGAGACAAACTGTATAACAGTCTACCAGAGACAATACGTCTTCAATATTTGTAATACAACTTTTTCGTAATTCAACAGACCTGTTACGATTCAAGTAAATGCTGATTATACTTGATTCACGTATTCTTTTTATTTTGAAGTACTGCGGTCCAGAAAAATGAATCGCAGAAGTAAAAAAAAAGGAAATCCTAAATTTTGTCAGGTCTCTTTATGAAAGGAGTGACCGTCTGAATGTGTATAATTATCTGTGGTCTACAGTTTCACATTTCTGAAGTTTTTTACTGACTTGCTTCTTCCCATGGTACATATTAGTCGTTAGCTACTTCTGCAGATGTTGATCAGCAACATTAGCTTTAAAAATTTGGAAACACCATGCAAATTGATGCGGTAGTTGTGGGTTATTAGAGATCAAGCCTCACTACAAACGCAGCTTGCTTACAGATTTATAATAGTATAGATACCTACTTTCAAACAAACATTAAACTTTGGACCTCCCGTCGCTATTCGCTGTTTGCATCGTACACTGATTACGTCTTTTACTTTCCGTCTTAAACAAATAAAATGCATCGTTAATTAAATTATATTTCACCCGATTGTAGTAATAGGACTAAATCACCGCCTGTGCCAGAATTTGCGGATCGGACGAAGAAACGCGGTGTCTGCAGAGAAAGACATCTTCCTCTTTCATGTCCCAAAACATATACTACTTTCTTAGTCGCCTTTAGTTAGAAAATTACTAGCAGAAATTTTTTCAACAAAGCAAAATAGGAGTTAATGGAAAAACGTGTTTCAGTTTAAGGTTAAAGGCATCAAGTTTTCGTAGCCAACGTTTTATTCCATGTTGCAGGACATTAAGTAACGCTGTTACAGATAATTTTATCATTTTTGGTACAATTATCTTTAACTTGTAATCTTGTTCCATGCGGCTGTTGTATTTATTAGATTGTTTATAACTGTATATGTCAGCTATGAGGATGACGTTCAGGATTTTCTATCATAAAAGACAGTAGGGAGAGGAAGTTTTGTGCTGACATTTAAGTACACCTGTATTTATAAAGAAATTTCAGCAAATTGTCTGTATGCTTATATCGCAAATAATTCTTACAGCACTTTTTTGGGCATAAATACTGACTGTGTTTTGAAGAATGTTTCCAGAAAACGTTACCATATCTGAGATGTAGTGAAAATATACAACATATACCGATTTTATTGTCATTGTATCAATTGTTCTAGGTATTATCCTGAATGAAAAAGGTTACAGAATTGGGTTTAAAAAAAAGTTGCTGTTGTGTTGGTTCTACTACAAATTGTTGTGTACATGTTTACACTCTCCTTAGCTGAGCAGCTGAATTTCAGAAGTAATAATTAGAGAATTATTTTCATTCTTCTGTTTTAATCTATTATAAATTTCGACATGCTGGTTAGTAGTACTTGATTTGTAGTTCATGTGCTTAGGATTTAAATTCGTAACCAGGAATTTTCAGTTGGTTGAAAATAATTTTTCCTTGTTTTGCAGATATAGGTGTTCACATTCAGGGGCATCGCTATATTTGTTACCGCGTGACTACCTACGTCTTTCTTTAATTTGCTTGTTCAATCTAGTAGTTTTGCTTCACGAGAGTTAAGAGTGACTGATAATTTCGCTAGTAACTTCTATATGCAATTTTTTTGCATTTTTTAATGTGATATTTGTTGGAGTACAATCGTTGCCTCAAGAACCATAAAAGTTTGTTTGTTTGTAAAATATAACAACAGTTAGGTAGAGTTATTTCAGAGATTGAAACTTAAAGTGTTCCAACGCTTTCGTACTACTTACCTTAGCACAATTTTGTTAGACCTTGAACGAAATTATTGAACTTGGGAAATAAGCGCATGGATTTATTCTTTACTATTTTCCGTCATTTGAAATATCTGCCGTTGTGATGCTGCATATAAGTAAACGAATTTGTTAAACTGTATTTCTAGTACAAATTTTGAAGACTTAAAAATTAATAACAGAAAAAAAAACGAGAGAATATAAAATAGTGTAACATGGACGAGTCTGGAATTATTCTAAACAAAAGCTATCATATATGTATATAAAACTTTGAGGTATCCATTATGAATTTTTTGCCTATGACTCTCTTCGTTTTTTTTTTGCCTTCTGTAAATATTAAAGTGGTAGGAAACTCATATATTTGCAGCAAAGTGGGATATTTCCAACATTAATCCAAAAAGTTATTAAGAATTATGACTCACATCCGTTAGAAAACCTTCTACAACATACAATTCAGTCAGCGGAAGTTCTGCTTATACCTGGATATAAGCCTGAGACTGTTGCTACGTGTCGGAAATTTATTGTTGATAGTCGTTACATACAACAGGTCCTGCTTTCTTGAGGTCCCTTTCTCATATCCCGATCAAGCAACACTCTCTCCAAGTTTTCCGTAATGTTCTTTGAAAGGCCAAATTACTAATATCTTTTACTTTCAAAAAATTATAGGCTAGATCCTAAAACTTGACTGCAGATGGCCTGAAAGGCCGTAAGAAAAATATGTACGATTTTTTTTTTTTTTAATTTTGTTTGTGCATGTAATTAATTTTTCTTTTATTTGTAAGTTTCATATTGATACCTATTAAGATAAAAACAGAATATAAAACATACCACCGTAAACTGCGATAAGTATTTAATTAATACCAGCGGGGACTGTAATAATGATTTGAGCAAATTTTCCTAGCTGAACTGAAGGAAAAGGTATGATCCTCTTTGTGAGTCCAGAGGTAATAATTTGATATGTAAAATCGTTTGTTTATAATTTTTGGATAACGAAGATGCAAAGTTCAAATCGCCAAGGGTTGCATTTGTAAACTAAGTTATATTAGATTTGTGGGGTTATAGAATGGCCTCAGACTGTACAATCGTCAAGTTGAGAATCGCAGAGCACGCAATCTGATTAATAGCCTTTGCTACAAAGCGAGTGGGAAATTTATTCCATTAGCGCATACCAGGCGATTGCAATGGAATGTTGGATACTGAATGGGAACTTGGAAACCAAGGACAAGGGCGGTAAAGAGAATCAATAGTCTTCCACATCTGAGTACGTACTGTGAGAATGGAACAATAGATTCTGAGTTACAAGGAGGAATTGATGTGTTTTATTATCTATACGACTAAGTTTTAGCACCAAACAATTTCGTAAGGTACTGGAGACGCTCATGAAAGTGCTTCAGATTAGTGGTGTCTATTTAAAAGACGTCTCTCTAGTATTTTCGCCACAAAAATCACAGTATAGTACATTTGATTAGTCTTATTCTCAAATAGTGATGGGCAAACCGATTCTTTTTGATGAATCGTTTGGAATCGATTCACTCCTCGCTGAGAATCGATTCTTTTAAACGACTCTTCGATTCTTTTCACATGATATTTTGAATGACGAAAATAGATAACGAGTTATTAACCAACAAGAAGGAAATGATTAACAAATTCTAACTAAAATAATAACATTTGTTTTTGATAGTTAAATTGTAAGTTATTTATTGAAAAAACAATTTATTTTATTATTTAAACAAATGAAAACACTAATTTTACAATAAAAATGATTCAATTTACTTATGAAAACTACACAAGTTTTTTTATTGCTATTTACAAAAAGCATTTTCGTTAGTTTTTGTGATGTGAGCCGACTTTTCTTTTCAGTCATTAACTGTCCAGCTTTCGAGAAAATCCGTTCACAAGGTACAGATGTGACAAATAAATACCACAAAGAATGGAGACTGATGTGCTCATTCTTGGCAGCGGATGCATTATTAAAAAAGACTAGGCAAGATTATAGGTGTAAATGTAAATAATAAATACCTGAAACGTGAAACTGGACCGGTGACTTGAATGTAGTGAAGCACAAAAAGCAGGCTCTCCACTAACTATTTGAGCGCCCTTGCGCAATACCGATTACGCCGCCCCCTGTCTAACTACAACCAGTGGTGAATCTGGGAATTTTCCGAACCGGGTCAACAAAATGTGAGATTGCCACACTGTGAAATTTTCAAGGCTTCCAGATAATTGTTGTCAAACCACATTACTGATTCTAAGCCTTGTTGCAGATTGTAATTGTCGATTGAGATTGTTGATTTAGATTGTTGATTTTGTAGGTAGCATGTTTGTTACACGTCTCGGTAGAGGGCGTCCATAAACCACGTAGATCGGTCTTGAGAGGTGGGTGGAGGGGGTTGGAAGGTGGGATTCCGAGCCAGGCCAAATAGCTTTTCATTCATATTATTTGTCACACTTAAAATGAGATACAGAACACTCAACACCATGTAAATATTTATTTCCGTCATGGAAAAAACTACGTGGGGAGAGGGGGGTTAGAGACATTAGCCACGTCGAGTTACTTGGGGGGAGGGAGGGTTCACATGAAGCCAAAATGGAGCTACATGGTTTATGGACGCCCCTTACATATGCTCCAATTTTACTCCATAAATT
Source organism: Vandiemenella viatica (assembly GCA_031002005.1). Lineage (NCBI taxonomy): Eukaryota > Metazoa > Arthropoda > Insecta > Orthoptera > Morabidae > Vandiemenella > Vandiemenella viatica. The sequence goes on along the minus strand of JARYHS010008074.1, from coordinate 35,440,830 downwards.
TGGCAAATTTTTTGAATTTGCCGGATGGTGCTTTTCTTAAGTTAAACAGCGTATCACTATCATTTTACCTACAAACCAATAAATCAGTGTTTGTTTAAATGGTATAATTTAAATTTTATATTTATTTTCTTGGTTTCAGTATTAGTATTTTGGGGGACGTCCAGAAATTACGTGAGACTATTTTCCGGAAATCTAGACCCCCTCCCCCCCTCCATGAGACTTGGTGAGATTTTGCCGTACCCCCCCCCCTCCCCGTTGGTGAGATTTCATGAGATTTTCACGGAACCCCCTCCCCCCAGTTGTTCGACCAGGAGAAGTTTCGAGACTTTTTTTAGCTGTCGTGCTCCCCGAAAGAATGATACCCCCTCAAAAGCCGGTTTTAGGCCCTGTAAACTGGTATTTTTTACGTTTTTTTATAGTTCTACACTCGTTCTAGTTCAAAATTTCACGTGAGATATCCGTCGACCCCCCCCCCCCCACCCGTTGGTGAGATTTTCCGGACCCCTTCCCCCCCCCCCCCTAAAAAGTCTCACGTAATTTCTGAACGCTCCCCTATATTCATCGACGGCACTGTTCCCCAACGTCTTTTCGTTTAACCTTTTTCCTCGTAGAAACCTCACCAGCTGGAACAGTATATATGCCGCTTCAGCACCTGCTAATTTTTGTAATGGTCCAATTCATAAACTTCGTTCATTTCTATTGCAAAATGTTTGCATTATCCACAAAATTAAGAACTGAAGAACAACTAAAACACTGATGAAGTTCGTATGATAATAACCGGACGCGCTCCATCGCAATTAAATTCAGTACTCGATGCATTCGCAATTTGAAAAACCCACGCAACATGGGAATAGCAGATGGCTCTGAAATCGGTATACTTTTCCCTGTCCTCAAATAATCGGGAAATACTTTATTTGTGGTATAATATAAAAGTTAATTGATAATTTATTTGTAAATCTAAATCTGTGTTGTGGTAGCATCTATAACAATCTGGAAGGAAACCAAAAACTTATAACTAGTTCCAAAAACACTAGAAAAATGTGTATTTAAGAAAGTAAATTCCTAAATTTAAAAATACTTTTTATTTCTGTAATATATTTTTAATTTTCCTGTTCCAAAGATAAATATTCTTTATTTCCTTACAAATAAGTTGCCAAACCCAGAAACACGCCGTGGGAACTAAGATTGTGAATAGAAAGGAATCACGAGTTACGCAGATATCAAGAGTTAAAAAGAGCCGAATCCATGGAATAGTCATTAAGACAGAAGTGAGTCGAGAGCGAGTGAGCCGAGAGTCGTAAACATTATCGAGTTAACGACTCGGAGTCGACTCAGAACCTGGACGAGTCGGTGAGCGATTGCGCGACAACGGCTCAGCTCCGGAGCTCCCTCTTAACAACTCTTGAGTGAACCGTGACTCTTCCAAGTGAGTCGATTCCGCAAACGATTCTTTTAGACGAGTCGACTCTTTGAATCGATTCACGATTCTTTTGCCCACCTCTATTCTCAAAGGCCAACAAAATCATTTGAATAGGAAGTAGAGTTAACTGGAATAAAATTTACCTATTAGATCATTTCTGTTTGACTGACATCATAAATAAACATTCCAGATTTCTAGAAGTATTCCATTAAAGAATTATAAAAAAAAAAAAAAAAATATGTAGAGTGTGTAAGGTTTTAGAGTATGAAATGGTGTATGATCAACAAAAAAGCAACGAACGATTTTATGTGATATGTTCTTGTTTTCGTCTTTACTTACATATTTAACAGATTTAAACATTAACCATTTTTCAGCTAAAAGTGTCTTTTAAAAGTAGTCATTTGCAATATAACAATGTTATGCATCACACGAAATAATACTAACTTCTGTCGTAACAATGAAGTAGATAGGAATCAGGTTTTTGCTAACTCATGCGTGTTGATTGATTATATTTTAGGAAATTATCATTTTCTTATTCTAGGAAGCTATGGAGTATTCACGTAATAAATCTATCTCTTCGTTTTGGATTTTTTCTTCTTAACAATTCTTACCCATTCATCTTTTCCAGAAATTCTTTAATTCGTAATTTTTCTGTATTTTGGTTTTGAAAATCCTTGCGTAGTCGCAAAGAGCAGATCATTCTGTTATTTTTCTACCTGCCTTCCGCAGCGTCTAGTTTTCGCTTATGAAACTTCTGCTATTGCGCAATGTTTATAGATAATTCTCTCCCTGATATCAAAAGTTGAACTTTTTTCATATACTCCCCCATCTCTCTCTGTCTGGAGCTATCCTCTTCACCTCAATATACCTTTTCCAGTCTTAATTAAACTATATGTAACACATTATTTTTCTACAAAAAAAGTTTTTATATATATATATATAGAGGTAAATTTTTCAGCATAGTGGTATTTGATTTAATGTTATGAAATAAACAAAATATTCCCGTTGTGTTCATGTATCTATCTTCAAATACAAAATTGCTGAATATTTATTTAACTTCCATAAAAAACGTACGAAGAAAATCTACGCTGACAAATATAAAAACTATCGCATTCTAACGTCACAGGCTTTAAAATTAGTAAGTGAAGTAATATATAAAAGAATGGATAGGATATGAGAAGAAGTTTTGGTTTAGTATACAAGAAAAAAAAGTCGGGTTTATATGATTATTCTGAAAGGGGGCATAAAAAAGAAAAAAAGATTTATTTATGGCGTTTGTGGACTAAGTATTAATATCAGTACGCTGTTGTTCAGCAATGACATTGTATTACTAGCGGAATAAAGTAAATATACAGAGAAATTACTGAATTGCATAAACAAGATAGTGAGAGAAGAATTTGTAGTAATTATAAAGCAAGACAAAAGTAATGATATAAAGTAGAAATATTAACCTATGCAAATAGGAACAAATCTAATAGGATATGTAAATGAATTTTGTTACTTAGGAATTAAAATACAAGTAATGACAGAAGCAGGAATAATATTGAAAGCGGAATAGCATTAGCTAAAAGAACCTTCTTGATGAAGAGAAAAGTTTTAGTTTGAAATATTGATTTAGGACTAATAAAGAACTTTCTAAAACTGTATGTATCGAGTACTTTTCTTTACGGTAGTGATGCATGAATACCAGAAACAAGGAAATTTATTTTTGTAGAGATTTTAGCATACATTTCATGGAATTTTCTTCCATAATATAGGTCTGTATGTAAATCAAACACGAGCACATATTAAATCGGTTGCAAAATTATTATGCCTTTTCAACTTTTTCAAATTTTCAAATTTATTTTCACTATGTACCTAGTATCCGTTTAATGAAATTCTCCATAGATTAATTCATTTTTTTCCTAGTCTCATTAAGTAACATGTTTCTCAGAATCACTTGTTTATTTATTCTCAGAAAACCATAAACATTTTGAGAGAAGATTTTTTACATAAAATATTTCTTCCGTCTCCCTCTGAAACCCCTATGATTATTTCCGCCATGGTTTTCTAAAATTTTATGTTGTGAGGTTGGTAAGAACTAATATACCGCACAGTTTGAAATTTCTATTTAAAGGAATCAGTATTTATGAGACGGACGAACAGACATACGAAAAATAATCAGCGAATCTCAGGATTACATTTTTAACTCAGAAGGCACGGCACCCTAAAAGCAACAACTATTTATTGCAACATGCAATGGAGCCAACAGTATGTAGAAACCATAGCGTTAACTGAGGTGGCTGAATTTAGATGTAATATTCAATTTAGATACAAATGAGTTGTGTTTCGTTGAAATACGATTGCATTACAACCTGAATTGAGGAAGACCTCTTAATTTTTATGCCCTAACCATTGTTTCAACAACGCTTTGACACAAAATAAATAAATGCAGAACAAAGACAACACTTAAATAAAATCATTCATGCCACAAACCAATCACAAACCGGGTACCGTCAATACTTGAGACTTACGTTGTAGCCACTATACTACCGGAGGCAACTGTTAGCTTACCTACGCCACAGCGGAAGGAGGCTATTTCAAAGAGCAATAGAACATGGACATATACTTTTCATCTGTCTTAACGATCACACGCTTTTCAAAAAACTAAATTCTCAGTTGTATGCATTTCATCTTTCTAGTTGGGTTGGTAAACATGGGATGAAGATAAATGCAAAGAAGAGTCAGCTAATTAGATACACAAATAAAAAACAAAAGGTTAATTATGAATATAAGGTGGGGGAAGAATTGCTTGCTGAAGACTTGAAATGTAAATATCTTGGCATTACATTTGATAACAAGCTTAACTGGGCAAGACACATTGGACAGGTGGTAGGTAAAGGTTTCAACATCCTGCATTTTTTGGAGAGAGTGATGAGGGGATGCACGAGAGAAGTAAAGGAATTGAATTGGGTTACAAAACTTTGGTCAGACCATTGCTCGAATATGGTAGTGTAGTATGGGACCCACATTTTGAGTATCAAATACAGGAGTTGGAGAAAATGCAAAGAAGGGCTGCTAGATTTGTTTCTGGAAATTATCGCGGAATGCAATCAGTGACAGATATGACAAAGGAGCTGGAATGGGATTCATTGCAAGACAGGAGGAGGATGAGGAGGGTAATGGGAGTGTACAGTGCATATACTGGCGATGAGGCATGGAAATATATTGAAGTAGGTATGAAAAGTAGTTTATGGAAGGGAAAAGATGACCATGACCACAAGCTGGCACTCGATTTCAGGTACAAGGGTGTGGGAAGATTTTCTTTTTTAGGTAAGGGTGTCAGGGGAATGATGAATAACCTACCGAAAACGTTAAAAGAATTTAAAGTTAAAATTTGTAGAGGGCAAATGTAGGTGGGTGCAGGATAGGGGGAAGATGGGTGTGTAGGGAAATTGCAACGGGAGCGTGTGCTCCATTGCTATTAAATTAAATTAAATTTTCATCTCGCTATTAAAGATTATCTGAATTTATTTGCTTGCGTTTCATTGTTCTAACTTAGCTCTGAAAAATAATAGCATGCAAGTTGCGGAGGGTGTGCATATTTAGCACCAGCATACAGCATTCGCTGCGAGTAATAGAGCGTAATATCTATTTTGAGATATTGGGACGACAGAAAGGCAGATAAATCTTATTAATATATTTTTAAACTTAGCATATTTCAAAGAAAAAGCGTAATTTAGAGAAAGATTCTAAAGCCCACAGTGACTTAATTATAAAGGTAGTTTACAAGAATACAGACTTTTGGAATTAAAGTAACTTCATTTACTCATTTTCATCTAAGTGCAAGAATGTTGCAATATTTTTCTATTATTACTTTATCTCCTTAATTGACTAATTAAGAAAGCCATGCCCGACTGCATGAAGCAAAAAAAATTGTTACAAGTTCCTGCACACTATACTCCTACTAGCCTTCGTACGCGTGGATTAAGAATTTTTTTGCCAGAATTAAATATAAAAAGTTGTTGGTAACGAAGGATTGGTCCCAAACAATATCAAGTCGGCATAATATGACAGGAAAGCTATCACTATATCATTCTACCGTCGATCCTGCCTCTTGAAGAGAATCAATTTCCAACATATTTCTGTCACTATTCGATAAGATTTCAAAATTTCGTGACTACAACTGTTAATCATACTGGAAAAATATCCTGTGCCCTTCATACAGCTTTCCTTATTAAATTCCATCACAACGATATAGCCATATAGTCGTCAAAACGTAACAAAAAGACAGAGACTTACTTCCGTATTTATATTAGTATTACTGTGGTTCACACTCACACACTGACTGCGAACAACACCTGAGGGATCATTATAACGTAAAAAAGTGTACACCTACAAAATTGCAAGACTACCTACGATTTGCCTCGCATTGCACCCCTAACTTTATAATATCTACAGTTTAACATTCAATCCAAATAACCTACGGCCCAGGACTGACTGTTACGATGAAAAACAATTTTTAAAAACCTTAGCCTTTACGGATATTTGAGCCTGAGACCACGACGTTCGTAAGCAAACTCTTTAGCCATTAAGCTGCCAGTTCACTTCCCGGAAACACGGTCTGGAGACGTCCACATCCAACGTGTCTGTCCATCGCCGTATTTCGAAGTTATGACACAACATGTGTTATTTATACAGATAATTTTTCAACCAAATGTAGACAGTAATTTTTCTCCTTGTTTCAAAGGATAAGTGTGCAAAGTTTCATCGAATCGGATGAAAACTGTGGATTTGTATGAAGAACAAACAAACAAACATATATTCATCTTTATATATAAAGATATCAAAACAGAACGGATCGAAGATAAAAATTTGCAAAAATAGCATTGGGAAAGGAGTTATGACCAGCGTAAACAGAAGACGTGCCATTCTGGAGATGTATATTTGTTTTATTTCGCTTGAAAATAACACACGACACTGGAAATACTTTTTTCTTTAATAAACTGCCATCACTATCTAAAAATTCTGTCTTCTTTCCGTTATGTTCTGATTTATGTAGGAACCATGTCATTAATTCACTTTTACGAGTATATTCGCGAGTGTCGCCGGCAGCGTTAATGTCCTTTCTGCGGGCAGACGCCATGTTGACTTGCGCAGTGCAGCCAACCACGCCCTGCGCTGCACAAACTTGTTGCGCTTAAAACAGCTGCAGTCCCTTTCTGGGCAAGATTCTCTGTTGCGGTTCAGTAATATTTATGTCCTAAAAGTTCATGATGTAAGAAATGTTTACAAAAATTTCAAATTTCTTAAATGATTCTGCCTCCCAATTTGATCAGTGAATTAACGAAAATAATTATTTCACTAAATTAAGTCAAAAAACCCTTTATAATTACATTTAAATCTTTTATTGAAAATTTGACATACTACTTTTGAACTTTTCATAATCAGATCTTTTCCGTGAGTGATAAACCCATTTTTGAAACTGATCTGGTGCTGGGTTTTTCTAATTAGCCTGTTGTTTCAAAATTTTAATAAAATTCAGGTGTGGGCTTAATATTGAGACAGCTATGTGGTATATGATAAATATCAACTCTCGTATTATTTATTCCTGGAAACTCGGTATCTGCAGATATTGGTAATGACGTTGCACACACACACACACACACACACACACACACACACACACGCACACACACATATATATATATATATTGTTACTGAAATTTTTCAGTAAAGTGTGTACCATGTTCTGGAACACTTTACCTTATGTTACACTGTTATTTGAAGTATCTTTGTCTTTTCACAAATTATATATAATTTCATAATAGCCTCACTTATTAAATAAAGCAAGTCTTTGATATGGAAACAAAAATTTACATGATTTAAGAAAGTCTGAAAAGTATGAGTCAGGATTCATTCATATGAATGAATCCTATTTAGGTATCATACTGATATAAACGATACTGCATTCGAATTAACCAATGCATACGATAGTTATAATACCTGAATCAACTGATCAACACTTATTAAAAAAATTGTAGGATTCCTATAAAAATGAGTAACTAAATAAGCAATCGCAATTACGTCTTACGGAAACCAAGATTAACGGATTGAAGATGAAATATTTTTGAAAACATATTCACTGATGAGTATATTTTTTTCTGTCATCAGTCTCTGTGCTTGTTTTGTTACATCCTTCACATCTTCCCAAACTTGTATCTTGAATCCAACATACCCCTTACAACCCACGGCCTCGATTATATGCTTCATATACGTTTCCAGTTCTCCAGTTTTTCTTTAAAAGGTTTCCTCCACTAAAAAACTGATAAATCTCAGATTTCTTAAAAGTGACCCACCATCCGGTACTTTG
>JARYHS010008074.1:35322042-35432058 GCA_031002005.1 Vandiemenella viatica | reverse complement strand
ATCCTTGCAGGTCCAATGTGAGAAATGGATGATCATTTTGGAACAATGCTAAATCAATCCTTTTAATGTGATTGGATCTATGCAGAGAAACCTAGGTGATTTGAAATTGTGAAAATTCCTTTTTTTGTCTTACGTACCGTTGACATCATAGATCAAAATGGTCTATGTTAAAGAAAGGGTGTGAAATTTTTAATATATTGTCCTGTCTGTGGGATGACTTTTTTTTTTCGGAAGATAATTGTGTACAGGTTTAGGAGTAGGATTAATCTAGACGAGTCAGGATAACCTATTGAAATATGTTGCATCAGCATCGTTTGAACATTTGGTGGAGCTTTAATGTATTCTACCAAACGTCTATGTTTACTATTTCTAGATTGAACATTGAAATTAAAAGGCATGTTACATTTTTAAGTTATAGAGAAAAGTAATACGTCAATTGTTGATCCACATTTGCAATTGAGAGAGTATATATGAAAATTAAAATTTGTTGCTTTAGAAAGACGGAGGCAAAATGAAAGCCCCTGGTTACTATGCAACCGTGCGTAGCATGAGCGAGCGTGGTGTGTGATCACGTGCTGTACGGTGGGGATTGAACTGCAGTTGGAATAGAAAATTTCTTTTAAATGCTTAATACGACCTCCACGTCCACTAACTGTCTATCCTTTAATAACTGGATATTGTGGCCATTTCCTCAATTGCAAGTTTTTTTTTTTTTTTTTTGTAACTGCTTTACGTCTCTTTCTAACATCGAGGTCTTGAGAGACGGGAAAGGATGGGGGGCAAGGATGGGGGGCAAGGATGGGGGCAAGGAATGGGAAGAAATTCGGCCATGGCCTTTTGAAGGAAGCATCCCGGTATTTGCCTGGAGTGATTTGGGGAAACCATGGAAAACCCAAATCTGGATGCCCGGACGGGGATTCGAACCTCCGTCCTCCCGAATGCGAGGCCAGAACGCTAACCGTTACACCACCCCGCTCGGTTCTGCAAGTTAATCAATTTTTATAAAGGTGAATAACACGCCAATGCAATTGAATTTTTGTTTTATTTTGGTGTCGTACGCGTTTCGCTCTATTTCAAGAGCATCATCAGCGACATCTGTCAGATATTTATTCATTTGGTTAGCTACATTTGGTTTAAAGAACAATAAAAAGTTGCCAATTGAGTTCTTGGAGACGGGTGTCTAATGTGGCTTAATGAAACTGTTAGATTCTGTCAAAATAATGTACAAAATTTGTTTCCGCTGTGTGAAATCTTTTTTTTTTTTTTTTTTTGTGTTGCCCCTAAACATTCCCTGCTAATTAATGCTGGTTCTTCAAAACAACTCATGTCCCCGTTTCATGGAAATAATCGTTGAGTCAGTAAGGTGCAGGCATCATACACGTTTTTATTATTATCTACAGAATGATACAGACGCTAATAATAAGCAACACATATTTGACAGAAAACTTGAAAGTAATTAAAGATTGTTCCTATCCATGCCACTAGAGCCCATACTGCTGTTTTAGAGAAGGTGCTGAGCCGCTTGGAACGCTACGACCGGTTTTCTTCAAGAAGAAAACCCCTGATATTAATTTCATTACACTTTAATTGAACTAGGACGTTAAGGGAAGTGCATAATACCGACCGAATTTGAATCCTCATTGTCCAGTTTGTAGATGCACCGCGTTCACTTATGCTTAATAAGATAAAATTGGAGTCAGGAACTTTCGATTTGCCTCTACCTTTCCAATAAAACATTCTTTCCAGCTGCTTTCCGGCATACAGTTTCAAATCGTAAATGTATGACAGCATCTAGAGTGATACTGTTCCAAGTTTCACGCGAAATGCTACACTAGAGAGATTTTACTAAGTTTTTAAGTATGTCATTGTTGTCGTTATTTTTCTTGATATTTATGTGTGTTGCTCACTATTACAAATATTGCCTACAGCATCGACTCCAGTTTTTCATAATACACTCGATCAGTTCGTGAACTTGCGAATTTGATTCAATTTATCATCTAGTACTTTTCATTATCCGTTATTTTGTCACACACGCTTTCGTAAGACATTCTTCCTTTCCTGGTTCACTATTAAAGGATTGGCGTCTATGTCAGAGAAGCTGAAATTGGCGGTCTGGTTGGGAGAAGTATGCCAGTAATTGCCTGTAATTATTTTCTGATCCTGTAATTAAACTATACCAGGAAAGTAGGTTTTGCAACCTCTAGATGAGGTATTGCAGGCATAAAATAGGTATCGATCATGGATACACTTGGCCGCCAGTGAATATTTCAATTGTGAATCTGGGTACAGTCTTATCAAGTAATGTAGACTAGCCCTCCTATCAGAACTGTAAGAGAAATTTATGAGTCCTGATTCCACTCACATAAATACCAAACATTAGTTACTAAACATCTATAATCAGCGAAATTATTAAAAACTTGTTAAACTATAACTCCAAAATATTAGTGCCATTATTAAATCAATTAATTTGTTGAATAGAAATTAACAGGGGTAATATTAGCAAAAAGTATTGCTTGTTTTGGAGCCATTTAGAAATCGTATATAAGCCACTGAATAGGCAATTGGTGTGTCAAAAATTGTTGATATCCACAAAATGAAGGAAACTGAAAACTATAATAATTGTACTCCTTCTTTTTTACTTACGATATGGCATCTCGTCTGTCACGGAACGCCACGTATAATCTTTGTACTTTTTACTAACCTTCTTGTAAGTATTTAAAGTGCCAATACTTATCTTTTATTCCTCCAAAAGAATAAAAATAACCATCAAAAACATCCACTTGGTTTTTTATTTTAATTTACATTGATAATTGCATCCTTCTATGTACAGATACAACTCGCAGTTATTTTCTAAGCGTACCTCTCTGCTCACCGCTTTCATCTCTTCTCCTTGCCCAAAGATCTTCTTTCTGTACTGTCCAGAGATTTTCATGTACTTTGTTCATCTGGTAATAACGATGCTTGGAATTCTTTGACACAATACTTAAGAAATAATAATAACCCGATATAAAGCACTTTTAACAACATACACATATAATCAGTTTACATTAATCAGAAACCAAATAGTGATTCGAATATCAATAAACACTTCCCATTTAAATAATATAAAACAAACATTAATTACTATTCAAAAACTAAGATGCTGTGTATTCTTACAATACGTTACACATTCTTGTTGTGTATACTGGGACATACTGTGACCGTGAATTTAAATAGTAATCGGATATGTTTCCTCTAACCTGTTATTATATTCCGATTATCACGTCTTTATTGCTAGCCGATGCACTGATAGGCGAGCTTAAACGCGTTTTACGTCCGTTTCTGCGCGATATTAGAGCTGTGTGCTGGAGCTCGGAGCACTGATGGCAATCATGCCTAATGGACAGATAGAAGCGGTGGATAACACGGCCTCTACTTGCAGCAAAGTCACGCTGCTCCCTAAACACGCATTGGCACATGCGCTATTTTACCATTCGATATTCCTTGGTCTATAGCAGTTCAAGAAATATTTGACTTAATAAGCTCCAGTGTAATATCTAAATTTTGATACAAGTCAAAGAGTGGTGCCAAGATTTACCATTTTCCGTCAGCTTCAAGAAGAAATCTACCTCTTGCTCTCTCAAAAGTTAAGTATTAATGCAGGTATGGGTGACTATAATAATATAAACGTAGACTATCAATTTCATCTTCAGTTATAAACGATCAAATTGTACTTACTAGCCACCACGTTTCGATTCCTACCTTGTAGTATCTGCAGGTGAACTTTGCGGATGACAAACAGATAGTTACTGTAGAATATCCTGACGAAGACCTCTGGTATATCTTCGAGTTATTTCGTCATGTTTAGTTATTTATATTTCTCTAACAATGTTATATCTATTTGCTTTGTTTTCGATGCATTCCAATAATTCACATTAAATTAAATACCAGGTTCTTTCTTATTCGTTGCCTTGGAGTTTTTGGATCCATTTATGCTTTCTTTGTATTTGAGATTATGAAAAATTAAAATACTCTCTATGTAGGGTTCCAATCTACACCAATCACAGTGGCCTGGCATTCGAAAGGACGTGGCTTCAAATCCACTACCTATCCAGATTTCGGTTATCCATGGTTTTAAGAAATCACTCTAGATGAATCACAAGACGGTTGCTTCAAATGCTCTTCCACCTCTAATGGCCATGGAATCGCTGTGACGTAAAGCCCGAACTAAAAGAATTAATAAATAATTACCATAGTCAGATTTGAGAAGAGGACGTCCTATGGCCGCATGAACGGCCAAATGTTTCCTTTAGGTTTCTTCTTCGAGATTAATGGCTTCCACTATAGCTGAATAACCTCATCCATTCTTTTACACGCAATCTTACCATGGATAAAAGATGCTGTATTGCTTGCTTCGGTGCTTATCCAGTATTCCTTTTCTCTGTACTTTGGGATTTATCCTTTGTAACTCCAGCAATTCTATATTTTATATCTTTAAACGAGCAATTCTTGTATATATATATATATATATATATTTCAATAGCCCCAAAACAGATCGAACTCTTGAAAGAAGAAGCGTAGAAAGTGGGTCTACAGGTTTCATTCGAGAAAACAGAATTTATGACCTGCATTAAAGAAACACCAAAATACGTGGAGACAAAGTATTGAAATATCAAACAAGTCTCATATTTCAAGTATCTCGGCGAAACAATCCAAGAGAATGGAACTGAAGCAAAAGCTAATGAAATTAGACGCCAAAAGATCGAAACAGCTTATCGCCTAACACAAAACTTCTACAACAAAAATGCATCTCCAAGTACACAAAACTGAGATTTTACAATACAGTTATTTAACCAGAATGCCTTTATGGATCAGAAACACTTATTTTGAACAGGAAAAATGATATAGAAAACATTGAGAAAAAAGAACGCAAAATTATAAATAAAATTTTGGGTCCAAGACTCATAGGAGACCAGTGCAGACTCAAAAATAACCAGGAAATTTTACAATATGCAAACATTCACAGTGATATTAGAAAACACCGACTAAAAATTTATGGACACATCAAAAGAATGAACCCTAACAGACTGACAAGACAAATAGTTGAATTCTATAAAAACCGAAGTAAATTAATATCGGATATAATGAAATGGGTTGTAGAAATCAAGAAAGACCTCAAATTAGCAGGAGATATCGGAAACAGAGACGTATTTAAATCCAAAATTCACAAGTGGCAAGTTGACCGGGAGGAAAGATTAAAGAAAAGACCAGAAACAACATGGTCAGATGAGAGAAAAGAAGCCCACAGCAAGCGTATGAAGGAATTATGGGAACAAAGGAAAACAAACAAACGTTTCTGAGTACTTTGCGTAGTCCTAATGGGCTTATCCAGAAATAATAATAATATATATATTTTTTTGGATCTCGGATACGGCTCTGATGACTTGGATGAAAATTCATATTTAGATATCGTTTTGTTTTTTAAGTTTACCTAAATAGGTTTCTTCCCCGCAAAAAAGCGATTTTGCAAAAAATTTACAATTCTTGTATTTGGTAACTCGGAAACGTCATTAACGCCATCTCATAGAAGTTTCAGGTATCAGCAAGCTGGGCTGATGTTAGTTAAGTTCTCTTCGATTACAACAAGGAACGAATAATTTTTGTGCGCTATCTGACCCATGTTAATAGTATTGTGGTCATTTACCTAATGCTAATATAATAATGTGGAAATAAGTAAATGCAAATATTTATTAATGGAAGGTATTTTGTTTTGAAGAGTAGTAATAAATATCACTTTTACTGTAAAAAGTCGTTATTATTAAATACTACATGTTTAATTGTAAGACATATAATAAGTATTGGCTTTATCAGATGTCCTTTTTTCAATCTTCTTTACAAAACTTCTTTGAAAACAATATTATCAGTTCTAATGTGATCATCATTGGATTTTTGACCTTATGTGTCTTTAATACAAAATAAACAATATTAATGAATTTACAAACTCGTGAAAAAGCAGCGTACGGGTGTCCAAACGAGAAAACAGGTTTTGATAAATAGAATCCTCTTTTTTGAAGCGCCTGACCTTGTGCTTTATTATGTTCATAGCAAAGGTTACATCTTTTGGGAATTGTTTTCTTATCATTTTTAAAAGCACTGTTGATCGAAACATGTGAGGTTACTGCGAGGTATTAGCATAGTTTTATCGGAGTGAAAGGACTTAGCAGTGATGATGTTCTCGTCTACGTGAATTACTAAAAGTCTTGCACCATTAATTAATCCCTGATTAGCGTTAAGATTTTTATTTAACATAATAAAAGCATTTTTATTTCAAATCAATTTATGAGGTGATAAACCAGACGATCTCGGACATGGCTCTAGCAATTTGGATGAAATTACATATGCAGATAACGTTTTTTTTTCAAATTTGTAACACTATTTTACAAAAGAAAAAAAGGATCAATTCTTGTATTTTTTTCTCTGAAACGGCTCAAACCCCATCTCGTTGAAGCTTCTCTTTGGTTATAACAAGGAACTGTGCACCTCAAAATTCCTAGGAAGCCTTCGATCCTTTTAATTTAATCAAACTTTACTCAAAATCTTGTATATTGAACAGAAATCGAAAGATGCCGAGCGAAGATCGGTCACCCAGGTACTATGGTAAAATAGGAGTAAACTTCCTCATCTTCAGATAAGCCGCAGTTGATTATGATGTTTCTGTCGTACGGGGACGTTTAACTTTGTGGTCCCCTCAGTGTAATAATGCGCTTCAAAGCAAACATCCTCTTTACCACAAGTAGTTCATAGGATATCTACATAAATTCAGGTCCTACAAAATGTTTATTTTCTAATTTATTTGTCCACTTAATTTTCAACTTCTATATTTAGTTGAAGTTTAAGTTCTATTAACTGCTGTGTTCCATAGTCATTGTTTTACCACTCTGCGTCAGCAGTTCGTATTGAAATCTTTATACTTTTAAGAAGGTTCTTTGGCTAATACCAATCCTTGCTTGATTTCACTCTTCCTACTGTAATTTTGCTACCTAAATATCAGTATTCGCTCACTTTCTCTATTATATTTGCTCCTATGTTTATTACATTCTTGGTATTTTTTTTTCTGATTTTTCAAAATTATCTTTTCAAGACATTTTGTTCATGAAATTCGGTAATTTATCAACATACTAACACTTATATACAAACAGAAAAGTATCAAAAAATGTATTAGAGGCAGTTTCTTCTCGAACATTCGCGCTACACCCAAATATTTCTTTTGCATCTTTGACTGCTTCATTTACGTAGAAATTGAATATCAGTGGTTACATAAAACACCGTTACCTCGTTTAATTTTTAGTTAATTTCTTTTTTAATTAACTCCATTCATTATGATCACCTTATTATTAAAAATGTACCATAAATTACTGTTCTGTCAAAATGTATTGTATTAAATTTGCACACAATTAAGAGCCCAGTGAATAGTGCCATAATAATTTCAACACTTTAGCTCGAATTTCACCACTCCACAATTCATCATTTTCCAATACCTTCACCAATTTCCACTCGGTCTGCAACATACGGTACGATAGTTTTCACATTTGTAGTATGTACTCATAATCTTTAAATCGCGTGATCTACGTAGGGAATTTAGATATTCTGAATATTCGAAAGAGTTCCTTCTGTTCTACTTCATTTCAAATTTTTCAAATATGTTTCAAAAATATGTCAATTAAAACGTTATCTCTTACATTGTCTATATCAACAGCCTTCTACTTTATTTATGAATGTTTCTCGGTAAAAAATTGAATAATACTATTATTTATACACAATATGCTTAAACAACGTGCTCGAGGTAGATTTCAAGTCTTCTAACACCTGAAGATGGCGACGGCGATTTATGTCGCCGAAATATTGTGTATAAATAATAGTATTATTCGGATTGTTTCCCGAGAAACATTCATAAATAGACTGGTTTGATGCAATCCTCCATCCCTTCCTATCTTGTGCTAACCTCTTCATTTCTACATACCCCTTACAACCCACGTCCTCAATTATCTGCTTCATATATTCCGATCTCTGTCTACCTCTACAGTTCTTACCTTCGACTGTTCCCTCCACTAACAAATTAACCAACCAAAATATGACCTACCAGCCTGTCTCTTCTTCCTGTAAGCTTCTTCCATAAACTTCTTTTCTCATCCATCATTTCCAAAACTCGTTCATTTCTTACTTTGTCTGTCCACCTAATTTTCAGCATTCTTCTGTAGCACCACATTTCAAATGCTTCAAGTTTCTTTCTTTCCGGTATTCCTAAAGTCCGGCTATCGGTTTCTGTAACAGGATTTGCATGAACGTCGTCAAAAAGCCTGCTTAGAACTTGAACGGTCGAACAATTTTGGATAAGTATCGAGCATTTGAAAGGTAATAAATTACCGCAGCTACATGAGAACAGCGTCCTATCGTTCTGCTACCGTTAGCGCATTCGCAGTAGTATCGCTTGATACCAGCGTAACCTGTGGAGTTCGGAGAATAATCGATACAGCATCTGTACGTCTTGGCGTTAATATGGCGTGATCGAACTTCGAATTTGGCGAAGTTGCCCTTCTCTTTCAAAAAGGGGAGATTGATTGCGTTACCATCGTTTAACATTTCTGCCAAATATTAAACAGCCTGAGACAACTGGTATGAGCCCGTAAATAGCACTTTCAGGTCTTTTTCAGACATTTGCAAAAAATCGTCCCTATCTTAAGATGTTTCTGCGGAAAAGAGAGTGTTTCATCCGTTCCATCCATTTCCTATGACCTCCGTCACCAAAGTTTTATCTACGTTTTGTTGCCTTTCTATCTGCCCCAAAACATCATCTAATACATCGTTGTCGGAGACGTCCAAAAATATTATTTAAGAAACAGGCTATGCTGCATAGTACTTAAACATTAGGTAAAAGCTTATTATCAACCCTGTTGTGGAGAAGGTGACACTTTTGCCCAATGATACCATGCTCAGCTTCAACAAACCAACCAATCTTGGTAACTAAACGGGACTAATTAGCCTCGGTGGTTGTAAACTGGCCGCGATTACCTTTTAGTGCAGGCGTTAGCACAACAAATCCTTGGTCTTCCAGAAATTGTTTTGCATCGCGAAACCCTCGATCCACAAAACATATGCCACCTTCCTTCATCAATTTTGCTAACCCGTTTTGCTCTTGAAAAGCAAGTTTGATTATCTCTGCAACGTTTAAATTTGCAGCAATCAGTCCGTTATGAAATAGTTACCGTCATGGCGGCCAACACACTATGCCAAGCCCTCGTAAACCACTTAAGCACGTCCGTCTTGCGCCCCTACAAGATAGGCAACCCAATTATATCAAATTCAGTGTTTATCTTCTCCGCTATGTTGCACCACTCGGACAGGTCTGAAATCTGAACCGTACATATATTGCCAATAGATGATTCTACAGTAAAAATCTAAATGTTGTCACTCAAGGAAATTACTTTGTTTACTAGGATCTCGATATAAACAAATTGCGATAAAACATTGTAAAATACACCAAAAAATTCTACAAAAATATTAGATATTTCCTGAAGGCAATGTGCACGTTCCTGATTTTTTTTTCTGATTTTTCCCGCATTGATTTCACGAGTTATGCATTTAGGCCCCAATGGCACATTCACCCCCGTAGCACCCCTTAGAGTGGCGGCATTGAAATAAAAATTGGACCGAAGGTTATGCTAACCAAGATCTATGAACTGGTATGCCCCATGAACGGGATGGGCCAGGGGCACTTTTCACTGTTTTATTCTGCTAGACCCCCTTTTTTTAATGTCGTAAGTATATTTTGAGGTTTTACATCTTTAAAAAAAAAATCTAAACCAAATTTTAAATAAATAATCAAAACTGGAAAATATTCAGTTTTAGCACATATTATGTGCCTCAATTTAAAAATATGGTATGCATAATGGCGAAGTGAACAGAGTTTTTTTATTTTTATTTTATTCTAAATAAACGTTCTATAACACTGAGAGAAAGCATTCTATTTCACACAGTGAATATACTATGTGATGTGAAGTTTAGACTTTATTCAGAACAAGATATCGTAACTTTTTATCAATGCGCAAGCACGAGTCTTGACCTATTTTTACAAGAATATTTTTTGAGGGATTCATTATTATGTCGCCTCATTCCTAGATTGATTATTGTTATTAAAAGAAACTACTCACCAAGACGTAAACTTTCAAGTATTTCGGTATTACTTTAAGTGGCGTAACGTCATTTTTAGAGTGGAAATTATTTTGTATGTAAGAAACGAGAGTTTCCCGGCGTATGATTGGAGTGAAGTCCTCGCAGTGGTATCGTCGGATTGCGTTGTAAAAACATGAAACTTCACACTGAGAAATATGCGGAGGCATGGTGTTTTTACAACACAATTCGGCGATACACCCGTCAAGACTTCATTACAACTTTTTTTGACTTTAGCCGAAATAATAAGGAGTTGAAAGGACACATGCTATACACTCAAAAATAATGAATTGAGGCGATTGATCAAATCGTCCCAAAATGGATTAATCAAAAGCCAGAGCGCCACATGTAAGCAGGCGACTTTCTTCAAAGAACATGTGTTTTAAACACATTGAGGCGACGGCCGAAACAACAATAAGTCAAACGATATGCAATTGCCTTTTGATAGCTGCTAAATGAATAGGTATGGGATCGTTAAAATTACAACAATATTGGTTTTGTACCAACGAATAATAAAATACGAATACAGGATGTTGTCACAATTACATTATCTGCAAGTACAGAAAATGGGAATAATGAAACCGTGAATAAAAAGCTTCAACTGTGTAGTTTAGATAACAAGTGCGACACACAAAAAATACTTCTTAAATCTTTAGAAAATCGTACTAAATACGCAACATAACAAAATGTGTTCTCAAAACAAACGTAAGTTTTAATGTATACGTAAAAGTGGATCTATTTATTTATGAGTGACTAAGGTTGACAAAAACAAATTTTTGCTCAAACTAGTCAAATTCCAACTGCAAGGGCACAGGCAAACAGTGAAATACATCCGATAGAGGGCAGCGAGTCACACAAACTGACACACGTTTTTGCACCATTTCGCGGATTGCGGATCCGCTTAATTTTGTGCGGGATCCGTCAGACTGTCTAATGTTGCGGGATCCCGCGGGATTGCGAATCCCTGTCTAGACAGTGATTTTCATAGGTCCTTAACCCGTCCTTCACTTCTGGTACAGTTAGTGTAAAGTACGCCAAAAAGCTTCCGTGGTTCGTATTTCACTTTAATTTGTAGGTACCCTATACCCGATAGGATTATCAGGATAGGCTAGGTGGCTACGATAGGGTAGGACTGCGCGGCCGATAAAAAACTAGTCACCACATCATTACGATCACACGAATTTATTTTGTTACATTAGAAATGATGTAACGTTGTAGATATTTCTTAGCTTGCAATAGTATTTCTGGACAGAGAATATAAGAAAACATCTACATCAAACTAATATAAATAAACAAAATAGCATCTATGAATTAATACTTTTATACAAAAGAAGTAAATGCTCTTCTTTCAGGGTTCTGTCAATTCATTTCCTCGCAATTGCTAAAAACTGAATAGAACTGTTACTAAAAATACCCATAACCTTGTTTTTGTCTAATATCTCTGGCCATTATTAGAACGGAAAAGTAGTAGAGCTATGGAGCATATTATATGCTCGAACATTATGAATTTTCTACATGATAATAATTTGCTTACAACAAATCAACACTGATTTCGGAAGAAAAGATCGTGTGAAACACAGCTTGCCCTATTTACACACGACGTAATGAAAGTTTTCGATGCAGGTTTACAAGTAGATGCAATTTTTTTAGATTTCCAGAAAGCGTTTGACTCTGTGCCACACAATCGCCTTTTAGCGAAGCTTCGAGCGTACGGTATATCGGATCAGCTTTGTGAATGGATAAAGGATTTTCTAACTGGTAGGTCGCAGTATGTTGTCGTTGAAGGAGAAAGTTCTTCTAATCTAGATGTTACATCGGGTGTACCTCAAGGAAGTGTAATAGGACCACTTCTTTTCTTAATTTTTATAAACGATCTCGGAGAAAAAGCGAAAAGCCTTTTTAGATTGTTTGCTGATGATGCGGTTATTTATAGGGAAGTAAGAAATTTGGCCGATTGCTTAGAAATTCAGCGCGATCTGGATGTTATTTTGGCTTGGTGTGCTGGGTGGCAACTTACTCTAAATTGTAAAAAGTGCAAGACAATGAGCATAACTAACAAAAAGAATTCAGTTGTTCAGAAATACGAGTTAAACAATACAGTGATTGATATGGTCGATTCTATGAAATATTTGGGAGTAACAGTACAAAGGAACATGAAATGGGACATACACATTTATTCATTAGTAGGTAGAGCAAACTCTAGGCTGCGATTGATAGGTCGAATCTTGAAAAATTGTAATGAACAAACAAAGGAGATAGCGTACAAATCACTTGTGCGTCCACATTTGGATTATTGTTGTGCCACTTGGGACCCGTTTCGTTAGGGGTTGATCGAAAGTATAGAGAAAGTACAGAGAAGAGCCACTCGATTCGTGACCGCTTGCTACAGTCCTTATGAAAGCGTCACAGAACTGATCAGTAGACTAGGTTGGGGGTCTCTGGTAGATAGACGACACACGTTTCGTTTAAACTTATTGGAAAACATGCGTACTCCCACTTTCACTTTTGAGTGTAGTGAAATACTTCTTCCACCAACCTATTTGTGTCGGAAGGACAGGAAAGATAAAATTAGAGAAATAAGGTGCCGGACTGATTCTTTTTTCCCGCGTACCATTAGGGATTTGAATGCACAGCAAAGAGATTAGCTTTGGTGCTGAGCACTGTCTGCCACCCACAATTTTGTGAATTGCAGAGTATATATGTAGATGTAGATGTCGATTAGAAGGCCACGTACGTGACGTTACAACGTGACAGGCATTGTGACCAAACTGGCCTTTTATTAGTAGTGATGATATTTTATTCGTGAGGAGATACGAATGACCCTTCGTTAAATTAGTACAGAAATAGGACTGAGCTCCTTAAATATATAATCACTAAGCAATCAACACACTCGCACAAAATCACTTCAAGTTGTTACTTATAAAAAGAAGCCTTCTTTTGAGTTCGTGCGCTAATAAGCTAATAACTCTCACTCTACATTTCTCAGAAGCTTTATTAGCGCTGTTATTCAGTAGGGGAGTAATTATTGTATTCATTCTAACATGCGAACAGCCACTTGAACCAAAAAATCAAGCTCCGGTTATAGCGAGAGCAAGTTTATACTGACAAAATCCTCATGATCGTAACATAATTCATGATTAATGAATTCGACATCAGAAGCTAATTTTCAAAGCGCGCGAGTATGGATAGTCCTGGAATCTTCAGAAATTTCATTGAGAGTACTGGAATTTTTATTTGAACGACGTGAATGATCGTCTATTGGGATGCTCAAAGTGTGAGCTCAATGTTCTGCTTGAGTAAAGTAATTTCAAAATTGTACGCTATTAATAACTCTTGATCGTAGTTAAAGAAGAATAAAAATACAAAAAATTGCAATCGGTAACTCCTGCTTTCTTACGATAACGCTTGGTCCCGGTAATTTTTGTTTCACATCGTTACGGATAGGAGAGGATTAAGGACTAGGAATAGGAAGGAATTTGGCCATAACCTTTTGAAGGAGCCATCCCAGTATTATCATAGAGTGTTTCGGAAAAATATGGAAAACTGACATCAGGACGGCTGGACCAGAATTTCAAACCTGCCAGATCAGGGTGTCACTGCTGAGCCACCACTCTGTTGACATTCAGAATGATGTCATCCGGATTTCGGGTTTCAATGGTTTTCCGGAATCACTCCAAACAAATGCCGAAATGGCTCCTTCATAGTCCATGGCCGAATTTCTTCCCGTTTCTTATCCTCAAACCCTTTCCAGCTGTAATGACCTCGACGACAATGAGCCAATTTAACCTTCATTCAATTAACTACACAACA
The DNA here is from genome assembly GCA_031002005.1 of Vandiemenella viatica. Lineage (NCBI taxonomy): Eukaryota > Metazoa > Arthropoda > Insecta > Orthoptera > Morabidae > Vandiemenella > Vandiemenella viatica. The sequence goes on along the minus strand of JARYHS010008074.1, from coordinate 35,418,042 downwards.
AATGTGTTACCATTATTTGCTAGTAGGTAATAGCGCTAAATGTGATTAAACTTAGCACTGAACTTTCTGTTTATCAAGACATGGAGCAAGGATTCTGTAAAGGTGGACGTTTGTAATAAGAAAAAACAGTTAGATAATACAGGGCGTTCGCCGGGAAACGCTACCCACTGTTAGCGCTACAAGGAAGAAACTGCTCCCGGCGAGCGAGCGGTCAGCTTCCGGCATTGTTCGACCGTCGGCCACGGACTATTTCATAATAATTACGCATCATAAACTTGTATGTGCTAAGCATTTAAATGTGACGTCAGTTGCGGATCAACAGTGCCATCGTGGACACCCTGCAGGTACCAGTTGCAAAATCTAATCCTAGGCCCCTGGTCTATTTCTGTAATTTTATGCACCACAATTGTTTTGTACGGCTTTAAGTGAACTAGCTTTGTTACTTTCCAAGCTGACGTCTTAGATACGCCTGCCTGCTGCCCTAACTGACTTAATGATTTTTTGGGTGACTGTTCTAGTCGAAAAGCGATATCGTCAATTTTCTCCTCTGTGAGAATACGGTTGACGGACAGTCTCTTTTTGTTAAAAAATGAACCTGTTTCTCTTACTTTTTTAACCAGACGCAGAATTGTTGATTTAGCTGGCAGTAAAGCGCCAGGATATTCGCGACGAAATTTACTGCGACACTTTTTAAACGACTTCTTCTTCACATATGTATCGTAGAGAAATATTCTTTGTTGCAAACTGTAATGTACCATAATTTTACTCACACTCAAACACGGTACAGATTAGTAAGAGTATGAAGCCCCAAACCAGCCAAACCTCAAAGAAACGTTTATTCACAACACTGTTGGGGCAGCGGAGGTGTTAAACAGTGCGGTGATTCACGGCGCCGTGTAGCGGGAGTTGCTGGCTGCACTGTCCCAGCAAGTTGCCGACGGCAACAGACTGGGAGGGTAGCGCGTCCCGGCGAACGCCCTGTACAAAAATATTGATATCTAGCACGATCGAGACGTCGTTAAAATCAAAATTCTAGTACTTCAAACACAGACACTGAATTTTCTGACTATTCCATGACACTCCATATTAGCGTGCACTGAAAATAACTGCTGACGTCGAATTCATTAATCATGAATTATGTTACGAAGACAGGCTCAGCGAAATTTAAATGTTCGATTAGTTACTATATAGTTCGACTAAAACACGATGTGTGTCAGCCAAACAGGCAGTAATTTAAATATCTTAGTCTTTGACAATACGCTTTCTAGATTCCGTTTTGCTGAAAAGAGCTAATAAATTTTCATTTTAATGACACAGAAAAAGATTCTTTTTCTTTCAGATCACATTTTGAGGTCACCAGTGATTGTGCAAGGCGTTTTATTCTTACAAAAATATCACAGTTATGCGACAAGTGTATTTCGTGGTTACTTTAAAGTTACTCTCACTTCAATTTTTATCTTTTTAACATCTTACATTACAATTTAAACAAATTTTTATCTTGTTCCGTGGTAAAAAATAAAAGATATAATTAGTTTCACTAACAGAGGAAATGTAATAATTAATTACCAGGCATATATCTTACAAGTATATCCTTAAACGTGTAATTCTTGTAAACAATTCGGATGATATTTTATATTTACATATAACATTTTGCTTTTCAAGTTTATCAAAATAGGAGTCTTCCCTGCAAACACGCGATTTTAAAAATAAATAAAAACTAGCTATTCTTGTAATTGGTATCTTGGAAGCTGGTCTAACACCATCTCATAGATGCTTTAGGTAACAGTAAGCACACTGGTGTTTCACTTAGGTTACTGCAAGGAACTCTTTTACCTTTAAACGAACAATTCCTGTATACTAGCTGACCAGTGCGAATATTTCGCACAATATCGTGTTCGGTCACCGAATGGTAATATAATAATGTGGAAGTAAACAAATGCAAGTATCTATTAATGAAAGGTTTTTTATTTCGAAGAGTAGTAATAAATAAAACTTTTACTGTAAAAAGTCGTTATCAGTAAATTCTTCATGTTTAATTTAAAAAATGGATATAGGCTTTCTGAGATGAGATTTTTCGTCAAACTTCCCTACTTTACAAAACATCATTGAAAAAAATATTAGCAATTATAATATGATCATCGTTTAGTTTTTGATCGTATGTGTCTTCAACACAAACATAAATACTATTGAATTAATGAATTCATGAAAAAGTCCCGTACAGGTGTCCATAGGAAAAATCAGGTTCTGTTAAAAACAGTCCAGCGATTTGAAGCAACTGACCTTGTGCTTTATTAATTCTTATAGGAAGGTTACTTTTATTGGGAATTGTTTTATTATCATTTGGAAAGGCACGGTTGTATCAGGAGCTGTGACGTTAATGCGAGGTATGATAAAAGTTTACTCGGAGTGAAAGAATTTAGCACTGATCATGTACTCGTTTTATTGAATTACCACCAATCTTGTACCATTAATTAATACCTGATTAGCACTAAGATTTTCATTTTACAACAAAATAGTACTTTTCTTTAAAAGCAGTTTCTAAGGTGGTAAACTGAAGGATCTGATATGTAGATAACATTTTCTTTTGAAGTTTGTAATACGAATTTAGAAAGGAAACGAGCAATTCTTGTATTTGGTATTTCAGAAACAGCTCTAACTTCATCTCTTAGAAGTTTCAGGTATGAGTAAGTTACGCTTCTCTTTGGTTAGAGCAAAGAACTGTGCATTTAGAAATGTCTAGGAAGCCTTCAAAAAAAAAAAACGGAATGAAAAATTATTTCAGTTGCTTAACGCAAAATCATGCATATAAACAGAAATTGAAAAATAACGATCAAAGATCGGTCACCCAGATACTAATTAGAGAATAGATAAATATTTCTTATTTTACTTGTAACAGAATGCCTCGTAATAAACGGCAATGTCAAACGACGTTAATTGAATGAAAAAAAAATCCGAACAGGTTTGAATGTCTTTACTATTTTGTGCGATACACAAATAATATCGTAGCAAATAGGATGCACTTTCAATAGTTTCGTTTGTAGTCATGTTTTATCCATCAGAAATAGGACAGCAACTAGAATATTCAAATCATACGATTGGGATATCCATGATTCTGAAAAAAAATCTGTCACTAGAACTTTCTATTCGCAAGGTGAAAAGATAAATAAAAAAAAAACTAGTATCACGTAAGTAGCCAGATTATAACTAACTTTTTCAGTATTCGTTTAGTTGCAAGACGTATTACAAGACACTACATGCTAGTAAAAAGTTCTCGAGCTTCTATTCGCGTTTATATATAACAAACCTGGAAAGTTTCAATGGAGTACGGCAACTGGAACCCTCCAGATGGTCCAGGATTGCACCGTGTTGACCCGAATGAAAGCTAAATTTTTTTTACTGATCCATTTATTGGCTTATATAAAATTTTCAATAAATGGACATTTTCCTCAAACCATTACGTTTTATTTAAAAGGAATAAGGTTTTCCCTTCGCGTTTAAATTAAGTGTAGAAACTTCTAAACCCGTCAAACATAACGGTTTTAAACACAGGGTTGTGGAAAAATATTTCATTTACTTAACTAATTGTTACTATTTATGTTCATAACCTTGATTTTGCAATGTCGTAGATATTTAGGCAGCAGTTTACTACATTATACATGCTCTTCATAATTAACTTGTAGATTTAAACAAAAAACGTACCTTTCTCTTATAGTTCTTTTGAAATTATAATTTCGTGGGAAATAATACTGAACGACTACAAAAACATAAATGAGGAACGTAATTTCTTAGCTTGCTATAGCAGTTACATCTATAGACAGTACAGTACCTCAATCGAATATAAATACAAAAAAAGTAATTATTAGGTACAATAATAGCTAACCAGTTGCTTAAATTTTTTATTTATTAATCCTAACTGCAGTTTCGACAAACATAAGCTTGTCTTCTTCAGAAGTACATTTAAGGTTTCATAGACGGATGCAACCCTTAAATGTACTTCCGAAGAAGACAAGCTTATGTTAGTCGAAACTGCAGTTAGGATTAATAAATCAAAAATTTAAGCAACTGTTTGGCTATTATTGTACCTAATACGAGTTTCACCGTTGCTGTAACGCAGCCATGCTCAAGATTTTAAAAAGCAATTAATAATTAATATGTGCGTTTAAACGAAATACATACTTCTCTTTGTGGCTGATGTACGTTATTAAATTTAAACCTATATAGAAACAAAATAGGATAGTTTTTATTCGTAAGTTGCTATTACAGTGAACGGAAACACTTCTGAAATGACGTCAAAGCATTACATCTACATCTACATATATACTCCGCAATTCACAAAATTGTGGGTGGGAGAGGGTGCTCAGCACCAAAGCTAATCTCTTTGCTGTGCATTCCAATCCCTAGTGGAACGAGGGAAAAAAGAATTCATATAAGAATCAGTCCGACACCTTATTTCTCTAATTTTATCTTCGTGTCCTTCCGACTCAAATAGATTGGTGCAAGAAGTATTTCACTACACTCAAAAGTGAAAGTGGGAGTACGCATGTTTACCAATAAGTTTAAACGAAACGTGTGTCGTCTATCTACCAGAGACCCCCAACCTAGTCTACTAATCAGTTCTGTGACGCTTTCATAAGGACTGTAGCAAGCGGTCACGAATCGAGCGGCTCTTCTCTGTACTTTCTCTATACTTTCGATCAACCCCTTACGAAACGGGTCCCAAGTGGCACAACAATAATCCAAATGTGGACGCACAAGAGATTTGTACGCTATCTCCTTTGTTTGTTCATTACAATTTTTCAAGATTCGACCTATGAATCGCAGCCTAGAGTTTGCTCTACCTACTAACGAATTAATGTGTAAGTCCCATTTCATGTTCCTTTGTACTGTTACTCCCAAATATTTCATAGAATCGACCATATAAATAACTGAATTGTTTAACTTGATTTCTGAACAATTGGATTCCTTTTGTTAGTTATGCTCATTGTCTTGCACTTTTTACAATACAGCGTAAGTTGCCACTCATCGCACCATGCCAAAATAATATCCATATCACGCTGAATTTCTAAGCAATCGGCCAAATTCCTTACTTCCCTATAAATAACCGCATCATCAGCAAACAATCTAAAAAGGCTTTTCACTTTGTCTCCGAGATCGTTTATAAAAATTAAGAAAAGTAGTGGTCCTATTACACTTCGTTGAGGTACCCCCGATGTAACATCTAGATTAGAAGAACTTTCTCCTTCAACGACAACATACTGCGACCGACCAGTTAGAAAATCCTTTATCCATTCACAAAGCTGATCCGATAGACCGTACGCTCGTAGCTTTGCTAAAAGGCGGTTGTGTGGCACAGAGTCAAAGGCTTTCTGAAAATCTAAACAAAAATGGTATCTACTTGTGAACCTGCATCAATAACTTTCATTACGTCATGTATAAATAGAGCTAGCTGTGTTTCACATGATCTTTTCTTCCGAAATCCGTGTTGATTTGTTGTAAGCAAATTGTTATCGTCTAGAAAACTCATAATGTTCGAGCATATAATATGCTCCATAACTCTACTACAAACAGATGTTATAGATATTGGACAGATACTGTTCCGAAGCTGGCCTTTTATTAGTATTGTTTATTAAGAAAATTAGTCTAACGAATATTTGAATGCCTGTTTGAAGAAACATTAAGGAGTATTTGAACGCGGAGACCTTGCTGCCTCTGCTTTCTGTGCGCCGCTGCAGGGAGAGGCCGGTAATGCGGTGAGCTGATTGCTAATTTCCAGCTGAAAGTCTGTCGCCGGTGCTAATACGTCCGGCTAGGCCGTGCCCCGACTCGAGAGCGAGAAGGAAGGAAGGAAGGGCGGGGCGGGCGCTCGATCATTGTGTGCGCGGCTCAAGTGGGGGCGGAGAGGCGCGGGCGCCGGGCCAACCACCTCGATCACACCGAGACCGCACCGCACCGCACCTACCCGTAGCCGACAGTGTTTATTTGAAAATGCTAGCGGTGGTTTACATACACACATCGTCTACCTCACTACGCGTTAGAGCAGAGCTGCCAATTCTACGGATTTATCCGTAGATCTACGGATTTTTGTAAAAAAAAAAAATATGTTTTTCGGATATTGTTAAAATATTTACAGATATTTACTACTTTTTAATATTTCTTCATTTTTCCTTATATTGGTGTTTTACTAAACTTTCAGCGTAGAGTGTCAATGTATTACAGAATTGTCAATAATTGTGAATCGTTTCCTTGCAACAGCTCGTGTGTACCAACGATTGAAATAAAGCTCATTTTTTATTATTACGAGGGGTATTTTTTAAGTTAGAACCGGTCGGCGATATCCTCTTAAATCACCCACGAATGAAATTGAGCACATGCGCACACTATTCTGGCATCCTTTGAGCACGCGTAGACTTCGTGGTGAGCGATGGAAGTGATAAAGACGATTCAGAATCCCGCCGCATGTGAAAAGGGTCAGTCATCAGATTCTTGTCAGCAAGCAATGTGACACCGGCGGAAATTCATCGCCAGATCTGTCAAGTGTATGGCCCCAATACAATTAATGAAGGTAACGTTCGTAAGAGGGTAAGATTATTCAAGGAAGGTCGGTAGAATGTGCACAAGAACCGCTCTCGGGCCGGCCATCCGTAATCAACGACGATCTTGTGCGTGCGGTAGACAACAAAATTCGTGAAAACAGGCGTTTCACAATTTCCACGTTGTCCTTGCACTTTCCACAAGTTTCAAGATCCGTCCTCTACAACACTGTGTCGGAGAAATTGGATTACAGGAAGTTGTCCTCCCGATGGGTTCCAAAGATGCTTTCTGAGGAACACAAAACGAAAAGATGTGCTAGTGCATTGCCGTTTCTGACCCGATATCAAGAAGAAGGTGATGGATTTTTGGACCACATGATCACAGGAGACGAGACTTGGGTGTCCCATCTCTTTTTGCACCTTAAGAAGTTCTTCGGCAGCAAACGTTTAAACAATGATGATGAAGTGAAACTTGCGGTTCAGCAATGGTTTTCCGCTCAGGCGGCCAGACGATTAATTTTAAATTGTTGTATTCGAAGTTGCATGAGCAAATAAATTAAATGAAAAACTACTGCTTCCTGTAGTTAAGGTCACCAATGAGTATTTTACTGAGAATAGCGGTTTTACGATTTTTAAATAACTGTTTAGCAACAGTTTGAAATTTTAACTCGCTTTAATTATTTCTGTACTTGCACAGTAGTTTTAATACTTACTTGGAGAAGTGTTTTGTTTGTTCTCAAAGTCAATGTCCGATCACATTGTTCGTCATGAATAATTATTAAGTTATTATAATTAATAAATTTTTGTAATATTGCCATTATATTCTGCTATATTTCAGATACTTTACCAATAGAAATATATTATGGTCGCTGATTGCAAAATAATACGCGATTCAACTACTCAGTATTCTCTTAGCTTCGTGGCCGCAACACTTGGCTTGTTGTTATAAAATATTAAACAACAGGTCCTCATAAAGTTATCCAATGTTCCAATATTATCATAAACCACTTCTTTTCAGTTACTTATAACCAGTATCGTTAGAACAGTACTTCGTGGTTTCATTTCACTTCCTCTCTTGGTGATACATAAACAGTACTTCATGGCAAGGAGATTCCGTATTAAAAGAACAGTGAAGTAAAAAAATTCTGTTAAACCTGTCTCGAGGAACGTGTTATTTATATCTACGGATTAACTGACTGAGGCGTACCCTCTCTATTTGCGTATTTTAGTGTTTCTCTATTTCCTTTCACTGCTAACATTTCATATTCATCTCCCGCTCCTTTCTCGTAATAGATCCGGTTAGTAATACAATTATGATTGTTTCTTTTGCTTTATTTGTCTTTGACATTTAAACGGTCACTTTTTACTTTCCAAAATGTCTTTGGACCAAAGATGCTATCTGTCAACGAAAATATTCACAAAATTTCATCTTTTTTTAAGCGCAAGTAGGTTACGTTTCATAAAAGAAGTTTCATATCTGACTTATAAACCAACTGTTTGTGTAAGTTTACAAAGCAGTCTTATATACATATATATAAAGTAGACGTGTTTGTCCCTATATTTCATCCTGCAGCCACCACAACCTAGCGCAAATCACTGATGTTTGTGTATGATAGTAGCATGGAGTTTCCCAACGTGCACAACGTTGGCTGAATTCCGGTAGCTGTGGGAGTGTGAGAGATATGGTGGTTGAAATTGGTCGATCTGGGAAATTTTCACATTTCGACCAAAAACATATTTAACTTTGCTGCCACAACTACATAGCGCCCACGACTAGTGTTTGTATGTGGTAGTGGCCTGGAGTCTTCCATCGTGCAATATTGTAATTACATGTCGATAGCTGTGGGGGTGTGGTAGATATGTTGGTTGAAAGTGGTCGACCGGATATAAAAATAGACGTGTGTGCCCCTACAATTCACTTTGCAGTCAAAACTACCAAGCACAGTCCACTGGTGTTTGGGTGTGGTAGTAGCCTCAAGTCTTCCAACGTGCACCATGGTGGTTACATGTCGGTAGGTATGGTGGTGTGGGAGATATGGAGGTTGAAAGTAGTCAACCGATGGGTTTTCATATTTCTACCAAAGACATGTGTGTCAATGTATTTTTGCTGCCATAAATACCCTAAGCAGATCACTAGTATTTTTATGGTATTTTCCTCGAATCTCCCATCGTCCATCTGGTATCCCGTCCCGACATCGCCGCATGCCCGGTAGAGGGCATGGATGTCGAGCTCATATAGACGGCGCTGGCATTGGGCCAACCAGTGCCACTACGTCATAGTTTTCCGCCGCGGCCAATCGGAGCCGACCCGCCGCACATGTAAATAAAGCCCGCGCAGCTCCACTTCTCAGTTCAGTGTTCACTGCGCTTTCAGTACTCTCTCTCACTGTGAATCGCCTCTCGGACTCTGACAGTGCTCGTTCTTGGCTACGTTTTGGTACTCTCTTCGGACTCTGTGAACCTCACGCCGGACTCTGCCAGTGCGCGTTTTTTGGATTCCGTTTCGGCCTGCTCCTTGTTGTTCGTGACCGTCTCCTGTGGACCGCCTTTCCGCCATGTGACGTTCGGCGCCGTAAGGACATAGCAGTCCATTATAGTAGTTGCATTTCAGTAGTTATCAATTAAAATTCTTTACAATCATGAACGAAGTCGTGGGCACCAGCTAGCAATTAATATTATTAGAATGCTTATGTTGACTTAAAACATTCAGTCGAGTTTTACTTTTACTCACCAATCACTGTTTCTTATATTATAAACTACAGGCTGGTTCAGAAAGTAACGATTCGGAGACCTAGGAACAGAAACCAGTACCTTTATTACAGTAGTATTGGCCCTGGATGTTGAGGCACTTGTCCCACTGCGACGCAAGGGGGTCAATGGCTGTCTCGTAAATTTCCTGGGGCTGTGACGTGAACCAGTTCCGCACGTAATATTTCACGTCATCGTTCGAAGTGAATCGTTTACCCCTTAGAGCCTTTTTTAGGGGACCAAAAATGGCGTAATCGCAGGGAGATAGGTCTGGACTGTATGTTACCGAGAACCTCGCACTTGGATTTCTGCACGAGTGCCGTGATTGTGTTGGCCGTATGAGGCCGCGCATTGACTCCACTGGGGAGCTTGCTGGTCGTTGTGATTTGATCGCTTCACGAAGGGTGGTCAAGGTTTGCAAGTAACGCTGGGCATTCACTGTTGTCCCGTGCTGCAGGAAGGGGTCCGTCTTGGTCAAATAATGAGCGCTAGACGACTGACGCATGCTTCTGCTAGCTTTGTAGTCACGTGACTTGCACTCTTGACCCTCTAGCGGCGGGCATGTGGACTTCCGCGCTCTTGTCGGAAACCCTCTTTGTTACTGACGCAACGATATTACCATTCTGTCACCGGTTCTCACATTCCAGACTCCAGCTCGTTTGTTTTTGAAAATTCCTTATATTTATAACTCTACTATCAGTGACAACAAATCTTCTAGGGTTTGCAGCCGGATTTTATTATAAAGCGACAAGCTTTCGGCTACTAGCTCAGTAGCCATCTTCAGGTCGATTATGTATCGGCGATCTTGCCTTGATCGATACCGGGCGTTTACTGGTGTCGCTTAGCAACCTCATGACGCTCGCAGTCCCGCTTCACTGTGATTGGTCGAGGTGGCGGTCACCCATCCAAGTGCTCACCACGCTGACCGTTGCTTAACTGCCGGAGCTTAGCTGTGGCGGTCACCCATCCAGGTTCTCACCACGCTCAGCGTTGCTTAACTGCCGGAATCTAGCTACTGAGCTAGTAGCCGAAAGCTTGTCACTTTATAATAAAATCCGGCTCCAAACCCTAGAAGATTTGTTGTCATTTATTCGCCGGGAAAGCCTGCATTCTACTATCAGTTTTAGCATTTGAAGAACATTATATGTACACAAAAAAGAAAGTGAACTAATGAATACAGACTTTTTTTCAGATTAGTTTACAATAAATGGGCTTTAAATACGCTCCATAAATTTTGAAACACCTTCTTCATTTTCGAATACAGTGAACACTGATTTTGTTAAATGTTGTGATGCAAAAGTTTCGCAATGAACCTCTTCCTAGCACATTTTACGGGAGCAGCTAAGGAGACTTGGGAAGAAAAGACGAAATAAAGAGCGCGGTAAAAATAACCGGCTGAAAGGGGAGCTGTGAGCGTCTGCCTCGTTAGTGAGACAAGGCGAGGCGAAGCGAGGCTACGCAAGGCAAGCGATCACCCGGTGCAAGCAAGCGGAACACCAACTGCCCAGCAATTAGGTCAAGGCGACGGCGTGTATTTGAAAATAAAGAATCGGACGACGGTCCATACTAAACCTCGGTGCATTGTTGACATTAAAACTGTATAGATCTTCGACATATCCTAGAGGAGAATGAATGCACAGTTTTTTTAAGAAATTAGAGCGCAGTTACTGGATAAACTCGTGTTGTCTCAACTATTTGAACAACTCCACAAGAATTGTCCACTTTAATTAAATGCGTTACGCCTGGAAACTGGACATGAACTTCGTAGCTCGGCAACCCTCGGTAACTCCGATGTGGCCCGAAGTGTTAGTTATACCGGACGCCATAACACAGCTGCGTGGCTAACAAGACATTTCAAACAAATCACTACTTTTTATTTTATTTTCACTTAATTTCTTAAAAGGAAGTTTAAATTCAAATAAATAACTACATTTGAATTTATATTGTGGTATGTGTGGTTGCAACTAAGGACTCAGTGGGAAGCATATGTGAGCATGGTTATAAAGTGCAAACCTTGTTCAAACATTTTATTACAAGAATCATGGTCAACGATTAAACTTATACAGAATATCACAAATAATATAATACAATATAATACATAAGAAAGCTTCGATCTTGCAGATTATGATCTTAATAAATCCTGTACCAATACAAATATATGTTAATGCGATGACAACCTTGTTAAACCATGAGAATATCCCTAATCACAATATCTCCACTTGTATTAAACATGCAAACAGAAAATCCTTACGTGCTTGGAAACGTAATATCATATAACAAATTTACAGCTAGTACCAAACACAAATTTGTACACAGGAGGCAAAATACAGAAATTATTTTAAACAAACAGGAATCAGTTTACCTTAGCGTCCTTCAGTTTAACCTTAAGAATCAAGTTCTTACCAAAAGGTTCTAAGACACTATAGTGTGTACACGCCGGCGCATAAGCCGTTACCCCCCACACACACTGATAAGGTAGTGGGAACGATTAGCACCACATATCGGGGAATTTTGTCCATTGCCGTAACAAAATTATTAAGCACAATTAACAAGAATGCAGTAAGCGACGCACTTTGTAGTTGGGATCATCAGGTATACTACCTCAAATACCCGAAGTGCTAGATAATGGCAATTTACCACCTCGAAGCCACCGCCAGCCCCGCCCGCTGCCGTGCTCCCCGATCGGCGGAAAACCGCTCACGAACATAGAGCGCAGCGGAGGAATTCCCTCGGTTAATGCGAGCAAGGAACGGTCTCGGTCGGTTACAAATCCACATCATGCGGTACTTCCAGGCAGCCGGGTCAAATTACTAGTCCTCGCTTATACCAGCAGACCTCTAACGTCGCAGTCAATTAGGGAAAATATTAGGCCCAACGAACCAATCCGCCGCTGCCGACCGAATGACTTCCCAGTTTCGTGTCCCCGAAAATCAACTCCATCAGCCGGTAGCGGCCACCACCAGAGCCACAGCGCGCTCTCACGGGCGAAACTAGCACGCGGGCTCTGCAGGAACCAGCATCAGAAGACAATCGAGGGCGGTGAAAATAAACAATGCGAGCCGAGTACGGCTCATATTGTTAAAGAGAAATGTAACTGCAGTGTCAGATTCCTGTTAAGGAAGTAACTGCAAAAAAAATATGAAGGGCAGAGATAAAAAACTATAATGTGAGGAAGAGATTAAAAAATTACAGTACGACCTTCATTTAAATTGACGTGTTGCTGTGTGTTTATTTATGAAGACTAGATGCAGAAATTCGTGTAAGGAAATGAGCATCCGATTTTTGTGCTGTATTTTATGTAACATTTACTAGAAACAGGTAATAACATAACCTAATTTTTTTTTACATGCGGTAAGAAACAATGAAGTTTATTAAAAACAAATGAATAAATGAATTACAGTTATTTGTTTTAAAATTTTACTTTACTCAGAAACTTTTTTATTACAGTAAAATTTCCGTCATTTAAAATCAAATGCAGATATTTAAAACATCCTGGCCAAATACTCTAAGAATCCAATCAGGGAAAGTTTACTCACATCACGAAGAATATCAATTAATTTTTTTTTCTATAGATAATTTACCAGAACAAATTCTTAATGTCACCATTGGTGATATCCATCATTATTCACGGGCGTTTAAACCAATTAACTAAATGTATATTTGACACCTCTGTCAGAACTGCTAGACGGCGACAAGTCAACAAATATCGCTTGTTTCAGCACCAACAAGTAAGCGAAACTTCTACTACTATTTACTATAGCACTTGTTATACTAGAGCTCTATGTTAGTAATATGCTCCTGATCAGTTCCCAATAAGTGTAAACACAAGGACACTACACCACGGACATGACATTCACACACACAACACTTAAACCACCATGCCCTCGGCCAGACTCGAACCGGCGCACTACGCTACCGAGGCCTACATAGGAAGATTTTATACGTTGGTAGGCGTAATGCTTGTTAGAGTATTGAGGACAAGAGTGTACTAGCAGTATCATGTTTCGATAGATCGTATAGCACGAAGTTCGATAATCCGTCGAGATAAAGAATCAATCCACTGCCGAAAACAATATTGATCTTGACGAGGGTATGGCTTGATATATCGATCAGATCAGGAATCGCGCATTGTCTAAAGCAAGGATTTATGAGGATCTGGATGTGAATAAGCATTCTACCAGCCCAGTGGTTTTAAATGCCATTGTTTATTTTCGTCTTGATGCATCAAAAATAATTGTTTAAAAAACATAAAAACCGCCTTCAAAAAAGGGCACTAAAAATTTTAAAAATAACTTTATACCTTGCTTAGAAGAAAGTAAATTTAAATGGACAATATTTTATATAACTGTTATTGAAATTTTTACATTAATTAGTTATTTTTGGAGTCGGTGCCAGCTCTCAGATCGCGCAGATCGAATTACTGAACTATATTTGGTGTTCGTGGCGAACCGAGAGTACAAACAAAAATTCAAAATATTTTACAGCATGTCGTGAGGAAGATAGTTTTATTGCGGGAGACAGCTTAGGGAAACAAATTAACGGTATGTTATCTGTGGCTCGGCCTCGTTGGTTATCCAGGCATATCTCTGGCGCTACAGTGTCAGTTGGCAGTAAACACTTTATAATTAGTATAATATCGGTGTATCATCTATATGTTTCACTTTTGTTGAAAAATGTTTCTAGAATTAATTGTAGATAAGTAGTAACATGATTTTTTTATGTATTATTGTTTCTCTTGCTTTGGCTGGCACCGACTCCAAAAATAACTAATTAATGTAAAAATTTCAATAACAGTTATATAAAATATTGTCCATTTAAATTTACTTTCTTCTAAGCAAGGTATAAAGTTATTTTTAAAATTTTTAGTGCCCTTTTTTGAAGGCGGTTTTTATGTTTTTTAAACAATTATTTTATTTTTAAATTTTTAGTGGTATTATACTTAATTTGTATTTAAATATGCCTCAGCAGTTCTCATATTTGCGAACTTCCTGGTAGCTCAGTGGTTAAAGCGAATGCTTTTTTTTTAAAAAAAATCTGTCGTTACAACAACTTTCAGAATGGGGTGAATTGGATGCTGTGTTAAGGAATGTCAGTTTACATTTTGATCCAGGCTGTGTTTCGATCTAATCATAACATCTGTTTAAGCTGCTGCTCGATAATCGAAACATGTAACATCTGGACATTAATACATACCACATACACAAATCAGTCTCTGGAATATATCTGTTCGTTCCGGCATCACACAGAAAATATAGATATTTAATTGGTTTTCACAACGTAAAAGATCGGGGTCCAAATTGAAATCTGAAGTACATGTTGAGACATTAGGACACATACATTTTAGGTTAATTGATTTTGACCGTACCGGTACTTAAAACTGTGGATTTTGTAAATTATAAACGATGGGGGTAAAGGAGAAGAGGGATTGTTCTTTTCTATACCAAATGTAGACTGTCTTTTCTGATTGATTTAAAGTATACGTTTGTAAATTTCTATTGATATCATATAAAAATTTTAGATTTGTATAAAAAAAAATAATTAAGGGGTGTGGAGGTGAAGAGTAGTTTGGTTTTTGTTAAGGTAGTGTGGACAGTATTTTTTTGTTTGTTTTAAAGTATGCATGTGCAAAGTTCCATCGAAACCAGATAAAAACTGTAGCTTTGTGTAAAGAACATTTACAAAAATAAAATGGGGTAAGGGAGTGAGCGGTTGGGTTTTGTAAACAGAATGTTTCTCTTTGCTCTTAAGTATACATTTGCAGTGTTCCATCGAAATCTGATGAAAACGTTAGGTATTTATAAAGATCATTGGAAATTAGGAGGGGTGGGGGTAGAAGGGAAGAGGGGTTGGGCTTCTGCAACCTAATTTAAACACAATTGTTATGTATTTTTTAAAGTATATGTGTGCAAATTTTCTTCAGAATCAGATAGAAACTGTGCTTTGTGTAGATTAAAGGGGCGGAAAGGGGGAGAGAGGTTTGGCTTCTCTAAACCAAATGCAGACAGTATTTTTCTGTTTGTTTTGAAGTATACATGTGCATACTGCCTTCAAAATCAAATAGAAACGGTAACTTTATATAACGAACATTGACAGTAATTAAAGGGGTAGAAAGGGGAATAGGGTTTGTGTTTTTGTCAAAGTAATGTGAGTAGTATGTTTTTTTTTCTATTTGCTTTGAAGTATACACATGCGAAGTTCCACCGAAATCGGATTAAAATGTGTGTTTGTACAAACATGAAGGGATGTAAAAGGGCAGCTAGGGTAGTTTTTTTTATTTTTTGGTCAGAAATCTTTTCCATAAAAAAAAATACATATCTGTGCCAACTTTCATACAGATCGGTCAAATGGTGTCAACTGTAGCTTTTCAAAAAGAAAATTGACAAAAGTGAAGGGGCGGAAACGGGGAAAAGGGTTCAGTTTTTGCAAACCAAAAGCTGACATTATTTTTCTCTTTGTTTTACAGTAAAAGTTTGCTAAGTTCTATCTAACTGGATAAAAACTGTGGGTTTGAATAGAAATTAGACGGTTTAATGGGGAGTGGGGGTGTTTTCTTGACTTTTTGGTCAGAAACCTTCCTCGTGAAAAAATACATATAAGCGCCAACTTTCATGGTAATAGGTCAAACGGTGGCGACTGTAGCTTTTTATATAAAAAAAAATTGTCAAAAATTAAGGGATTGGTAGGAGGGAGAGGGGTTGAGCCTTGGCAGACCAAATGTTGACAAGATTTTTCTGTTTGTTTGAAAGTATACATTGGCAAAGTTCAATCAAAATCAGATATGAAATATAGGCTTCTATAAAATTAAGGGGTGTAAAGGGGGAGATGGGGTGGCTTTTTTTATTTTTTGGTCAGAAACCTAGTCCATGAAATATTACATGTATATGACAACTTTAATGGAGATCAGTTAAATGATGTCGACTACAGTTTTGTATAAATAACATTGGCAAAAATTAAGGGGTGGATAGGGTGAGAGGGGTTCAGTTTTTTCAAACCAAATTTGGACAGCATTTTTCTCTTTATTTTTAACTATACATGTCCAAAGTTCCATTGAAATCGGATAAAAAATGTGGGTTTGTATAAAAATTAAGGGGTGTAAAGGGAGAGAGGGGTGTTTTTTTATTTTTTTGGGTCAGAAACCTTTTCCATGAAAAATTACATGTATATGCCAACTTTAATGGAGATCAGTTAAATGGTGTCGACTTTAGCTTTGTATAAAGAACATTGGCAAAAATTAAGGGGTGGATAGGGTAAGAGGGGTTCAGTTTTTTCAAACCAAATTTGGACAGCAGTTTTCTCTTTATTTTAACTATACATGTCCAAAGTTCCATTGAAAATCGGATAAAAAATGTGGGTTGGTATAAAAATTAAGGAGTGTAAAGGGAGAGAGGGCTGTTTTTTTATTTTTTTGGGTCCGAAACCTTTTCCATGAAAAATTACATGTATATGCCCACTTTAATGGAGATCAGTTAAATGGTGTCGACTTTAGCTTTGTATAAAGAACATTGGCAAAAAGTAAGGGCTGGATAGGGTAAGAGGGGTTCAGTTTTTTCAAACCAAATTTGGACAGCAGTTTTCTCTTTATTTTTAACTATACATGTCCAAAGTTCCATTGAAATCGGATAAAAAATGTGGGTTGGTATAAAAATTAAGGGGTTTAAAGGGAGAGAGGGGTGTTTTTTTATTTTTTTGGGTCAGAAACCTTTTCCATGAAAAATTACATGTATATACCAACTTTAATGGAGATCAGTTAAATGGTGTCGACTTTAGCTTTGTATAAAGAACGTTGGCAAAAAGTAAGGGCTGGATAGGGGGAGAGGGGTTCGGATTTTTCAAACTAAAAGTTGACAGTATTTTTCTGTTTATTTTTTACTATACATTTCCAAAGTACCATCAAAATCGGATAAAAAGTGTGGATTTGTATAAAAGTTAAGGGGTGTAAAGGGGTAGAAGGGGTGGTTTCTCAATTAAATTCATATGGGACCACTTTGGAGGCATACTCTATCCACTATAAAAATTTCATTTAAATCGGTTCAAAATTGGCGAAGATATCGCTGAACATACATCCAAAAAAAAAAAAAAAATTCAGACGAATTGAGAACCTCCTTCTTTTTTGAAGTCGGTTAAAAACTTAAGGGGACCAAATTTGTAAATGAATTCAAAATTCTGCAGAGAGTGATGAGGGGATATACGAGAGAATTAAAGGAATTGGGTTACAAAACTTTGGTCTGACCATTGCTTGAATATGGTAGCGTGGTATAGGACCCACATTTTGAGTATCAAATTAGAATTTGGAGAGGGGCAAAAAAGGGCTGCTAGATTTGTTTCTGGAAATTATCGGAGAATGCAATCAGTAACAGATATGATAAAAGAGCTGAAATTGGATTCTTTGCAAGACAGGAGGAGGATGAAGAGGGTCATGATACTTTACAAGGCGTATATTGGTGGTGAGGCATGGAAAGATATTGGTGTAAGAATGAAAAGTAATGCATGGAAGGAAAGCGATTAAACATGACCACAAGCTGGCACTCGATTTCAGACACAAGGGTGCAGGAAGATTTTCTTTTTTAGGTAAGGGTGTCAGGGATTGGAATAAGTTATGAAGGGAAATTATGAATAATTTACCAAAAACGTTGAAAGAATTAAAAGTTAAAATTTGTAGTGGGCAAAAGTAAGTGGGTGCAGGAAAGGGGGAAGATGGGTGTGTAGGGATATTGTCACCGGAGTTTGTGGTCAATTGCAATTTAATTAAATATTAAATAAATATTAAACAGTAATGTAATGGGCGACAATTACCTAGCAACGAACTTTTATGAGTCTGTTGTAATTAAGGTATTGGGGATCCAGCTACAGTTTTACGTTCGCCTCGTTGAATTTAGTTGAGTGAGTCTGCGTGTGCAATGGCGACACGACAGGGTGTGTGAGGTTTGCTACTAAGCTAATGGCAGTGACTTTCAGTCACGCTACGTGGCGTGTCTAGCTTCAGCTAAAACGTGTTGCCAGAGGCCACAACAGCCCTTTGGGGACAGTTTGACGCGATAGATTCTACGCTGACCCATACACCGTGTTTACGTCGCTCTTTCTGTGTTTACAAAAGAGTGTTGCTGTCAACATTCAACAGTAATATAAATCAACTTCTGTTTTTCACGGTTGAATCTTGAGAAACGTTTACCTCGTATATCGCGCAAATCATCAAAAAATTGGATTTAATGTATCAGTTTTCAACCATTTTGTTTGCTGCCCTTCTTTATTTCTATGCATGCAATGAGTTATTGACCCAAACCGTACTGCCCTGACGTTTTTTGGACATTTGTGATACCGTCATCAGGTACCACTCATATAAAATACTAAGTATTCGATACATCTCTGTTCAGTTTGAACTTATAGATACAAATAAAACTGATAATTACTTGAGAGAACATTGCAAAAATTCTGTTTTCTAGAACAGTTATTTAATATTTTTATTTATTTATTAGACCTTAGGTCTTGAATAGACCATACAGTAAGCCTGGTGAAATTAAAAGGTAATAATATTAATAGTATCTAAGAATATACAGTTATATAGATACATTAAATATGTAGATCACTGTTCTCAATATAATCCTTGATGATACTATAGACTTTGTTGCTATTTGAAGCGAGTAGTACTGTAATGCTAGTTGGAAGTGGCTGCTGTTCACGCACAAGAAACTTGATGAATGTTGATTGCTGTTGCTGAAATATAAGCAGTTGAAAAATAAGTGATTAAGGTGCCTGTCCGTTGCATGTGCAGTAATGTGTGTTCACCGCCTTGATGCGAAAAAGATTACTACGGAAGGCGCCGTTGTGGAATCTCATACGAATAATAGAAGTAATGTACCGTCGTTGAGAATTCCATCTTGAATAGCAAGGTTTTCGTGGAGGGTACGTCTGAACTAGAGCGTACTGTCGGCCTCTGTATTGTTTAGATACATTCCAGCTCCTCTTCCATTGGTGGTAAGCATTGCTGACCATTGTTGTTTGATAATCAATTGTATTTCTGGGTGTTATTAAGCTTCGACCCGAGCAACATGCCTCCTTGGCTAACATATCTACCTACTGGTTACGCCTAATTCCAGAGTGCGCGGGTATCCAGATATAATTGACGGTGCAACCGCGTTGATTAAGTTCTACAGTCTGATTAATTTTGGTTTTCCTCCTCAGCCTTTTCAGCTAGCCCTATATGGCCACAAGGGAATTATAATTTTTTCCTTAGTCCCAGTATGTTCTACTACCTTTCATTTTATTAGCGACTTAGACTGCTTTAAAATTAACACAGTAGTTGGCAGGGATGTATGGACTGCAGATGGAAATAAGATTGTCAAATTTTCGGAATAATGGAAGTTAATAATTGTTATCAGTGACTCATATACACTAACGGTAACTTTCCACTAGCACGATACCAATTATAAACATTATTTTTTATCATGGGATTCGTCGACGCCGAGGTATACGCGGGATAGGAATGCCAAAAAGGAGCAGGAAAGAATTCGGCAATGTCCTTTTTGAAGGAAGCATCCCGGCATTTGTCTGGAGTGATTTGGGGAAACCACGGAAAACCCAAATCTGGATGCCCGGACGAGTATTCGAACCGGCGTCGTCACGAATGAGAGGCCAGAGCGTTACCCGCTCACCCATCACACTCCGTCATGGTATTCGTTAATTATAAATTTCGTGTCATCTTTCTTTACTTGTATTTTGGTGTCGTAAGTCTACATTAGATCCATGTTTTCCGAAAGAGTTTTTTTATTATTATTTATTTTAATGGCATCTGGTTAGAGACCATACAGCCAATCTACATTTTTACAAAGCTTCTTACATCCATTTAAGTAACTTATCTATTTACACATTTCCTTATCTATATTAGGTAAAACTTATTACAATCTTGTTGAATGTATATGCTATTTACAATATTCAAATTTCAAGTGCCTTCTTAAGTACCGTAATCTAAAAAGCGTTGCTAGACAATACATCAACTAGACTTAGTAATCGGCGGTTCTGTATATCCATTATTTTCTACTGATTACTCTAAATCGCTGTATTTCTTTGACAAATCATCTGTAGAGGGTTGATCTATCTGGTGTTGTCCTCAATCGGTAGATTGGTGAGGATACTGTTAATTTTGCCAAGCTAGTTGTTGTGCTTGCGCGGAAGTGGGTTGTGCTGTGGTTTGGGCTTTAGGTTTGAAGTATAGTCATTTCCTGTTTTAACTTACAAGATTGGTTAGAATTCAATCCCTCCATCTTTTAAGTATCTGGCGAGGATGCTAAGTACTACTTTGTTGTTGCTGGAAAGTAGGAGGGTTACGTTTGTCGGAAAGGGGAAGCCGTTCTTGGCAAGATCTTTCATCATTTGGTCCTGGAGTTGTTGGTATTTATTGCATGAAAAAAATTATGTGATTGGTGTCTCCTATTGCCTGGTCTGAGCAGCCGCAGTATGGGGAATCTCTCAACCCTATTCGGTGTAGGTGGCTGGGGAAGTTACCGTGGTTAAATCGGGCTCTCGATATCGTAGTGATTAATCGTCTGCTACTGTTCCAATCGTAAAACCAAGGTTTTGGAGATATGCTCGGTTGAATGGTTGCATAATATGAGGCTTTGATTTTTGAGGAGATCGTCCATTCCTCTTGCCGTTTTTCCTTGGCTCTTACTTTGATATTATGTGTTATATCCGAGATCGGGAGTTGCGAGTTGCAATTGGCTTTATGCACTAATACAATTTTACTGAAATCTCGCTTACTTGAAAATGGTAAATATTTAGTTGATGATAACTGAAAAACTGATAAGAGAGATACTATTTCACCTCGTGATTTGGTTTATCAGGTCAATTACTCAAATAACAAGTGGTAAGCTGTCATAGTTACTTGAACTCCCAACGCTGCTTGTCTTAGGTTCCACAATTGTGTATAAGATGAGTAGGGACAAGGCTAATGTTACGGAAATATAAGATTTCCTCAAGGAGCTGAGCTTCTCTCTGACCGACGAATGCTACATGCATTTGAGCGAGGGTCCAGATGTACCACACGCGTCCCAGGCCGGCTAACGAGCTGCGCCGAGTAGCCTCGTCGACCCTTGACCTTTGCCCGTGTAAACAGCTCGGCCGGGCTCGGCCGGACTCGGCACGACTCGGCCACCCTCGGCCGGCGCTGGAGCTTGTTAGCGCCTGACGTCACCACACGTAGCAACGCCGCAGTGGCGGTCGATGTGGGTGCGCCTGGCTGCAGCCCTGCCAGGCGCCAGGCGCCGCACCCACCTCTGCCCGACAAAGGCCCGAGCCTGCCGATACCAAACACAAATCGATCGGCCCAACAACATGACAAGCCTCGACACATCAGACAGTGCCGGACGGCAACCTAACCGCTACGTCCGTTCTTCACGACATACCAACCATACATCGCTGTAAAATAAACAGGGTTTACTGCTTCAGCGGTATAATTAGATGAACGTTAGTTATTTCTAGTCACTGTAACAGAACGGTGACTAGGAACTATTACACTGGGAATTTAATTAGTTACTATTTAACAAGTAGGAAAGCAACATACTTGTTTTCGACTTTATAACGATCACCAGTAGGTATTACCATTTTTTCTATAGCGCCGTCTCTAAGAGAAAGTTTTAAAGTAAGAGTACTAAAATATCAAACATTTTCATTGTAAACATCATTCAGAGATAAACCCAGATACGGAAATTCTCTTAGGTTTTTATTTATTATTTATTTCTCGTGTCCAGGACATAACATTACAAGTTGAAAAAAAATAACATTAATTAATTAATATTAAACTATAAACACAATTAAATGGAATGTGACCACAATTACGCAATCTTGATGGCCTTCTCGTTTGCCCTATAAAGGTCGTCGATATTGCAGGTTTCAGGGAGATTCCTGCATTTCAGAAG
Organism: Vandiemenella viatica; assembly: GCA_031002005.1. Lineage (NCBI taxonomy): Eukaryota > Metazoa > Arthropoda > Insecta > Orthoptera > Morabidae > Vandiemenella > Vandiemenella viatica. The sequence continues at coordinate 35,395,853 of JARYHS010008074.1, read as the reverse complement.
ATGTTGTGGGTTCTGAAGCTCACCTCATTCACATAGATCGTTGTCATTAGTGTACCCCCATTTTTAAATATTATATCTTCATCGGGACACTTCAGTTCTTAATCTGTTTAGAGCCTTCCATATAGCATATGGCTGATTACATCCCGCAGCCGGTGCCTCTTTGATGTTCCTCCACTGTTCTTCAGGCAACGAATTTCGCCATAGTTCTAGACGGCGTGCTCCAGTAGAAGATGTTATGGCTGTAGTTGATTGTACGAAGCTCTTCCTTGACTTCAGCCTTGTGGGTTGGGGTTCGTGTCCAAACAAAGGGTGTCTGGGGTCTGTTTCTTGTTTCCTCTTCTCCCTCTCTGCAGCTGTTTTCCTACGAATGTCAGGTGGTGCTATACCCATGATTTGGTATATTTTACTAATAGGAGTTGGTTCTCTTAAGTAAAACAGGCCGATAGATATAATATCAAAAGTATTACGTTTCACGTGAAAATACGAATTTATTACGATTACAAATAAATTATACAATATAAGAAGAGGGGAAGGTGGAGATCTCGCAAGGTGTGCATAGGAATAAAAGGAGTTGTTTGCTTCCGAATGAAAATTACTTATATCACTATCCAAAATTACATTCGTTTAACGCTAGACGTAACCTTGTTGTTAATTACCAGCATTTGCGTGCAGCAACGCCCGCGAGAGGTTACCATACGTGGCGGAATGCGCAGATGTTAGGATTGTCGATTGGCAATATTTGCAGAAGCTGTAATTGTGTTGTGATACAGCAAGGACCAGAATGAGAAATAACATTCTGTGGTACAGCATAATACATGATGAATTTAGTTTCTAATAATTTAAGTTACCTTTACGATTTCTTAGTTAGTTTTCGCCTCTAATGACGTCGACATCGACGAGGCGTAAACCCATAAGCAAAACAATAAACATTACTGACATTTTTACTATTGCCAGACGCTTTGCCAGAGGAGCAAAAAAACCTAAATGTCATATAAGAAGTTACCAAGGTTCTATTTACTTTTATAAGTCGGCGGGTCTCCCAGATCTCTGAAAGGTTTGATTTTTATTTTACATGAGTTTTTACCCATAATATTTCGGAAAACTAAAGAAATAAATAACCAGTATTCGTATAAAAAAAATTTAACAGAATCGAAATAATTTAGTATTTATCTTTGATGTTGTGTGATCTTTGGTAGGTATCATTTCAGGTTAAGGAAGATGTGTTCATCTCTGATGTTGGCGGCTATGTATTCAGGTTACGTACAGACTAGCATTTATTGCTCCATTCGCCGTTCACGTAAAAGTCTTAAGACATTCTGCTGTATGTAAGTTAACTCCTAAAAACCCCATCCACATAAGTTCGGTAGGTTTTTAGTGATTCCCTAATAAAGAAATCCCTAGGAAACTGCTGTTTATAAGTAATGATAATATTCATGGAGGGCTTTGAATATATATGTTATAATTCATGGTTAACCAAAGATTGTCATGAGAAAATGGCATGCAGCAATTACCTTACCACAAGCCATGCGCGGGACCGTAAGAGGACTGTCAATGTGCTTGAAACATTATGATTACAAATATTGCTGTTAGCATACAAAATACAGTCAGCCTTACTTAGGAAAATGCTAATAGCTGAGTTACATGTAAAACTTGATTTCTAATTACTGACTTTAATTTAAGGAATTTCAGCCAGCGGTATACTCTCTTTACACTGGCATTGCTTGAAGATAATGTCTTAATAAAAGAATGAGGAATTTGTAATTTTCTTCAACTTGGCAGTTTAACGACGGAAGAAGAAATTTGATTGTTCCTGTACTTACTTTAATAAGTGTTCAGACTACATCTTAGGTATTTAACTCACTTCTCCTTCCGCATGACAAAAAAGTTTTTCTTTTTATGAGATACTAGCTTTGCCTGGCATGCGTTGCAATGCCTCTTTTTCTTTCTTAAGTGGGCACGCAAATACAAAACAGACACAATTACGTGGTCAAAATAAACGATAGACAATATTTTTATGAATTAAACTAATATTGAAAAATTTTATTCTATTACTTTGGGATATACAATATTTTCGTTCTATGGGCTTTTATGAACAACGTTGGCATAAATTAAGGGTGGGTAAAGGAGGAAAGGGGTTTGGACCTGTAAACCAATCGCAGATAGTTTTTTTTCTATTTGTTTAAAGTATATATATGCAGAGTTCCATCAAAATAGGATAAAACCTGTGTTTTTATGAAGAGAGTTGATAAAATTTAGGGTGTGAAGGTAAGGTGGTAAGGGGTGGATTTTTGAAAAACAAATGTAGACAGTATTTTTCTGCTTATTTTAAAGTTTATGTGTGCGAATTTCCATCGAAATATGATAAAAACTGTGGGTTAGTGTATCGAAAATATGAAAACAATTGCGGTGATAGGTTGGGTTTGTCTGGATTTTTTTGGTCAGAAACCTTCACAGGTAGGCACAGAACAACTCACAAACGTTTTACTGTAATTGGATGAATGGTATAGGAACGCGTAGAAGACAAACAAACATTCATTTCTTATATTAGAAGATTATTTTATTCTGAGTAATTGCTTCTGACGAAAGACAATGGCCCAATTACGGTGACTTCTATAAACAAACCAATGAGAATAAATTTCAATGAGTCCGTTAAAGTAATATGAAGCCATCATGGTGTTATCCCTTAATATTTTGTACAGAGCATTCAGGAATCACATGTTTGGAAGCTTTTCTGGTTTACACCTAAAGGAAGGAATGAATATTATTTAAAAATTTATTAAATCGAAAACATCTGAAGTCATTGATCAACTTTATTAATTAGAGTACTGTATCTTTCTTTCTATTTAATGTATGACCTTCCGTCTACACGACCATTCAGCCAGTTTTGGTTTATTGAAATTGTACTGCCTACTGTATCAAGCTTTACTGATGTAATTCTATGACGCTATAGTGAGAACAACACATACGAAGATAGCACTTGATCAAATCATATAATCGTACAGGATTGTTGGCCGGGAAATCCCCAAGGATCGTTCTGCCGCCAAGTGACGGAGTTTTCGATTCACCGCGCAGTGTGAATCTTGACGTGGCTAATTAACCTAACACGGTAATCCTACCGGGTACTGGAAATCTGCAGTTAAATGTGGAATCCTAACTATTTTGGTGTATTTCTCATTACTCAGCAAGCTATGCAAGATATGAATATTGTGTTAAGGGCCTTTGAAAAATCCAATCAGGGACCGAAATCGAACCGGGGACCTTTAGATCTCCAGTCAGGTGTCGTAAGCATTGAGACACCATACCATTCTACAGCACTTAATCAAAACCACTCAAGCTCGAGGCTGGACTCGAACCGACACCCCTTTTAATGCGAGACCGGTCCCCGCCATGGCTTCCTATTATATCCTTCCACAACAGAAACACGTTTATCAAACTTATTTCAAGTCGCCTATATTTCGACTCTCTTCTTAGCAATAAATACGTTGCGCAAGTATCTAGTAAAATGTTTCCTTCCTTTTAGATATTTATTTAAGTTACCGTTCTTTCTTTGGGTTTTACAGTGATTGTTTTTTAAATGTGAAACTCATTTCATAGTTTGCTTGTCTGATATTAATATAAAACTGACTATCATGTGCTTCTTTCAATTCTATATAAGAAAATTGTTTTTATTATTTTTATATACATGGGACGTTTGAGATATTGTGAGTTCTTTGTTTGTAGAAACTTATCTGTGAAAGTAATATACTGCACATCTAATTCTCTTGCAGTTTGAAATTTCAGCTTTTATAGGTGGTTGTCGGACACACAGAGTAACTTATTAGGAAGAAGTAATTTTTTTCTGAAACAGATTATCGGTTACAAGAATGGACAATTTAAGGAACGAAAAGTTTAGTAATATAGTGACGCATGAACCACTACAGAAAAGGACAAAGAAGGAAATACCTAAACCGAGAGTGGTGGTGTAACGGATAGCGTTCTGGCCTCGCATTCGGGAGGACGGCGGTTCGAATCCCCGTCCGGGTATCCAGATTTGGGTTTTCCATGGTTTCCCAGATCACTCCAGGCAAATGCCGGGATGGTTCCTTAAAAGGCCATGGCCGAATTCCTTCCCATTCCTTGCCCCCCATCCTTTCCCGTCTCTAAAGACTTCGCTGTTGAGACATGTAAAGCAGTTAAAAAGAAAAAAAGAAACAGCTATATGGTATGGACATGTCAAGAGAGTATGGGAACCTAGAACACAAAAAATACACTTTTTTTTTTACTTATGGCTTTACGCCTCGTCGACGTCGAGCTCATTAGAGGCGGGATGGGACTGGGTACAAGTAACGGGAAGGAATTCGGCCATGGTCTTATTGAAGAAAAGATCCCTGCATTCTGTTGAAGTGATTTAAGGAAACCATGGAAAACCCAAATCTGGATGCCCGGACGTGGATTCGAACCAGTGTCCTCTGGAATGCAAGGCCAGAACGTTAACCGCTCACCTACCACGCTCGGTATGGAAACTACAGAAATGAAAAGAAAGATCATGGAGAGGACTGGAGGAGTAGGTGGTAAAAAGAGGTGACAGAAAGTGATTGTAATAAGAGAGGAAATTAGAGAAATAATACGCAATGCAGACGCAGCTAGTGGATGGGAAAAAAAAAAAAAAAAAAACATTATTCTCCTCACAATACAATCGTACAGTGGGAAATATTCACTTTACAGGGATCACCACATAAGCATCTTGCCTGATACTGGTGAATATACTCGTACATCGTCATTTATTTGTCAAGATATTCTCCTCAGCTCCACATATCTCCTCCAACGACGTTTCGACGCTTGTATGTCATGATCATAATAGGATTTCTCAATGGTGTTGAAAAGAATCTTGTGAAAACACACATCATAACATATGACCTGAAATAGATACAACGTTGAAACATTATCATCTTTGGAAATTGATGATAGTCTGAGAAGGCCAATTGTGATGTTTCGGAGCCAATTTTCCTTCAATTGCTGTTAGCAGATGCTTCACAGTGTTCTGATAATATTTTACTATTATTGTTACACTCTGGTTCTGAAAATGTATAAGCAGGACACACTGTGGATCCTAAAAACAAACACCATTTTTTTCCTTCAAATACAACAGCTTCGGTCTCATTTGAAGAGGAAAGATTGCAGTCTTCCCATGGCATGACCGTTACTCTAATTTTGGGGTAAAGTAATGTGGTAAGGTCTCACACATAATCACAAATCTTTCAGCAAGATCTACTGGATTGGCTTGAAAAAGAGATAGAAATTCCGCTGACGTCTGCCTCCTGATAGCCTTTTGTTTTCCTCTAACTCGAGGATCTAGCGACCGAAAACTTTCTCACGTGCAAGTAGCTATGAGAACTCACCTACTGTTGTTCTTGAAAGCTTGATATCTTCTCACTCTTCCCTGAATCATCATCATTTCATGTGCCTTATTTTCCTCTTTATGCCTTCCTGCTTCTCTACCTTTTAAATTCATATGCTCGTACTGCAGCCTGGAGCATCTGTCCGTAATGGTGAATATCCTTTAGTGGCACTTTTTTCTTACACAAATATTTAACAGCAGGAGGAATTTGTTTGTTATCCATTTCTAATTAAACGTACACCTCATCAGATTTCAGCACCTGAACGAAAATAAGGATGTTTCCGAGGACGATATAATTTTGTAGAATATTCTACAAGGGGTTTAAGAATTATATGGAGTTTTCTCAAGATTGCACGATATCAGTTTCTCGACCAGGCCACGAAATTAAGGAACGACTTCTAATTATCAGATTCCGTATAATGTAATGTCTTATACCATGTCATAGTTATTAAAAAATACAAGTAATGTCTAGTTTCTTACGTAATAAGTCCTGAAAGATTTTAAGGAGTTACGCTTTGGTCGACAAAACTGATCTTCAGACACACGAAGTCATCCGTGACCAAATGCCCTAAGAAATATCTCAGCGTCGGCCAGTTTCAATGCATCTTTTCGTTGAACCATCGCCAATAATAAAAATATTGAAAATGAATAGGTAAAAATAAAAAATGATCGATATGCTTAAGAATTATCGAAAAATGTCTTATATTCATAAAATTTAAATAAATGATAATTAAATAATTACTGTAAATAACTAAAGGCATGTTATTATGACTAATATCTTGTCCACAACACTGTCAAATACATACTCAACTCATACAGAACTCATTGTGCTGACGACCCAGTATTAATTTAAAATGGTGTAAAAGGTTGATAGACACCGTCTGATTAGAAATGTTAGTACAACTCAATTTAGCATTCGACATTTGGCCAGTAAATTAATGTTAAACCTAATTCAGAAGTTACTGCGGATACTGAGCAGTAAAAATTACTATCCGAATGTTTATTGTTTTCGACAAATTTCAGTTCCCTTTATGTAGTACCCCAGTTAATCTACAACATTTTGAGCTTATATGCAGTTGTTCTATTATTTTTTAACATAATTTGATATAACATATTTTATTGCCATGAGGAAACTCTAAGAATAGTCTTTGGAGAATTGTGTCATAATCTATATATACGCTTTGAAATAACAATTTATGAAGGCAAAAGTAGCTAATATTTTGCATTTGAAAATCTCCAGTGAAACGTCCTAACTACTGAACCATCAGACCGCTCACAAAGTCTGATATCTCCATAAATCGAAAAAACAATGCACCTAACACAACACCGTGAAACCAAGTCATTTTGAGACTTGTTCCTTAATGGATTTTTTCTTGTGAAAAAGCTATTTTTACAAGCTTTATATTAGCTAGACCTGTATGTATTTATGTATGTATGTAACTGAATTTTACAACTCCATTTTGCACCACTTCCAGATGTCCGAGCTGTTTGAAATTTCGCACAAATATTAAGAACCAGTGACAATATAATAATTTCATAGTAATGTCCTGCTATTCTCATTACTTTGACCGTAATAACAGAAAAATGTTTGAATGTCGTGGAATTTTGCAATTAAATTTTAACCCAATTCCCGATGTCCGAATTGTTTGAAATTTTAATCATGTATTGATAACTGATTATAGTACAATAATGTCACAGCTATGTCTTGATATTCTCATAACTTTGACAGTAACAATAGAAAAATTTTGCACACTTTTTACGTACCGTTAACAATACTGTAGTCTCTTAGCAATGTCCTGCTATTCTCGTTACTTTGACGGTAACAATAAAAAAAATGGTTGTATGTAATGGAATCTTTCATTTCAATGTTCAACCACTTCCTGACGTCCGAATCGTTTGAAATTTTTCACACTTATTAAGAACCGACAAAAATTCGATAATTTCATCCTCCCCACGTTGTCAGTAACAATTTAAAAGGGGTTGAATGTAATTGAAAATATTGAACATTTAATTGTAAGTTACTCGTGGGAATAACAATTAAAAATGAAACTACAACACAAAGCAAAAGAGAGATTGGCGAAGAAAAGCCAGCAGTAAGAAACATACTTTTGAAACAATCTGAACTAAAAAGTTAAAAATAAAATTGTAGTTTAAAAAAGCACTCTTTCGTAGTAAGGTGACCTAAAAGGTTAAAAATAATATTTAAATATAAAGATTTTGTTTAATAGCGATAGGACTTCCCACAATTCAGAATAAATTAATTTTCTGAATAAGCTTTAAGAATAAAGAAAGTCACTGATTAAAAAATCAACTTTAACGTAAAAAAAGCGTGGTGTGCTCTCTACATAACTTTTGACAATGACTATATCTTTACAAACAGACAGCGACAAAAAAATATAAGGCAACTGTATAGCGCCCCATGCTTTTTTACATTAAAGTTAATTTTGTAATCAGTTACTTTATCCTTAAAACTTATTCGAATACTTAATTTATCCTGAATTGTGGGACGTCCTATCGCTTTTAAACAAAATCTTTATGAATTTTTATATAAATGTGAATAACACGCCAATGCAATTGAATTTTTGTTTTATTTTGGTGTCGTACGCGTTTCGCTCTATTTCAAGAGCATCATCAGCGACATATGTTACTTTTTTACATTTTATTCATCAACAGGGTTAGCTTCTCTGTGTAGGTTTTGTAGAAAACATTTGAATGTATAAATCACTACACTGCACTGACCAAATTTCACATTAACACTATTATAATCAAAACATGATAGAGTAAATACCTCGCCATGTTTTTCACAGATCCACACATTCTATGAACCTGTGAAAAACATGGCGTGGTATTTACTCTATCATGTTTTTATTACAATAGTAACAGCAAATAATAGTGTTAATGTGAAATTTGGTCAGTGCAGTGTACTGATTTATACATTCAGATGTTTTCTACAATACCTACACAGAGAAGCTAACCCTGATGATGAGTAAAATGTAAAAAAGTAACATATGTCACTGATGATGCTCTTGAAATAGAGCGAAACGCGTACGACACCAAAATAAAACAAAAATTCAATTGCATTGGCGTGTTATTCACCGTTATAAAAAAAAAAAAAATTGATTAACTTGCAATTGAGGAAATGGCCCACAATATCCAGTTATTAAAATCTTTATTTTTAAAGATTAATTTTAACCTTTTAATTCACATTACTACGAAAGCGGGGTTTTAGTTTTTTCAGCTACAATTTTATTCTTTTCTGTGTGTCACTTCTGTTTATTTACGACATTAGTATAATGCATGGCTAATAAGAATTTTTCTATTGTTACAGAGCTCCTGGCGGGAGTATGCTTGGAGATGTAAACATCTCCGCCATCCTTGACTCCTTTAGTGTGAGTTACGACAAAAGAGTAAGACCAAATTACGGAGGTGAGTGTCGCAGCCGCTACGCCCGTGGGAGTGAGCGCGAGCTGATGGCTATCACAACTTCCCCTAACCTGCTTTCGCTGTAAAGTACCGCACTGAACTGCAACCTAAAGTTCAATATCACCCGGAATTATCATTACTGGCGAACAGTTTTTGTGTGAAAGAAAGATCCATCAGCCTCGTTCACTCTCCATTAGTGCAAGCAGAATGTTGAGAACTGAAAACAACGTAAGCGGAATAGCGTCACACTTGCCGGATGTAGATAAAGAGCAAATTACTATAATAACGTTTCTTACGTGGCGTAAGAAGCGTTAAATATTTTAATTAATTGAAAAACCGTGTGTTATATATTTCCATCCCTCAGTTAGTAATTTTTTTGTTACAATCTATTTTAGAGTCATTTACGTCTTTACAGATGTGAGCACCTGAAATATTTTTAGAATGGAATAAAGTAGAATTCTGTATTTAAGAAAACATCTCGCGGACAAATTATAAATAACTCCAGTTTATTTAAATACGGCACTCAAGTCGACGAAACGAAAATTTTAGGATGACATTTTCAAAAACTTAAATTGTAAATATTCTTTGTTCCATTGAAGGTGCTAGACAAAATTCTAAAGCCCTTTATTTTTTTAGAGAGTGAGAAAGGAAATTCAGTGGTATCAGCAGACTATGAGTTTTTTAATACTGCAATACAAGGTTCGGTGTTACTCTGTGAAATATTGCTGTCTGGCTGGAGAATAGTGGCCGAGAACACTTTTTACAAAGTTGAGAGCATAATCCCAGCCTTGAGTAAAGCTGAGTATTACCGTTTAGTAATATGTTTGATAACAGTATTCCTCATAAAGGCAATTTGTTCAGTTTTGAAAGCAAAAAATCCCCTCTCGGGTAATTTTATATGAACTCTACCATGTAATTAGTTAATGATTTGTAGGCGACGATTGGTCCTGCCATTTCCGAACTTGCCTAGCAGCAGATTTACACAGGAAAATTTATTAGAAACCTTTTTAATTGGCGAAAATGTTTCACATTTTTTTTAGCACGTCAGCAATTTGATACATTCACTGTGTGATAACTCAGTGTAGCAACCTCTATTTGCAGAATCATTTCTTCTATTAGTCATTCGGTTCCAACACGGATAAACTAAATGTTATTATTGGTTCCTAAAAATTCAGAGCACTACCGTCTTCCTTAGTACTAACATCTTTTTCAGCTAACTGACTAATCTTTCATTTATCTGATTAAGAACATGTGAAGTTAAATTTTTTCATTACTGTAGATAGCGTTACCACGTAGGTACTATCTTCTTATATAGTTGAATCGAAACACATAGTCAGAGGAAAACTTTACATAATACTATCTTTTTCTCATCGACGACTGTTGCTCTCTTGCAGTTTTAACTGCTGTCACACAGACACCGCTAGGAGCACATTATTGATTCGCTATGTTCCCGGATGAAGCCCTGACAGAACCAGCATTTAGTCCCCGGGGAACTACTCCCTCTGACCTTTCCGGGTGCCCGAAAGGTCGATCCAAGTTGGTGCAGCGCATGTCACTGGCACCTTTCAACTCTACTCCATCTTTCCCTGTTGCCAAGCTGGGATACGCGAGTATCATTACGCGGCGGCCACATGTAGCGAGTTTCTAAAGCCCTCATCGACTAATGACAGTTTCGTTTAATCTCCAGAATTCACACTGATTTACATAAAGCAAAAAGTAATCCAAAAATGAAAAAAATCAATGTATACGAAAAAGGAACAGTCTAATAAGACCTTCGTTCCATTTTTATTTAATTTATAAATATACTGCCTTCCCCTAAACGGCTTTGACTTAACGGTGGTAGATTGTTGAAATCTTTCATTGTAGACACCATCTGACACATATTTTATTCGCTTTATTTTCGTTAAAACAATGTTAATGTCATCGTATCTTCATTGTTTAAAATCTTTCGCGATTGTTTTTTTTTTTTTTTTTTTTTTTTTTACATTTTTCTCCATTCAATAACAAACTTTTTAAAACAATCATGAAAGTGATATAAAATAAACAAAAACAAAAAATTGTTTTTTAAATTACGTTTCAGATGAAAAAAATAGTCCATACGTTAAAGTTCAGATGTAGAATAAAATTGCTCAGATTTCATAAATTTTATGAATTGCTCATCTTTGTAGTATATCATGGAATATTAATTGCTAACTTGAAGTATATTCATTTATCGATCAGACCTTGTAAAGTGAATCAAAGGCGTCAGACTACTGCACCGGAATCTGTGAATCTGATCTCAGTTCAATAGATTATAATAACAATTAAAAGAAACGTAATTAAAACAACAATAAAAAATAGTAAATTTCAGAAAAAATATTGAATACTCACGTATTGATGACAGAGATAGAAATTCACCACGTTACAAAGTTAAATACCATTTTTAACCTATCTTGTAAAAGGGAGCTATAATTCAACGATTAATGTGAACAGTTTAGACTGGCGTACAAGATACAAAAGTAAATCTTCAACTGCCCTAAAAAAATGTGTACATAAGTCTTTCAGCAGTAAACCAGGAAACATATCCACTAGCCCAAAATATGCGACGCTATTTTTAGTAACCAAAGAGCGTATACAAAATTAGTGCAAGAGAAAAGAATAATTAAATTATTCTCGATTTTTCACGATATCTATTACGGATAATATTAAACTTGTTGTACATTACCTGAGATAAATGGAGTACTTTGAATCGTTAACCTTGTTCTGGCACTTTTATATTGATAATGCCGAAGAATTCGTACAGCAACAGCTTTACCCAATGCTCAACCACGATATTTCACTGGGTTCACAGTAGTGTTTATACGTAAAATATTGTGACGCTATTCTTGCATATTACTGAATAATTTAGACGCTGATAAAAATCTTAGTCGCATAATGAAATGCTTGTTTACTGATAGAACAATAGTTTGCCAAAGTGTCGGACAGCTGGTCGCTAAGTGATAATCCCAAACATTCTTCGATCTGAGCGTGCAGTAGATCTGTGCCGTCCATCAACCTGTCGAGCGCCTGTATGACCGCTCGCCCGCGATACAGCGCCAGCTGCTCCGACGCCTGGCGCGCTCGCCTCAATGCTGATGGAGCAACAGGGCTTGGCGTGGCTGCCCTTTCCTGCCTGTCAAGGAGGTTCATTATCGACGTTCGAGAGGGCCGCAGATGAGGCGCCAATCAGGCATAGTAAAGAGCCGAGGTCCTCGAGAAAGAGCTTCGCCACTTGTTGGCAAACGAGTCGACACTACAGCCACCAACGTTTCACAGATCTTGTAAACGTTAACGTACAATACACGCTGTTCCATTAACCTCAAAGAATTTCGTTCTTATCGGACGAATAAAAAAATAGTGTCTTACTTGTAACTATTTAACCAACAATGAGGGAATGCTAGTACGATTTTCAATTGCTTCGCTGACTTTTTTAAACAAACTCTTTAAGCTTTTTATTAATCTCAGATCAGATCGTATTAAGGGTGTCAGGGATTGGAATGAGTTACCAAGAGAAATGATGAATAATTTACCGAAAACTTTGAAAGAATTTAAAGATAAAATTTGTAGAGGGAAAATGTAGGTAGGTGCAGGATAGGGGAAGATGGAGGTGTAGGGAAATTGCCACCGGAGCCTGTGCTTCATTGCAATTAAATTAAATTAAATTAAGTTAAATTCTACGTATTAAAGAGTAGATCGAAATGAGTAGAGATGATAAAACTCGTAGTGGTTGAACAAATGAGTCATTTCAAATCACAATTGTTGTGAAAAGCTTGACATTTGCGTTTTTCAAAAGACGTCAATGATAAATAAATGCCTCGATAATATTAAATAAGTTGAAAAATCACTACATTTTTTTTTTTTTTTTTTTTTTTTTTTTTTTTTTTTTTTTTTTTTTTTGTGTCGGTGCTATATGTGAAGATCAATCTTCCGTAACATGGGTTCTTTCCAAGTACAGAATAAAAATGCAAACATATCTCACAAACTACAATTCATTCATTAATTTCAGTAAATTAGTGAATTAAAACTAAGTCTCTACATTTAAGAGACTAACATCGGCGTACTTCATTTGTTAGAAAGTCGTAAATATAACTTTTGAGTCTAACAGTATTTAACCCCTGTTTATTCACAAACTTTCTATAGGTAATTCCGTTTAATGGAAAGTCCAGTAATTGGTAAATATAAACAAGCCATGTGGCAAACTAACGGCTCAAGTTGCCTTAGAGAGAAAGGAATACCTTGTAAAAAGTAACTTAATGAGAAGCATCTGTGAAAGACATACAAAGAAAAAAGTAAAAACTAGTTTATTTAGTGCCACCCGGTTTAAGCTTCAGTAAATGAGTGTAAAGTTGAGCTTCTCAAAACGTTGGTGTTATGATTTCACTTTTATATCCTATCTGCGTTTATATTCTCGCTGCATGACCATTATCAATAGCAGTTCTCGCTGCACACTTTATATTAGCGAAATATTTAGTTTTCTACGTATGATTTTTTTTTACTGAAAACTGTATTTCTTCCCGACGTTTTTTTTTATTATTATTATTACCTCTATGGAGACTATATTTAGTAACTGTGAGCTGAATTATAATTTTACTAATTTCAATATCATTGAATTAGTTGTGAATCAGACTAGAATTTTTTAAACAAAATACTGTTTCTTTGTGTTTGGAAATGAATATTTAGACGTAATAGTTGTACCAAAGTCGATAGGTTAAGGTTATTTACAGATCTAGCCTGAGGTACTTTCACCTCAAAGAAAAGTAACAAAGATGGTTAACGTTTTGGAAATGAATATTTAGATGTAATAATTGTACCAAAGTCAATAGGTTAAGGTTATTTACAGATCCACTTAAAGGAAAGTAACAAAGATGATTTACGTTTCTAGTTATATGTCAACAAACTCAAGTAAAGCGACTCTGATTCTTTAATTTAACAATCACAGTCATACCGCTGTTATTTACTAACGAATATTATACTAATATTATGCCGTTTCAACAAAAAACAATAAGTTTTTTTTTTTAAATTTAAAGGTTTTTATTATCTGTAGTTGCCTTCACACTTCTCATTAAGACTGAATATCACACACGTCACAGTAAAAGACTTTAATAAAATAATATAGTATAAAGTATCCAACACATAATGTCTACGGTTTATCTGAATTACTCTTATTATTATTAATAGTGCAAATATGCGTAAGATATAAACGTACCTATAAATAAAGAAATGATAAAGCTGCAACAGATTATGGTAATTCTCGTTCCGAATATTATATGCATACAACATTATTGACTTCAGAATTTACTGTTTAAATGGCCTGAAAAAAACTGTGAACCGTTGTGGTCGTGCGGGGTGTAAGGGTTTGGAAGAGATTTTGATAGCCTCTTCAAACCAAATGTCAACCTCTCCTTCACGTGGTGCACCCTGTTTGCACAGACGAGGCTCTGGCGACTGAAAGATTCCCGGTATAAGGAGTCACCCATTGTTTGCCAGCAGCCTAGTGAAAGGCAACCCTAGGAGCAGGAAGTGGTCCAAGGCATCCTCTTGCACACAGGAGTTTGAATCTGTCCCTAAAGGCCGTTGACATAAAAATGATCGATGGCATGGGATGGGGGGAAAATGTACTGTAGAATGTATTATTCTCGGAGAAAGAAAAGGACGAAGAAGTCGTTAGAGTATTGTTGAAATTATAAAGTCATCATAATAAACACTCAACTGAATAATCATATACGAATAGTACACATCTTGAAATGTCCAGAGGATACAGGTAAATATCAGCTATATTATATAATGACCAAACAGAATTAAGACTGCGACCACAATTTAACAGTTATAAAATGAACACTAATAAGGAATTTGGAATATATGTGATCCGTGCAGAAATTTAAAATATCTATGACGAGATAGAATCCAAAGATTATTTAAGCTGACAAAGTTACAAACAGAATAGATTCCAAAGCGACCTTCCTTGCAGGACGTGGGAAGCTCTTAACAGAGTTAGTTCTGGCCATAGCAGATCTGCTTTATCTCTTTACGCATGGGGAATGAGAGATTCACCGAATTGCGACTGTGGTGAGGAAGAACAAACCATCCGCCACGTGAACTTTGATTGTCCACTTCGAGCATTCAAGGGATCACCGAAAGACTTTATTGATATTTCAAATGAAGCTTTACATTGACTTCACAACGTCGATTTTAAAACGTAATGTTACATTTTATTAGTGTGAAACAATTGTATACAGGGTGTTACAAAAAGGTACGGCCAAACTTTCAGGAAACATTCCTCACACACAAACAAAGAAAATATGTTATGTGGACATGTGTCCGGAAACGCTTACTTTCCATGTTAGAGCTCATTTTAGATTGGTAGAGACGGACCAATTCCATGGCCCCCACGCTCTCCTGACCTCAACCCTCTTGACTTACATTTATCGGGGCATTTGAAAGCCCTTGTTTACAAAACCCCGGTACCAAATGTAGAGACTCTTCGTGCTCGTATTGTAGACAGCTGTGATACAATACGCCATTCTCCAGGGCTGCATCAGCGCATCAGGGATTCCATGCGACGGAGGGTGGATGCATGTATCCTCGCTAACGGAGGACATTTTGAACATTTCCTGTAATAAAGTGTTTGAAGTCACGCTGGTACGCTCTGTTGCTGTGTGTTTCCATTCCATGTTTAATGTGATTTTAAGAGAAGTAATAAAATGAGCTCTAACATGGAAAGTAAGCGTTTCCGGACGCATGTCCACATAACATATTTTCTTTGTTTGTGTGTGAGGAATGTTTCCTGAAAGTTTGGCCGTACCTTTTTGTAACACCCTGTATAATTGTATTATTGATAATGTACTATGGCCATAAGATGAATAAATAAATATAGAAAACGCAATACAACCAGAAAAGCAGATCTGAATTTGATATACATTGGCATGTATACGTAATAAAAAAGAGTTATCAGAAGGATGTGATATGGTCGTTTGAAATATTCAGTCCCTAATCAGGCAGGAATACCGTAACTGAACACGTGGATGGATAGCCAACAGAGCAGTTCGAATCTCTCTCATGGGCTGCTCCCTCAAAAAAATCGTCTCGCCTGCCGAAGGCATCTTTTGTCGTCGGGCCAACTGGCTGCACTTTACGTCCTTGTGATAGAACCGGCGCGCTTTTCTGCTCGGTCCGAGAGAAAGCCACTTCACGTGAGATGTGAGCCAGAAACTAAGAGCCCGAGGAAATGTTTCTTCGCTGAGGATCGCGCCTTAAATGCCCTACAGCATTGCGTAAAAGGCGTTTTATGTTCCTGTACAATTGCACGACTCAACCGTTAGGACAAAGCTAAATGGCAGACATTTAGCGTATCAGTAAAACTATTGTACAGGAAAAAAATATTAAATAAGCATTACGATCGGAAAGTAGATCATCGGATGTCATAATGCAGTGTACTATGCTAATGGAAGGAATTACTTCTCTGGTTTCAACATAAACCACACAAGATACGCTGAAAATTAAAAGAATGATTAGACCGTAACTTTTTAAGGTGCTAAAAAACAAGGCATAGCAAGGCAGACTAAATTCCATCATTCATCAAGTATGTTTTATAGCATTACTTCTTTTATTTTTTATCCACAATACGGATACAGAGTCACTTCTTTAATTAAACATTCTATTCCCATAGAGCCTTCCTTCTCAAACGATCTTAAGTGTCCGTCTTAAACATTGGAGAGAATTAACACAGTTTTCAAGAGATTCTGAACCTGGAAATCGCCACTTCAGCTCCTCTTTCTTACATTCTAATTTTTCTCCTCATCAGAATAATTTTTTCAAAGCTCTCGGCTTTATAAAGTGAAACCAATAATTAGTTTTTATCGTAAAAGATTCAAGAAAACCGACTATCTAGCACGAAATACTGAAACATCGGTTTCTATCGTATCCACGAAGCACTTTGTAATAACTGATGCGGTAAGCTACTTTTTTATGTTTCTAATGGTTACTAAATCTACGACCCATACCAGCAATAGTTTGGCTGCTA
This sequence comes from Vandiemenella viatica, assembly GCA_031002005.1. Taxonomy (NCBI): domain Eukaryota; kingdom Metazoa; phylum Arthropoda; class Insecta; order Orthoptera; family Morabidae; genus Vandiemenella; species Vandiemenella viatica. The sequence goes on along the minus strand of JARYHS010008074.1, from coordinate 35,379,015 downwards.
TGATATATTTTAAATTAGAGTCATTTTTAATAATCCTTCACTTTCTCAGAATTCCGATATTGCGCAGGTGAGCTTAGTTTTTGTATCAATGTTCAGTTTAGAAATCACAGGTAAAGTTAATCCCTTCGGGCCTGTCGAAGACGTTACGAAAACTTTTGTTAGAATGAGAATGGTTATCACAAATAACTGTCGCAGTTTCAAAAAATCAATTCCGGTCGAAATAAGAATCTTAATTTATTGCGTAGAAAATTTCACATTTTTTCAAGTATTACAAATACTCAATACAAGGCACTCTGACACTCTGAGTATATTATTACGGTACTCCATTTCTCTCAAAGCACGTTGCAACATTGTATTAGTAGCGATAAGGTTTCATTGTTAGGCGCTATCTTAATACTTTCTAAACTATAGGTTCTTGTATGCCAGGCAGGCATAAATCCTCATGTAGTAAGCACAGTAAATGTAGTTAACCGACATAGCAACTGATTGAATGACTATCTTCACTTTATTATGACAGGGAGCTGCGCTTTCTATCACTAGCAAGCAAACAATATGGAAAAATATGTTTATTCCCTCAAAATCATGAAAATTTCCGCGGACACACCAAAGAAACTCAGATGAAAAATAGGCCCAACGGTATACCGGTAAGAGTATTTCCTGAATACGCGGAGGATATTGAACCATTTCTGTCAGATATATTCCGTAAATCACTAGAAGAGAGAAAAGTACCTTCTAGCTGGAAAATAGCCCAGGTAATTCCCGTTTTTAAGAAAGGAGATCGGAGTGATCCTAGGAATTATCGACCCATATGCTCGAACATAATGAAGTTTCTAGATGAGAACGAGTTACTTACACCATTTCGGAAGAAGCGATCGTGTGAAACACAATTGGCCCTATTTTCCCACGACATAATGAAAGTTATCGATGCAGGTTCGCAAGTTGATGCGGTTTTTTTTGGATTTTCAGAAAGCTTTTGATTCTGTGCCACACAACCGACTTTTAGCGAAGATTCGAGCTTACGGTATTTCGGCTCAGATTTGCGAGTGGGTACGTGATTTTCTAATTGGTCGATCACAATATGTCGTTGTTGACGGGGAAGCCTCTTCTAAGATAAATGTTACTTCGGGCGTTCCTCAGGGAAGTGTAATAGGTCCACTTATTTTCTTAATATTTATAAACGATCTAGGTGACAACATCAAATGCTGGTTGCGATTGTTTGCCGACGATGCGGTTATCTATAGGGAAATAAGGTGCTCCGACGACTGCTTAGAAATTCAGCGTGATTTGGATGCTATTTTCGATTGGTGCCGTAAATGGCAGCTTACACTTAATTGCAAAAAGTGCAAGGCAATGCGGATAAGTAACAAGAAGAATCAGGTTGTTCACGAGTACAAAATAAACAATTCACCTGTTGACACGGTTGATTCCGTTAAGTATCTGGGGGTGATAGTACAAAGCAACATGAAATGGGACTTGCACATAACTTCCGTCGTAGGCAAGGCAAATTCTAAATTACGATTCATAGGTCGTATTTTGAGAAATTGAATGCTCATACAAAGGAGATTGCGTATAAAACACTAGTGCGACCGCATCTGGATTACTGTTGTGGGGTTTGGGATCCGTATCGCAAGGTTCTGATTGCCTCAGTTGAGAGGGTGCAGAGGAGAGCCGCTAGATTCGTGACTTGTTGTTACAGCCCTTATGAAAGCGTCACAGAATTGATACATAGATTGGGCTGGGATAGTTTGGAAGACAGACGACGTAGCTTGCGTTGTAATTTATTGGAGAATATGAGAAAAAATTTAAATTTCGAGTGCAATGAAATACTTCTTCCGCCAACCTATTTAGGTCGCAATGACCGGAGGGATAAGATTAGAGAAATAAGATGCCGTACTGATACTTATATGTATTCCTTCTTTCCTCGCACTATTCGGGATTGGAATGGGCGGGTTTAGGATTGGTGCTTAGCACCCTCTGCCACCCACAATGTTTGTGATTTGCAGAGTATGGATGTAGATGTAGATGTAAATTGCTGTTTTTTAAGGTAGAGTAAGAAATACATTAATTAAAAACTTGGTATTCTTATAAATGGGGATTTTTTAAGTTATCTGAAAATCGAATTCAGTACGAAAACGGTAAATAACAAATTTAATAGTCATTAACTTCATTAGACATAAAATAACAACAGTTTGATATTTCCCCACAAATAAACACATTAAATATCTTCCCTCTATCAAAACGTATATTTTGAGTTATAATCTTAATTTGAAAAATAACATTTTATCCAAGTTTACAGCGATCCAAACGGTGGCAGCATGCTATATGACAATGTTATTTGCATGGAAACCCATGTTATAAAACAGAGAGATGCGTGTATGGTGAGTTGGTCTGAGCGTTGTAGTTGGTAGACCGGGCGTGGCCGGAGATATCGACCGCGGGATGCACATGCGCAGAGCGCACCTCGCCTCGCGCTCTGGTCTACTGTGCTCGTCTATTAATAATGTAGCCGGTCGGCCGGGGCAGCCCCTGAGGGCGCGGCCGGCCCGCACAACACTTCACGCGTCTACAGTGCGCTCCAGTCTCATCGCACAACACACACAACAATGACGCAGCTATAGTAACTCACTGTATAGTACCGCACCGACACTCCTAATATAAATAGCCAAATAGATTCACGGCTTCGTTTTAGAATTCTGACCAACATTTACGTAGTAGGTGAAGATCAGTTTGGGTTTAGGAAAAATCGCGGTACAAGGGAAGCAATTCTGTATTTAAGATTAATACTTGAAGGGCGGATCAAGAAAAACAAAGATACTTTTATGGCATTTGTTGATTTAGAAAAAGCTTTTGATAATGTTAGGTGGGACAAGATGTTCAAAATTTTAAAGAAGTCAGGTCTAAAGTATCGAGATAGAAGAATACTCTATAAACTATATAAGAATCAAGTGGCTGTAATAAAAGTAGACAATTACGAGAGACATGCATCAGTTAAAAAGGGTGTGAGACAAGGTTGTAGTCTATCCCCGTTAATATTCAACTTGTATGTAGAAGAAGCAATGAAGAAAGTCAAAGAAAAATTTCCATGTGGCATAAGTTTTCAGGGAGAAAAAATCAGTATCCTACGATTTGCGGATGACATTGTCTTATTAACAGAGAGGGCTGAGGGTATTGAGAAGTTATTGAATGGCATGAACGAAATACTGAATATAAATCAAAGTAAAACAAAAGTGATGAAACGTAGCAGAAATGATACCAATACTAGCAGATTAAATATAAAAATAGGATCGGATGCAATAGGAGAAGTGAGTGAGTTCTGTTACTTGGGAAGCAAAATTACAACCGATGGCCGAAGCAGGAATGATGTTAAATGCAGAATAGCACTAGCAAAAAGATCATTCAAGAAAAAGAGAAACCTTTTACTTTCAAATATTGATCTGGCAATTAGAAAGAACTTCTTAAAACTCTATGTGTGGAGCACAGCACTTTACAGTAGCGAAACATGGACTTTAGGAATACCGGAAATAAAGAAACTTGAAGCATTTGAAATGTGGTGCTACAGAAGAATGCTGAAAATTAGGTGGACAGACAAAGTAAGAAATGAACGAGTTTTGGAAATGATGGGTGAGAAAAGAAGTTTATGGAAGAAGCTTACAGGAAGAAGAGACAGGCTGGTAGGTCATATTTTGAGACATGCTGGATTGGTTAATTTGTTAGTGGAGGGAACAGTCGAAGGTAAGAACTGTAGAGGTAGACAGAGATTAGAATATATGAACAGATAATTGAGGACGTGGGTTGTAAGGGGTATGTAGGAATGAAGAGGCTAGCACAGGATAGGAAGGGATGGAGGATTGCATCAAACCAGTCTAAAGACTGACGACAGCGAAAAAAAAAAAAAATTAAATTACCTGAGATTATCATACAATGTAGGCTTTCACGGCAGGCATTAACTTCACTCATAATTTCCGGGCTATCGACCACGGCCTTTTATCCCGGAAATTATGAGTGAAGTACCTGATATTAATTCAATTCAGTATTAAACATAGTTTAACTCTATTCGAAATGTTGTTACAAAGGAAACATCAGATTCTGGTGACAGTAGTTCATGAAATACTTACGTAAAACACCAGTATTTTCATTAAAGTTTCGTTCATTCTACGTTAAACAGAGGCAGACTAAGAGTCCAAAGAACCTTCACACATTTCCTTTTAATAAAAGGTCTAGTTGCTATTTTTTTGCATTCGGTCTTGTTACATAGCTATGTTTCTTATTATTAAACTTTGATACTGAACCTTCAATAACCTCAGCCATGAAAGCTCCCTAAAGTGTCCTAATATATTCAATTGACAGTTCTTAACTTCTCTTGTTCTTTTCTCCATATCTAACAAACACCTCCTCATTTTTTAACTCTTTCTTACCAGCATATCCTTTACATTTTTTGTGCCTATATTTCAGAAACTTCTGACGTTTTTGTTCTCTTTTCTTAAGGGTAACATCTTTGTACTGTACAGTGCCACATTTTATTCAGATCTTGATCCATTATATGATATAAAGATCTTTCCTCCATGTTAAATACTACCTCTCTATCTCCCCTTTTATAAGACCAAAATCTTTGTTTTTCTGTCTGTTACAACTGATCTTTGTTCCCTTAAGATACACCAATGAGCATTCTATTCTCGCTGAGGTTTAAATCATTTCTTCAAAAATAATTGTTATTCGGTTTTCTACTTTTTTAGTCCCGAACATTTCTATATTCCTCGTCGTGGGAATGGAAATGCGAATTTCTCTTCTATCACTTCCTAGAGACATTCCCTCGTCACACATTACATTTTGAGGAGTATGGGACTTAGGAGTTTATCAATAATTTCGCTCTTAATGAATCCTGTTCAAATGAGTTTACATCTACAAAGTAATTGATTAACGCTGGGAACCGATGTTAATATTCTTGAAATTAGCTGGAAGTGTTTTTTCGAGGAGCAAAAACTATTGCCCCCATCTTTACTCCACTTCATCGTAGTACATAAGTTCCTCTTACTTAGTGCAACCTATAGTCATTAAAGAGTGAACAGATGACATTGTTAACTTGGTCATTAATGTAGTAATAATGTTTGTAGTAGCCATATACGGTAATATGCCAAAACAGTGATTTTAATACATAAAAGGACATTTGATATTTACAATGCTATGAAGCAACTTTTCATTACAGCAATTACTTCTCAGTATTAGTTCGGAAGATTCGATAGGTTTGCACTCACAAGTACTTGCGCATTCCTGAAGTAGAAGAATCCAAGACAGGTGCGTAATATGGCCATTGCCTTATGTTTACGATTAGACACTAAGTTGAAAAAATATTGCCGTAGGCGTGTGCTTTATGTGGACATCTAGAGGGTAATGTTTGGCAAAACGAACAACCGGAAATGGATATCTCTCATTTCCCTCATGTCTACAGTAAAGATAATTTTTGGGTAACAGATTTTTTTAAAAAAAAAAAAAAAAAAAAAAAAAAAAAAAAAAAAAAAACGTAGTACTCATCCCAACCGTGAAGCTATCTACTACTTCTTCATCGATCCCTACAATTGATTCGTTTTCCCCCAAGTGATAATGTCTCTACATGTTACTAAATTTGAATCACGAGCTTTCACTCCCAAACAAGCCGTTTATGAAGCGCTTGCAGCAATGTAGCGGGCGCATTCCCATGGAGAACAGCTTTAAGGGATTAAGATTTCAGAACTCCACGGAAGTACTGCAATATTTTTTTTCTGCATAAAATCTGATGATTGATTAACAGTTAGTTTGCTGAAAAGCTCATAACGCGTGAGAACGACCATTGATGCCAATATAAACAACTGTATGTTATTGCGTCATTTTAATTGCTACAAAAACTCTATGAAATTTAGAAAACAGATGCTACTGTTTATTGAAAATCGTACTATTGAGGTTTTTTATTAGTTGGAAGCGAGGAGGTGTGTTTTTCCACGCGGCAGAATTTACTTTCTGCCCACTTATTTAACCAACGTAGACAGCAAAAGGCCAATGTTTGCTGTACGGTTACTCTGTAAATGAGCAAAGCTGGAAGAATCGGCTTATGTACTAACTTCACGCATAAGTTTTTTTCTGTACACTTTACAAAAAATTCTACCCAAAAAAGACGTTCTTCTATACAAATTTCTATTAATTTTCTGATACCAATATCAACGAAAACAAAGGAATGCTATTAACCTCTTCAGTCCCGAGCTCATACTAAAAGTGCAAGAGAACTACTATTGTGTTATTTACTTTGTGTTAATGCTTGTTAACAATGAATGACCATAAATTTTTTTTAACAATTTTTGAAACAATAATTAATTTTTTATAGATGGTATATATATGATACCTGGGGAGTCAAGCAGGAAAATTATACACACAACTTTACTGCTTCATGTTACTTTATTTCATGGAAAAAATATATGTCTTTACCTTTATTTCGACGAGCCATGTTGTACAGCTGCAGGATCCCAAGCTTCTAATCAGGGCTGCCAAGAGCAGAAGATCTAACATATGAGTTGTGAGAAGCGCGATGTATGTTGTAGATGATACGATAGGCCAGAAAAGGTTCAGCTGTGCAGTAGCCTGAGAAAAAAATAGTTCCTGGAGGTATCATATATGATACCTCGGGACTGAAGAGGTTAAATCTGGTGTATTCACCTAATTCTGGGGAGCTTGAGTTTTAATTATTTAAGTAAGCAACGAGACCTACGAATGTTTGAATACCTTGCAATTCATGCACATTCGCCAGGTCACCTATCTCCGATTACGGCTCCATCTAACTTTTCGCCTTTGCACCACATTAAAACACCATTGAAAGGTTTCGGGCATGAAGACACCCTCACGTTGTGCTACAAAGATAGTCATTTTAAAAGAGGCGATTCGTACGCACGGCCTACTGTTTAATTTAATTGCTATGAAGCGCACGCTATGGTGGTAATATCCCTGGACCCATTTTCCCCCTTGCCTGTACCCACCAACTTTTTCCGTGTACGATTTTCGACTTTAAATTGTTTCAACGTTTTCGGTAAATTATTCATCAACCCTCTTGGTAACTTATTCCAATCCCTGACCCCCGTACATACGAAATAAAATTCTCCCAAACCCCTGTGACTGAAATCGTGTGCCAGCTTGTGGTCATGGTCATCTTTTTCCTTCCGTGCATTACTCCTAATTCTTACACTAATATCTTTCCACTCCTCATCACCCATATACTCCCATGACCCTCTTCATCCTCCTCCTGTCTTTCAACGAATGCCATTCCAGCTCATTTATCATATCGATTACTAATTATGTTCTGCAGTAATGTTCTGGGCCCTTTCTTTTCACCACCTTCAACTCCTATATTTTATACCCAAAAATATGGGTCCCATACTACACAAAATTCAAGCAATGGTCTGACCAAAGTTTTTTAATCTAATTCCTTCTCTCGTACATCCTTTCGTCACTATCTCCAGAATTTTGAAACGTTTTTCTATTACCTGTCCTATATGTCCTGCCCAGTTGCACTTCATCTACATCTACATATATACTCTGCAAATCACAAAGCTGTTGGTGGCAGAGGGTGCTCAGCACCAAACCTAATCTCTTTGTTGTGCATTCCAATCCCTAATGGTACGAGGAAAAAAAGAATTCATATAAGAATCAGTGCGGCACCTTATTTCTCTAATTTTATCTTTCCTGTCATTCCGACCCAAATAGGTTGGTGGACGAAGTATTTCACTACACTCGTAAGTGAAAGTGGGAGTACGCATGTTTACCAATAAGTTTATACGAAACGTGCGTCGTCTATCTACCAGAGACTCCCAGCCTAGTTTACTGATCAGTTCTGTAACGCTTTCATAAGGACTGTAGCAAGCGGTCACGAATCGAGCGGCTCTTCTCTGTACTTTCTCTGTACTCTCAATCAGCCCCTTACGAAACGGATCCCAAACGGCACAACAATAGTCCAAATGTGGACGCACAAGAGATTTGTACGCTATCTCCTTTGTTTTTTCATTACAATTTTTCAAAATTCGACCTAGGAACCGCAGTCTAGAATTAGCTCTACCTACCAACGTATTAATATGTAAGTCCCATTTCATGTTCCTTTGTACTGTTACTCCCAAATATTTCATAGAATCGACCATATCAATAACTGAACTGTTTACCTCGTATTTCTAAACGATCGGATTCTTTTTGTTAGTTATGATCATTATCTTGCACTTTTTACAATTTAGTGTGAGTTGCCACTCAGCGCACAATGCCAAAATAACATCCAGATCACGCTGAACTGCTAAACAATCGGCCAAATTCCTTACTTCCCTATAAATAACCGCATCATCAGCAAACAATCTAAAAAGGCTTTTCACTTTGTCTCCGATATCGTTTATAAAAATTAAGAAAAGAAGTGGTCCTATTACACTTCCTTGAGGTACACCCGATGTGACATCTAGATTAGAAGAACTTTCTCCTTCAACGACGACATACTGCGATCGACCAGTTAGAAAATCCTTTATCCATTCGCAAAGCTGATCCGATATACCGTACGCTTGTAGTTTCGCTAAAAGGCGGTTGTGTGGCACAGAGCCAAAGGCTTTCTGAAAACCTAAAAAAATTTGCATCTACTTGTGAACCTGCATCAATAACTTTCATTACGTCGTGTGTAAATAGGACTAGCGGCGTTTCACATTATCTTTTCTTCCGAAATCCGTGTTGATTTGTTGTAAGCAAATTATTTTCATCTAATGTAAAGATATTTACATGTCAAGTCTTCAATAAGAAATTCTTTCCCCACCTTATAATCATAATCAACCTTTAGTTTTTTATCTGTATATCTAATAAACTGACTCTTCCTGTCTTTGCATTTATCTTCAGCTCATGTTTATCAACCCAGCTAGATATCCTGTCCTATCACCCTGTTGATCGGTCGTACGTATAAGCTTGCTGAAACCGATGCTTTTCGAACAAAAGTTTTTAGATAACAGAACTATACATCAGGCATTATTCAGAAAATATTCAAGCCTAATTCAGACGAACTCTGATGTAAGTAAATCTACGTACTGTTTGATCGCTATTACTCCTTTGCAATATCATTTATGGCAAAAGCAAATGTAAAGCCCGTAGAGCTGTGTTAGTGGGCGTGGTCCTTGGAGTGAGACGGCGGGGCCACTCAATGCCTCCTCTGGAGGACCTCTCGACAGAGCGGGCGACAAGTGTCTGTTGTCTGTCTCTTGTTCCCCGGGGCGCAGTAACAGGTGCGTCACAACTCGCCTGGCACAGTTCTCGGCTTCTTTCACAAGCAGGTGCAGTCAGAGAGTCGGAAAAAAAACGTTTACCTCTTCTTAACACACAACTCTTTACTCAAATTATAGTGACAGTAAAATTTTGGTCTTGATAATTGGTTTACCCTTGCTCTGAAGACTGCTAACACTGTTGTTAAAATACGTTTGTAAAATTACTTGTTCTCATCCAGTCGAATCTATAACTACAGTGGCTATTACCAGGTTGGTGAAAATGTGTCATCGCGATTTTCTTATGGAGACTAGGAAACAAACTAGACTAAAATGTTTTGAGTTAATGTACTACATCGCCTCTACTGTTGTATGGTCGTTAAGACTGGAATTCTTCCCGCAAGGCAGTTCACTACATACTGTGAACTGCAGTTCTATGCAGATGGAATACTTTCATATCCCTTCAGAAATTGCCTGTAACTTCACCCGCGTGAGACCCCAGTGTGTGACAATTTATAATAAGTCCCATGTGGGTCGAAATTAACGAATGAAAAACTGGAATTTATTACTTTAATTAAAATATGATTTTACACTTAATTAATATAAATTTTATGGGACCACGGCTGTTTAATGTACATGGCAGATTCAAAAGTATATAGTTCTTCCTTACTTTTACCAATTCCCTGGAGTAATCTGGTGGCTCATTGGCTCAGGCGTCTGACTGGAGTAAGAAAGTTTTACGGTTCGAATCCCTGTCTCGGAGGGGATTTTCATTGGCCTTACCTCGATGTTCACCCTTGGAACAGCTTGTTGTCTAATGTAAAGTACACAAGAATGCTTCCTTGGTTCGGATTCCTCTTTAAACTTTAGCTTCTCTATTACCAGGTTAGACTAGGTTGTCATGATAGGAACGGATTGAGCAGTCTTTGAGAAACCCTGTCATCAGATCATCGCGAACACGCGGATTTACTTTTTTACCAAGTTACTTCATCACAGCAGTGAATTTCCATAATCGCTCACATGTGTGAAAAGTTTACTGTTCACTTGAGAAAAGCACCATCCATTCAGGGTAAACTAATCTCAATTTACGAAAGACTTGAAACTCTGAAACTGGTTTACTAAGATAAACAAAACAGAAATCCTCCTAACAGAACTTACACGAAAGATGGCAGTGAGAAAAAAATGTGGTTAAGAACATATTTTGATCTTCTGTTCCGGTGCCACGTCACTAAAGAGACATAAGATATACCGGAAGCCGATTATCACGAAACAGCGAAGTTTAACACAACAAATTTGTAATGTTACAAACAATTAATAGTAACACTAAAAAAACTTCAAGAAGAAACTTTCCCACTGTTTTCTCGTCTGGAGATCAATTATTCAAGGTCTCTGCGACCTTCACCTGCTAATATCAAATTCCGCAGACGTAAAGAAAAAAATCACAAATTAGTGACGTCGTACACCAAAAAATGTCCACGAAACATGTAAACATTTTTCTAACGCATTTTCATTGTTTGAAGCAAAATTTTTCGACCACCATAGGACGACGATCTATTAACATTAATATGTAAGATTTCTTGGCATTGTACATTAATAACAATCTCCTCGGTAAATAGCCAAGAAAGTCCATTGATTAAAAATCGACGTTTCTGCGGTCGTAGGTTCTGCCGCCATGGTCAAGTTACAGTCACTTAATACTGGCGACACAGACTATGACCACCGAAACATCGTTTTTTTTTTTTTTTTTTTTTTGTTACAGTTTAACGTCCATTTTTAACAACGTGGTCTTTAGAGACGGGAAAGGATGGGGGCAAGGAATGGGAAGGAATTCGGCCATGGCCTTTTGAAGGAAGCATCCCAGCATTCGCCTGGAGTGATTTGGGGAAACCATGGAAAACCCAAATCTGGATGCCCGGACGGGGATTCGAACCACCGTCCTCCCGAATGCGAGGCCAGAACGCTATCCGTTACACCACCACGCTCGGTCCGAAACATCGTCTTTTTATCAATGGACTCACTTGGTTAGTTAACCAAGAGTATTTTGTTATTAATGTCTGAAATTCGTTGAGCAAATTTTAAGTTAGATCCCAACGTCATAAAGTGTTAATGGCATAGTATTCCAGAGAGTCCTCAAGTCCGTTATCACAAATTGTTAGAATTTTCGAAACGTTTATCTTTGTTGCATTGAGAAATCTCTGGCTGGGATTGTATTAGTTAGTTTTGGTGGCTATACTCTGATTTTAAGAAGATATTAATATTTCCTACTCAGGCGCCAGATACCACAGATTTTAAGCAGATTCCTAAGCATTCGAAGCGTGAAAGCCACATCAAAATCTGTTTGATATTTTTTGAGTGATACCGTTATAGAAATACTCATAGACACAACCCGCAACATATTTATATACCTGGACATAATATACATGCAATACGAAAGTTATTGCAACTTATTGTTAGTTTTAATTCTATATAAATACTTAAGGAAAAGGGGGTTAAAGGCGCTGTGAAGACTAGGGTGTAGGGCTATGAAATAATAAGCACTTGCCGAAAGTGGTGGGTTAACGGATAAATATCGGATCTTAAGTTCAGAAGGACATGCGGTGATCAGTGCTGCGGTCAATCAGAAAGCTGTTTCCCACAGTCAGGCCTGATTAATGACGGAGTTGTTCCTTTAATACGTAATGCCCGAATTCCTTTCCCCTTCTTGCCCTCCGTCATATCTACTGATGGGAAACTTAGGCCTCGTCGACATCAAGATCATCAGAGGAGGAAAAGGACTAGGGCAAGGTACGGGAAGTAATTCGGCCATGACTTTTTTTGAAAGAAATATCCCTGCATTCACCTGGAGTAACTTTGAGAAACCTTGGAAAACCGAAAAATGTATGGTCGGATTGGGATTCGTACCAGCGTCTTTTGAATAACAGGCCAATGCGTTATCGCTCACACACTACGCTCGGTATTTCGACGTTGACGAACCATAAAGCCCTAGCAAGAGAGTCAATGAAGTATTAATGAACAAGTTCTTCTCACATATTCAGAAACACAATGGTTATATCTTTACTTGGGTGAATTCTGAAATTGTTGTTGAATGTGAATATGTAGTCACGTGGCATGTGTGACGCCTATTAGACGTTTCAGTAGACAAGAAAAAGGCAAAATTATTAGAAGGTAACCGTTTTGGAATTGAAAACATATTGCAGGGAACAGTATAAGGAAGAATGGTGGCAGAGTAGCGGTGAGAAAGCTGGATCAATTCAAAAAGACAATGCGAATCAGCGAAAAAATGTATATACCATAATAACAGAAAATTCTCATTAAGCATGGAACACCTACGATAGCGAAGGAAAAAATTTGAACAAGACGGTTTTTTTAAAAAAAAAAAAAAAATAAAAAAAAAAAAAAAAAAAAAAAAAAAACCTTCCTACAGCGAGAAAGAACCAGGGCAATACGGAACACATCACAGAGTTAAACAGATAATTAATATCAACAAGGAGAGAAATTAAGGATTAGTTAAATAATGATATTATGGCAGGTTAATGACAAAAAAAAGGAGAAAAGAAGGAAGTTACAAAAAAATATAAAAAAGTTGATGTATTTTCGGTAAGCTTAAGAAGATATATGAACGGTTACTATTCCTTACAGAAAGGAAATTTTCGGATTATTCGATTCCTATAAGTATTTCAAAAAATATGTATCAGAATAATTTTAGGAAGACAGTGGGGAAACCAACCCAGTTAATAGTTCCTCGCAAGGTTGTTGTGTAACGGTTATACTCACCACAGCAAAACCCTAGGCACGAACATTGGTATGACGGGAGACATTTTTATTAAAACAGGTAGTGTGAAAGGGTAAAAAAATATTTTTCTGTGACTGTACCAACGTGTAAACTAGTTAAGGTGATAGAAAAATTATATTTGAACTATGATTTGTTGAAACTTCCGCATTATTTAGTGGATTTATCCCCTGCTCAAAAGTCAAAACGTCCGTATTCTACCTGCCTTTGAATCAAGAGGAGACCGTAACATTGTAAGCGATCTTTGTATATATTATGGAAAACATGTTTGAATTCAGATAATATAAATTGAACATCAACCGAATCATTTTTTTTAATTTAATAATCTGATAAAGAGGAACACATAAAAATATACAATTTAATTAAAAAATAAATGTATTATTTCACTGTTACACCCAGAAGTACTTAGACCACGGTCGTAGGGTAAGAATAACAAACTAATTTTTGGAATTGCTTTTCCCCAACCTGGGCTTTTCACCAACAAGCACAGATCTCCAAGCGTATTTCATTCTTACTTTTTTTACAAAAACAATCTCCTTATTTCTGTGTCGTACTTTATACAATTCACCACGAGCGAGTTACTCTCACCCGCTCGTTGGTGGTTTCGTACACAGGTCGTATTTAAATTTAATTAAATAAAAAAATAAGTTTTATAACTGCAACAACAATTTTTTTTTTAAATCGAGTTAACTTTCGTTTTGCTAAATTGTCCTCCAAATGATACAAAAGTATAGCGTGTGACAAAAAAAAATTACGATGCTCATATGATGCATATGGTTTCGATCAGAAAAAAATATTTATGGGAGATTTAATTTTTTTAATAATTTTTATAGTTATCTTACGAAAATCTAACACCAGAAAGATCATAATTTATTGCAGCCTACCATTCACTGTAAATTATGAAATAATTTTCGGATCACGAGCTTTGAAAACATGGGGACCAATAAATATTTTATTGTTGCTCAACGAGGAACTTTTACAAATCGTCTGAAATAAAAAAAAAAAACTTTTTAGAGTCAAGGGGTTGGCAGCTTTTATTTAACCTTTAAAAATGCCCTACCATAATTTATTAAATTTTGTTGTTGTTTTAATTGCATTAAGGTTAGTTAAAACTATAGTACAGCACAATTACAAATTTCTAGGTTCAGCAGTTACGTGGCTGAATAAGACTAAAACCTTGCAGAAACTGACAAATAAATAATTTCTGAGGGGCTTTCAATTAGAAGGTGCGAAGCACTTGAAACGAACAAAATCTCACGTCGCGTGTAAAACGCGATTGAAATGATGAACAGCTGACGCTGAATTTGATACAGCGACTTTTCATAGATAACACAAAAATTGATTCTAGTTTCAGGATATGTCATATTGTTACGACCAGCTGGATGCACAACGTTAACTGCACCTAGGAGAAACGAAGCTTAGATGCTACTGAGTAGGGCTATCTGTATTTTTCCATAGAAATTATGTCATTCAAGCAAATTATACAGTAAATTTTTCCTTGTAACAATAATTAAGATTAGAGATGCACTAGAACTATACAGTCTCGTTTGCAGTTTTCTAAAAAAAATCGCCAAACATATGTGACCTATAAGATATGGTGGCAATATGAGTAAATTGGTGTAAAATGGTATGTAATAGTAACATCAGAGCCACTGTATAACAAATATCAATAGGATCACAGCTTGCTTTTAAAATTCGTTGGAAGAGAATGTTCTATCGAAACTGCCATGAAACAAATTAACACTTGTTCTTGTTTGCCAATTCGATCGTCAAGCTAAATTCTTGTAGTGTTTCGACCTGATAACACGGTATCAATCTGCCGTACATTCCGCCTCTTCGTAGGCTGCACCTACAATTTACCGTGAAATAACAACCACGGAACGATTTTTCTTAGCTCTTAAGATCAAGCATAGCTCTTAAAAATTCCTAGCTCCACCGGTATTTGATTCATAGAGCTCTAACTTTGAAAGCAAAAGTCTTAACCACTGAGCTACCAGACTGCCGACAAAACATGAGAAACCCTATTATTACTTTTAGTTGTATACAACAATTTTCGAACCCCACGTTGGGCGCCAAATAGTAATGCTATTGCTGCTATTGAAACTTTATGTCATGTATGGTATGTAACAGCGAAAAGGGAAGATAAAAGGAACATGCAAATAGCAGCGTGAGGTTTGTTGGTTGGATTAGATTTAGCAGTTGTGCTCCATCAGCATTGATCAGTGTAAGACGGTGTCAAAGAGCTTTGTTTCAGGCCAGGTGAGTACCAGTGAGTGCCACCTACCAAGCTGGCCACATGCCTGGTTTGGTTACACTCAAACACATCCGCGGAGTGCGGTAAGCGAAATGTTGAATTCGCTCTCAGTAATGCATTTGCTAATTTACTCATGCTTTGTGTTCTGACTGTCAAAATACACTGAGGAGAGTGTTGTCAACCAAGCTGGCATAGTGGCAGACGTGCCGTCGCAGGAGCCCACAAAGTCTGCACCGCGCCCCTCTTTGTGTCTTTTGCAGGTCCTCCAGTTGAAGTGGGCGTCACCATGTACGTGCTCAGTATCAGCTCACTCTCTGAAGTCAAAATGGTACTAGACACCTTTACTGTTCAGCATCCACCAGAATTTCTCAATAAATACTAGACGATAACGCCCGTTGGTTATTTTGATTTTTTACTTTTCTTTTAATAACGAGTCTTTCCTTAGCTATTAGTTTTCTTGCGTTGGTTTTTTTTTTACCTTTCTTCTGATCAGTAATTTACGTTACCCGTGTTCCCGCATCCCCCCTCCCATCTATTCGTCCATCAATCTCCGTTCTAGCCATTATGTTATTTTATATAAAAAAGAAAAGTCTTTGCATGATGATTGTGGATGTTCAGGCATCCAAATATTTTTGGTAGGGATGACTTCGCGGCATCTCCCCGTATCGCTCTGCCGTCATTTCCTGCACACAGTTACGCATGTGCACTAGCAGAGTCCGGTACCAATCACTACCGCGAAATCATCCCTCCGTTTCAATATCGTTTCGTTTTACTTTGAGCTCAGTTTCTCTAATTTCTTTTTTTATTTCTTTTTACTTGGGACTAGCCAAATTTTGATTGAGGTAAAGAGACTCTTAGATGCTGCTGCCGCATGCTGTTGGGAAGCGCGATGCCTGAGCAGAAGTATTTTAACAGAGAAGTTGTTGTGATGAAAGGTGCCTTGTTGAGTGGATGTGAACAGGGATAGTGTGAGAGAGTCTGTAGCTGCGAATGAAGGGCTTTGACGAACGCTGAGCTGTTGTGCAAGCTACTAACAAGTCGTTATGTGACGTCTTGTCTTAATAACGCGACAAGTACCGTCACGTAGGTTTACACATTGTCATACTGATTTGGATTGTTCCTTCGCTTACAATGCCTTTGCTCGCCACAGCTCAACTCTCGGTTAGCTCTTCCGTGTCGCATAGAAAGCTAATTCCCGCAGTTAGTACGTCATTGCAGGTGTACCAGTTTTGTCACATGCGGGATTCGCTACCATAGCCTCTCCGAAACCGATTTTGCTGACAGAATCCACTCGACGTTACCCCCAGTCGATTTTCATTCATTTTAACAATATAGTTTTAAATCAATCTTGTGTTTTACCAATAATACAACAAGGAATGTCTTATTATTTATCATGTGATCTACATTACAGGAATCAATTATTCACATTATCAGGAACATAAATTACTGAGTGTCAATTATACAAATACATTTAAACACGAATACGGCCTTTATTTTTGCTTTAATGTAAATTATGCAGATAAAAGACTGGATTACGTTCAGAAACGAGATAACAGGATGGCTGAGACGACAGGAGTGTAACATACAAACAAAAACAAATATTCACATCTAGATAACACTTTAAAAAATGCATATCCAGATCTATCAGGTTTGTTCTTGCTTACTCCTGTCATACTCCTAATCAAATAAATTACAATCGCTTCTATTTCAAGCCTGCCTACCGCCAAAAACTACACAACTTCTTAAATACAGATATTGTTTATTATACAATGAACGTATAATTTAACATAAAACAATTGAATTTAACAATAGTGCTATACATCCTAACAGTTTAATCGTCCGGTGAAGACTCATGAGGCATTGCGTGCTTCAGTTTTGCACTCATTAATACCTGTGATCCCATCTCTAATAAGCAACTCAAGAATCGACTGCCATTTAAAGAAAGTCCTTATCAATCAGAAATTTTCCGTGATTTTGCTGCGGTGGTAGCAATTCAGATGCCATGTGAAAGTCTCGATAGATTCATTTCCATAAAAATTTCCATATAATAAAAAGTAATATATATATATATATATATATGTATATATGAATATATATATATATATATATATATATATATATATATATATATTAGCAGATTTAGATGTTTCTTCCCACTCACAAATCTGGATCAAACTTGTAATCGATTCCGGTTGGCAAGTAGCAGTGCAGGCTCAGTGTTCGGCGGCTCGCTGCTTATGGTGTGGTTCCAGACTCCACTGTCGTCAACTGAGGAAGCCGATATGCCGCAGCCGAACCGCCCTGCCCGATGCAGCCGACGGCGCTTACCCACACAGCCTCCCCCTCGTTCCGCCTGTCAATATGGACCGCGATGGCCGGCAGCGATAAACGTTTCCCGCTCATCCGACTTGGCAACAACCCTGCCTCTTCCCCCCCTTTTTTTTACTACAGACGCTGTCGTGGAAGCAAGCGCCGTGGGCACGGCTGTGTGTGTTTGTTTCTGTGTGTGTGTTTGTGCTCGCGCGTGTGCTGGCCAGTGAGTGTACATTAGTTGTGTTTGTTACCTGTCGTTGTGGTACTTGCAGGTCCGCCCGTGGAAGTGGGAGTCACAATGTACGTCCTCAGTATCAGCTCCGTGTCTGAAGTATTGATGGTACTTGGAAGTTATCTATACAGACGAGCAATGGCTGGTTGTTGTGGAAGAGTTGGATGTCCATTTATTCATATACGTTTTTTATTATTATTTTATAAGAGCTGGAAGTCCTTAACCCACTTGTGACATCTCCCCCACGGTTCCTCCTCGAACAGGGTTGGTTAGCAGGCTGGTCTCCAGTAGACCAGCCTGCTAACGAGCGACCAAACAGCTCAGCTAAAAGGCCTTCTGCCCGACCTAAATGAGGGTGATTTGCGCCAACGAGGACAAATTGTCTCTCGTCCTTTCTTTCATTTCTATCACGGGTGCGCAGCGGCTTTGAATGCCTCCGCCTGCACCCCGACAGAAATTAAATACGAACGGAGAATTCGCCGCGTAATTGTCGAAGAATTCTTCAAAGCTCCGAACGATTAACATGATCCGCGCAAGCCCCACAGAAGTCCTCATCAAGTCCTAGTTCCTTAGGCTTCTTAATACAAATGGAGGGAAAAGATCCTGATCAAAGTCAGACTCGTTCCTCACACAATCTCGAGGGACAAGTCTGACTAAACGGACAGAACTTTATCGACTAATCAAAAGAACATTTTTCCCTAGCAGCTCTTTGTTTCCTCTCAAGGGAACCTTACAGCGTTCCTGAACAACTTTTTAAAAGGGTATTAAAAAATTTAAACGAAAGACAGAAATCCATTTCAATGCATGGCACTGCAAGCTAATTCTGTCGGGTAGATGACAACTAAAGCCGTTTCAGGCCGGGAGGATATTTAATTGTAAATTTATTTCTAAACGGTGGATTTTATTAGGGTGCCAAACATAAGGATAAGGCACTGCAAGCAGTTTACTTTACGCCAGGACTTGTTTAAATCCTGTATACAAATATCCCATTCAAGTGTTTCGTGAATATTCATCGTCATCAACAACAGCGAATTATCTAGAGGGAAGGTCGCCGACAGGCTAGATCAAAATGTCTAGAGATTGCAACAGCATAAGGGAGATCTATCTAAATTTTATCATCCATCATTCCCGTGACTTCATACGAAAATTTGAAACAGTATTCCGTTAACAGTGAAAGAGTTCAAGACATTTGTCAAATATTACCACAATTTGACTAATCTTCAACTTGTTCAAACTTCTCATAATAATTTACACGTAAGGAAACTTTTTAACTTTACAGATTTGGTTACCAATCTGATTGTGTATGCGGTAACGTTGGGACGTGATAATCAATAGCAGCTGGGTAATAATCCCCTTCTGCCATCCAAATTTTTAAAAATCGACACAGACGAATCCCACGATGCTTCCTTCATGGCCATGGCCGAATCCGCATTTCTCGCCTCTCGTTCTCAGCCAAATCTAATAAAATCCTTGCACTATTTCATATTAATCAATTCATACAAACGAAGACTGTTGATACTCCAACAGTAGAAATTAGTGTGCATTAATGAAGAATTATGTATGATTCTGAGGTCAAGAGATAAGTCCTTAAAGATCCATTATGGCGAGGAAGTGCAAAATATTAAAAATATCAAGCCCAATATTGTTTTTGGGTGTGTAATTAAATTAATTCAGACCGGAATAGTTTTTTGATGCTAGGGACGCATGGATTGCAACTCATCTTTTCTTTATCATGCAGTTGTCTAATGATATCAGTTTCAATGCAAGGCACCGCTCGGTGGATGAGATATATTGCTGGGCCTATCATTTTGGCGCACGCAGGATCAAATCCCTGGCAGACCATACAGATTTTGCTTTCACATAATCTTCCCAGGTAGATGACGAGATGGCACCATTGAAAGGCCATGGCAGAATTCCTTCCCATTCCTTGTCATCTTTCCGCTTTTAACTACCTCGACATAGACGAGACGTAAAGCCCTAAGAAACAAAGAGACAGGCACCTTGACCGGCCGAAGGGGCTTTCCGAGCAAAGAATCCGCCCACGCAATGGTAGAGCTAAACAGAAAAGGTCACCCATCTGGCCTCAGAGAGGGCCCCATTCGATGAATTTGCCACGAGCCCCAACTGGTTACGTCACTGCTAAGAATGCTTACCCGGGTCCCGAGAATCCTAGCGCCGGGCCTGACAGGCACTTGCTGAACAGTGACTTCTTTCAAGTCGAATCCAATGAATCATGAAAATATTTTGAAAGAAATCAATGTATCAATAACCGCTTTAGTTGTCTCGCCCAGCGACAGAATAAAAGAAGACATATATTTGTACAATTATTGTAACAGTAGTTGTTTGTCATGTTTTCTGTGTACATTCAGTTCCAAACTGGAGCCTCATCGACCTCCCTGGTTTACACACGTCCGCACCATTCGGCCCAAAATTTGACTTCCTTGCTATTGCACCAACGAGAGTCGATTGTCGGTAACTAAAGCTAAAGCTTGGCGGGACGTGCAGTTTCGCGCGTTGCGGGAACTGAGTGTACACGCGTGTACAACCAGGTGAAGGGCCCTGAGCGCTCCGCCGCGGTCCACCGTCACATTGGGCGTGACCGGCGACCGAGCCGCGCCCGTCGAGGAGCATCTACTTCATTGTTGTCGTTGTCGTTGTTGGTGTTGTCGCCGCCGCGATGGATGCTGCCCTGTCGAGCAGACCCACCTGCCGACCGTCGTCATAAGCGAACTGCACTTGACCACCGCGCTACAAAACTGGTGTCAGTCCTCCCAGGAAAACCCTTGCTGGTTGCAATGAAGTCTTCACGAGTGTACCGCCGGCTTGTATTTTGAAAAAACGATATTTCGATGACTTAACTCCGTCGTCTTCATCAGGTGTGGAGGTGCCGCATTTCCTTATATAGCAGACGGCTCTCTCCGCGGCCCGCGCCCAATGGCTGGCTGCGAGTGGGCGGGGCTACAATTCTTCGTTGTTGCCCGCGGAAGCTAATATTGAGCCCTCTATGGCGGTTGCTGGACAGACGCGTCACGTCGAAATATGGTGTTTTCAAAATAGAATCGGGTGGTACACCCGTGAAGACTTCATTGCAATCATACGCTTACTTGTTGGTTGTCACTATCCACCGGGCTCCGATTTCCAAACTGCCACTCAAGCTTCACAAGGCAGCATCCATCACTGTTCTAACTATTGATATACATTTGTGTTTTTTTTAACAAATTATTATTTAAAGATTCTCCTGCAGAACGAGGAGGAAGTTTTTGTTTGTTTGTGTGTCACTGACCTACCTTGTGCATGTGGTTTTAGTGGCAGCCTGGTGCATGTCGCCTGTAGAGCACAGACATGACCGGCTTCGCAGCCGCGAGCATGCGCATCAGTAGAATGGGGATGTTCCTGTAGAGCTTGAGACTGCACGTTCCAACAGAAACTTCCATAGTGAATTGTTAGTGAAATAATGTGACAGTCGTTTCCAATAGTGTCCATTTGTCAAACATATACAACAACAAAATTTCAGACCCTTACACCAAATACAATATCGAATCTACTGTGTGCATGTGCTACAACACACAAAACTAATATTGGTATGTAGACTATTATAATAATAATAAATTACCATACCCAATTACCTGATAGGGGATTATTTGAACCTTTACAGTTACAAACTTTATGACATCTTTGATTACATTTTTCTGTTACCATCTCTACTACTATTTTTTAGATCGTAGTATACCTTTTTTTCGCAAAAACTTTACTCTATTGGGTAGTTTGAACAGTGTAATATGAGAAATACTAGCCAAATTTTTTACTTGCTTACGATTAACATCACTTCAAACAGTTTCACTTCTTCGTATAATTTAGTACATCTGACCAAAGATGACTTTGTATTGTGGTTTAAACTTCAGATATTTATATATCAAGTTATCCTTATTTCCCAACTTATGGATTTCTCAAACTACTGATTCATTCGATATATTGTTTGTAGCTGGAATGTCTAACTAAACGCGATAGTGAGTTGGAGTAATAATATGAATTTTAAAAGTATTACTTAACAGTTTACAGTGCAAAGGAAGCAAAATGTAACCAATAACATTACAGGTGCTTCTCAAGCAGGTACCTGTGGTTTATAAAGGTGGAAATTATTCGAGTTGAAGAAATGAAATCAGGTAAGACTGAAAGTGTAATCACACTATAATGTCTGAATTTTTATTAATCTGCATTTAAATTTTAAAATTCAATGTTAAGTTTTGTACTTCATTTCCTTACTTCCAAACGGAATAACTCTTGAATTTTCTACAATGTTTAATTTCATCTAATGATTTTCCACATACCATAGTATCCAAAGACCAGATTGATGATATCCTCATGACTGTACTATATTATTCGAGTTCAATCAAACAGCCAGCCCCAAACATTGCCGTCGTAGCTAAGAAAACGTCTAGTTCTTCTCTGTTAATCCTTTCTTTACGCAACTTTTCAACGTCTCGACAATATCTTAGCCTAGTGCTAATTAAAGCTAGGTAGAGAACCTACTTTGTGCTTCTGTTGTTATTTCTGAAAAACTTACTCATATTCGCACCATGGTTATAAAGTGCTATTTTGTCAGATCACAATACATGATGGTATGAAACAAACTTATTCAAGCTTTCCTATGAATTTCCTCGATTTCCATAACTGGAAAAAGATTTACTCATTGTGTTACAAAATAAGAGTGAAATGTCCCAGTGACCCTGTAAGAACATCTCATTGGTTATGGTATCGTTGACTCGTCACTATCGAAAGATATTCTCAATAAGTCACATAAACACTTAATAAGTCAGATAAACACTTTTGGACAGGTGAAAATATATGTGGAACTAAAGCTGTTTTATACAAGGAAAACTAAATTACCCTGATACTTTTATTTACTTTTCCCTTACTATTTCACTCCTCAGTCTCTAAAATTAGTCTGCCAAGCATTTACTGTTACCAAAACGTACAATAAGCAACCAAATACATTTTATAAAAGACTGCTGTTACACAGACCTGGATTAATTATTCCTAAAAACACTGTGAAGTAGCAAAAATATATTCGAGCTAGAAAAAGTGTTTTATCAACTGAATCATACTGTAAACGTTTTTTAATTTTTCATCATAATAAGCGGTTTGAGACATTGGTCTGGGTTTTCCATGGTTTTCCCAGATCACTCCACGCGAATGCGGGGATGGTTCCTCACAATAGCCCATGGGAGCCTCCTGCCATATCCCTTATAACCCTTCCAAATCATAACCCTTTTCGATAGGTGCAATTTACCTTCCACCACACACTTTTAGTGAATCGCGGAGTAGTAATAATAATAATAATTGGTCTACAAAATGGAAATAAACTAATTGAAAATTTTTATTTTCAGTACTTTTTATACTTTCCAAAACGCCACAATTATTGCAAAGCCCTGATATAGTGTACAAGCCTTCATATTTTCCTTTTTAGTTTCAGCTTGGTTGTTGCACCAAGTACATTTTCCACTGAATTTATTTTTTAATTAAACCTGTAGGTTTACCCTAACCAAAATTATACGTGTTTGCTGTAAACAGTTGTCTTCTGTGACCTACAGTTAAAACAGGATCGGAAAAAGTCAAATTTTCATCTGGGATGACGACTGAGTTGAAGAGGTTGGAACTTGTACCGGAGGCAGAAATGAGAAGCACCTTCTGTCTCAGAAAGTACACGCCTTCTGCTAGAATGCTCTGTGTTATTCTGCATTCAAGCAGAGCTTTTCGGGGCGGAGGTTGGGAATGATGACACTATTCTCTCAGATGACCGCGACAAATTTCTTAACAATTTTAATCAACGGCATTTAGACTTAGACCCTCCAGTCAGACGATGTCTCTTCAAGAAATGACTAAACCTTATTCTTCAGTGTTTATTATTTAACTTACAGGATACTGGTTCCTGTTTCCCTCAAGATATTTCACCAAAAGATGTCTCTTCTTCACAAAGAAGTCGTGGTAAGCTTTTTCCAAAATGTCCTTCAATTCCTTTGACGAATGCTATGAGTGGAGTCCTTCCAGCACTTATTATAATATTTGGAACAAGAAAAATTACACAAGGGTACAAGTGTTTGGCTAGGGATTCTAGGGGAAGATAGTCATCTGATTCTTGGAACTGGCGAATCACCAAGACGGAGTGAGCAGGTGAAATGTCGTGGTGAAGGAACCAAAGCTCTCGTATCTCTTTCGATTTTTTTTTTTTTCGCTGTAAAGCCTTCTTCATAGAACTGATCGTTCACTGTATGACATACAAAAAATCTACGGAAGCAGTAAAAGTAACTGTGGTCATTACCTTGACCATAGTTCTAGACTAATGTTGGGTTTTATTCTCCGTCTAGTGCAGCTAACAAATGAAAAAACTTTGTTATGGCATATGCGTTTCGGTTTATTAGACCATCATCAGTGCCAGTTTTTCCATATTACATTAGTGTATGGAATTTTTCCATATCAATTTCTCCCCTTTATTTTTCTCACTCACTGAACAATTTTGAATAAGAAACATAATTTGCACACGTCTGATTTTTGAAGGTAACTTCTGGAACAAGCTTAATTATTGTTTCTTCTTTGAGAAAAAACCATAAACAATAACAAAAGTCTGTTTAAAAGCTACATTGTGTAAATACGTGCATAAATATGCTTTTCATAACAAAATGTTCAGTTGGTGAATAACCTCAAGAAGAATAACAACAACTAAGCTTGTTCCAGAAGTTACCTTCAAAAATCAGACGTGTGAAAATTATGTTTCTTATTCAAAATTGTTCAGTGAGTGAGAAACCACAAGGGGAGAAACTGATATGGAACAATTTCATACACTAATGTAATATAGAAAAACAGGCACTGATGATGGTCTAATAAAGCGAAACGCATATGCCATAACAAAGTTTTTTCATTTGTCAGCTGCACTAAACGGAGAATAAAACCCAACATTAGTATAGCAGCTAAGTATATTGACCTAAGTATTCAAAAATGTTAGTTCTAGTCTGTTGTTCTTTTTCTGGACGTGGTGATCCATTGCCAATATTCCGTGATTAGTTTCAACTTCGTATCTTGAAACTCAACAGCCATTTTTCTTTTATGATCCCTTTTATCAACGTTTCTTAATGGTTCTCGTGTTTAAGGAGATGCATTCAAACCTCCCTACGATGTTCCTATTACTCCTCGTTCATCAAACGAGAGACAAACATTGCTTCAACTTGGTACATACTAAATTCCTGAGTCAACACGTCATGTCACAACTCTGTTGACACCCCATATTCTTCCGCAAGCTCCCTGAGAGAAAGGCCGCGGTTTGCTACCATCAGATCCTTGATTTTTTTAAAGCGTTTTATCAAATAAACAGCCTTGTGTTTGCGATTTCCACGTAAAATTGCACGTTGATTCGTTGCTCCCATTAATCGTCACGAATCCCGAAACATCTTGCATTTAGAGAGCAGGAACACGAAATCTGAAGGAGATATCAACACTCTGAGTAAATCAGATTACTCTGGAGGTTATGCCAAAAGTGGTGATACCAACCATAGTGCAGTGAGATGTTCCTTTGCTTCATAGTTCAAGACGTTCTGCTGAACAGACCTCGTACGTTCGATGTCCAGTATCTGGATACTGTAACTCCTTTAGCCAAACTGGAACGAGCGCCCATCACACTACTAGTGTTGTTGAGGTTCTTCTTGATAAACTCAACTGTTTCATTTAGGATGTGATTAGGAAAAGTTGGTACCAGTAAAGGCCCATTCACACTAGCGGTCAGCTCAGCTCAGCTCAGCTCAGGTCAAAATCGCTATACACGTAATCCAATGGGAGCATTCACACTACGCGGTCCGCTCAGGTCAGGGCAAGGCAGGTCAAACTGAAGATCGCGCCGCAAGCGATCAACAACGGTCAAGCCCTGGGCTGAGCTGAGCTGACCGCTAGTGTGAACGTGCAACGGTCAGGTCAGGTCAGATCAAATGGGCGGCGAACGTCTGAAAACTATGCTAGTGAGCAATAAATAAAGAGTAATAAATAAAAAATAAATGTTTTAACGGTATGTTATTTCTGTTTATTATAACGCCGGCAAACTTTAATACAAATTCATATATTATTACACATTTTAGTACTGTCAAGATACAGATCCTGTTTTCGAATTTAAAAAAAAAAAAAATATTGTGAATATATTTTTTGAATCAAATGCTTCTGTACCAGCGTTAGCACAAAAACAAATAATATTTGTAAAGTAGGGTTTCTCTCTCATCCTGAAATTCACTTTCTACATGGCATGAAATTTTATCCTTCCGTAAATAATTGTGCAAAATACATATTGCTAAAATGATGTTATCAATTAATCCTGGAGCAGAGTTAATTTTTCTAAAATAAATTCGTAATCTTTGAGCCCAAAATATCAAAAGTATTTCACACAACTCGTCTCTCACGGCATAACCGGTAGTTAGCATTCTTCTTTCTCTTTATCTGTTTGCGCCTGAAACTCTGGATACACTCAGAACCATCCTCTTTTTGATCTTGACGTATTTTTAGGCTCTTGATCCAAAATCATTGCGATTTAATCGACGTTGGGGTAGAAAACGGCATTGTTCACTATGCGCAACTGAAATGAAATGGCCTCGTCTACGACTTGATCTGGCCTGACCTGAGCTGAGCTGACCGCTAGTGTGAATGCTACCCTGGATTGTGAGCTGAGCTGACCTGAGCTGAGCTGAGCTGACCTGACCGCTAGTGTGAATGGGCTTTAACTTGGCTTCTTGTCTCGAACCAGCTTACTTGTACATGGATAGCGCCTGTTTCCGTGGGCTCGGGATGTGCGTCCTCTCCTTGACTGGGTGCCTGGCGCACTGCGCCTCTGGACTGATGCCAGAGCAGTGTATCGACCTGCGCCACACACGTACCAAGGTCGGCTGACACCTCCCTCAACAAGTAGCTGGCACACATCAGTACACCCAACACTTTCACTTGCTTTGCATATAGTCCTGCCTGTGGATAGTGTAAGTTCATCTTTGGTGTATGGCGTCCTCCACTGAATCTAGAACAGCCGCGGGTCGTCTAGATCGAGTAGGATTAACCATCTGTCGGCGTTTGTAGGTCAGATTATAAAAGTAGACAGACTATAGTCCTTGAGCGTATGAATGTTAAGTGGAAGGAATTTACACCATTGCAATTTCTCAACCTTCATATTGTGTTCCCCGATATGTGTGATATCTTACTACCCCATTTTGATCACACTGTGATCAATAAATGACAAACACGTATTTCTGCTTAAAAACAAAACAGTCAAATTAAAATTCACCTATTGGATCAATAAATTATTAAATCACATTCTTAACTTGTGTAACATTGACATATAGAAAATCCTCTGCATAAATAAAATGTGCATTTCCTCTTGATGCATTTATTGTCTCTCAGGAAGATTTAATTCGGGTGAATCTGCAATATATATATATATATAAAAAAAAATCCAGTTCAGCACTACCTATTACATGAACCATCTCCTACATCCTTCCTATTTTGCAGAAGAGGAAATCTATAAAAATAAATTAGGTTTATAATGGGTGATTGTGTTGTTTATTGGAAATAAATAATATTTGCGAAAGACGTTTGTTTCATTCATCTTGTTTAATTTTTTCATTTCTTTAAATAGCAAGAATAAGAATGTATTGCCTGTGTCATAAAGACGTGATCGTTACATGCACCAAGTAAGTTGATTAAAATTTGAAGTACTAGAGTCCTTTAAATAATTGTCAGAGCTGTGCATTTTCTTAATGCCCCGCCTCGAATAATCTCAGTAATTAGATAGGGAGTTATTGGTAACCTAAAAAAAAGTAAAAAATAAGATATCAAGGATCTGCTATAATGCCGAATAATTCTTACAAAACGTTAATTTAGTGTGACATTGTGGAAGTTTTAAGTTTTATTGTTCATTGTGCTAACCACAGCATCCATTCATCCATCATTTTTGAATGAAAAGACAGGAACAGTTAACTCATAAAAGCAAAAAACTATGCTTCCTGTCATTCCACCTGCTGATTTACAATTCATTCATGTCTTAATGCAATACACCTTCTGATTAACACAATTTAGTGGATTTCAGAATAGCTATCCCTGTTTTGATAACAACTTCCGTAATCTATTTCCCAATTCAACTGTTTCATAGGATTCATTACCATAGATTTTCTATCCATTTATTAGTAAAACCAAATTTATCTTTAATCTTCCAAGAGGTACCATTAATCAGTCACCCAGACCACGTTGTTATCGACTTTTTAAAAATCCAGCCACATTGATACTTAAAAAATACAAAAGTTCGAGGCAAACATTCTGGGAAATTACTGTTATCTATAAATATTTTCGTCTTGTTAGCAAAGCATCCTATTCAGAAAGAAAGTTTTGTATGTAATTAGATGCTTAGAAGTTTGTGCCCACATGGAATCTCAAGACAATACTTGTATATTCCCATTCCTCATTGGCACGTTAGTTTCTGATCTCTTAACAAGGTATCATTAATTTTAATTTGAACTACTCAGATTTCTATTTCATTTAGATCATGGTGACCAAATACCTGAAGCTATAAATTGAAAAGACTCCATACTGAAGGTACAGTATTTTTTAAAACAATTCTGAATTACTTAAACTAAGGGTAGCTTGTATGTTATGTCACCAGTGTTCGTATTTCTTCAAGTATATGACTTCATTCTTGTGGTTCCACTATTAATAAATACGAATTAGCATCTATTTTTGTTGAAGCGGCGAACGCTGTCAGAATTGTAAACAAATGTTGAAGTATTCCAATACATGCTCCAACATTAGCGAAGATCATTTAAATCACAGGAAACTATATCAATAGAAGAAAATTAGAGTATCTTATTGACCTAGAATATAATTTTGAACATGATAAAATACTTATCATGTACCCTGCTCTCCTGGATGATTATGATAGTGTTTTGCTGATATTGTGAAATTTTCATTGAGTTGACGAGACATACTTGCTGTAACAATTATTTGCACTAATTTGCTTTCACTCTTCGCTACAAAGAAAGTATTTTCATTGTAATTATTTGGTCCGCAAACTCATTAATCTTCTTCTGCTAAGTTTTTCATTCAGAAATAAAAAACACTTCTAGATACTGTCTTTCTCGCACGTATCCCAACAATTTCTTGTGTGTGTGTCCCTGTACATAATTATATTAATAATTCTTCCTCTAATTTCTTTCTTCGTCGAAGATCGTTCCCTTTTCTACCGTCATTTACCCTGTTTCACGATTTTATTTCATACAAATCCCCCTGTGGATGTGTTTGTGTTGTACATATTACCTCTAAACATGTATCACTTTCTGATATTCCCCACAGTCTTTTTGGATCATATTATGTGTAAGAACGAAGACTTTCTCGGCGTATGACTGCAATGTAGTCTTCATGGGTGTACCGCCGGATAGTGTTGTGGAAACACAATATTTCGACGGCTGGCTCTGCCGTCTTCTTCAAGTGATGAGACATGTGTAATGGTCGGCTGACCCACAGATACTGAGATGGTTCGGGTGCCGCTCTTCCTTATATACAAGTCCGCGTGGCCTCGGCGATGGCTTACTATTAGCCAGGCCCGCAACCAACTGCCGACACATTTAACAGAGACAGTGGTCTATGTCTCAGTGAGGCATGGAAACCTGCCTTGGCAAATATCCGCAGAGAACGTTGTACTTCCGTCCAGCTGCCGCCGTAGAGGGCTTCATATTAGCTAGGGCTGGAACAAGAACCTTAGCCACGCCCACGGGCAGCCAACCGCCAGTTGGTTGTGGGCCTGGCTAATAGTAAGCCATCGCCGAGGCCACGCGGACTTGTATATAAGGAAGAGCGGCACCCGAACAATCTCAGTATATGTGGGTCAGCCGACCATTACACATGTCTCATCACCTGAAGAAGACGGCAGAGCCAGCCGTCGAAATATTGTGTTTCCACAACACTATCCGGCGGTACACCCGTGAAGACTATATTGCATATTATGTGTAAACTAACCAATCGCCGTTGTACCCAACTGCTTTCTGCGATGGAAGAATTTTGTATATATATTTCACCGGCAGGTAGCTTCAGCTATTCGCTCTGTCTCACGAACACTTACACTCCAGCAGCAAAGACCACGGCACCGTCGTTCAAAGCTTCTAAGTAAGTTAAGGATTCTCTAACGTCTGCTTGTTGTTCTCAGATCAGCCACAATCGGAGTTGTACAGTACGTCTCAACGTAGCGCTACTTCGTGTCTCCTAACTGTTGACGTTTTCTAAGTTTTATTTCCTACAGCACAGCAGCGGCGGCAGCGGATCAAGCACAGTGAAAGGACAACCGACAGTTCTACCAATGTGTCTCTGTTTTGTGTTTCACCCGCCACGGTACTAACACACACAACACACAGAGGTGAACACAATTGTGACACGGCCGAGTCACGTCCGCTCCCCACCACTGCATGAGCATGTGTCGCATTTCGTAGCATGCGTGCATGTCGATGTGTGCTGTGAACGTCGCCTCTCTCTGTTTTGTGTCGTTTTCGAGTGTTCATGCAAATGCAGCGGCTGGGAACCACTGCAGAGTACCTCTGGTCGCGGGTGGATGACGAGCGAATGGCCACAAGCTTCTTAGCTATTACTACGCAAGGAAGACTGACAGCTTTGAAGCATATAGCAACAGTATAATAAAGCTGTTCGTGGGTTTCACTGGCAAAAAAATCCCCGAAATTGATTTGTTAATAACCTCTGCTATTAGTCTGTCTACGTATAAAAAGTTAAGTACATTTTAATACGATGAGCGTCAGCTGAAAACATACATGACGGTAAATAAATGGTTCCTGGTGTTCATTTAATCGAAAGCAGTGCTACTTACTTCTCAGGCAGTAGGAAAGAAGAAACTCTGCAGCGTCCTCAAATTGGATATAAAAACTCAAAGAGTATTTGGTGAAATATCCGAATTGCTTGGAAATTGATTCTATTGAAAATACTACAAATGAATGCCTTAATTTGATATAATTTAGAAAATTAAACACTAAACTTGTAAAATACAAGTAGCTAAGGACTCAGTTCCTACCTTTTTACAGAAATATAAATCAAGAAACGAGCTCTTTTTAAACTAAATATCGAAATATTTGACCCCTTATCAGCTAACAACAATTTCGTATCTATAATAAAAACGTACTACAAGTGTTTTTATAGCATTTATGAAATTGTTTACAAATTCACAGAAAATACTTGCAGAATTAGCTATCATTTACAGTGTAGTAATAGAGGAAAATTTCTCAAATGTCAACTTTTCAGACACAAAGTGAACAGTCTGACTTTAAATTAGTTGCTTAGCCGGGAAGAAATTAGAGCGAAACTTTTTGCTCTCAAATCTCTCGATCCCGCCTCAATTGCGAATTTGAAATACAACTCCTGGAGAAACTTCTGAGGTCATTGAGAGTTTCCTATGTTTCATTATTTCCCAAATTGGAAGTTGTGAGAACATGGACGTTAAACTGCTGGAGCATATTGTCAATCTTGTGGTATCCGTTAATTCAATATTTACTACAAATCCTGACAGGTGTTAATATTGCAAATGAACAAAAATGTTATTATGATACATTTGAGCTTTAACAATGTTATGAACAGTTCTATGACACAAAAATCAGATTACGATGAAATACGTTATACATCGGAAAGAGGTCTAATGGAGTCATCAGCGTTCCGTCTCAGCTGTTAGGCTGCCATTTAATGCTGGTAGAGACTTTTGCTTTGTTAGATAGTGCATCCACCCGAGCAGTGGGCAACTGCGTGGTTCCCGACCGCCACAGTAACACAGCGCTCCTAAGACGAGTGTGTGTCCCGCAGGACTTCACACTGGACTTCTACTTCCGTCAGTTCTGGACAGACCCTAGACTGGCCTTCCGCAAGAGGCCGGGCGTCGAGACGCTGTCCGTCGGCTCCGAGTTCATCAAGAACATCTGGGTGCCCGACACCTTCTTCGTCAACGAGAAGCAGTCCTACTTCCACATCGCCACCACCAGCAACGAGTTCATCCGCATTCACCATTCGGGGAGCATCACCCGCAGCATACGGTATGTGCCTCACCATCTCACCTAGTGTTGCAAACAGAAAAAAAAATCAGATTTGTGAAAAAAAAACCTAGCACCCTGGTTTTTTTTATTTTTATTTTTTTCAGAAAACAATATATTTGATAAATTATAGTTTTATTTATGGAGCTTACATTTAACATGTGTGTTTCAAATCTTACTAAATCATATAATGTCTTACATAATCTTATATATATATATAAAATAGACGTGTTTTTTCCTATATTTCACTTTTCAGCCACCACTACCTAGCACAGATCACTGATGTTTGTGGGTGGAAGTAGCATGGAGTTTCCTGTCGTGCACAACGTTGGCCGAATGCCGATAGCTGTGGGGATGTGGGACATATAATGATTAAAGTTGGTCAGTGCAGGGCGTTTTCATATTTCGTACAAAAATTCGTATCTCCGTATACTTCTCTTTCCTGCCACAACTACATAACATAGACCTTTGGTGTTTGTGTGTGGTAGTAGAATCGTCTTTCCTCTCGTGCACTATGGTTGTTAGATGTCGGTAGCTATGGGGGTGTGGAAGATATGGGGGATGAAAATGGTCGACCTGCGGCAATTTCATATTTCTGTCAAAGACGCATGTGTCACGTTGTATCACTTTTAAGTGAAAACTATCAATCGCAGATCACTGGCGTTTGTGTGTGGTAGTAACACAGAGTCTCCCATCGATCACAACGTTGGCCGAAATTCGGTAACTGTGGGAGTGTGTGAGATATGGTGTTTGAAATTGGTCGATCATGAATATTTTCGTATTTCATCCAAAGACTTGTGTGTATCCGTAAATTTTACTTTGCTGCCGGAACTACATAGCGCAGAAGACTGGTATTTGTGTGTGGTAATAGTATCGAGTCTCCCATCGTGCACTAGGTTGGTTAGATGTCTATAGCTGTCAATATGAATTCTTTACAATCACGAAAGAAGTCAGCTAGTGATTCACAAATGCATCTATATAGGTAACATAATTTTTTATCCATCCTCTATGTCAGTACCACATTCACTAGTATCAGTAACACCAACACCAGTGCGGTCGGAATCGGAATTTTCTGTTTCTTCTTCTGTCTCCTCTAGATCCATAACTTACTAGTTGTATTGTACACAAAAGATTTTGAGATTGCAATTTTAAATTGTGAGCAAAGTACGCACTGTGCATAAAGACTGCGCCGATAGTTCCATATTACGGTCTTTTAAGTTTGAATTTAAATCTATTATCATACAAAATAGGAGCTTTATTTCTTTTCAATCGTTGGTTTATGCCAACGGTTGCAAGGAAATGATTCATAATAACTGACAATTTAATGACTCAGTATCACTATATGCTGCGAGTTTAATAACTATCCGAATATAAGGAAAGCACAATAAATAATAAAAAGAGGCAAAAAACCGTTGATAAATTTAAAATTCCTAATTTTTTTGAAAAGATCCGTAGGTCTACAGATAAATTTGTAGGGCTGGCAGCACTAGTTCAAATAGTGAGTATCAATCCAAACAACGGGGATTCATTCTCGTGCAACCTAGCCTATTCGGGAAATCCCCGTTCGTAAAAGAATACTTCAATCAATGTTGCCAATATTTTTGTAATTTTTTTTTTCTTTACTGAACCAGAAAAATATAGTAGATTTAAAAATTAAGATAAATATTTAGTATAAACTCTAAAACAGTGATATTAAACGATAAATGCCTTAAACATATGAAGTTTAGTAGTTATAAAAAAACATGTCCCAGAAAAAAAACACATGTTTTTTTTCACAGGTTTTTTTTTTCAAGTCAGAAAAAAACGTTTTTTTTACAACACTAATCTCACCTTAACCAAGTTATTTCTAACTAAGCAGCTAGTTATTTCTTTCCTAAATGTGATTATAAATTAAAACTTCGAAACACCATTGAGGGAAATATAAATGTGATTTAGTATCAGCTTTTAATCCTTACAGATGTAACCAATTAGGAGCTTTCGAATATCATCAGGTCAGCTCCCGAAGAAGTAGATGGTTTAGGCTCTTTACCACCCTACGGGAAACACAGCGTACTATGAATGAGAAGTCATATCTCTTCACGAACGCACATTTAAGCTGATGCTCATTTAGTTATAAAACTCAAGTCTTGGTCATGTTGTTGCTGTGTCACGCGGTGTCGTCACACTATAACGTCACGCTATGACGTCACGCTTTTCGCCTTTGCTCTCCAACTTACGTCCACGAAATGTTATTCTAGGTTACGCGTGTTATTTAATAATATTTCTATTTATATAAGTATCCGCGAATAAATTAACAGTCACAACACTGACAAAAAAGTAACATAATAGTTATTAGTTGCTCAAATTTTTTTTAATATTCGTTCTTAGTAAAAGTATTCGTCAAAATATTTGGCAATAGGTAAGATAAAAGCTTTAATTCTCGATTAGCAATGTTAGTAGCGGTTTTGATTAGATTGTTGTACAACCAGACTCTGAGTTACAGTGTTTATTTTAAAATAATGTAAATTATTTTCATTGGTATCCTTATACTTACATCATTACTTCATTTGAATGAAAGTAGTTCCACACTGATCATGATCTATACAGCCTAGACTACAATTAATACTAATATTACGTCGTATGACGTAAGTTGTTAAGATTTAATTTTAGTTTCTTTTACTTTCACTGATGACGTATTTCAGCCGCCATTCAAACGTTGTAATATCGATCTGAATCACGGATAGCAAAAAATAAAGACGTAAGACCCCGATGCATTATTGCCACTAAACTGCTTGCGATTGAAGTATTGTTTTCCTGGCGGTAAGTATAGCGTAGTATGGGGTTAGATTTAAGTGCAACCTAGACCAGGATGGCAACGAAAACCTTTTGCTACAGCGTAAGGCACGAGGAATTTCATTGAGCTTTATTTTATAACAATTTCATTTAGTTAAGCAATTGCTAAGAAACAAATTGTCAGAACATTAAAAGTATGAATTTCGTTTAAATTGGTATATTAATTACCAGTTGCTGTTTTACTGAAATCATTACTTGGTTTGAATGAAAGAAGTTACAAATTGATCGCGATGTTTGCTGCTTAAACGGCAATTAAAACTAATATTACGTGGCATAACTTAAGTGACTAAGATTTATTATTAGATTTATTATTATTTATTATTATTATTCATCACAGATAAAAATAGGATGTAAGAAACCGTGAAAATTTTGGATCAAGTTTATACCGCGATGCTTGATGACACTGACATTAAATACAGGAAATGTATTAATTCGCGTGTGATTGAATCTTTGATTTTCTATCGGCGAAACCTGGATCACGTTGACAACTGAAACTTTTTGCTACTGACAAGGGACGATAAATTACATTGAGCTTTATTTTATAACAATTCTGTTTAGGTAAGCAACTGCAAAGAAATTAATTACCAGAACACTCCGTTAAACCTGTTATTTTTGTGGAGCTTTAAAGCTAGTAATTACTATAATCAGTCAAAAATGATGGTAGCCATTATTATGATGATCACTGTTTCGAAAACAATCGGTTTATTTTGTATTGATTTTGTTGGCACAATCAACATTTATACATTCGTTACAGCACTTCTTGAAATATTACAAATAAAAATTATAATCTTTTAAAATCTTCATAATTCGGAGCCTCTATTGTTGATACGTGCTTAGTTACAATCGGCGCACCACTGTATGACCTCAGCTGGTTACAACCCATACTACCACAGATCTTAATGCTACTTACGGATACTAGATTATTATCTATCTCAAAGAGTGTACATACCACGGCTTGTGAAAATTTCGCTATACTTAAATTAATTTACATACATCAATTATTCATAAACACATATAATTAATCGTACAAGTAATAATAATAAGAAAGTAAACATTATAAGTGGGGTATATATTGTTACATGGGTTAGACTTGTGTTATCTTTGTGGGTATTAAACGAAATCTTCCAACTTTAACAAAGTTTTAATTTTTGTATTTCATGATTTGTTCTAGTTT
Organism: Vandiemenella viatica; assembly: GCA_031002005.1. Taxonomy (NCBI): domain Eukaryota; kingdom Metazoa; phylum Arthropoda; class Insecta; order Orthoptera; family Morabidae; genus Vandiemenella; species Vandiemenella viatica. The sequence goes on along the minus strand of JARYHS010008074.1, from coordinate 35,343,103 downwards.
TTAAAGAAAAAGAAAAAAAAACCTGATTCCCCCTTTTATTTCCGAACCTATTTATACTGAAATTCTTTCGCAATTTACAGTGGTATTTAGGTTCCTAAATGTATAGGAAAATTATAGCGATCTTTCTGGAGCTTATGGTTTTCGCTAAATAGCTAACCGTTGTGCCTTCAGTAAATAATTTTTCTCGACAAAAAATATCGTTTACTTCATTCGATAGAGAATTTCATGATTAGATAATAAATATATAATGAATGTACGGCCCTTCCTTAGAAATTTAGCAGAAATGCTGTATATTAAGATCTACACACTATTTTAATTCAATTTATAAATAGTTCGTTATTCATCTTTTTATTTTCAACTTAAAAAAAAAATTAGGGTATTTCGCACTTTACTATTTTCCAAGTTACATGATATGTTCACCAGAAATGGATCGAATTTTATTTCTATACTAGCCTCGTACCCGCGACTTCGTACGCGTGGATTGAGAATTTTTTTGCCAGAATTAAATATAAAAAGTTGTTGGTAACAAAGTATTGGTCCCAAACAATATCGAGTCGGCATAATATGACAGGAAAGCTATCACTATATCATTCTACCGTCGAACCTGCCTCTTGAAGAGAATCAATTTCCAACATATTTCTGTCACCATTCGATAAGATTTCAAAATTTCGTGACTACAACTGTTAATCATACTGGAAAAAATATCCTGTGCCCTTCATACAGCATTCCTTACAAAATTCCATCACATCGATATAGCCATATAGTCGTCAAAACGTAACAAAAAGACAGAGACTTACTTCCGTATTTATATTAGTATTACTGTGGTTCACACAAACACACTGACTGCGAACAACACTTAAGGTATCATTATAACGTAAAAAAGTGTACACCTACAAAATTGCAAGAATACCTACGATTTGCCTCGCATTGCACCCCTAACTTTATAATATCTATAGTTTAACATTCAATCCAAATAACCTACGGCCCAGGCCTCACTTTTACGATGAAAAACAATTATAAAAAAATCTTAGCCTTTACGGAGATTTGAAACGGAGACCATGACGTTCGTAAGCAAGCTCTTTAGCCACTGAGCTGCCAGTTCACTACTCGGAAACACGGTCTGGAGACGTCCACATCCAACGTGTCTGTCTATCGTCGTATTTCGAAGTTATGAGACAACATGTGTTATTTATACAGATAATTTTTCAACCAAATGTAGACAGTATTTTTCTCCTTGTTTCAAAGGATAAGTGTGCAAAGTTTCATCGAGATCGGATGAAAACTGTGGATTTGTATGAAGAACAAACAAACCAACAAACAAACATACATTAATCTTTATATATAAAGATATTGCTGTTATTCATCATAATGGAGCTTGACCTCAACGCAGAAGATTCTGAATTTGAAATCTGAAAGAGCAAAATTTTAATTGTATGTGACTTCCTGAATAGGATAGAAATGCACGTCAAAGAATTCAACAGATAAACAAGTTGATATTTCATAACAATGGATATATCTCCAAATATTTTCACAGCTTATAAATACTGAGAATATTATATACCGTTAATGGTCTTTGTTTTGTTGGGCGGTCATGTCAGTCTTACAGCCCCATTAGTCTCAATGTAGACTTAGGAAATCGTCATTGGCCACTGATCACAATCATGTGCACGCATCCATTGAACGTCCCGTCGAAGAAAATTGTACTTTCTTTGACGTTAAAGTTTTCCTGTGTATTAAACGTCTGCAGGAATTTTCTTGCTACTCAATCCTAGGCTAGCTGGTTCTCACTCTACTGGTACTAGATTTATTGTTATCCAGTAGTCAAGGAGAAAAGTAGGATGTATAAAGCATCTTGTCACAAAACTGTGAACCAATGCGTTGCTGCAATGAGTAGAAACTATGAGCATACATCGGGGGTGATTCTTCAGTTATGTTAGAATCCATGAGTGATCTCACGTGGTACCATCCCCTCCTTTGAAGGGTTCATTACCACCTGAATGAAAGCCCCTGTATAAGTACTAATCTGAAAATCTGCCTGTCGGATTAACACAGTTTCATAACTTGTGAACTGTTTAACTTAAAAAATTGTACTTGCACATTATTATGTTTGACTGCCCCAAACGCCGATACAAAATTAAATTTAAAAAAAATTGGTGGTGATAAAAGGGGTTTACTGGACTGTTGAATAAAAGAAATAGTTAATCTTCAAGGAAGTCAAAATAAAGCTAGACACTTTTTTTAACTTATGGCTTTACGCCTCGTCGACGTCGAGGTCATTAGAGGCGGAATGGTTCAGGGTCAAGGAATGGGAAACGCCATGGCTTTTTGAAAGAAGCATCCCGGCATTCACCTGGAGTGATTGGGGAAACCGTGGAAAAATCTGGATGCCCGGACGGGGATTCGAACCGGGGTCCTCAGGAACACGAGACCTGAGCATTAACTTGCTCACTTTTTTTAACTGCTTTACGTCTCTCAACAGCGAGGAATGGGAAGGAATTCCGCCATGGGCTTTTGAAGGAAGCATCCCGGCATTTGCCTGGAGTGATTTGGGAAACCATGGAAAACCCAAATCTGGATGCCCGGACGGGGATTCGAACCATGCTCGGTGCTAGACACCTGAAAACTCCGAAATTCTTTCGATTTTCTTTCTTACTCCACACTTTGTTAGAGATTTAGGCGAACGACTAAAAACAATTTTAATCGTCACTTTATTTCAGATTTTTCCGTGATATACATCATCATCCTAATGAAACTATACTGACTTTGCTTGAGATTATGATATTTGCGAATAATTAATTTGTTTCTACAATAAATTATTTTCGACAGAAGAGTCATAAATATGATTCAATGGACAGTTTCATGAATTGGGTAAAAATTATACCATGAAAATATTTTTATTTAAAATTTAAAAACATTTTTTTTTATAAAAATAACTATAATTTTTACAACTTGTAACTGATTCGTTCGTGACCTTAATTTAACACAAAATATGTGTACGGAAGCCTCAAATCACGAGGATAATTCATTTCACAGTTTCTTTTGTTTTCGTGTATGACACAACTATCTACACACTTATAGTGACATTAAGCACAGAAAGCAATTATTAATCGCCGTTGTGGTCAGTACGCCATCTGCCAGGGGCTCCAAACAATATTCTGGTTGCAAAAAAGGAAAGGGCGAGGAGTCTTACAGAGATTGTCAAAAACAGTGTTGGGTCTTACGAAGACACGAAAACGACAAAAGATTTATTTCTCAGGCGTTCGTCTATATTCGTTACTGTATTACCACACTTGAAATATGAATCAAGATATTGTGAGCTGATCTCAAAACATTCTTATTTATTCTTGAATTAACAACGGATATAGGACTACTTTCAAAACCCTGCATCAATGATACATAATACGCAAAAAGTAAGCTCTTCTTACCAAAAAAGATAAAGGCGAAAAATTAAAAGATGTAGTTAAATGCGGTAGCGTGAAATATAACCTTAATTATACAGGGTGTTACAAAAAGGTACCGCCAAACTTTCAGGAAACATTCCTCACACACAAACAAAGAAAATATGTTATGTGGACATGTGTCCGGAAACGCTTACTTTCCATGTTAGAGCTCATTTTAGTTTCGTTAGTATGTTAGTACGCTCTCCTGACCTCAACCCTCTTGACTTACATTTATGGGGGCATTTGAAAGCCCTTGTCTACGCAACCCCGGTACTAAATGTAGAGACTCTTCTTGCTCGTATTGTGGACGGCTGTGATACAATACGCCATTCTCCAGGGCTGCATCAGCGCATCAGGGATTCCATGCGACGGAGGGTGGATGCATGTATCCTCGCTAACGGAGGACATTTTTAACATTTCCTGTAACAAAGTGTTTGAAGTCACGCTGTTACGTTCTGTTGCTGTGTGTTTCCATTCCATGTTTAATGTGATTTGAAGAGAAGTAATAAAATTAGCTCTAACATGGAAAGTAAGCATTTCCGGACACATGTCCACATAACATATTTTCTTTGTTTGTGTGTGAGGAATGTTTCCTGAAAGTTTGGCGGTACCTTTTTGTAACACCCTGTATACAGGGTATTCAGGAATGAAAGTATAATCCTGCAGCTGCAGATGGGTCACATCATTTCTTACTATATCACAAATTTTATTTTAGTAAAAGTCTCACGATTTTCGAGATTTTTTTGAAACATGTGACTTTTATCAGTTTATTTCATCCCGTTTCTGCAAATTAAGAATTTTTGCACCCTGTTTTTATTAATTTACTCAAAGATATTTGAATCTAAAAATGTTATTTTTTCTTAAAACGTTAAAAAAAACTTATAAAAAAATTCTTAAATTATTTTATACGTCTTTTAAAATGATTGTTTTATGGTACTTCAATCTGCTAAAGAGACGATTGTGCATTTTAAACATGTAGTAAAAAATGATGATAATGATTTTAAAGAAAGATTTTCAAAGTTTTTTTTTTTAAAACATGTTTTAAGAAAATAATAACATTGTTTTAGATGACTCAAACATCCTTGAGTAAATTAAAAATAAACAGGGTTCAAATCGTCTTAATTTGTAGAAATGGCATGGAATAAAAAGAACTAAGTCACATGATCCAAAAAAAAATAAAAAAACAATATCTAGAATATATTGATACTTTTAATGCAATAAAATTTTGTCACATAGTAGCCAATGATGTGATCTATCTGCGGTTACAGGATTTTTCTTTCATTTCTGGACACACTGTATATCAAAATTATTTTAATGAGGAAAGGTGGCTAACTTCATCATTCTAGATATGGAAGAACCCACGAATTTACAGACAAAATTGACATCTTTATTTCCTTTCAAGAAATCAAAGCAAAATTAACTTCAATTCTTCAAGTAAAACAAATGATACACGTGATTGATCTTACACATTAATTAAAGCAAAAGGTCTTAGGAATTCGTGTTAGTTCTTGCTCAGTGGAAGACATGAAACATCTCACAGGCGTTACTGGGCATTTGAAAACAGAGTTCTGGTGAAAAACTGTGTTCTTTACCGTTAATAGACGTTTGGCAGTTTGATGATGTCACGGCAGATCGCCATTGTAAGATCCCGGATCCGCGGCGCTGTTGTCTGCAATAGGCAAACTGCCGGCATCAAACTTCTTCCGCCTGGTACCGTATGTGTTGTCTCGGCAAACAGTGTTGCTCCTGGTACCGTATGTGCAGGCGTGATGGGAAGTTGGGTGAGTAACTATCGACAGCCAGTAGGTGTTTACCAGACGTTGGAGAACTCCAGAACCAGCTATCTGATGCCAGTCGAAGACCGAAAGATTGAATGCCTCTCAACGGCGTCCGCCTCTCCGTAGGAATCCACAGTTGCCGCCTTCTCGATCGGGGCTGTCTAACCTTTTTTCCTAAGACCAAAACTCTGGGACTGGTAGCAAGATTTTGAGCGTGTTTTCCAGCAATATCGTCATCTTATTCGCTATTCCATTTTCACTTCTTCACGTACAGAATTTACACGCACTAATTTGCTGCCGTTATCTCCCACCATATCTGCCTCTAATCCTCTAATGACCTTAACCGTCAACGAGGCACAAAAAAAAAAAAAAAAAAAAAAAAAAAAAAAAAAAAAAAATCTGTCCTACGTCACTAGTAAACAGTTACAGGATGATCTGGACAGCATATCTGCTTGAGTTGGTAAACATGGGATGAAGATAAATGCAGCTTATTAGATACACAAATAAAAAAAGGTTGATTATGATTATAAGGTGGGGAAATAATTTCTTCCTGTAGACTTGAAATGTAATTTGATAACAAACATAACTGGGCAGGACATATTGGACAGGTGTTAGGAAAAGGTTTCAAAATTCTGCACTTGTTGGAGAGGGTGATGAGGGGATGTACGAGGGAAGTAAAGGAGTTGGGTTACAAAGCTTTGGTCAGACCATTGCTCGAATATGGTAGTGTAGTATGAGACCCACATTTTTAATATCAAATACAGGAGTTGGAGAGGATGCAAAAAAGGACTGCTAGATTTGTTTCTGGAAATTATTGCAGAATGAAATCAGTAACAGATAATAAAAGAGCTGGAATGGGATTCATTGCAAGACAGGAGGGGGATGAGGAGGGTCATGGGAGTGTACAGGGCGTATACTGGCGATGAGCATGGAGAGATATTGGTGTAGGTATGAAAAGTAGTTCATGGAAGGAAAATGATGACCATGACGACAAGCCGGAACTGGATTTCGGGCACAAGGGTGTGGGATGATTCCTTTTTTTAGGTGAGGGTGTCAGGGATTTCAATAAGCTACCAAGGGAAACATATAATTTTACAAAAAAGTTGAAATTTGTAAAGGGAAAATGTAGGTGGGTGCAGGAAAGGGGGAAGATGGGTCTTTAGGGAAATTGCCACCGGAACGTGTGCTCCATTGTATTAAAATTAAATTAAATTCCGTACATCTGCGAAATACCAATGCCTTCGGGGCGTGGCTATAAGTTGTATTTAGTGTCTCTTGTCTTTGATTCAAAGCTTCCCTATGTTGTCAAAGGCTTAGCAGCATACGTGATCCCCACTAGTCCTCCTGGGTCTGGAGAGTTCTGTTGTTCCCTGGTAACCAGCTATCTGCGTGTTTCTGTGGTCTCCGTCCCGTCCTTTGCGTTTCTACAAGTGCGACTAACGCGCAGGTACGAGGAGGAACCCAAAAAAGGAAGAATTATTTTTTAAAAGCTATATATTTTAAATTTTTTTTTTTTACAAAATAACCTTATCCCCTTTCAAAACACACTCTGCAATACTTTTTTTTTTTTTTTTTTTTTTTTTTTTTTTTTTTTTTTTTTTTTTTTTTTTTTTTTTTTTTTTTTTGCTGTTGTCAGTCTTTAGACTGGTTTGATGCAATCCTCCATCCCTTCCAATCCTGTGCTAACCTCTTCATTTCTACATACCCCCTACAACCCACGTCGTCAATTATCTGCTTCATATATTCTAATCTCTGTCTTCCTGCACAGTTCTTACCTTCGACTGTTCCCTCCACTAACAAATTAACCAATCCATCATGTCTCAAAATATGACCTACCAGCCTGTCTCTTCTTCCTGTAAGCTTTTTTCCATAAACTTCTTTTCTCACCCATCATTTCCAAAACTCGTTCATTTCTTACTTTGTCTGTCCACCTAATTTCCAGCATTCTTCTGTAGCACCACATTTCAAATGCTTCAATTTTCTTTCTTTCCGGTATTCCTAAAGTCCATGTTTAGCTACCGTAAAGTGCTGTGCTCCACACATAGAGTTTTAAAAAGTTCTTTCTAATTCCTAGATCAATATTTGAAACTAAAAGGTTTCTCTTTTTCATGAAGGCTCTTTTTGCTAGTGCTATTCTGCTTTTAACATCATTCCTGCTTCGGCCATCGGTTGTAATTTTGCTTCCCAAGTAACAGAACTCACTCACTTATAGCATCCGATCCTATTTTTATATTTAATCAGCTAGTATTGCTATCATTTCTGCTACATTTCATCACTTTTGTCTTACTTTGATTTATATTCAGTCCAAAATCTTCCTTCAGTATTTTGTTCATGCCATTCAATAACTTCTCAATATCCTCAGCCCTCTCTGCTAACAAGACAATGTCATCGGCAAATCGTAGCATACTGATTTTTTCTCCCTGAAAACTTATGCCACATGGAAATTTTTCTTTGACTTTCTTCATTGCTTCTTCTACATACAAATTGAATATTAACGGGGATAGACTACAACCTTTTCTCACACCCTTTTTAACTGATGCATGTATCTCGTGATTCTCTACTTTTATTACAGCCACTTGATTCTTATATAGTTTATAGATACTAATACATTATTCACACCGGCTTCGAAACATTTTCTGTAGTCATCTTTAGAAATGGCTTAAAGCCGCTCCCGCTATTTGTTTCTTACCCTCTTCAGTGTTGTCAAATCGGTGTCCTTTCATGCCCTTTATCATATGTGGAAATAAGAAAAAGTCGCACCGAGCCAGGTCAGGCGAGTAAGGTGCTTGGGGAAGCGGAAACATGCCATTTTTATCCAAAAAATTCCTAACAGAGACAGCTGTGTGTGCAGGTGCATTGTCGTGGTAGAAGAACCAGTCTCCTATCTGCCACAAATCTGGTCTTTTTTGACGAACACTGTTCCGTAATCTTCTTAAAACTTCCAAATAAAAGGTTTGATTGACGGTCTGGTGTGGGGGAACAAGATCTGAATGAGCATCAAAAAAGCAAATTAGCATTGTTTAGATTTTGATTTGACTTGACGACATATTTTTGGACGGATTGGCAATGACGTCTTCCATTGGCTTGACTGTTGCTTTGTTTCTCGGTCGTAACCATAGCACCATGACTCATCATCATTAATGAATGACCTTTGACAGAAAATCTAGATCACTTTCAAGCTGTTGTTTTAAAGCACGACATGTTTAACTTGACGTTGTTTTTGATTGTCGGAAAGAGCGCGAGGAACAAACTTAGCAGCAACCATTTTCATTACCAAATCTTGGGTTAAAATTTGTTGAACCGAGCTCCAAGATAACCCACTAATCTCTGACAGTTGATCAATTGTCTGTCGACGGTCTGAGAGCCTAAGTTCACGAATTTTTTCAACATTTTCGGCGATTCGGGCAGTTGATGGACGTCCAGAACGAGGTTTGTCATCAACCGACATCTCGCAATTTTTAAACCGAAGGAACCACTAGTACTTGACTTTTCCTCATAGCGTCATCATTGTGAAAGCTGTTTTCAACATTAAAACAGTTTCAGCAGCATTTTTACTGAATAGAAAACAATATTTCACAGCTGTACGTTGTCCACTTAAACTTGCCACTATCAAAAACGAAACAATAATAAAACAGTGCTAGCAAAAACAATCACTGCAGATTAACAGAACAAACAAAGTCGACAACACAGGCGGCACTGAACTGGCAATGAGTTGCGCTATAAACGCCTAGCTGCAGGGACGCACATTACACAAGCTCCGCACACGGCAATCCTATTCCAGTTATTTTTTGATACCTCCTCGTATTTCTTCTGAAATATTCGGTATTCAATCAAATTGTCTTCATCACATGTATCACCGCAAGCAGAAATGATAGCAGCAATAGTAGATGAATATAAAAATAGGATCGGACGCATTAGGAGACGTAAGTGAATTCTGTTACTTCGGAAGTAAAATTAAAACTTATGACAGAAGCAGGAGTGGTGTTAAAAGCAGAATAGTATTCGCGAAAAGAGCCTTTTTGAAAAGAACTCAGAATTTTTCAAACGTTGGTGTGCGGAGCACTTTATGGGAGTACAGCATGGACTTTAGGAATGCCAGAAAGATAGAAAACTGAAGCAATTCAAATTTTCTAGAGAAGCATAGAAGTAAAATTAAGTGGACAGAGTACGATATGAATGTGTTTTGAAAATGATAGATGAAGAAAGAAGTTTGTGAATGAGACTTACAGAAAGAAGATATCGGATGGTGGGTTTCATCTTAAGACAAGCGGAATTGGTTAAATTATTAGTACAGGGAACAGTCAAGGGTAAGAACAGTAGAGGAAGACACAGATTACAATTCATGAAATAGATAATCGAGTCGTATGTTGTAACGGGTCCGTTGAGATGAAGAGATTAGCCCAAGATGGAGGATTGAATCAAAATAGTCGGAAAATGATGACATCAAAAAAACACATTGTTACGTATTTTGGGTAACTGTTTTATTTCGAAATCTTATAAAAATAGACGTGTGTGTCCCTATATTTCACCATGCAACCACCGCTACCTAAAGCAGACCTCTGGTGATTGTGTGTAGTAGTAGCCTTAAGTCTCCCATTGTGCACTATGGTGGTTACATGTCAGAAGCTATGTGGATGTGGGAATTATGGTGGTTGAAAACGGTCGAGCGAGGGCATTTTGTTATTTCTACCAAAGACGAGTATTTCCTTATATTTCACTTTTCAACTAGTGTTTGTGTGTGGTAGTGGTCTCAGGTCTCCCACTTTGCACTATGGTGGTTAGATGTAGAACTATTGACAAAATATTGATATATCGAAATATCAATTTTTTTTTTGAAAATGTCGATATTTATTAGTGATATTTTTAGGTTGATATATCGATACTGAAATCTGGATATCGGAGTTGATATTTTAAAAATAAGTTATAATTTTTCCGTTTAGTTATTATTGGGGGGAAAAGAAAACGATTACTTGTGATGAACATGCAATAAATTTAATTATATACAGAATTTCAAGAAATAATTAAATTTTTTAAAACCTAGCTAATCAAATAAAATTTATTGCATCTTATTATGTTCAGTTAGTGCTTCTGATTAATTACAAACCGAGCAACAAGCAGAAGTAAAAAATATAGCCAAATATTAATGCTCTTTTAAGCCTTTCATTCGAATTCTAGTCCGTTGCAAAGGTTTCTAAAATTTGTCGCCTACCGCCAGAAAAGTGTTAGCATTAAGAACTAATCGTAATGTACCACGTATGGTAGTTCTCCACAGTTAAATATTTTGCGTGAATTGGTTACACTTCTTGTTTCATATCAACAGAAGAATTGAGCTCCAGTTGTATATCACAGCCAGTTTAGTTATATCACTAACGAAATTATTAACAAAAAAAAAAACATAAAAAAATATACCGCTTTTGTATTGTATCTACAAATCGCTTTGTTGAAAAGTAATAATGATAGATTTGCACCTTTAACGACTTTAAATCTCCGCTTCAAAAAATATATATCTTGGTAAAGCACGCCATTTTCAGTGCAATGTCAAAGAATGGAAAATATTTCATTTAATGTAAGGGCTTCTCCATGAATAGCAGAAGAAATAACGCCATCTTTGTGGGATAAACATGAACTCATGCTTTTGAAAAATATGTCTAATGAAGTTTCTGACATTAATATTGATTCAATAGTTGTTAAATTAAAACAATATTTGATCCACTGAGTATTTCAAGGTTATCAGATGACTTAAGATTCTGGATAGATAGAAGTCATTTTATTCCTGTACTGTCAGAAATTACTTTAAAGTACGAATGTCTGAAGCACATGATCGATATATATCAACAATTAATCTTCCAGTGCCTAATAATTGCAGTAATCTATCAGCTAAACCTATAAAACAATGCTTATGTTTTAAAACAGCTGGTGACAAATATTGATACCCCTTTTTTTATTTTTTTATCTATAATTACTGGAAGGACAATCCACGTTTCTACCTTAATCTTTATGTGCCACAAAAGTTTTACTGTAAACTGAGCTTAGTAAGATTAACTAATGTGTGGAATTATACTTCATCCATCACCTTACTTTGAAAGTTTGTGGAATACAAGCTCTGAAGCGAGTAAGACACTTCTTCATCATAATTCCGCACAACATTCAGTTGTCCTACAAACAAGTAATTTGGTAATCATACATGGTTTCACCCCAAAATCATAAGAAATGTCCCTGAATTTTGAAACGTCTTGGAGAAAATTTTTACGTAATTACTTTCTTCTTAATGAAGTTATTTGCCTTAAATTCCTGTTTTGCACAAAAATCAGGACGCATAAGAAATACATTAAATTTTACTTTGTTACTATATTTAATTTGGAAGTTATTGCTACACCGCCTTCTCAGATGATGGTAACATTGCAGGCAAGGCATCGCTCGCACGAAGCGAATCGGACGTAAGCCTCTGATTTTAAATGAACGAGTGAAGAATTTCGACATGGAATTTGGGAGTAAGCGGGAATATTGGTAAATTCAGATGAGAAATGTTTACTAAGATGCAACAATTAGATCCAGAAAAGTTAAAAGACTCAGAATAAGCTATCAACATACAAAAATAAATGAAATTTCACGTAAAACAATTTTTAAAAAAAATTGAATTCTCCATTATGAATACAACGATAGTAACATTTATACCTAAATAATACTATGTTACTTTGTCAGTCTTACAAATTCACAAAAGCCAATATTTCCCTGGAACCTCTTTTAAGATTTACAAGTCTTATAGTAAATAATACACATAATGCCTTTCATTCCAGTAAAAATGGAATATAGCTTAACCACATTTTTTTAAAATTATCTATAACGCCATGAAAAACCATTTTGTTTCAGAAACTTAATACTTGATTAAGAAGAATATCTCACAAATTTTTATCAGTAAATAGCTCCAAGATTTGGCCCTATTTTTGCACGATTTGGTTTTATAACATTGTTTTTATGAAATGGGGTCGATATATCGATACATCGATACTTTTTCTTCGATATATCGAATCCGATCTTGATACTTTCAAAAATATCGATATATCGAAATCCGATATTTTTAAAAATATCAACAGCCCTAGTTGGATGTCGGTAGCCGTGGAGGTGTGGGAGATATGGTGGTTTAAAGTGGTCGATATAGTGCAGTTTCATTTTTGACAAAAGACATCCGTGTCCCCATATTTAACATTGTAGCCATAAATACCCTGCGCCGATCACTTGTGTTTGTGTGTGGTATTAGCTTTTGAGGCTTCCGTCGTGCACTGTAGTGGTTGCATGTCGGTATCTATCAATCGAAACTCTTTACAAACACAAACGAAGTCTTGGGCACCAGCTAGGACTGTTGATAATATATCGATATATCGAAATATCAATATTATTTTTTGAAAATATCGTTATTTATGAGTGATATTTTTAGGACGATATATCGCTATTTCGATACTGAAATCTGGATATCGCCTCGATATTTTTTAAATTAAGTTATCGTTTTTCGTTTGCTCTGATGGACACTATGTCCCTCAAATTTCTGTTACGCATAGAGATCAACAAGCTTAATTAAATCTTACTATGTTTCTATAATTAATTTGAAAGTCTACTCAGATGATGACAACAGTGTAGGCAAGGCATCGCCCAACACGAATCGAACGCGAGCCCATTGTTTGAAATGAGCGTGCCCATTGTCCAGGGTAGTCCAACTTGAAATTAGTGTGTTGGCAGGAACAGTGGGAAGTGTAAATGATAAATAGTTGCTAATTCGAGAGCAAAAGAAAGAAGAAATCTCAGTAGCTGGCAACATAAAAAACTAAATGAAATACCACAAAAAAAATCTTATGAAAAACGTTATGTAAATTGGCCATAAAGCATGTTACGATAGATAAACTTCTACCTAAATAAATGCCTCAACTGTATTACTTACCAATCTTAAAAATATACAAAATGAGATTTACCTTGAACATCTTTCGAGTTTTATAAATTTTATTAATTTTTAGGAAACTTATGAGACGCATGCATAATGGTCAATTTAAAAAAAAAAAAAAAAAAAAAAAAAATCAACAATCATCATCACCAACAGAAACCATTCGAAAGTGAAAACCTTATTAAGAATAAAGAATCACACCTCTATTTATCAGTGGACAGCCTTATTTTGCTAGGTTTGATTTTATAAAATTGCATTTATGAAAGTATCGATATATCGATACTTTTTTCCGATATATCGATAGCCGATATTAATACTTTTTAAAATATCGATATATCGAAAATCCGATATTTTTAAAAATATCAACAGCCCTAGCACCAGCTAGTAGTCTTCTATTATTATTAGCGACAAAAATACGGTGACGATGTATTGAAAGGTAGGGACTGTATTACGTTTACCGTTAAGATGGTAAAAATGAAGAACTTTATCTTTCAATATGAACGCCAACCTCAATCAATTTTTCCTGATTACTACTTGATTTATCAAATCAAGATTTTCATAAACCAAAACAACTTTCATCCCGATGTTAAATTTACAGGTACCATATAATAGTTCTAAACGTTTTGAGTTTTCTATATATTCTTAACTATTAACACTTCAACTGCGAGAACAACTTCGTCGACCGATATTTTATCTTTTTGGATGAGTGAGATTCTAGGAGAAGCTACCGTTCTGATATTGGTGGGGTTTCGAATAATATCCAGCGCTTAGTCTGGGGGGGTTAAATACGATATGTCTCATTTTGATTTGAATCAGGAAAGCTGAAAAACTTTTCTTTGAACCATATTCACGTTAACGCTACTCGTCGGACTTAGTTACTTCTGGCTTCGAAATATTTGTAGTGATAGGCATCGTGTTATTTTTTTTCCCGCTGGTGATATGTTAACCATGGTATAATTGGTTTAAGAGAGAGGCTAGTAGTTTCAACACGAAATTGCAGTCTACCGATAGTTATATAATAAATATATCTACTCCAATAAGCCTTCATTAAATCGATAGTTGTGCGAACTTTCAAATATATTTCTAAAATAAAATTTGAATTATCAAGCTAGGTTATTTTACATCTTTCCGCTTGGTTTTTAGTAGCCTTGGCATCCGAGAAAATTACATTTCATTTTTGAAACTTTCTGAGCAATAGATATCCAGGTACAATTCTTTCACGTCTAAAGTACGACATGATTTTCTCTCGATGGCTCATCATCTCTCAACTACTAAACAATGTTAGTTGAAAACAATTGGCTAACATTAAAGATTAGATGGTGAATGCTTGTCTCGGCACTTCACTGTCTTTTAATCATGTGACTTACACGGCAACTTGTTTATTTTATGTTTTTTGGTTTAGATTCTTTTTTTTTTTTTTTCTTTTAACCTTCCTGGACTATTTTCCTGTCAATGTTGACTGTTAACACAGAAACAACACTCAACTCGCACAGCAGAATCGAACCAGTGACATATGAAATTAATCGCAAACACCACCAACCTACATCGATTAAACAATTATTCATGGATTCCTATATAGAAAAGAACAGTTCTTAAATTCATATAAATGGAAGTTGCAAAACAGTTATTACTATAATATCGGAAACAAACTTTCTTACCAGAAAATTTGGATATAATGTGCAGAACTACTTGGATGACTTCTTTGTTACGATTAAATTAATAAATGAAAATAGTGATTATGATATGATTGGTAAGAATCCAACATAGAGGTATCTCGCCTAGTAGATCTCACGTTTATGACTTACCACTTCACGTGGCCGAGTGGCAAAGCAGAAAATGATAGGCTGTCCTTAACCTCAAAAGATACGCGTCGAAGATATTTCATACAATCCCAACCATTGACTGAAACTCAATTAAAAATTTACATTCGAAAACTACTAAAACCTATACTATTCGATGTATGTGGCATTACAAAAAAAAATAAAAAAAATACCAAAATTTTTCAGATTAATCAGTGATTTTTCCATTTTACTATTTGTATTATGTTAGTATAGTTGTCGACTTTGGTTCTACATATTGGTATTATTCAGTTTTTTAAAAAAATATAGCGCGTTAAAATACACGTATGACGTGAATTAACTACGAGTATGGAAGCGTCTTACATAACTTCTTTTTTTTTATGGCTTTACGCCTCGTCGACGGCTAAGTTCATTAGAGGCGGGATGGGACTGGGGACAAGGAACGAGAAGAAATTCGGCTATGGCCTTTTTTTTTAATAAAGTATCCCGGCATTTGCGTGGTGTGATTTGGGAAAACCATGGAAAACCCAAATCTGGATGATCGGACGGGGATTCGAACCCGCGTCCTCCCGAATGCGAGGCCAGAACGTTAACCATTCACCCACCACGCTCGGTGTCTTACATTTAGGTATTTTATGCTGCTGGCAATAGTAATGACGTCAGTGAAAACAACTTATTGTTAAACATTAACTTCCTTATTCCTTACTTTGTAACGCAGAATGTCAGTTATATTTCTGGGTTAGGCGGTATTGAATTGCCGCTAGAAATTACAAACATTTGTCCACGTAAGGTAAAGCTGCAGGAAAGTGCTCGTGTACAATAATTTGTAATCACAAAATTGAGGGCATTATACGGATTTTCACAAATCTTAACAAGGAGTCAGAAATTATTAACAATATCAATTGTTCAAAGTTAAACCATTCTTTCGAAAAATCAGTAGCTCACAAGTCAATTCAGAATCTTTCAGATATTTGGTAAGGTTAAGACACAATCACCGAAATCTAAAGCCATCCAGGACATGGCTTTGGACTACACACAGGTTTCTAACTACTACATTGCTGCAGGTATTCTTCCGTCGGGTGTGTTACACTCCTGGAAATTGAAATAAGAACACCGTGAATTCATTGTCCCAGGAATGGGAAACTTTATATATACATTCCTGGGGTCAGATACAACACATGATCACACAGACAGAACCATAGGCACATAGACACAGGCAACAGAGCATGCACAATGTCGGCACTAGTACCGTGTATATCCTCCTTTCGCAGCAATGCAGGCTGCAATTCTCCCATGGAGACGATCGTAGAGGTGCTGGATGTAGTCCTGTGGAACGGAATGCCAAGCCATTTCCACCTGGCGCCTCAGCTGGACCAGCGTTCGTGCTGGACGTGCAGACCGCGTGAGACGACGTTTCATCCAGTCCCAAACATGCTCAATGGGGGACAGATCCGGAGATCTCGCTGGCCAGGGTAGTTGACTTACACCTTCTAGAGCACGTTGGGTGGCACGGGAAACATGTGGACGTGCATTGTCCTGTTGGAACAGCATGTTCCCTTGCCGGTCTAGGAATGGTAGAACGATGGGTTCGATGACGGTTTGAATGTACCGTGTACTGTTCAGTGTCCCCTCGACGATCACCAGAGGTGTATGGCCAGTGTAGGAGATCGCCATGATGCCGGGTGTTGGCCCTGTGTGCCTCGGTCGTATGCAGTCCTGATCCTGCACGGCGCCAAACACGCATACGACCATCATTGGCACCAAGGCAGAAGCGACTCTCATCACTGAAGACGACACGTCTCCATTCGTGCCTCCATACACGCCTGTCGCGACACCACTGGAGGCGGGCTGCACGATGTTGGGGCGTGAGCGGAAGACGACCTAACGGTGCGCGGGACCGTAGCCCAGCTTCATGGAGACGGTTGCGAATGGTCCTCTCTGATACCCCAGGAGCAACAGTGTCCCTAATTTGCCGGGAAGTGGCGGTGCGGTCCCCTACGGCACTGCGTAGGATGCGACGGTCTTGGCGTGCGTCCGTGCGTCGCTGCTGTCCGGACCCAGGTCGACGGACACGTGCACCACTGGCGACAACATCGATGTACTGTCGAGACCTCGCGCCCCACATGTTGAGCGGTACGTCCACCCGGCCTCCCGCATGCCCACTATACGCCCTCGCTCAAAGTGCGTCAACTGCACATACGGTTCACGTACACGCTGTTGCGGCATGCTACCAGTGTTAAAGACTGAGATTGAGCTCCGTATGCCACGGAAAACTGGCTGACACTGACTGCGGCGGTGCCCAACCACTGCGCAGCTAGCGCCCTTCGACGGCCAACACTGCTGTTCCTGGTGTGTCCGCTGTGCCGTGCGTTTGATCGTTGCTTGTACAGCCCTCTCGTAGTGTCCGGAGCAAGTATGGTGGGTCTTACACACCGGCGTCAATGTGTTCTTATTTCAATTTCCAGGAGTGTACATTCCGTTCCTGTGTGACTCAGCTAAGGTACACACCAGAGATACTTTATATATGGAAATGCATTGGCATCGCATTCGTGAGGACGCAGGATCGAATCCCCGTACGGCCATCCAGATTTGGGTTTTCAATAGTTTCCCCAACTTACTCCATGCGAATTTCAGAATGGTTCCTTCAAAAGACCATAGTCAAATGCCCTCATGTTCCTTGCCTCCAGTTCTTTCGCACATCTAATGACTTCGACATCGACGAGGTGTAAAGAGCCAAAAGGAAAACGTAAAGGGCAACGTAGCTTTTAGGCACCGCGCTCCTCAGATCGTAGCTTCAAGATCATGGACATATTCCCTTTCGTATCTTTCAGAATAATAATCGAGATTTCGTGGTGTACCAGTCTTTGGAAGTAAAGAAACCGCCAACTGTTATTGGCTGGTTGTGTTCCATAAGACATTACACAAGTTTACTTTATCGTGATATTGTTTCGCTATTAATAATACAAAATTTACTGATTCTGAATATATAGACGTGTGTTTCCCTATATTTCACATTTTATTCGGCACTAGCTGACACAGATTACTGGTGTTGGTATATGGTAGCAGCATGGAGTTTCCTATCATGCACAACGTTGGTCGAATGCCATTAGCTGTGGGGGTGTGGGAGATATGGCGGTTAAAGTTGGTCCATGTAGGGCTTTTTCATATTTTTACCATAGACTTGTGTCTTCCTATACTTCTCTTTCCTGCCACAACTACATAGCACAGACAATTGGTGTTTGTATGTGGTAGTAGCATAACGTCTCCTATCATGCACTATGGTATTTAGATGTCAGTAGCTATGGGGGTGTGGGAGATATGGTAGTTGAATCTACATAATATCGACATACATACTCTTCAATTCACAAAATTGTGGGTCTACATGGAGCACTTTCGCATTTTGACCGAAGAAGTGTGTGTTCCTATGTATCACTCTTTAACCAAAAGTACCCAGCGCAGATCACTGGGTTTGTCTGTGGTAGTAGCATAAATTCACCGATCGTGCACAACGTTGGCCAATTTTCGATATCTTTGGGGGCTGTGGGAGATAGGGTGGTTGAAAGTGGTCGATCGAGGATATTTTCGTATTTCTACCAAAGGCATATGTGTCCGTATATTTCACTTTGCTGCCACAAATTCATAGCGCACATCACTAGTGTTTGTGTGTGGTAATAGCATCACGTCTCCTATAGAGCACTATGGTGGTTAGATGTCGGTATCTATGGGGGTCTGGGAGATATGATGGTTGAAATTGGTCAACCTGGGGCACTTTCGCATTTCGAGCAAAGACGTATGTGTCCGTATGTATCACTTTTTAGCCAAAAGTATGCAGCGCAGATCACTGGTATTTGTGAGTGGTAATCGAGTCTCCCATCGTTTTCTATGGTTGTTAAATGTCGGTAGGTATTGGGATGTGAGAGATATGATGGTTGAAAGTGGTTGACCTGGCATAAAAATAGACATGCGTCGCTATATTTCATTCCACGGCCAGAACTACCTAGAGCAGTTCACTGGTGTTTGTTTGTGGTAATAGACTGGAGTTTGGAGTTTCCTATCGTAAACAACGTTGGCCGAACGCCGGTAGCTGTGGAGCTGTGGGAAATATCGTGATTAAAAGTGACCGATGCAGGGAATTTTCATATTTTGACCAAGGACTTGTGTGTCCCTATACTTTTCTTTCCTGCCAAAACTACATAGCACAGACCATTGGTGTTTGTGTGTGGTAGTAGCATCGAGGCTCCCATCATGCAGTATGGTGGTTAGATGTCGGTAGCCTTGAGGGTGTGGGAGATATGATGGTTAATAGTTGTCGACCTGGGGCATTATCATATTTCTACCATAGACGTATGTGTCCATATGTATCACTTTTCATCCAAAACTGTCTAGCGCAGATCACTGATGTTTTTGTGTGGCAGTAGCATAGACTCACCGATCATGCACAACGTTGGCCAAATTTCGCTAACTGTGGTGTTGTGGGAGATATGGTGCTGGAAAGTGACCTATCAAGAATATTTTCTTATTTCGACCAAAGACATGTGTGTCCGTATATTTCACTTTGTTGCCACAAGTATATAGCGCAGACCACTGGTCTTTGTGTATGGTAGTAGCATCAAGTCTCCCATCTTTCACTATCCCGACAGATGTCGATAGCTATGGGGGGTGTGGGAGATGTGGTGTTTGAACGTGGTCGATCTGGGGCATTTTCTTATTTCCTACAAAGACGTATGTATCTCTACGTATCTCTTTTCTGCCATAACTATCTAGCGCAGTTCACTGATGTTTGTGTGGGGTAGTAGCATAATCACCGATTGTGCACAACGTTGGCCGAATTTCGGGAGCTGGAGGGTGTGGGTGATATGGTGATTGAAAGTGACCGATCAACGATATTTTCGTATTTCGACCAAAGACATGTGTGTCCATATATTTCACTTTGTTGCCACAACTATATAGCGCAGACCACTGGTCTTTGTATGTAGTAGTAGCATCGAGTCTCCCACCTTTCACTGTAGTGTTATATGTCGGTAGCTAAACGGGTGAGGGAGATGTCGTGGTTGAAACTGGTCGATCTGGAGCATTTTCTTATTTGCACCAAAGACGATGTGTCCCTATGTATAGCGTTTCAGCCAAATCTATGTAGCGCAGATCACTGTTTTTTGTGTCTGGTAGTAGCATTGTATCACCGATCGTGCACAACGTTGTCCGCATGCCGATAGCTGTGGGAGTGTGGGAGATATGGTGGCTGAAAGTGGTCGATTAAATATCTCTTCGTATTTCGACCAAAGTCATGTGTGTCCGTGTATGTCACTTTGCTGCCTCAACTACATAGCGCATACCACTGGTACTCGGTAGTGTGGTGTGGTGTGGTGTGGTAGTAGCATCGATTCTCCCATGGTGCACTATGGTGGTTAGATGACGGTAGCTATTGGGGTATGGGAGATAGGTTGTTTGAAATTGATCGATATGGAGCATTTTTCTGTCTCTACCAAATACGTGTGTGCCTCTATATTTCACCTTGGAGTCAAAACTACCAAGTGCAGACCACGGGCGTTTATGTGTGATAGCAGCCTGGAGTCTTGCATCGTGTACTATGGTGATTGCATGTCGGTAGCTGTGTGGGTGCGGTAGATATGGTGGTTGAAAGTGGTGGACCTTATAGAAAATAGACATGTGTGTCCCTATATTTCACTCCACAGTCAAACTACCAAGCGCAGTCCAATGGTGATGTGCGTGGTATTAATCTCAAGTCTCCCAACGTGCACCATGGTAGTGTCATGTCGGTAACTATGGGGATGCGGGAGATACGGTGATTGAAATTGTTCGATGAAGAGCAATTTCATATTTCGTCCAAAGACATGTGTGTCCCTATATAAACACTATGCGCATATCACTGATGTTTATGTGTGGTATTAGCCTCGTGTCTTCCATCGTGCACTACGTTGTTTACATGTTGGTAGCTATCAATACAAATTCTTTACAATCACGAATGAAGTCGTAGGCATCAGCTAGTTAATATTATAAAAGGTAGTATTTTCAAAATATATTACCGTTAACAACCATATCATACCAAATTCCCTATTTTACAATATTTATTGAAATTTTCCACTGGTTGGT
>JARYHS010008074.1:35047046-35321042 GCA_031002005.1 Vandiemenella viatica | reverse complement strand
CGTTTGTTCTGTTTTTAAATATTTTGGAAATTGATTCTCTTCATGAGACAGGTTCAGGGGTAGAAAGATTTATTGGTGGCTTTTCTGTCATATTATGCCGAATCGGTGTTGTTTGGGACAAATCTTACGTTACTAACAGCTTTCTATATCCAATTTTGGCAATGAAATTCTAAGTCCACCACGTGTATGAAGTCGCCGGTAACAGCTAGTACTTTATAAGCATGGGAAAAGACTATTAGCCTGATTTCGATATCAACTTACATCCTACTTGGCAGTCAATGTATTTGGTTTCTGAAGTGGTGCTAGTGTGATATTAACTGAAGAATTGAATGAGTAGGTTCACTGAGAACCGCACTTCTGCCAGATGTTTGTGTGATTTCACAAAAGTTTGATGATGAACACGACTTCAGTACTTTATCATACGAGAGCAAGGATTAGCTGTAGAAAACTCGATGGAAATTCATTGTTGCAGTTACTGTTTGAAACACCCCTTCCCCCCACCTCTTTATCGTCTACGTCTAATTACCTCAAACCTACGAGAGAACCTTTATTCCCAAGTAGGGTTGCCAACCGTCCAGACAGTCCGGTTCTAACGCGATTTGTCCGTGTCCAGTTCACTACATGCGACCGGACACCAAATGTCCGGTATTTAAGAAATTTAAAAAAATTATGGCTTGATGTTTTCTCAAATGTGTAGGAAGTAAACAAGATCGCCGCGTCTCACTCCTTATTCTCCCACGTAATTCAACTTCTTCACTGTGTGTTCAAATTTTTACGACAGTTAGTCGCAAATCCGATTATCGTGAAGCAATTGAATCGCTAAATGCAGAAAGGGAACATGTCCAGTTTGATAAGTTTTAGGGACATGACAAAAAACTGTATTACGTTCGTACGGTAGACTACTCAGTATTACATTTTGTGTTTGGTTGGGATGAGAAACATATTATTTAAATGTTTTTTTAAGTGACTTTCTGCAGAGAACGAAAGGGCTAAGTTGAAAGATGCCTTTTCCGGAAAAAGTTTTTTTTTTTTTTTTTTTTTTTTTTTTTTTACGAAATGGACATGTTCCCTTTCTGCAATTAGCGATTCAATTGGATTATTGTTTCAGTTACCTACACTATGTCGAAGACGGAACGTCGTATTCGTTTTTTTCGCGGAGAATTAAAGAGTGAATAGTATTATTAATTTGTACGTTACAAATATATAATGATTGAGCTACCAAACAAAATAAAGAAATATTTTTGTCTCTCCAGAGACGAGTGGTTGTCAAATGAAGGGTTTAAAACAGGGGTGACCAACCCTAATGATCTTGTGGGCCACTTTGGAAATGCATCATAACTCTGTGGTCCGCATATAATATTATTTATCCCCATATTAGATTTAGACCCACTATAGACATTTTTTAGGGGTGAAAAATTGAAACATAATGAGTTATTATTATTGGGTTTAGTATTATTCTCAAATGTAAACATTGATAATACAATAATAATGATACTAAACGCATACTGTAAAGACATATATAATGCTAATAATGAAATGTAAAAATTATTTTGTAAAAATGTATTAAATCTCGCAGGCCCGAAAAAATGTTGGCCATCCCTGATTTAAAACTTGGCTGCGCAAGGAAAACCATTGCACTGCACATTGTAAAATTACTTTCACTGTGAAATTTGATCGCATAAAGCAGTGAAATACGCTTTCTTCCGCAGGAGCAGTGGCGGATCCAGGGGGGGGGGGGGGAGGTATAGGGATCTCAAGCACTCCCAGAAAAGTATCTAGATCCACCCCCAACATCGTATTTTTTTTAAAGCTCTACTGATCTTTTAAGGGCGGCGGCAATCTGAAATAAAATGTTGACATGAGATTCCTGTCGTCGAACCACCCCCCCCCCCCTTTTCACTCTCATTATCCGAGGAGACTGTAAAGCCTACCATAACCCTACTCAAGACCCCCCCCTCCCCCTCAAACCAAAATCCTGGATCCACCTCTGCGCAGAAGTATTTGTTAGTGACATACCAATTATTTGCAAAAATAAAATAGAATTTCCCTATAAATTTTAGTTTTGTAACATACACCCCCACTCCCCCTCCATACCACACCGCGGGTAAATTTCCGGTTGTCCGATCCTGGATTCGACATTTGTCCCGTCGTGGAAATTTGAAAAGTTGGCAATCCTATTTCCAAGTGAAAAGTTTGACTTAATATTCATTCATCTTAATACTGCCTTTACTGAATAAGCTGATCAACAGCATTTCTATTAAACGATAGCTGAAGAGTTTTAAATAACAAACGTTTATTTCGATAGAAAATTTTGCGCGAAGTGATCTTTTCACTGAGCAGTAAATAATTACTCGAGCTGTCAAAAGCAGGCAGAAACTTCTCCTACAGTCTTCAGGAGCATTATTAGAGAAAAATTGTTGAAGCCTTTGCTCCTGTTTTAACAAAGTTAAAGAGTTTTTGGAAGGCTTAAAGGAAAGCCTTTAAAAAGACGCACAAATGAGAGAGCGATGGAGAGCGATGAAGCTGGAATTATATTCTTAATGAAAAACGGATGAGGATACTCTAACTTACCAAAACTGTAACAGGTATAGAATTTTATGGTAAGGTATATCTTTCGCGGTCACATGGTATCTACAACTGTTTTCTGATCTGCAGTTCCTACCATCCTCTTTTGCTCTTTCTTCTCCCGCAACAAGGTCGGTAGTCTATATGAGCAGCGCAGTTCGAAGTTAATGAGAATGAATACCTGCGTTTCAGTGTGTTGGCTAAGGAAGCAACTCGTTAACGACAAAACTTTTCCCATCACGGGCTCGCCGTAATAACGCCTCAGGTGGCTTAAGCAAGAGCGGCGTTCACTGGAGTTACGTGCAGACACTATCACTGGCGCGCAATCGACCAGAATTACAGATTCTTCCGCGATGGTAGTATAGAACGAAAGTTTCAGTCGACATTAGTACAGTACATTCAAACGTCTTTTAGCAGGAGGTACGCCAGAAGAATGTTTTAAAAACCATCCACCGCCTGTATAAAGTTAATACTGGTTCTTTTTCACCAAAGAGGTTGGTACAAAGAAAATCTTACTTCTTCAGAGAATGAAAATATAGGTGTCAAGAAAATTCACATTTGCGTGCAATAAAATCAATTTTATGTTTCCGTAGCCACAATTACATAAATGAAACCCTTATAATCTAGTAAAAATGACCAGGCGTGGTGGGTGAACGGTTAGCGTTCTCGCCTCGCATTCGGGAGGACGCGGGTTCGAATCCCCATCCGAGCATTCAGATTTGGGTTTTCCATGGTTTCCCCAAATCACTCCAGATGAATGCCGGGATGCTTCATTCAAAAAGGCCATGGCCAAATTCTTTCCAGTTCCTTGTCCCCGGTCCCATCCCGCCTCTAATGACCTTAGCCGTCGACGAGGCGTAAAGCAGAAAAGAAAAAAAAATGTTGTAGGGCGCCTCCTACACAAGTAACAGAGAGCTGTTTTTCTCCGTACCATATCGAAAGTGTTGTTGAGCAGATATTGTAAAATGCAACATTTTTTTTTACTTATGTATTTAGAGAGTTCGCAATGTTGCAAAAAATATATCTCATATTCCAATGAAAAATCTGGAAAAATCTAGATTGTGTAACTTATTAAGGACAACGAAAGTTGATATGGATAAAATACGTTGACAAATTCTTTAGAGTTTCACGTTATTTGGCCTCTTGAAAAGTTCCATAACGCGGTAAGTTAGAACTCATAAAGTTTGAAATGAAAGAGATGGGTGATGGCATAGTGGGTGTAGCTGAGAAAAGATAGCCTGAAAAAAATGTTCTGAATTGCATACTAAAGAATATTTCGTACACGTGCAATAGAACGAAAATCTGGAGTGTTAGGAGTAGTCAAGATCATGAAAACTGTGAAAATCGTTAAAAATATTTGAGGACAGAATTGAAGAACCATTCTAGTCAAGTTGGAAATTAAACAAAAGATCATCAAACGAAAATAATGAAAAAATAGAGAAAATACTTATAAACTTGACTGAGATGATAGAAACTGCGAAAGAAGAATGAAATCTTACTTTTATGTGTGATCGGAATGCAACTGCAGGAAAAGGACGGGGTGAAATGACTATTGGACCATTTCATCTGTGTAACAGAAATGTGAAGGGAGACTGACTTATAGAATTACGCTACAAAAAACTACGTAAATACTCACGTCTAAAGCATCAGATAAACATAAAAGGTACCAAAGTGGCCATGAATTAGTAAAACAAATATTCATAAGGGAGCGTTCACAATCCACGTAGCTCCATTTTGGCATCCTGTGGACTCACCCTTCCCGCCACGTGATTTTGTCTCTACCACCCTCCCTCCTTCCGTGTAGCATGTAGCTTTTTTCCATATTGATTCCAGAAGACATTTTGTACTGTTTTCTCTTTTCAGATTATCGTAAATTACATACGAGGATAATTAAATGACGGAAATAAATATTTACATGCTTTTGTGTGTCCTGTATATCATTTTATCTGTGACAAATAATATGAAAGGAAAGCTACATGGCCTGGCTCGGACACCCCCCTCCCCACTCCCCCCACGTAGCCCAGCGTAGCTTTCCAACCATTCCCTCCCCCCATAGTCCAAGCCACGTAGTTTATGCACAATCCCTAAGCCTGGTTATCCAGATTAAGAATGGATCCTACGATAACACTTGGAATTAAACAAGCAGTCAAACAAGAAGTACAAAAGATTAAGAAGGAAGTATTGTTTTGCTTATCGAGGAAGAAATGGATATAATTACTCATACGAAAACTCAGAATACGAATCGAAAATTCAACTTAGAAGAACAGGGTGAAGAAAAAGCCAGAACCAGTAAACTGCTAAGCATGGCATGCAGAAAGTAACAATTAGATAACTACCGATCGGATTAAAAAGAAAAAAGAAAGTAAAAAATATATAAATATCAACTAACAACTATTCTGATTTCTATAGAATTAAATAAATGGATGCTCGAAAATGGAGAGGAACGTTCTTAAAAACACATATAAAAAGTCAAAGGAACCCAAAATATGCATTATGTGGGATTCAGCAAACTGAACAGTAAGAAATTTTTCGGAAGCATAGTTTCATGTGTAATGACATAAAAGCTGAAGATGGAAATGTGAGCGAAAGATGGAAACAATACCATGGGTACAATATGCTGAATGAAAATAGTTATAGAATGTGAGTGTAGAAGTGGGTGTTTAGTATAGTGAAATAAGAATTTTACAAAGCAATAAGTAACCTAAAAAACAGAGAAGCTCCTGGTGTAGATAAAATAACAGCAAAGCTTATAATGACAGCTGGGGTTGTAAGGTTACACGAGCCTAGTTTAGGGCTTTATTTGAGGAGTGTAGAGCCATTTTTTGTGTATTCAGCGCGCGGCGAAATGTTTGGAGATGTCGCTAGGGAACATAGGTGACGTAAATTAATTAGGTGAGGTGTTTTTCCGGAATTCCAGACCCCCCCCTCCCCCTCTCTCTCTAGTGAGACTTCGTGAGATCTGGTCGGATCCCTCCTTCTATAATGAAGTAAGATTTTGACGGAAATTTCCCTAACTCCCCCTCCCCCTGCTAATCGACCTCGTAACTTTTTGAGACCTTTTCTTTAAGGTCTCATGCCTCCATTGCGGTTATATCCCCACTTTTGGGCGGAATATCCTTCCAAAAGTCGACCTTCGCATCATTTGTAGACCTTTTTTACACGCTTTATATTAGCTTGACTTGTATGTATGTATGTATGTATGTATGAATGTAACGGAATTTTACAACTCCATTTTGACCCACTTCCAGATGTCCGAGCTGGTTGAAATTTGGCACACATATTAAGAACTGGTGACAATACAAGAATTTCATAGCTATATCCTGCGATTCTCATTACTTTGACAGTAATAAAAGAAAAATGGTTGAGTGTCGTGAAATTTTGCAATTTAATTTTAACCCAATTCCAGATGTCCGAATTGTTTGAAATTTTGCTGATGTATTGATAACTGATTACAATACAATAATTTCATAGTTATATCTTGATATTATCATTACTTTGACAGTAAAAACAGAAAAAAATTGCACACGTTTTAAGAACCGTTAACAATACAGCAGTCTCTTAGCAACGTCCTGCTATTCTCGTTACTTTGACCATCTCCAGTTTCCCGGGTGTGATTTACGAGCCTTGATTGCTGACGACGATCGTCTTCCACTGTCTCCTATCCAGAAAGGTTTCTCTGCCTGCAGTCACTTAACGTGATGTTGAATAGTGAGTATTCGAAACATTACTTCGTACTATTATAGAAGAGTAGTATTCCACATTTACCCTGCTATTGTACCTCTGGCTGAGCTGCCATTTAATTGTATTTAACTCGTGGAAGTAATAATTAAAAATGAAACTAAAACACAAAGATAAAGAGAGATTGGCGAAGAAAAGCCAACAGTAGGAAACATATTTTTGAAACTGTCTGAACTAAAAAGTTAAAAATAAAATTGTAGTTTAAAAAACTAAAAACACGCTTTCGTAATAATGTGAACTAAAAGGTTAAAAATAATCTTTAAATATAAAGATTTTGTTTAACAGTGATGGGACGTCCCACAATACAGGATAAATAATAATTTTTTTTGAATAAGCTTAAAGAATAAAGTCACTGATTACAAAATTGACTTTAATGTAAAAAAAAGCGTGGGGTGCTCGCTACACAACTTTTGACAATGACTCTACCTTTACAAACAGCGAACGACAAAAAATATAAGACAACTTATATAGCACCCCATGCTTTTTTACATTAAAGTTAATTTTGTAATCAGTGACTTTATTCTTTAAGCTTATTCAAAAAAATTAATTTATCCTGTATTGTGGGACGTCCCATCACTGTTAAACAAAATCTTTATATTTAAAGATTATTTTTAACCTTTTAGTTCACTACGAAAGCGTGTTTTTAGTTTTTTAAACTACAATTTTATTTTAGCCCTACAATCCTACGAGAATTTCAAAACCTCACGTGAGATTTCCGTTGACCCTCCCCTTCCCACTGATGACATCTGGTCGTACGCCCCCCCCCCTCTAAAATGACGTGAGATTTCGCCGGACTCCCCCCCCCCATTTTCACCTCACGCTCCCATAGGACTAGTGGAAGAACTGTCAGTTGGGTTGGACAAGTTCGAGAAATTTGAAAAAATGTATATTCAGGAATAAGTTGCAATATGATGGGCCTTTCATCTCTGAGCAGTTAAAGGAAGCGTATATTAAGTGCTAATGACCTCGCTGTCGTCACGGCCTAAAGCCATGTATATTGAGAAGATATTTGAGACGGAGCGGACCGAAGAAGGAGTGAAACATCAACTCTTTTGGTAGCTGTATTCGTTGGCCACTTTATAGGGAATAAGTGCGGTTCAGCCGAGTGTTGTTTGGTGTGTTAGTCTTCCAAAATTTATGAGGATTCAGAATATTATCTGAGACCTAGTATTTAACTTTTGTGTATAAAAATGAGGCAAGGGTCAGTTCAGCAGTATTTAGATTCGTTTCAGCAGAGCTTTATCTCAGTTTTAAATTCTCCGTTTCACAACCATGGCAACTTCGGATAAAAAAGATTGAAGGACTGCTTGATGTTTAATATAAAAAGCGAGGAATCGACATTGGCTATTAAGCGAAATGAAGATAGTAATATACGTTAACTTCTGTG
Organism: Vandiemenella viatica; assembly: GCA_031002005.1. Classification (NCBI taxonomy): domain Eukaryota; kingdom Metazoa; phylum Arthropoda; class Insecta; order Orthoptera; family Morabidae; genus Vandiemenella; species Vandiemenella viatica. Next base: position 35,313,352 of record JARYHS010008074.1, on the reverse strand, counting down.
TGAATATAGATACAGGAAGTAGGATTTAATGGTTAAAGACGAGTTTGAGTGTTGTACAACTCCTATGAAACTACGAATGGAGAGATATTTAGGGCTTTATCGTTTGATGTGAATGTATATTAGAGAACTTCTTAGGAGTGTTTACATAACGGGCAGATAGTATGTTGAATCAAACATTTGCGGCCAGCAACTTACAGAAAATTTCGAAAGTAGTGTAACTTTAACTTTATTTTTTTTTTTTTGAGTTTCAGAAAACTGAAGTTGCCTGAAGTCTCTGTTGAATGCAGTAGCTGATCGTATAACATCCTAATTACCCTACGATCACTAAGCAAATCCGTTCAGCTTGCAAATTAATAAAGGGGTGTTCCAGTTCAAAATGTTATGAAAATGGATGGAATCTCTCAGATTTCATAAAATGTTTAGTAATACCCACCGAAAAATACTTCTGCCTATAGTTATGGGATAAATTACACGGTAAAAATGCTTACAAGTATCATGCACATGGGAAAAGATGAAAAAGTAGAAGCACTCCTCAATGAAAATCAGTTTCGTTTTAGAAGAGTAAGTAGGGAAGCAATACTGTTACTAAAAATCATCCTAGAAAAAAAGCAACAAAAACACATACATAGCTTTCGTTGGCATACGTTACTGAAAGTAGTTTATTGTATTGGGTGGGATTAATTATTTCACACACTAAGAGAATCGGCAGTTAAATATAGAGACAGAAAATTTGGAGTTTGTGCAAAGAGGAAGTGGTAGTAGTAAAATATGGATGTGTAAGGTTTATATAAATTAGAGTGTTGCATGTTAATTACTTTATAGTTAGTCAAAAAATTCACGGTTTAGTAAACAATATCTTCAATAGTGAAGCTGTTATTTATTTTCGGTGATTGGCAGGCCTGAAGTAAAAATGATTATTCTGGAGGGGTCAGAAGTGTTGAACCATCTTCAGTTCAAGTTTATGTTACATACCAATGAAACATTGTAACTTGTGAAAATTCTGATCTAAGATATGGCTGTATGGTTTATAAGCCTATGTGTTTTTTAATTCAAATGCAGTTTTTATACATAATTATTAATAGCAGAATAAGGCTCTACCTGACTGCGTATCATAATATGGCCAAAGTGCTTTTAATTAAAGTTTGAAATTTTGTCAAAAACTTCGTTCACTTGTTTTTTAATAAACTAAAATTTATTTCGAAGAGAGACATGTAAAGAACTTAAAAAACTTAGGTTGCCTATGCAAATGTGGCCGCAAGTGGTTAAAGGATTTAAAAGCGTTAGAGATTTAGCGCACCACACCGTCGTTCTTATATGTCTTTAACAGCTGACAATCCCTAGTTGCGTCCACTTTTAGGCATTACAATACAGTTATTAAGCTCAACGCTCTTTACGCCACAGAAACACTCACACTAAACTCTAAGAGGGACATCAAGAACATCCAGAAAGAAGAACGGAAGAATCATCAGGAAAAATTATAGGATCAACCAAACCGAAGAAGGCTACAGACTACAAAAAAAAAAAAAAAGTCCCATTCAAACTTTAAAATTCTACGGTCAGATCGACAGGATGCCAGATCAGAGATTAACTAAGAAGATATTCGACCTCATGCAACCACTGAAAATGCCTGACACTGGTTCGATCAGGTAAGACAAGACCTAGAAAAGCAAATATCAAGAGATCAGAAATCCTAGATCGCAAAATCTTCAGACAAAATATACACAACTGGGTACTCAAGCCAGAAATCAAAGCCAAGAAGACCGGCGCAAATTGGACAGAAGAGAGAAAACTTGCCTTTAGTAAACGGATTCGAGTATACCGGAATGGCAAAAGAAACTCAGACAGAAAATGATTACGTTTTGCGTGATCTTTATAGGTCTGTTTGCATAAAATAATAAATAAATAATTATTATTATTATCGTATGCAAAAAAACATGCAAATCAGATAACTATATCTTGGGATTAAGCCATCTTTTGGCAGCTTAACTTTTTTTAAGTGAACGATTTTTATTTTTACTTTTGAAATTTTAATTAAAAATACTTGCGTCCATATTAAGCCGCGTTCCCACGATCTCTTGTAACGGAGGCGAGACGGGACGGGACCTCGTTAGCCGAAGTGTAGGGACGAGTGCACGCCCTCGCTTACGTCGCCGCCACTTCCCCACCTCGTTGCCTAGTTTCGTTTGGCACAGAGCACTTTACAGCAACAGAAGGGGTGCGCACCGCTGCTGCAAACCGATGACAACAGTGCACCACTACACACATCTGTGATGTTTGCCGACACAGAGTGGACAGCAGTGTCTCATCTCCGATAGCAGAGGCGGCCCTGTTCCCATGGCGTGTTGCTGAGTATTCGTCCCGTCCCGCCTCCGTTGCAAGGGATCGTGGGAACGCGGCTTTATGACAGGCAGCCCGGCAGAACCGAATTCTGCTATTATTAACTATCCATGAAAATTGTATGTCAATTAAATAAACATATGGGCATAGAATTCATGCAGCCGGATTTCGGACTATAAGGATGTTCCTGAGACAACTGTAGCTGTTGTGGGTACTTGCCGAGCAGCGAGGCGAACACCATGACGAAGCAGGTGCCCAGGTAGACGTCGATGGACTTGACGTAGGAGATCTTGGGCAGCGCCGCGTTGGTGGACGACATGAGCGTGGTCATGGTGAGCACAGTGGTGACGCCCAGGGCGACGCGAGCCGGCGTCGCGTTCCTGTTCAGCCAGAAGCTGACCCACGAGATGATCACGATCAGGCCCGACGGGATGTAGATCTGGATGAGGTAGTAGCCCATGGAGCGCACGAACTGAATCTCGCACGCCAGGCGCGAGTAGTTTCCTGGGGACACGAGGACCACCGTCAGATCACGCTCTCACAGTGCTTCCATCTCAGATGCAGTTTCTTCCGACAGTTCACTGACTAGCAACTTCAAACACTTAGCGAACGTAATTAGCCTTACAAGGGACACCTTTCACCTCGAACGCTCGGAACCGCACGAAAAATGCTTAGAATAACAAACGACCATAAACAAAATAGTGGTGTGTGTCATTTCCACATAAAATGTTACATTCTATCTCAAGCAAAATTTTAATAGAGAGAAACAAAGACACCAGATATCAATACCATAAGAAGGAAATTAGGGGTAATCTATAAATTACGTGAGGTGTTTTTCGTGATTTCCGCCCCCCTACCCCCCTCTCCCCTTCCCCCTCCTGGTAAGATTTCGTGAGATCTGGCCGGACCCCCCCTCTAGTGAGTTCTGGTCCGTGAGAACAGCCCCCCCCCCCCTAGAAATCGCCCTCGCAACTTTTGAAACCTTCAAAATCCGGTTACACCCCCACTTTTCGCCGAAATTCCTCCCTAAAATCGACTTTCACGCAATTTGTAGACTTTTTTTTTTATAGTCCAACAATTTTTTCACAAAACCTCACGTGAGATTTCCGTAGACCCCCCCCCCCCCTCCCCTTTTGGTGAGATTTGGTGAGATTACGCCGGACCCCTCCCCCTCTATTTCACCTCACGTAATTTATGGATGCCCCCTTATACGTATTTCAATGACGTCAGTGTATCATTACATTTTCAATTAACAGTGCCAAAAACTCTCTGCTTAAAATACTTAATATAGCGCAAAACACTCCTATACAGCAGTACCACACATCGGATAGAGCTTATATTAGTCCTCAAAGTGCAGATGCGGGATTTCGATGATGTGGTTAAAACAAAGTGGAAGAGAACAATGTTCACATCACACTAAAGCCACGTTATCAGATTCCAAATCACTTTCGCATACACGAAGTCCAGTATCAAAAGCCACACTAATTACATTTTCAGATGATGATGTTGGTATGTCAATGCCATAACCTGGCTTTCGCCAAACATGCGAAAGTGTTTTGCAATGTGATAAAGTGGCTTTAGTGCGATGTGCCAATTATTATCTTCCACTTTGTTTTAACCACTGCATCGAAATCGCGCATGGGACTTTGAGGACTAATATAAGCACTATCAGGTGTGTGGTACTGCTGTATATGCGTGTTTTGCGCTATATTAAGTGTTTTAAGCAGAGAGGTTTCGGCATCGTTGATTGAAAATGTAATGATACTCTGACGTCATTGAGTTACGTATCATTTCCTTCATATGGTATTAATATCTTGTTACTTTCTTTCTCTCTATTAAAATGTTACTTGAGGTAGAATGCAACGTTTTGCGTGGAAATGACACACAACAGTGTTTTGTTTCTGATCACTTGTTAATCTAAGCTTCTTTTCGTGCAGTTCAGAGCGTTCAAGGTCAAAGGTGTCCTTTGTTAGAACTTCACAATACAATGAAACACTACTCTTGCGATTGATATCATTCTTTGTGACATACGGATATTAATATGTGACATTTGTGCTTACGGTAGAGGCTATATCAGTATCAATTTTTAAATGTAAATCTGCTTCAAATATGTAACAGGATGAACCTCGGAACATAAAACTGCGTCTCTTACTGGCAACATTGCGACGGGAAATATATATATATTTTTTTATCTGCTTAACGTCTCTCTAACAGCGAGGTCTTTAGAGACGGGAAAGGATGGGGGGTAAAGAATGGGAAGGAATTCGGCCATGGCCTTTTGAAGGAAGCATTCCGGCATTTGCCTGGAGTGATTTAGGAAACCATGGAAAACCCAAATCTGGATGCCCGGACGGGGATTCGAACCGCCGTCCTCCCGAATGCGAGGCCAGAACGCTAGCCGTTACACCACCACGCTCGGTGGGAAATATTAAAGTGGTGGCTGAAGAGGATCATGGGAGTATATGTTGTATATTGGTGATGAGGCATGGAAAGATATTCGAGTAAGAATTAAAAATAGTGCATGGAAGGGTAGAGATGGCCCTGGTCACAAGCTGGCACTCTATTTCAGGCACAAGGGTGTAGGAAGATTCTCTTTTTTAGGTATGGGGGTCACGGATTGGAATAAGTTACCAAGGGAAAGGGTGAATAATTTACCAAAAACCTTGAAAGGATTTAAAGTTGAAATTTGTAGAGGTCAAAAGTAGGTGGGTACAGAAAAGGGTGTGTGTAGGGAAATTGCCAGCGAAGCGTGCGCTCCATTTGCAATTAAATTAAATTAAGATATTTATCTCGTTAATACCTGCTTGTGGCAAAAGTAGTTGCCTGTACCAAAATATCGGAAGAAACGACATCGAAGATCGGCGAAACTCGGCAAATTGACAATAACTTAACTCTATGCGTAGCTTAGATAAGGCACTAATTAGCAAGATTAAGGAAAATAATGATGTTCTAACAGTCTCAACGGCAGTGAACACTCGATTAGTAGAACACCAGGTGAAAACTTTCGGATATTCTGTGTTCAAATATCCAAAAATTTGCTTTTATCTTGTGCTGTCTCTAATTGAATGTCTGCCGTCATCTTTGCAACTAATTATCTTCAAATGTTACAAACCATCAAAACCAGAACTGAGAACTGCAGAAAATATCACACGAGAGAAGACACCAAACTGCTTAATTCAGTTTCGTTTTAAGTGGTTGCTGTGGTACATCATTACATATGTTAAATTATTCTGCATTAATTTAATATCGAAGATATTGACTCAAAGGAGACTGTTAATATACTTTAACACTGAGAATTTCTGGAATTGACTATCATGTCACTTTTTGTGCTGTAATGTGTAACTATTACGTTGTTTAACTATAATATCTATTTTTTAGAATAAGATTACTAAACCTCTGTTGGACAGAGATGATTACTAGTGACCTCTGTGGGTGTCTAATTGCATAGAGATGATACGGTAATAATGAAGTGGGCAAATCATTTTGTCCAATAGCATAATACGCCATGATGTTGGACAGTTCACCAATGAGTTCTGATTTAATACTATGGCATACAGTAGACCTAACAGCTCGAATTAAAGTCGATGAGGTAGGCTCTATTGGTTTAAATACATATAGTTTAAAAGGAGAAAACACTATGAAATAATTTCAACTTTTTTTGTTTTTGTTTTAAATGCTTTCTTCATTGAAACTGTGAGAGAAGGGAAGCTAGTAGGAAGAAACATATAGTACAAACAATTTTGTTAATTCATGTGTATATGCTACTTGAAGTACCACAGCGTAAAATGATAGATACGATTTCTGTCTATCATGTGACTCCAAATTCAACAACAGTAAAGTTTGTAATATTTAATTTCAAGGAATTACTTGAAGTAATTCCTGACATCAATTTTAACTGAAAATATCTTTTCATTTCGTCATCTAGGACTTTACCAGGCGAACTTTATTCAGAATAGTAATTAATTGGAAATGCGTGGACGGAAATGAGACATTGCGTATTTCTTAAAATGAGTAAATCTTAACAATTTTCGGTGTATTACACATTAATTGCACCCGTTAGAATATAATATAATAACTATTTAAAAAAGTCCGTTTTTCCAGTAGCATAATTTGCGTTTCAAATGGAAGTTATAATTTTTTAAATCATAAATTCATCGTTTGCATGTCAAATGAAAATCAGATAAACGATTTTCGCTTGCAGTTCTCTGTTCTGGAATGAGGCAAACGAGAAAAAGTTTGTGAATCAAGTATAGCGTGAAAATACTAAAATTACATGCATTAAATCAAATACTGAAAAGTAATTTTCTATTTTAAAATATATAAGCGGCTTTTTTATTCAAGAAAATGCAATCATTTCTTTGAAATAAATTTCGAAAAAGTTGAAATCTAAAAAAAAAAAAAAAAAAATAAAAGGAAAAAGAGATTTGATTTGTCACTGCAAATACGTTTTGATGAAATATCTTCAAAGGGAAAACTAATTTACTCGACCATGTTAAAGTAAAATAAAACTTTTTAGTTACATAGGGCAAATAAGAAATTTCTATACTAATATTACAGACTGGATCCTTAGGTAACATAAACTTTTTCCCCTACTTGGATTCAACTATCAATTTGCATTATTCTAGACTAAAATTTTGTAGACAATATTTGATGTGTATCTTTTTTTTTCATCTTGGGAGCACTAAAATATTTAAGAAATTGAAAGTTATCTTGGCAGTAAGTACAGGGCGTGCGCCGGGAAACGCTACCCACTGTTAGCGCTACAAGGAAGAAACTGCTCCCGGCGAGCGAGCGGTCGGTCAGCTTCCGGCATTGTTCGACCGTCGGCCGCGGACTATTTCATAATAATTACGCTTCATAAACTTGTGTGTGCTAAGCATTTAAATGTGACGTCAGTTGCGGATCAACAGTGCCATCGTGGACACCCTGCAGGTACCAGTTGCAAAATCTAATCCTAGGCCCCTGGTCTATTTCTGTAATTTTATGCACCACAATTGTTTTGTACGGCTTTAAGTGAACTAGCTTTGTTACTTTCCAAGCTGACGTCTTAGATACGCCTGCCTGCTGCCCTAACTGACTTAATGATTTTTTGGGTGACTGTTCTAGTCGAAAAGCGATATCGTCAATTTTCTCCTCTGTGAGAATACGGTTGACCGACAGTCTCTTTTTGTTAAAAAATGAACCCGTTTCTCTTACTTTTTTAACCAGACGCAGAATTGTTGATTTAGCTGGCAGTAAAGCGCCAAGATATTCGCGACGAAATTTACTGCGACACTTTTTAAACGACTTCTTGTTCACATATGTATCGTAGAGAAATATTCTTTGTTGCAAACTGTAACGTACCATAATTTTACTCACACTCAAACACAGTACAGATTAGTAAGAGTATGAAGCCCCCAACCAGCCAAACCGCAAAGAAACGTTTATTCACAACACTGATTAATAAGAGACTGAAGTCACAAACTAGCTACAGTGCGGTGATTCACGGCGCCGTGTGGCGGGAGTTGCTGGCACTACTATCCCAGCAAGTTGCCGACGGCAACAGACTGGGAGGGTAGCGTTTCCCAGCGAACGCCCTGTATTAGCGAAGCTTACTATCTTAAAAAATGTAATATATGTCATTTTGAGATCAATACGAATTTCATTTTGAAGGGACAGATTTTTGCAACAAAGTTCTTTGAAGAGATGTTACACTAGATATTGGAGAATCTTTGATATGTTGGCACAATGAACAGTGCCGGGGGTAGCAGCATATTTTGCAAGAATAAAATCTTCAAAGTATGCTGGTACAGTACGGAAGATATTAAAACTGTGTTTGCAGTCACATTATTACTAGAAGCTCTGAATAGAGCGATGTATTTAGTTACAAATAATACTTCTTTTAGTCTACTATGCTGCTAAAAAAATATTTAACATGCTGATTACTCACCAACAGACCGACAGTCCCAAAGAACTGAGATTACTTGAGCGGACATTGCCAGGAATTGGTAAATAAGTACATGGTTTGTTTCTGTTGAATATGAATTGTCTGTTTGTTACACAAGTTTTGTGTTGAATTTTTGGCGTCATCTTGTGACAGACGGATAGCTAAAGAATTTAATTCTTGCCTGTTAATTATCACGTAAACCTTACTGAAGCTTTGCTTACTTTGGGGAAGACAATTATAAATTTGTCTTAACATATTAGATATTAGAGCAGTACAGAATTTCTAAATTATAGCTACTTGAATAAGGTTCGTGTTCTACTGATAAGCGTGATAATTTGTTAAACTGTGAGTGCAAAAGAATAATTTTAATATCTATTAAAGTTAACTGGAATCAGTTCATCATGAAACGTACTACATGTACAAATGACGAAAGGAAACATTAAAATATTAAAACATTAATCGCCATAAATGCAATAATTTTTATTTTGCTTGAAGTTACTTGGTAAAATTGAAGTTATTCTATTCCACTGTGAAGCAATGTTTAGTCATTTGGTACACTAATTGACCGCAGTGTTTGTGCCTATACGATATAATTTTTTTAGATACAGATAAAACTTGCTCTCCAGAAATTTTATGCAGATGCTCGCTTCGAAATAAAACTCAATGTTCATTCTATACATCAATTCCACGTGTGAGGGATTTTTAACCAGACCACTATGCAGTATACGTTTTCGGTTGATTACACAGCATATTACGATTTCTTTATTTTTACTTCCTGAGAGTCAAAACACTTTCAATTTTAAATATTAAGCAGCTAACTACAAATTATCAACATGTAATTATCGACGTTATTTCTTAGTTGCAGCATTGTTTCCAAATATTCTGTGAATTTGAAATATTTCGTTGATCCCGCAATTTCAGTTTGAAAAATTTTATAAGAGCATTTAGAATCCAATAGAATTACATTGGAAAATATAAATGTAAGGTTAACTATGATACAAAACTAATATAAACCATTAAAAATACTGAATTTACTTAAAACTGCAACTCATTTCATTAAAATGTTTAAGTATATGTTTCGTATTGCCCTCAGCATTTTTACTTTGAAATAACTGTATTGTCAGGAAAGCTGAAAAATTTAAAATGAGAAGACTGGTATGCTAAAATTTCTACCAAACTAAATACCATCATATTATATTAATTTCTTTGGAATACTGGTGTTCCATATTAATAACTATGGCAGCAATAATACTTTAGGTAAATCATAATTAAGTTAAACTAGACGACCCGTGCGAAAATTTCGCGAATAAAATGAGATGAATAGTGAGGGTACATATAATGTCACCAAATTCAGTCATTACTCTTCATACTCCTACTTCATTTATCGATTTTGGTTAGAAATCCAGGGAGATAAATGGCTCGAAACACAAAAAACGTATTTTAGAAATATTGACATTTTTTGCGCTTTATGGGTCGAATTACGAAAATTTCCTTTCTTAGAATATAATGTTACCACGGCGGAAACCTTAGTCTTTAATACGATATGTCATTTACCTATATCGATTAGATATCAAGGGAAATATAATGCTCGTGACACAAAAATACGTTGTAGAACAATTTATACTTTTTCCCTTTAATAGTTGAATTCCAAATACTTCTTTCTTAAAATATGATGTTAGCAAAGCTGAGACATTATTCCTCACAATCGTACTTGATTTATCGATTTTGGATAGATATCAAGGGAGATAAGTGGCTCGAGACACAAAAAACGCATTTTAGAAAAATTGACTTTTTTGCCTTTTATGGGTAGAATTATGTAAAATTACTTTCTTAAAATACAATGTTACCCCGGCGGAGACCTTATTCTTTAATATGATACCTCATTTATCTATATCGATTAGATATCAAGGGAGATAAATCGCTCGTGACACAAAAATCGGTTATAGAAAAATTTATACTTTTTTCCTTTAACGGTTGAATTCCAAAAACATTCTTTCTTAAAATATGTTTTCACAAAGCTGATACATTACTCCTTATATTCCTACTTCATTTATCGATTTTGGTTAGATATCCAGGGAGATAAATGGCTCGAGATACAAAAAACGCATTTTAGAAAAAAGTGACATTTTTGCCCTATAAGGGTCGAATTACGGAAAATTCCTTTCTTAAAATATAATGTTACCATGGCGGAGACCTTATTCTTTAATATGATACCTCATTTATCTATATCGGTTAGATATTAAGGGAGATAAATCGCTCGTGACACAAAAATGCGTTATAGAAACATTTATACTTTTTCCCTTTAAGGGTTAAATTCCAAACACATTCTTTCTTAAAATATGATGTCACAAAGCTGATACATTACTCCTCATAATCCTACCTCATTTATCGATTTTGGTTAGATATCTAGGGAGATAAATGGCTCGAGATACTAAAAACACATTTTAGAAAAAGTGACATTTTTGCCCTATAAGGGTCGAATTACGAAAAATTCCTTTCTTAAAATATAATGTTACCATGGCGGAGACCTTATTCTTTAATATGATACCTCATTTATCTATATCGGTTAGATATTAAGGGAGATAAATCGCTCGTGACACAAAAACGCATTGCAAAAATATTGATACTTTTGCCCTTTAAGGGTCGAATTCCGAAAACTTTCTTCCTTAATATATGACGTCACTAAAGGGGAGATCTTAATCTTTAAAAAGATACTTTATAAAACGGTTTCAGATAGGTATCCAGGGAGATAACTGACTCGTAACACAGAAAACATCATTTTAGAAAAAATTACATTTTTGCCCTTTAAGGGTCGAATTCCGAAAACTTTCTTGCTTAAAATACGATTTAACCAAAGTGGAGACCATAAGCTTTAAAATGACACCTCATTCATTGATTTCGGTTAAGTATGAAGGAAGATATAAGCTTGTGACAAAAAAATACCTTATAGAAATAATATATATGATGTGATAATTAAGTTAAATGTTTCGAAAATGTGGAAGAAAATGATTAATTCTGATGTTGTGTATGTGCAAAACCGAAGATGTTGTAGTATGAAACTTATTTTGATGTTAAAATGAATAAGAAATACAACGTATAAACAGTGTTTTACTGCATTTTTGTTTTCATGAGAAACATTCATCACACAATGTCGACTTGACGATCGTTCAGAGAATTTCGTATTAAAAAAGTATTATATAATCTATATTAGATTAGAATATAAATCACGACTTATGGAGAAAAATAATGATGTAATGATAATAAATACTCGTACATTCCAATGTATGTTGTGTGCTTAGCTGAGATAAAAAATTATCAAAAAGCTCAACTAGACAGTCATATGGCATATAAATCAGGTTTCTTACATTGAAAATATTCATACAATTTTAGCATAATTTCTGTCAGTGGTTTTCATTATCTTACAATATGCCGCCCGAACGGGCTTTAATGGTGTGAAATTGGCTAAGAGGCTATAGTTTAAAGCTATTGACGTTTACCCAGAATATTTTGTGCTGCATAATGTTGAGAAATATTTTCTCAATTTATGACATTAATGCCAAATGCAAAATCTTTGCGTTTAAATTTTGTTTTCGTCATCGGAAAATAAAAATGGAGCACAGTTTGAAAGCGTCGTTGCATCAGAAAGTAGGAGAGCTGGGATACAAAGCCTTAGTTTTTCCATTTATTCAGTTTTCTCTTCGTCAGGTTCATTAATTCTTTCCACGAGCAAGGAATGAAAGAAGCAAAAACGTGAAGTAATTTATAAACAATTTACTGAGAACTATCTTGATAATAACATGTTTCGATTTTGCTTATTTTGATTATTTTTCAAACTTTGAACGCAAGCAATAACACCAGCAAATATTTTGGGTATAAAGATCTGTAAGATTTAAAGTTGGCAAATTTTAATCTTCGAGGCACTTCATCCATGTTATTGAATTCTAAAAGCTAAAAATTTGGTTTCACGCAATCACTTATCACTTGATTCATCTAGTTGATATAATTCATCTCATTTTCAACAAGAAAGGAAAGTTCATCAATGGAGTTACAACAAATTGCTCTTATTATTTAACTCGATTTAAAGCTGATGTGAATTGATCTAGTACTCATCTTCTATGGGATGGGGGTAACGTAACTTCCCATATGTTTCTGGGAAGTTAACGATAACGTTTTAGTAATATTCTTCATCTTTAAATAATGGAGGCCGCAGAAAAGCTGATAGGCTCAAAAATAGTCTAGACAAGTAAGCTCCTTGTGAGCCCTTAGTAAGAAATCAAGAAGATATTTATTCAGAATGCAGAACGGATAAGAAATATCTTAATTTTTAGAAATTTATTACTGAAAAATGTGATATATTGAAGGCAATAAGCACCTCAAAACCGTCGACAGCTACATTTCTAGTTTAACGATGTGATATGTCAACCGACGTGTCAATGTAAGCATTTTGCGCCAGTATATCAAGTCTTCAATCCAATATCACCATTTTGTTATTATAGTTCAGTTTTCATCTTGTTCAGCGCCCATTTTTTACGTAAGGCGAATGACTTCTGTTGTAAGAAATGTCCTCGACTTGCCACTTGGAGTTGTATGCCTCTGGGCCTAAGAGTTACTGGAGTAATCCTACTGCAACAAATAGGATGCTCGGGTGGGCGTCATTGTGTTTAATTGCGCAGTAGAGATACGCCCAGGTGAAATTGCGAGGCGTAAATTAAAGGCAAGTGACTGAATGCCAACTGCTCTTCCACGAGCGACTTGTGTGCGCTTTATTGCGTTCGATTCAGGGGGGTCTAAGTTATGTTACTGTGACCTCCATTGGAGAAGACGGTTTTTGGGTACATTGCCATGTCCCTAAGGAGAAGACTAAATTCTGCATTAATAAAAGTGTTTGAAAATTAAGGTGTTCATTTAATGTAAAAAGGCCAAATCATTCCATGATGTTATTGGCTGATGCTGACAATATATCTATATCTCAAAGAGATAAATGATGTCAGGTTACAGTATCAAGGCCCACCTATTTTTTTTATTATTTAGTTAACTAGTGTGACTTTTTTTGCGTATCGTCACTGGTCTAGAATAGTTCCAGTTTTTAGGATGAAAGGTTATGACAGGTTGACCTGATCTGATCAAATATAATCTTGACCTGTCTTTCAAGGTGAATAAAATCTCTTGAAGAACTCAGTAGCATTAATAGTGGTATTAAACACGAATAGGTACGATAGCGCAATCGTATAATTGTTTCAAGGGTCATAGACTCGAAATTGCTTAAGTACAAACTTGACTCTTATTTGACTCTTATGTGAACTTAAAGTTCATGCTACAAAATTTAAAAAAAAAATCCTGTTTGCTTCGAAAGCATCACTTTTTTAATTTTTTTAATTATTTTTTTTATAGAGACAGGACAAACACTCATAACGTAATCTTGGGTCATAATACCTGCAACGGCCAGAGATATTAATACACATTCCATATTTACTAAACAGTTGAGCAACCATGAAGAAATGAATTTCCAGAATACTCGATTCGGTAACATGTTTGGTCTGATGTCCACTTAAAATAACCTAAAACTTACGTACAATGAACGTGAAAAAAGGCTATTAACGAAAGTGGTCAGTAAAATACATAAAAGCAAAAAAAAACCTGTAATGCATAAACTTTGGTCAAGCAACAACGTTAGGTAAAGTTTTAATTAAGTTGAAATTTATCATAAGGCTGAATGACAATTGGCATTCGTGATTACAGTAAAGATCATGACTAATTCAATTTTTATAAGTTGCTTTCATTAGCAACATGCTACTGAAAAGCAGATCTACGTTCTTTTCAGCCGCAAAAATTTATCAATATTTTTTAACTACGACTATGAAACGCTACGGAAATCAAACTTAATGAATGTATTATGGCTATTAATTTGGTAGCAGTTGCTTAGCTATTAAATTGTGAAATTAACCACGAATTTTTTTAATGTTATCTCTGGTCGCTGTTTTGCGAGCGAAGGCTGACACGTGACACCGTTCTCCAGCCAATAGCTATCGAGGGGAATGATTGAGTGAGCTTACGAAATTATATAGAAGACTTTAACACTTGTTATCGCTTAAAGATGTATTTAAGCGATATCGATCGCAGCAGATCGATGTACGCGTGTACTAACTTGATCGATGAGAGTAGAGTCTTTGCCCTATCGGGCCGCGAAATGTACGCGTGTGTAGCGGGAACTGTTTTCTACGAAATTGTGTAGTAATAAAGTATTGTATGGCGCAATGTGTGTAGACCCGTAAATGCGCAACTGTAAACTAATGTCGGTCATCTGCGTCGTGTCACTGAAATAGAAACTGTGAGTGATGTGAACATGAAATTATCATCACGTGTGAGGAACTGCATTGTTGTGACTGTGTAGAATTGTTACAAACCGATTAATTTGCAGAACTGAAGTAAACGTGGTTAATTCGTGTCTATATTTCTCTTTTGGTTAAAGAATCTGCTGTCTTCGGATGTCTCTAAGTATTTGTGATGCGCTAGAAGTTACTATAAATATCAGCCGGTAGTGGGACTATGTTTTGTTTTTGACTTACTAACGGGTGTAAATAAACAAAAAACAAAAAACCTTTTCTATAATCACTAGACTGAAGCAACTTAGAGATAGAAGTTCCGATTGCTCAGAGGCAGAAGTAATAAGACTAGATAGCTTTAAATGTGTGGTCATTAAATGTCAACATGGTTTAATTTCCAGAACTGATGCCTATCAGAGTATTATAGTTTAATTAATTTTACATAATATTCTGACAAGGTAAACACGAAAATATGTTGTAGTAGAGTTTATCTGATGAGGTAATCTCGATCAAATCGAAGGACTCTCACTTCAAAAAGGAATTTCACTATCAGACATATGGGCATAAAAGATGAAGGCCGAAGGTTGATGAGACGTCATTAACTACTGAGAAGTCAAATGAATAATTCGGTTACGCAATGATCGCGAAACCAGTATTAGATGTTCTGTCTAAAGACTTTACTGTAGAAAGCAATGTAGAAATACTGATTGTTGGATTTTTTTCGTGCACAGTAACATCTATGTACGAACAACCAAGTAGAAATTTTAATTTCGACTGTTACTATACATCTTGAACCTATATGGACACTTATAAGGTTGGGGGAAAACTGGAGATTTCAGCAGGTTTAAGTGAAGTAGACCACCAGAAATCAATATCATCTTTTATCAGCTGTAGATAGAATCGTAGGGACAATATCTTTCCAAGTGAATCTCTTTCTGAGCTCGTAAAGAATTTTAAAACTTCATATCAGCCCATTGCGTAAAGTCCTCCAAAACATTATCAATGCAGTGGTCAACTGCGAACCTATCACAAAAAAGTACAACAACTTTACGCAATTTATCGTGATTATCTGACGTAAATATGTCTCAAAGACGCGCAAAACAAACTACGTTGCTGGATTCAACATTGATTTTGGTAATCTACTCAGTGGCGTAGCTAGGTCAACAAGGGCCCCGGTGCAAAAAATTTATTTTGGGCCCTCAGGCCAGATGGGCGACCTTTTTTTTTTGCTTTGTGTTGCTGGTAAGGGCCCCCTGAGCTGAGGATGGGGCCCTTGAGTTGTGCTTAGAGGCCCCCTGAGCAATGGTTGGGGGCCCCCCTGAGCAGTGAGAGGGCCCTTAGTGAGGGACTTCCAGTGTCTCAGGGGGCCCTTAGACGGCTGTAGAGCTAAAAAAAAGGTCGCCAGTTTGCCATGAAGGCTCGTGGGCCTCTGAACTGCGCTTTGGGCCCCCCGGAGGTGCGCTTTGGGGCCCCCAGAGGTATGCTTGGGGGCCCCCTGAGCGTAGGGGCCCCGATGCACTGCATCGCTTAGCCCCATAGTAGCTACGCCCCTTAATCTACTCAAGAAATACCAACAGCAACTCGGAAGAAATCCATTCTCACAGGAAATGATACAGGCAGGCGAGGTTCTCCTCAAATCGTTAACAGATTCCTTAGTAAGAAGATGGTGCTTTTCTCTTAGGTACGAAACAGAACAGTAGTTGCAGTTGTACAGTACTCAGTAACCTCAATAATGATCTAATGAAAATAACTTCTACGCAGACAGCACACCAACTATGAACCTGGGAATTATCTAGAAGATCCAAAATTTTCCCACTCATTTCAGTTGACCACCTGTTTTAAGTCTTGGAGTGAACGATAACGGTATCTCAGAACTCTTCGAACAGTTTCTGCCAAGAAGGTGAAGTAGCGGACATATACCCAATCTCACTCAATTAACAGACGACGGATTTGAAGAACATCAGATCACAGGCAAGTCATGAATTAAATTGACAGCCCACTGCGAGACGATTAACAATAACACAATGTTCAGGAAGTTATTTGCTGAAACGAAAGTCGATCGACAGTTCATCAGTCAATTCGTGGTTACACTCCAGAGCTAAACAGCCGCTGGAGTACCCAGTATGTATGTAAATCCTATCACGACATACAAACGAGCTTAACTTGCACCAGTACGATATCTTTCCTTTCTAACAGTTGATTAAATTCTGAATTTCCGCAATTAATTTTGCATTTTGAATTAATTTTGATGTAAGATTTTATTAATATTGTTTATTGCTTTGACTTTTCGAATGACGATTATTCGATTTGCTCTTTGTATTGGTTTGGCTAACACTTTCATGAAACATCTCTTCAGGCTTTTGAAATACTGAAGGGCTAGTGCGCAAATTCCGCTCTTCAGAGAAGGAGTACACGTAAATGTAAATGGTATGAAGTGGCTTTTTATCGTGCGTTACCCTTACGAGAACACACGGATCAAGCTAACAGGTGGAACGGTGATCGGATGCTGCCATGAGCTTTAGCTGGTAGTTAGAAACACAGCCGCGAAGATGGAGCCATAGACACAGATCAGGAACTGATCAGAGCTCCTCTGAACTAAACTAAAAAACGAATGATTTTCGGGTATATGTTTATATGGACTTTTTAAATTGTTTTGGTGTGCGCAACGCGCCCCCTAAGTTTGTAAACATATTTTTGAGACATCCATTGTACGTTAGACTTCACAGTTGAATTGGCGTCTACTAGATGACTGGTGGATCAAACGTGAATCTTTCCAACTGCCTACGACACCGCATGATACGTTTTCACAACACTTTACGCGCTTTATTACAAAACTATTACTGTTCACAGCGGACCGAGCCCGTAATAACCCTGAACAATAGATCGCTCTGTCTTACTGAATTCAATCTTTTGTGATACGTTCGCTAAATTCAAAGAAATAAAATCAGACATTCATAATAAAACCTGAGTAATTTGTTTGACGATTGTTTTTCGATTCCAGGTTCAGCGAACATTATTCTTATTATGTTTTCCAATGTAGATGAATGATATTACTGTTATCAACTAATTAATAAATGTTTAAACTTCTACTCCTAATTTGAACTATTACGGGACATAGTAATTTGATATTCTTAAGTGTAGGGTCACTTCAATAAGGCACTGTGCTCAATAAAGATGGTTTTAAAACTTAAATCTTAACCTGATTTCCATGTTCGGAACTAAAATATTTTTCTTTTCCAACAAGGCTTTTTTCACCGCCGCTATTCTGCTTTTGACATCAATCTTACTTCGGCCATCAGTTGTAATTTTGCTTCCCAAATAACATAATTCATTTACTTCTTCTATTACAGCTACACTGTCATAAGTTTGTAAGTAGCTGCTTGTGTCTGAGGGTTTTAAACAGCCTCATGAAAAAACTACCGCAGTTATTTGTACGGAGTTTTCAAATTTTGACTGTCTAGGTTAAACTCTGCGAAAATATCTTATGACCCTATGTGGCCGACGAATGGAGCAAGAAATTATAATCATTTCGCCACAGGTCACTACGCATTTGAGAGAAACACTCCTTTTAAGAAATAGTAAAAAATGCTCATTTTACTGCTCTTTGGATTCTGTTTTATTATTTGATTTCAGCTATTTATTTATTTAGTTTTCTAAAATGTAGATCACTAAAATGAAGGAAATACGTAAATCTAAGTGTTTATGGTCTAGGTTAAAGTCTGCGAAAATATCTAATGTCTCTATGTGGCCAACGAATGGAGTAAGAATTTAAAATCATTTCGCCACAGTTCACTCTGCATTTGAGAAACAATCCTTTCAAGAAATAGTTAAAAATCGTAATATTACAGCTCTTTGGATTCTGTTTTATTATTTGACATCGGCTTTTTATTTATTCAGTTTTCTGAAATGTTGTGCACTAAAATGAACGGAATACGTGAACTGAAGGTAATAAGCGTAAGTAATATTTAACCTACTGTAAACATCTCGAAGACATACTCACCTAAGATGACTCTACTACTCTTTGGATTGTGTTTTTATTTTATTGACTTTGGTTATTTATTTCTTCAGCATTCTGAAATGCAGTAACGTTACAGATTAATACTTCAATAAG
Source organism: Vandiemenella viatica (assembly GCA_031002005.1). NCBI lineage: Eukaryota > Metazoa > Arthropoda > Insecta > Orthoptera > Morabidae > Vandiemenella > Vandiemenella viatica. Next base: position 35,294,655 of record JARYHS010008074.1, on the reverse strand, counting down.
CGTAACGTAATTGTGATATTTAATTTAGGTAAACATCTTTATGTCTAATGTCGATATTAAAAAACTGAAGGAATTCTGCTGTTTTATTCCATATTAGAATTTAAAAATATGATTTTCGGTTAACAGTTACGGTAATGTTAAGTAAGATAGCCGAATCGGAGGTAATAACTAAATGAAGGGACAGTGTTTAGACAACATTTCCATTTTTTTTATTTTTCAGGTTAATGTCTGGTACTAGAATAATTAGCGTAAAGCATTTCTACGCCCGCCAGGGTCAACGAACTCGAAGCATTTGTAAAATTCCAGTAAGTAATAAATGTGCTGAAAAATGGTGGTGATATCAGTTGTAGGAACTTAGGGTACTAAGTTTGGTAACAATGTATTGGCGATACCTCACCAAGCATCCTTGTGCAGCAGGGAAAGGGCGTTAGGGAGATTTTCACTTTACCTGTTGGTCCTCCACCGACGTTCCCACGGCTTACAACCACAAAGCAGCAAAATACCTGTTGTGAGACTGATTTCCATATCCCTCTGGCGATGTCCCAATACTTTGAATTGCGGCAGGGACACCTCATTCGAGACGCCCACAGAGTTTGGCCCCTCGTTCCATTTATAGCGGATGTCCCTCATAGTATACCCAACTGGGACAGACAGATAGAGAGAGAGCGCAGCGTGCTGCGGTCCCCATGGCAACTGGGATGCGGTGCAGTGCTTAGCACTAGTTACACACACACGCACACGCACACACACACACAAACGCACGCACACACAAGACAAGTTGCGCGCTGGCGGCTGCGGGAAGGGACGCGCCGCTGGGGTTCACACACAGACACAGTTGGCAGCCCTGCGCGTCGGTTCCCGCACCGTCAGCCCAGCAGAACTAGCGGACTCTACCTGTGGACAGGTTAACTTCGGTCCCCCTCTGTCTATGCCCGAGGACGCGGAACTGAGGCAGTTGCACCTCCTTGGCGATACCTACTGATCTAGTGCCGTCGTTCCATTTGTATCGAATATCACGCATTGTGTATCCAACTGTGAGTAAAAAGAAAAAAGAGACGGGGAACTATAAACAGTTTTATATAGTAGCTTTTTCATTTTGATTATACATTACAAAGAAAAGGGATAACATTCCTTGACGATAAAAATAAACTGCTAATTCAATTCAAATTACTGTAACAAGTAAAAACTATTACCTTTAAAAACGATTACTTAAAAAATTAAATCTGTGATAACTACTTTACGCTACAAAGAAAACTGAAACTTCAGAAAAATATAATCTAAGAGAATGGGAACGAAAGAAAGCGCTTAGCATTCGTGCTGTTAATGAAGCTCGGCTGAGGAAAAATATTTTCCAGCAACCTGAACGAAAATAGAGTGGGAAGAATTTAAAAACTACTTGACAGTCGTACGCAGATGTCAATAACGTTAATTGAAAGCAGAATACGTAAATGTAGAGTTACTGAATTCTCATACACACTGTGTACTTCTTTTATCTCTGATATATGCTAAAACCGTTGTTTAAAAATTTTCATTTTTGCGATCTCTGACTCTAGTAGGTCAGAGATAATACTGCTTGCTTCCTACTGATTTTTTTACCATCTCTGATAGAGATTAAACAAGGATCTCACTTTAAGAGATGCCATTAAATTGCAATAAAGCTTATTTTGTTCTTTTTTGCTTCTAATTTATCAATTTTTTTCGTATTTTCTATTTTGTTTTTTGTTTATTTTTGTTTGCCATTTGTTTATTTTTTGTTTGCTATTTGTTTATTTTTGTTTATTTTTTGTTTGTTAGTTTTTTTGCTGTTTTTATTTCCTTCCATTTACAATAATATAACAACATGTCTTAAGGTGTAAACGTATTAGTATTTTATCTTTATTCCATGTGAAGATAACACATTGAGATAAACTAACTTTTTACTGCTGTTATTTCATTTCTGTCTGGTGTTTGTTTAGACTTTCTGCGTACGATTGCGACTCTATTCGACGTTGCGCATGCAAGGAGGTTACTAGATTATTTAAAGCAGTGTCTGGACGACGCGAAAGCCAAGTGGCGCTAGCTTTTCACTTTTTGATGTCTACCTTGCTGAAAGGTCTCGCCGCATCATGCGAGCGCTAAAAACAGGCACAAGAGAGGTACTCCGGAGGCGAGTAAAAGAAGGTCATGCAGGTAGGGTCATGCGTGGGCGGTGTGGGTGGCTGCTTGACGTACCGCCAGCTATTAGATGCACAATGCAGGTTCGTCTGTACTGCCTGTTGATTTAACGTTTGTCTGTTTACTTTTTGATCCTTGGCAAGTTTCGGCTTGTTTTCCCGGACTGAGATAGAGTCTTGCTGTGCGTAGTGCGCCACAAACAACGGTGCAGCATTTTGTTTTTTGTTTTGGTATATTTTTTTGCAAAGAGACTCTATATATATGTATACATATATATCTGGTTTTTGTATTGTTTACAGAATAGTGTCTCACTTCCCCGGGCACGACGTTTAGTGCTGTTTTTGAGAAGGAGACCGAAATTAATTATAAAAAAATTAAACACAAAATGTACAGTACACAACAGGGAAGATATACGCTACAATATTTACAAATACACTTAATATACAACCATCTCGTAACAGGAGCCTCAACTGCAGAAAGAACTACTATTACAATAATTCAATACACATTTCAAGAATAATTGGAACTCTGCTGAAAAACTGAAAACAGCCAAATAAATATTAAAAATTGTTAAATCAGAAGAGAACATGTAACTTTAATTTTTCTATTGTTTTAGAAGAAAAATGAAGTATAGCAATGGATTTTAACAACTTCACATTGAGTCAAAGTACTGTTGTATTTATTTAACTATTTCTTTTTGTTTTAAATAAAAGAATTACGATTAATTGCTTGATACTTACAGCTCTCAATTTCGATGTGGCACAATTGCCTGTCCATCGGGAAATACTGAAGATTCATCGGACACGATGCGGTAATGGTCAGACTGCAGGAAAAGCAGACAAAAACACTAAAATCAGAATCCACAAGGCAATAAAATAGGGAAATCATGCTTTTACTAAAAAAACCTAAGTATTTATATAATACTTTGTGCTTTTGGTAGGCGTCATGGAAATAAAAATTCCGTTTACTTTTGCCGGTTTAGTGCTGCTTTCAACAATGTTTTACTTCCAACGTTTCGGCAGATAACCTGTGGCCTTCATCAGGGCTGTTTCGAGTTGATTACATCAGCGTGAAGGCAAACGGTAGAGTGGTGTAACCAACCGTAAGAAGGGACAAATCAACCAAAAACAGCCCTGGTGAAGGCCCCAGGTTGGGTGCCGAAAAGATGGCAATAAAACATCGTTGAAAGCAGCGCTAAAAACGCCTAAGTAAGTGCAATTTTCACTAACACTAAACATTTATTCAGAAGCTTTTACAGATTAACAAGTAAACCAAACCTTCCTTTCTTCCTTTTTTTCCATCTTTGGCAGGGAAGGGTTTTGGACAGATTATGTTTAGTTAGTACCCATTTATTAGGTTTCCATAGATTTTGAATGAAAATTTGAACTCTTATACAGTAAACAATTTATCCGTCTGGCACGACCTTATGACTTTTAAATCCTTTTACCTGATTGGTCACTAATTCTGTTCTCGCTACAGCAAACACGATTATAACACAGAATTTGGAGAATTGTGTGGTTGAAAATAATTATAGTTAGCTTAATAGTTGGTTGAAATAATTTTTGTAATAATATTCATGGGTATCAAATAAAAGCTGATAAGAAACCTACTCCGAAAATGTTTGGATTTATTCTTGTGCTACATTTAATTAAAAACCATATAGTGTTTTCAAAATCGTTTCTTGGACCATGTAGCTTACAGGGCTTAAACGTATGATGTGTGTTAATATATTACATAAGGCGTAAGTTTTGTTGAAATCGGTAATTAATGTTTGGTCTGATTCGAGCACAGATAGGCAAAAATTCCAAACTTGTACGGGTTTCATCTCTGCATCGTCGAAAAATGACATCACGTTGTTTTGCTGAAAATGGTTAGTTAGTTTTTGCCTGATTCATGCACAGATGGTTTCACAGACAGTCAAAAAATTCAATATTTACTTGTTTCAAATCTCACTATCTGTAGTGTTGATTGGAATTATTATTTTTTGACTTAAATTAAATACCATAGACTATTTATTTAACAATTTCATTATATGTATGGACGTATTATATGCTTTATATATATAAATGTATTACCGGTATGTGTATGTATTATATGGGCAGATGTAGATACATGCCACCTAGGTCAACCGTAAAATTTGCGGATGTTAAACGCAACACGTAAATAGAAATGTGCTAGGGAAAGAAAAAAATCCGTGTTGTTACTTCGTTTCCTATAAATGTATTATTGTAGATTTTTTCTCGCTATGCACAATCATGTTGAAAATAAATAGGTCTGTAATACTTTACCAAAACTATATTTCTGATATGTATCGGTCCAAATTTTAAACATACGTTGTTCTAACACTTCACTGGTATGCTTGTTATTATTGTTCTGTTTCATTTGAATAAATGTATGAACGGGAATGGTGTTTATGGTTGGCATCATATTGCAATAAAAATCCTGACTTTTACGCGGAGAGTATTGGAGTATTTTACTCCCACACAATCTTCACACATCAATTATGCTGTGATTGAGGAATATATCGCGCCTCTTCAATATTTCTGTGCCTAATAGTTTCTTCCACACAACAATATAGGAAAGCTAGTGATAGGTATATGCTTTATATGTGGAATTATTCTTAGTTCCCTTAAGATTTCGTTTCCCATAGTCTCCCAGAATCACTGATGTCAAAATGGTTCCTTCAGTAGACTATGGCCAAATTACTTCCCGTTCCTTGTCCCTCATATTCTGCCGCTCCTAATGACCACAACGTCGACGACGCGTAAAAACCATATAAATAGAGCCCATAAAAAATAGGAATAATTAACGCTGCTACATCAATAAATGGAAACGTATTATTCACTAGGGTTATAAGTCTTTCTGAAATATCTGATTTGGTAACGAATTTTACGAGGCTGTTCCATGGAAGACGGAATAAATATTTCAAAATGAGAAATGACAAAAATAAGGAACAATATTTTGTTGAAAAGCATTGTGCCCGCAGATAAAGATGAAATGTCTGCACTACGAGAAGGTGCTGAGGAATCTAATACTAGCTGTAGTTTATATAGACCGTTCATAATATCACTAGAGTTATGAGTAATAAATTTCGCGAGAAATCTGAAGCTTAAAGCAAATAGTCAGGAACAGTTTCATTTTAAGATCAACATCCGGATTGAAATGAGCACTTACCGCTTATAACTTGAAAGTGTATTTGATTTTGGTTTCGTTTGGCGTAGGTCAGTAAAAAAATTGAATCACCGTAACAGGGCGATACGTCTGTGCCGAAAATGTTTAATAATAGTTTTGTTTGTGAACACGCATTCAGGTGCAGTTAGTGGTTTCAAACGACATTTAAACAACTGCTTTCTTTTACCCAGTTTATTTTCGAGTTATTGAGAAGTAATTATTTTAATGCGTATTAGGTTCTAGTTCATAACAACCAATCTGAAGACAAATATTCCTCTTATCTATAGATTCACTGCGTGTAATCTTTTAAATTGCTAATTTGAGACATAAATATTCCTATTTATGAGATGTTGGGTAACTGTTTTTTAAATCCTTGGTTTGACCATTGCTTGAGACTGGTGATCACATTATAGATATCAAATACAGGAGTTGGAGGGGATGCAACGGAGGGCAACTAGATTTTTTTGCGGAAATTACACAACTGGTATGATAAAAGAACTGGGTTGCGAATTATTGGATGAAAGAAAAATAAGGAATAGAGTGATGGGAGAATGTAAGAAATATATTGTAGATGAGTGATGAGGCCTGGATGGATATTGGTAGAAGAATAGGATGTTTTCACTTGTTGTTAATACCTATAGATGGAGCCTGGAATAAAATAGTAAACAATTTTCGAAGCTGTTCCATGGAGAGATGGAATAATGCGCAAATTCGAATTTAAATTGATGTTAGAATTTAATCCTTAATAAAAGAAAGAAATGTCGAAGTTGGTAGCACTGTATGCAGAGTAGCAACAGGTATTAAACTGTTTCAATCTGTTAGCAAGTATGCTGGGTGAAGTAGAGGTGCATACAAGTGAGAAATAACATATTATAAACAGATTTATAGCAGAAACTTTTGAAACTTATCATACTCTTTGATGAGTAAAAATTGTCAGATGTAAATGTACGATGTAGCAATAGAGTGACGCTTTAAATAAGAACATACAGAAAATTAATTTCCACTTCCCACTTCGAAAAACATTGAGAAGATGTACTGACAGCGTCTGTAAAAATTAGTCTATTAAAACAAATGTTTAATTTGCTGAAAAGAAGTATCTAAACTATGTTCTCAATTTACTTTTAAATTTTAAAATAACTTTTTGAATTTATTGATGAGAAAATCAGTTTTATAATCTCAGTAATTATCATGATTCATATTCAGTGTGAAAATGTGAAAAGCTAACAAGTTGCAAAGTGTTTGGAATTAATTTTTTGGTTTGTTTTGATTTGCCTAGCCAAACTCATGCGAGATTAATTCTTCAAAGATAGACGCTTTCAGCAAGACGAGCCGTTTGAAAGAAGTCAGCTGGTCAAAAAGTATGAAAGACATAATAAAAAGATTGGCTTAATAGCTCGTATTTAACTTAGTAGTACTGTCATAAATGCCACATTAAGGGTTTAGAAATATATATACAGGGTGTTACAAAAAGGTACGGCCAAACTTTCAGGAAACATTCCTCACACACAAACAAAGAAAATATGTAATGTGGACATGTGTCCGGAAACGCTTACTTTCCATGTTAGAGCTCATTTTAGTTTCGTTAGTATGTACTGTACTGTACGGACCAATTCCATGGCCCCCACGCTCTCCTGACCTCAACCCTCTTGACTTTCATTTATGCGGGCATTTGAAAGCCCTTGTCTACGCAACCCCGGTACCAAATGTAGAGACTCTTCGTGCTCGTATTTTGGACGGCTGTGATACAATACGCCATTCTCCAGGGCTGCATCAACGCATCAGGGATTCCATGCGACGGAGGGTGGATGCATGTATCCTCGCTAACGGAGGACATTTTGAACATTTCCTGTAACAAAGTGTTTGAAGTCACGCTGGTACGTTCTGTTGCTGTGTGTTTCCATTCCATGTTTAATGTGATTTGAAGAGAAGTAATAAAATGAGCTCTAACATGGAAAGTAAGCGTTTCCGGACACATGTCCACATAACATATTTGCTTTCTTTGTGTATGAGGAATGTTTCCTGAAAGTACCTTTTTGTAACTTTTGTATCCTTAGGAGTCGTGGGATATCCTGGCTTATTGCGGCCTGCAAAGCAGAAGTGATATTAAGTGAATAATTGTGTATCGTATCGGGATTAACATTGAATGTCCTATGGCACAACAGCAGCAATAATGAGTATATGAGCCGCTAGCAAACACTGTAAAGTAATTGCTCCACGAGTTAATTAGCGAGTCTGATGGGTGAGGGGTAACGCTCTGACCTGGCAGTCGGGAAGACCTGGGTTCGATTCCTCACCTGTCCACGCATATTTTGGTGTTCTGTGGTTTCTGCGCAATCATTCCAGGTGAATGCCAGGCAATTTCGTCAGAAGACAATGGCCGACTTCCTCCCCGTTTCTTTCCCAGACCTTTCCTCGACGTCAACGAGGTGTAAGCCCCAATGATTATTGACTGTGGGGGATGCATTTCTACAACTAAAATAACTGAAGCATGGTGACAGTAAATTTAAGAACTCGTGAAATAAACTGAGTCTAAATATGAAAGTAAAGTTAGTACGAGGGTGACCCAGAAACTAATGCAAAACATTTTTTTTCTCCGCCTCCAACAATGGTACGAATGCAAAACTTTAGATATGAATTCTTTGAAGTTTTCAGAGTGCGCGCGCAAAGTTTCAGTTTCTTCCGACAGATAGCGTACTTGCAGCAATGGTTCAACATGGCGTCTGTGAGTGATGTACGTTTTAAGCAGCGTGTCGTCATTGAATTTCTCACAGAGGAGCAAGAAACGGATGGAAACATTCACAAACGTTTATGTGCAGTTGATGGAGCATCAGCAATCAACAGAAGTACAGTTAGTCGCTGTTAGTCGCTGGGAACAGAGGGTGAGGCCATCTGAAAGCGGTTTTGCAGAGCTCCAAGATTTGCAGCGGTCGGGAAGGCCACCCACCGCTGTAACACCTGACAAGATGCAGCGTACTGTTGTGCTCATTTGCGAGGACCGATGCATAACGACTCGGCAGTTGGCGCGGGAAGTGTGGGTATAATCGTCAGTGCTTTTGATTACGCAAAAAAGTGTTCACGGTGGGTTCCGCGCAGTCTTACGGAGAAACACAAAACTCTCAGAAAAAACATTTCTTCTGAGTTGCTGCAATGTTTTTATGCTGAGGGGGAGCCTTCTTGTCCCGGATTGTGACAAGTGATGAAACCTGGGTTCACCATTTTGAGCCCGAAACAAAACGGCAATCGAGTGAATGGCGCCATTCTGACTCTCCACAGAAGAAAAAATTCAAAGCAATTAGTTCCGCTAGTAAGGTCATGATCACTGTGTTTTGGGACTGTGATGGTGTCATTGATGTGATGCCGAGAGGCACCACCATTAATTCTGAGATATATGTGAACACATTAACTAACCTCAAGAAGCGCTTCCAGCGACTCCCACGCCATAATAACCCGAGTGATTGTTTGCTTCACTCGGAAGAAGGCCATAGAACGGGAAAGAGATTACGTGTATAAATAGAGAGTGTAGAAGAAACATAATTCTTTCTTCTGTATAAATTTCATTGTGTTCAATAATTAACTGTCGAAGAAAAACAATGTGGTGCATTAGTTTCTGGGCCACCCTCGTCAACGTTTATAATCAACGAAGTAAATTTTGACACCGTCAGTTTTGCTGTGTGTAAACAAAGTATTTTATCTCCAAAGAGTTATGGCGTTTTACTTGCATGAGGTTTGGAATGTTGGTTGCCTGGTAAATAATATTAAAATGCATTAAGTGGTTTTGTTACAAATGCTTTTAACAGGAATAATAAATGTTTGTTAAATGGCAGTTGAAAGAGTCTCCCTCAATTGGAACAGAACCGGAATGGCCTTTGTGCAGACGGTTGATGACCTCTTCTACCACCTACACTACTACCAATTGAGATTCTTGGCTCGATCTTGTGTAGCCGATAAATTAAGTTTGCTGGCTGCCTTCCCGGAATATACCACACTCGTAAGAAGTGAAGGATTGCGTTTAGAAAAGTTAGCTTTGTTGGTTTAATCACAGCCAATAAGAAAGGAGTTTTGAGCTGGTCGGATAGAGGATTGTCTAGCTCGGAGACAACTAAAGAGGGTGTGTTGTTTTGGAGATACGTTTAGGAGAGATCGAGAAATTTGATGTCAGTTGTGCGAAAGTTTCTAACAGGATGCAGTGTTCTCAGTTACTGCAGATGTAAATTGTGTTGTGCACAAAATAAAATAACTGCTGGAATGTAAGACTCTTTTCCTCTCGTCGTTCAAAAATGAAAGCGAAACAGAAAAATATGTTGAATGCAGAAGTACAGTCGAGAACAGTCGACATAGCGATAGAAGCAGAGGCCTGGTTGCTCCGAAGACCACTGCAAGGGACAGGGTTCATTGAAATCAGCAGAGAGTCCTAGCAGTGGATACAAATTTCCGTTGCAAAATTTATGTTACAAAGGAACTTTGAAAGTAATATCTTAATAAGCAAACTCACCCCCCTCCTCCCCGCGTAGCACGTAGCTTTTTTCCCCTTTGATTCCAGAAGACATTTTGTATAATTTTCTCTCGTCAGACTATCGACAATTACGTCCCGAGATAATTAATCGAGAGTAATAAATATTCACATGCTGTTGTGTGTTCTGTTCCTCATTTTAACTGTGAAAAATGTTATGAAAGGAAAGCTACGTGGCCTGGCTAGAACCCCCCCTCCGCCCTCGAAGCCCAGCATAGCCCAGCGTAGCCTTCCAGCCAATCCCCCCCCCCCCCCCCCGGACTGAGCCACGTAGTTTGTGCACGCTCACTAAATACTGGCGAACTAAAGCACTTTGTTTTGAAAACAGAAGAAATTTGTTCATAAGTCCTGGGAAAATACTGGTAATGATCCGGAATAAGGCCGCATTTAGGACCTGAAGGCACCTAGGCTATAACTGTCGTGCGGGCCCTGATATATACAGGGTGTTACAAAAACGTACGGCCAAACTTTCAGGAAACATTCCTCACACACAAACAAAGAAAATATGTTATGTGGACATGTGTCCGGAAACGCTTACTTTCCATGTTAGAGCTCATTTTATTACTTCTCTTCAAATCACATTAAACATGGAATGGAAACACACAGCAACAGAACGTACCATTGTGACTACAAACACTTTGTTACAGGAAATGTTCAAAATGTCCTCCGTTAGCGAGGATACATGCATCCACCCTCCGTCGCATGGAATCCCTGATGCGCTGATGCAGCCCTGGAGAATGGCGTATTGTATCACAGCCGTCCACAATATGAGATCTAACATGGAAAGTAAGCGTTTCCGGACACATGTCCACATAACATATTTTCTTTGTTTGTGTGTGAGGTATGTTTCCTGAAAGTTTGGCCGTACCTTTTTTGTAACACCCTGTATACAACAATATCCATTACTTATTATTAGATTAATAAACCCTTTAATGCAAAATACTGGATAGTGTAATGATAGTAAAAATATACGAGGATAACTTACTGAAGAATCGAAACTTCGAAACGTGCTTTCTGTATCGTTTCCGAGACTGAAGTGAACCAGATTAGCAAGCGATGTTCGCATGTTCAATTTTTCGACTGATGATCAATAGATAAGGTGCTGCCTATTGTAGCTGTGTTGTTACAAGCAAACAGCCTCAGCAAAAACCCGCGGAATTACAAACTCAAAAGTTTTAACAACAATATGAAAGAGTAGGTTAACACGGTAAGATAAAACAAACCATAAAAGATGATTAAGATCACCAAAGCACGCGACAGAGAATGATTAAAAACACAATATTGATCATTCGCACAATTATGTCAACCGAAGACAGAGACTAAACTGTTTTTAGACAGAGCTTCACTAATCAGAGCTTTCCTAGTTGAAATAAAGATTTAACAGAAATAAAAAGTGCCTCATAACAACAAATTAAATAAAAAACGAATTAAAAATATAATTAATATTGAATTCTAAATATACCTATTTCAGGTATAAACGAATTTCATTTTTTATAAATACCTACTTTCAAACAAACATTAAACTTTGGACCTCCCGTCGCTATTCGCTGTTTACATCGTACACAAAATTTAATTTATCTTACCTAACCTTCCGGACATGAAGGCTAGGGAATTTTAATTCGTATTGGACCTGTCCGACAGTGACTTCAACCTACATTCATACGCCCCGACCACAGTATACTGCAACCTTATGTTACAAAGGTTATGTCATCATTTTTGAAACGCAAAGTTGTTACTTTCGTTATAGGTGCACTGAAATGTTATTTTACAGCTTATCTGTACTTCAAAGGATTGAACTGTGCGTGCGTGAACATTGTTTTCAGTTTTTACGAGCATTTCGGGACTTTAGCTGGTAACAACTTTTCGGAAATAGGTCACATTCTTTGCACGTGCTTGATTAGTTTATTTTATTTTGTGTTTTTGCATATGGTACAGGCCCCTAGGCTACAGCCTACGTAGCCTATGCCTAAATGCGGGACTGATTTTTTTTTTCTGTTTACTGCTTTGCGTCTCTCAACAGCGAGGTCTTTGGAGACGGGAAAGGATGGGGGGCAAGGATGGGGGCAAGGAATGGGAAGGAATCCGGCCATGGCCTTTTGAAGGAAGCATCCCGGCATTTGCCTGGAGTGATTTGGGAAACCATGGAAAACCCAAATCTGGATGCCCGGACGAGGATTCGAACCGCCGTCCTCCCGAATGCGAGGCGAGAACGCTAACCGTTACACCACCACGCTCGGTCCGCGGGCCTGATCCGAAAAGGGGCAGACCAAATATAAAAGTAACAGGACACTGATTACGTCTTTTAAGTTCCATCTTAAATAAATAAAATGCATTATTAATTAAATTATATTTCACCTGATTGTAGTAATAGGACTAAATCGCTGCCTGTGCCAGAATTTTCGGATTGGACGAAGGAACGCGGTGTCTGCAGAGAATGACATCTCCCTCTTTCATGTCCGAAAGCATATACTACTTTCTTATTCGCCTTTAGTTAGTAAACTAGCTGGTGTCCACGACTTCGTTCGTGTTTGTAAAGAATTTGGATTGACAGCTACCGACATTTAACCACAATAGTGCACGATGGGAGACTCGATGCTATTACAACACACAAACGCCAGTCATCTGCGCTATGTAGTTCAGGCAGCAAAGTAAAATATATGGACGCACATGTCTTTGGTCGAAATACGAAAATATCATTGATCGACCACTTTCAACCACCATATCTCCCACAATCCCACAGTTACCGAAATTCGGCCAACGTTGTGATTGACGGGTGACTCTGTGCTACTACCAGACATAAACACCAGTGATCTGCGCTAGGTAGGTTTGACTGCAAAGTGATACACCATGACACATACCTCTTTGGTAGAAATAAGAAAGTGGCGCAGGTTGACCACTTTCAACCACCATATCTCTCACACCCCCATAGCTACCGACATCTAACCACCATAGTGCACGATGGGAGACTCGATGGAACTACCACACACAAATACCAATGGTCTGTGCTATATAGTTGTGCCAGGAAAGAGAAGTATAGGAACACACAAGTCTTCGGTCGAAATATGAAAATGCCCTGCATCGACCACTTTTAACCACCAAATCTCCCACATCCCCACAGCTATCGGCATTCGGCCAACGTTGTACATGACAGGAAACTCGTTGCTACTTCCACACATAAGCACCATTGATCTGTGCTAGGTAGTGGTGGCTGAAAAGTTAAATATAGGGAAACACAAGTCTATTTATATATATATATATATATATATATATATATATAAGATTACTAGCAGAAAATTATTTTACAAAGCAAAATAGGAGTTAATGGAAAAACGTGTTTCAGTTTGAGGTTAAAGGCGTCAAGTTTTCGTAGCCAACGTTTTATGTCATGTTGCAGGACATTAAGTAACGCTGTTACAGAGAATTTTATCATTTTCGATACTATTGACATTAACTTGTAATCTTGTTCCTTGCGGCTGTTGTATTTATTAGATTGATTATATCTGTATATGTCAGCTATGAGGATGACGTTCAGGATTTTCTACCATAAAAGACAGTAGGGAGAGGAAGTTTTGTGCTGACATTTAAGTACACCTGTATTTATAAAGAAATTTCAGCAAATTGTCTGTTGGCTTATAACGCAAATAATTCTTACAGCACTTTTTTGGGCATAAATATTGACTGTGTTTTGAAGAATGTTTCCAGAAAATAATACCATAACTGAGATGTGGTGAAAATATACAACATATACCGATTTTACTGTCATTGTATCAATTGTTCTAGGTATTATCCTGAATGAAAAAGGTTACAGAATTGGGTTTTAAAAAGTTGCTGTTGTGTTGGCTCTACTAGAAATTGTTGTGTAGCCTACATGTTTACACCTTCCTTAGCTGATCAGCTGAATTTCAGAAGTAATAATTAGAGAATTATTTTCATTCTTCTGTTTTAATCTATTCTAATTTTCGACATGCTGGTTAGTAGTATTTGATTTGTAGTTCATGTGGTTAGGATTTAAATTCATGACCAGGAATTTTTTATTGGCTGAAAATAATTTCTCCTTGTTTTGCAGATATAAGTGTTCACATTCAGGGCCATCGCTATATTTGTTACCGTGTCACTACCTACGTCTTTCTTTAATTTGCTTGTTCAATCTAGTAGTTTTGCTTCACGAGAGCTAAGAGTGACTACTAATTTCGCTAGTAACTTCTATTTGCATTTTTTTGCATTTTTTAATATGATATTTGTTGGAGTACAATCGTTCCTTAAGAACCATAAAAGTTTGTTTGTTTGTAAAATATAACAACAGGTAGGTAGAGTTATTTCAGAGATTTAAGCTTAAAGTGTTGTGTACATGTTTACACCAAAGCTTTCGTACTACTTACCTTAGCACAATTTTGTTAGACCTTGAACGAAATTATTGAACTTGTGAAATAAGCGCATGGATTTATTGTTTACTACTTTACGTCATTTGAAATTTCTGCCGTTGTGATGCTGCATATAAGTAAACGAATTTGTTAAACTGTATTCCTAATACAAATTTTGAAGACTTAAAAACTAATAACAGTAAAAAAAAAAAAAAAAAAAAAAAAAACACGAGAGAATATAAAATATTTTAATTGTGTAACATGGACGAGTCTGGAATTATTCTAAACAAAAGCTATCATATATGTATATAAAACTTTGACGTATCCATTATGAATTTTTTGCCTATGACTCTCTTCGGGGGTTGTTTGCCTTCTGTTGTAAATATTAAAGTGGTAGGAAACTTATATATTTGCAGCAAAGTGGGACATTTCCAACATTAATCCAAAAAATTACTAAGAATTATGACTCACATCCGTTAGAAAACCTTCTACAACATACAATTCAGTCAGCGGAAGTTCTGCTTATACCTGGATTTAAGCCTGAGACTGTTGCTACGTGTCGGTAATTTATTGTTGATAGTCGTTACATACAACTGGTCCTGCTTTCTTGAGGTCCCTTTCTCATATCCCGATCAAGCAACACTCTCACCAAGTTTTCCGTAATGTTCTTTGAAAGGCTAAATTACTAATATCTTTTTCTTTCCAAAAATTATATTCTGGATCCTAAAACTTGACTGCAGATGGCCCGAAAGGCCGTTAGAAAAATATGTACGATTTTTTTTTTTAATTTTGTTTGTGCATGTAATTAATTTTTCTTTTATTTGTAAGTTTCATATTGATACCTATTAAGATAAAAACAAAATATAAAACATACCACCGTAAACTGCGATAAATATGTAATTAATACCAGCGGGGACTGTAATAATGATTTGAGCAAATTTTCCTAACTGAACTGAAGGAAAACGTATGATCCTCTTTGTGAGTCCAGAGGTAATAATTTGATATGTAAAATCGTTTGTTTATAATTTTTGGATAACGAAGATGCAAAGTTCAAATCGCCAAGGGTTGCATTTGTAAACTAAGTTATATTAGATTTGTGGTGTTATAGAATGGCCTCCGACTGTACAATCGTCAAGTTGAGAATCGCAGAGCACGCAATCTGATTAATAGCCTTTGCTACAAAGCGAGTGGGAAATTTATTCCATTAGCGCATACCAGGCGATTGCAATGGAATGTTGGAGACTGAATGGGAACTTGGAAACCAAGGACAAGGGCGGTAAAGAGAATCAATAGTCTTCCACATCTGAGTACGTACTGTGAGAATGGAGCAATAGATTCTGAGTTACAAGGAGGAATGTATGTGTATTGTTATCTATACGACTAAGTTTTAGCACCAAACAATTTCGTAAAGTACTGGAGACGATCGTGAAAATGCTTCAGATTAGTGGTGTCTATTTAAAAGACGTCTCTCTAGTGTTTTAGTTACAAAAATCACAGTATAGTATATTTGATTAGTCTAATTCTCAAAGGCCAACAAATGAATTTCGAAGAAAGTTATTCATTTTTTTTTTTGCAGATTAACTGCCAGGCATAAAGAAAAAAATCATTTGAGCAGGAAGTAGAGTTAACTGGAATAAAATTTGCCTATTAGATCATTTCTGTTTGACTGACATCATAAATAAACATTCCACATTTCTAGAAGTATTCCATTAAAGAATCTAGAAAAAAAAAATATGTAGAGTGTGTAGGGTTTTAGAGTATGAAATGGTGTATGATCAACAAAAAAGCAACGAACGATTTTATGTGTTATGTTCTTGTTTTCGTCTTTACTTACATATTTTACTTACACATTAACCATTTTTCAGCTAAAAGTGTCTTTTAAAATAGTCATTTGCAATATAACAATGTTATGTATCACACGAAATAATACTAACTTCTGTCGTAACAATGAAGTAGATACGAATCAAGTTTTTGCTAACTCATGCGTGTTGATTGATTATATTTTAGGAAATTATGATTTTCTTATTCCAGGAAGCTATGGTGTATTCACGTAATAAATCTATCTCTTAATTTTGGATTTTTTCTTCTTAACAATTCTTACCCATTCATCTTTTCCAGAAATTCTTTATTTCGTAATTTTTCTGTATTTTGGTTTTGAAAATCCTTGTGTAGTTGCAAAGAGCAGATTATTCTGTTATTTTTCTACCTGCCTTCCGCAGCGTCTAGGTTTCGCTTATGAAACTTCTGCTATTGCGCAATGTTTATAGATAATTCTCTCCCTGATATCAAAAGTTGAACTTTTTTCATATACTCCCCCATCTCTCTGTGTCTGGAGCCATCCTCTTCACCTCAACATACCTTTTCCAGTCTTAATTAAACTATATGTAACACATTATTTTTCTACAAAAAAAAGTAGTTTTTTTTTTTTTTTTTTTTTTTTTTTTAAATTAGAGGTACATTTCTCAGCATAGTGGTATTTGATTTAATGTTATGAAATAAACAAAATATTTCCGTTGTGTTCATGTATGTATCTTCAAATACAAAATTTCTGAATATTTAACTTCCATAAAAAACGTACGAAGAAAATCTACTCTGACAAATGTAAAAACTATCGCATTCTAACGTCACAGGCTTTAAAATTATTAAGTGAAGTAATATATAAAAGAATGGATAGGATATGAGAAGAAGTTTTAGTTTAGTATACAAGAAAAAAAAAGTCGGGTTTATATGATTATTCTGAAAGGGGACATATAAAGAAAAAAAATATTTATTTATGGCGTTTGTGGACTAAAAAAAAGCATTAATATCAGTACGCTGATATTCATCAAAGACATTGTATTACTAGCGGAATAAAGTAAATATACTGAGAAATTACTGAATTGCATAAACAAGATAGTGAGAGAAGAATTTGTAGTAATTATAAAGCAAGACAAAAGTAATGATATAAAGTAGAAATATTAACCTATGCAAATAGGAACAAATCTAATAGGATATGTAAATGAATTTTGTTACTTAGGAATTAAAGTACAAGTAATGGCAGAAGCAGGAATAATATTGAAAGCGGAATAGCATTAGCTAAAAGAACCTTCTCGATCAAGAGAAAAGTTTTAGTTTGAAATATTGATTTGGGACTAATAAAGAACTTTCTAAAACTGCATGTATCGAGTACTGTTCTTTACGGTAGTGGTGCATGGACTTTATGAATACCAGAAACAAGGAAATTTATTTTTGTAGAGATTTTAGCATACGTTTCGTGGAATTTTCTTCCATATTGTATGTAAATCAAACACGAGCACATATTAAATCGGTTGCAAAATTATTATGCCTTTTCAACTTTTTAAAATTTTAAAATTTATTTTCACTATGTACTTAGTATCCGTTTAACGAAATTCTCTATAGAATAATACATTTTTTTTCGAATCTCATTAAGTAACATGTTTCTCAGAATCACTTATTTATTTATTATCAGGAAACCATAAACATTTTGAGAGAAGATTTTTTACATAAAATATTTCTTCCCACTCCCTCTGAAACCCCTATGATTATTTCCGCCATGGTTTTCTAAAATTTTATGTTGTGAGGTTGGTAAGAACTAATATAACGCACAGTTTGAAATTTCTATTTAAAGGAATCAGTATTTATGAAACGGACGAACAGACATACGAAAAATAATCAGCGAATCTCAGGATTTCATTTTTAACTCAGAAGCCACGGCACCCTAAAAGCGACAACTATTTATTGCAACATGCAATGGAGCCAACAGTATGTAGAAACCATAGCGGTAACTGAGGTGGCTGAAATTAGATGTAATATTCAATTTTTATACAAATGAGTTGTGTTTCGTTGAAATACGATTGCAACAACCTGCATTGAGGAAGACCTCCTTAATTTTTATGCCCTAACCATTGTTTCAGCAACACTTTGACACAAAATAAATAAATGCAGAACAAAGACAACACTTAAATAAAATCATTCATGCCATAAACCAATCACAAACCGGTGACCGTCAATACTTGAGACTTACGTTGTAGCGACTATACTACCGTAGGCGACTGTTAGCTTACCTACACCACAGTGGAAGGAGGCTATTTCAAAGAGCAATAGAACATCGACATATCCTTTTCATCTGTCTTAACGATCACGCGCTTTTCATAAAACGACATTCTCAGGTGTATGCATTTCTTCTTTCTAGTTGGGTTGGTAAACATGGGATGAAGATAAATGCAAAGAAGAGTCAGCTAATTAGATACACAAATAAAAAACAAAAGGTGAATTATGAATATAAGGTGGGGGAAGAATTGCTTGCTGAAGACTTGAAATGTAAATATCTTGGCATTACATTTGATAACAAGCTTAACTTGGCAGGACACATTGGACAGGTGGTAGGAAAAGGTTTCAAAATCCTGCACTTGTTGGAGAGAGTGATGAGGGGATGCACGAGAGAAGTAAAGGAATTGGGTTACAAAACTTTGATCAGACCATTGCTCGAATATGGTAGTGTAGTATGGGACCCACATTTTGAGTATCGAATACAGGAGTTGGAGTAGGTGCAAAGAAGGGCTGCTAGATTTGTTTCTGGAAATTAGCGCAGAATGCAATCAGTGACAGATATGACAAAGGAGCTGGAATGGGATTCATTGCAAGACAGGAAGGAGGATGAGGAGGGTTATGGGAGTGTACAGTGCGTATACTGGCGATGAGGCATGGAAAGACATTGCAGTAGATATGAAAAGTAGTTCATGGAAGGGAAAAGATGACCATGACCACAAGCTGGCACTCGATTTCAGGCACAAGGGTGTGGGAAGATTTTATTTTTTTAGGTAAGGGTGTCAGGGATTGGGATGAGTTACGAAGGGGAATGATGAATAACCTACCGAAAACGTTAAAATAATTTAAAGTTAAAATTTGCAGAGGGCAAATGTAGGTGAGTGAAGGATAGGGGGAAGTTGGGTGTGTAGGGAAATTGCCACCGGAGCGTGTGCTCCATTGCAATTAAATTAAATTAAATTAAATTTCCATCTTGCTATTAGAGATGATCTGTATTTATTTGCTTGCAATTCATTGCTCTAACTTAGCTCTGAAAAATAATAGCATGCAAGTTGCGGAGGGTGTGCATATTTCGCACCAGCACACAGCATTCGCTGCGAGTAATAGAGCGTAATATCTATTTTGAGTTATTGGGACGACAGAAACGCAAATAAATCTTATTAATATATTTTTAAACTTAGCATATTTAAAAGAAAAAGCGTAATTTAGAGAAAGATTCTAAAGCCCACAGTGACTTAATTATAATGGTAGTTTACAAGAATACAGACTTTTGGAATTAAAGTAACTTCATTTACTCATTTTCATCTAAGTGCAAGAATGTTGCAATATTTTTCTATTATTACTTTATCTCCTTAATTGACTAATCAACAAAGCCATGGTCGACTGCATGAAGCAAAAAAATTTGTCACAAGTTCACGCACACTATACTCCTATATCAACACAGAAGATAAAATTTGCAAAAACAGCATTGGGAAAGGAGTTATGGCCAGCGTAAACAGAACACGTGCCATTCTGGAGATGTATATTTGTTTTATTTCGCTTGAAAATACCATACGACACTGGAAATACTTTTTTCTTTAATAAACTGCCATCACTATCTAAAAATTCTGTCTTCTTTCCGTTATGTTCTGATTTATGTAGGAGCCATGTCATTAATTCATTTTTACGAGTATATTCGCGAGTGTCGCCGGCAGCGTTAATGTCCTTTCTGCGGGCAGACGCCATGTTGACTTGCGCAGTGCAGCCAACCACGCCCTGCGCTGCACAAACTTGTTGCGCTTAAAACAGCTGCAGTCCCTTTCTGGGCAAGATTCTCTGTTGCGGTTCAGTATTATTTATGCCCTGAAAGTTCATGATGTAAGAAATGTTTACAAAAACTTCAAATTTTTTTAAATGATTCTGCCTCTCCTTTCGATCAGTGAATTAACGAAAACAATTATTTCACTAAATTAAGTCAAAAAAACCTTTATAATTACACTAGATTACCCGGCAATGCTTCACTATTGCTGGACTTGAGTAGGCACATAGATCAAATGAAAAAATATTTACATATAAATTTTAAACTGCTGTTTCATTCATTTTCAGTTGGAAAGGGTGAGAGGGGATGCGCTTTGGAAAACATATGCAGGCAGTATTTTTCTGTTTGTTTCAAAGTATAAGTGTGCAAATTCCCATTGAAATCTGATGAAATATGTGGTTTTGTCTAAATTATGGGGAGGAGGGGTGGGTTTTTTAATTATTATTTTTTTGACACGAACCTTCTCTGTCATCCCGTCGACAACTCACCAAAGCTTCACCGTAATCGGACGAACGGTTTGCGGGTTTGTTTAAATTATGGGGTGTTATGGGGAAGAGGGGGTAATTAAGGTGGTGGAAAGAGAGGAGAGGGATTGGGTTTTTGTGAAATTAATGTGTACAGTATTTCTCCCTCTTTTTTAAAGTATAAGTGTACAAATTCATATCTAAATCGGATAAAATATGTGGTTTGCCTAAATTATGGCGTGAAAACGTAATGGGGTTGGAAAGGGGGAGAGGGGATGAATATTTGGAAACCATACGTAGGCAGTATTTTTCTGTTTGTTTTAAAGTATAAGTGTATAAATTCTTATATGAATCGGGTAAAAAATGTGGTTTTGCCTAAATTATGGGGTGTTATGGGGAATAGGGGGTGACTTTTTGGAATTTTTTTTTCACAGGAACCTTCGCAGACGCTCACTCGAAAACTCTCCAAAGTTTCATTGCAATCTGATAAATGGTATAGGAATGCATAGAAGACGAACAAACTCACAAACCCACAAACATTGATTTTTATTTATAAGATTTAAATCTTTTATTGAAAATTTGACATGTTACTACTTTTAACTTCGTGCAAATTTCATAATCAGATCTTTTTCGTGAGTGATAAATCCATTTTTGAATCTGATCAGGTGTTGGGTTTTTCTAATTAGCCTATTGTTTTAACATTTTAATAAAATTCAGGTGTGGGTGTATATTGAGACAGCTATGTGGTATATGATAAATATCAACTCTCGTATTATTTCTGGAAACTCGGTGTCTGCAGATATTGGTAATGATGTTGCACAAACACACACACACACACACACACACACATATATATGTTGTTACTGAAATTTTTCAGTAAAGTGTGTACCATGTTCTGGAACACTTTACCTTATGTTACACTGTTATTTCACAAATTATATATAATTTCATAATAGCCTCACTAATTAAATAAAGAAAGTCTTTGATATGGAAACAAAAATTTAGATGATTTAAGAAAGTCTGAAAAGTATGAGTCAGGTATTCATATGAATGAATCCTATTTAGCTATCATACTGATATAAACGATACTGCATTCGAATTAACCAATGCATACGATAGTTATAATACCTGAATCAACTGATCAACACTTATTTAAAAAAAACTATTGTATGATTCTTATAAAAATTAGTAACTAAATAAGCAATCGCAATTACGTCTTACGGAAACCAAGATTAACGGATTGAAGATGAAATATTTTTGAAAACATATTCACTGATGAGTATATATTTTTCTGTCATCAGTCTCTGTGCTTGTTTTGTTACATCCTTCACATCTTCCCATTTTGAACTTGTATCTTGAATCCAACGTACCCCTTACAACCCACGAAATCGCCTGTCGATTATATGCTTCATATACGTTCTAATCTTCTCGTTTTCCAGTTTTTTCTTTAAAGGTTTCCTCCTCTAAAAAAACTGATAAATCTCAGATTTCTTAAAAAGTGACCCACCATCCAATACTTTGGTATTAGTAGGAACTCACTGTATGTTTCTAATGTTAGTTTTCTTCTGGTAAAGGCTGCATTTTAACCCAACCATCTAATTTCGAAAAATCTGAACTACACCTTGTGAAAGTTAAGTTATATTTGCCATCATCGACGACTTTTGATGTGACTCAGCAGTTAATTAAAGTAATTCCGTGATTATATGTAATTAGCTCATATGTAATGCAATATTTAGCTACCACTTAACAGAAAAATTTGAAAATCTGAATAACCTGTCAATTTATATTAGGCAAAACAACTTGATTAAGTGCCATTATGTGGATATTTTCAGTTATTTGGCGGTTATTAGAAACATTGTTAAGAGCTTCGGCATCTTATATCCAGCCAAATACACCGTTAAATGAATATGCCCCAAAAATATTGAGCGCACTTTTTAATACAGTTTCAATAGATAACACCCAACTCTTTATTTTTTTGGTGATGCTTTGCTGTAGTATTACATTATAATCGGTGATAAGATGTCTGAATTACGAGGCTGTGATATATACATAAACGAATGGACAAAACAAAATTATAGGAATTCTGATTTTGCTATTTTGGTTACGGTAAATGAAAGTATGTATGTAGTTCATGGCGTGTGATTTCAGTTCAACTCAGTTGAAAGGAGTTAGTTTCTAATACAATCCACAAAAAACCATGAGTTTGCCAGATGGCTCAGGATCGAATCTCCATCCGGCCCTCCATATTTCGGTTTGCCATGGTTTCCCCAAATCACTCCAAGCGAATACCGGGATAGTTCCTTCAAAAGTCTATTGCCGAATTCCTCCCCATTCCATTTCCCAGTCCTTTATCGCGTCTAATGACATCAACGTCAAAGAGACATAAAGCCATCAGCAAAAAAGTATTACTATATACATTTAAAGAGTCTTAATCGACAATATTTCATTGCCTAAGTATTCTCCAAAAATGTGACTAGCTTACATATAATGAAAAGATAAACGCGTATGGCATTGTTGGCCGGGCGATCCCGATGGATTGTTCGGCCGCCGGGTGACAGAGTTTCGATTAGCCGCGCATTCGCCTCTGTCATGGCTGCCCTACCCCCATAATCCTACAGCTTTATGTGGAATCCGAACCACGGAGCGTCCTAGCGTGCTTCACATGAACAAAGCAAAGCTATGACAGAGGTTAAGGTCAGTTTTAAGGCGGGACCAGGGATTTGAACTGGGGACCTTTCGTTCCCCAGTCACGCGCCTTAACCAACTCAGCCACCAGACAGCTCTGTGACTAGCTTACATAATATTTACGTCTATAGCAGTTACATACACAAGTAAGTTTCCTTGCAATGGGTCTTATGAACGTTGTGATATACGGTTTTTACTGGATGTCACATAATAAACATCATAACCGAAGGTTGGTTGGATCCTGCAGAAGGATGGATTTTAAGCCTTTGTGTCAGAGGTAGGAAAGCCTGTTCCTTTCCTTTTGGACCTACAGTTTAATGAGGAGTCCGAATCACGGAACATCCTGGCTTTCCTCATATGATGAAACACAACTCTTAAACATTTATGTCTCCACCGGAATTTAAACCTGGGACCGGATCCGAACTTTAGAAAACAAATGCCTTGACTAATGTGCTACCGGACCACTTATAAGCATCATCTTATGATTAAATTTCTTGTTTATACTCATCATCTCCACGTTTAAATACTAGTGGTTACAACCAATCTATTAAGGTATTTTCTTGTACCATGATAATTTTATTGGTTCAATGTACCCTAGTGCCACAATTTAAGATTTAGACACAGTCAAAATCTGAGCACAGCATAAGTGATCTATGCTGTTTTTGGTAGCACGTTATCCTTAGCAGTACATACCCAGTCCTGACACGCGCAGCCAATGGAAGAAAATCAGTCATATTCGTTATAAGTGGTTCTTTAAATTAGTTTTGGAATTACAGATATAATTAGCATTTAACAACAATAGTTGTGTGTAGTAGTTGATTTCGTATGATCTTAGTTCCATTGTTGTTAAATTGTGGTAATTAATGTCTAATATTGTTAATTTTATCTTAAGTGTTGGTTCCCTTCAAATTTGGATACTATATGTTGAGGCACAGTTCCACTTTCCCATTCCTTTGCACGTTGCACGTTTAGCCATGTCATGAGGGGCAACTCTTAATCCAGACATCGAGGAGTCACACGACGGTGACACCGAGCATGGTGGGAGAGCGGTAAGGCTCTGGCCTCTTATTCGGATGGAGGTTGGTTCGAATCTCCGTCCGGGCTTGCAATTTTTTCATTTTTTCTATGGTTTCCCCATATCATCTCAGGCTAATGCTTGGATTCTTCCTGCAAAAAGACGTGGTAAAATTACTTCCCATTCCTTGACCCCAGTCATTTCCGGCCTATAATAACGTCGACATCAACAAGGCGTAAAGCTATAAGCAAAAAAAAAAAAAAAAAAAAAAAAAAAAAAAGAAGAAGAAGAAGAAAAAAAATAAAAATAAAAAAAAGAAATAAAAAAAAAGAAAGACGGTGACTTGATCAGCTTCACGCTTCGGCTGTTCTTGAACACCCCCCCCCTCCCCCAAATTTACCTCGTGGTACTAATGGCACAAAAGGCTGTCTTCCAGAATTTCAGCTTCCAAGGTGAATCTTCGGTTTTATGAGAGGTTAAATCCTGGTTTTTCCGACATCCAAATTTGGACAATAGATTCAGCTGGAAGAAACCTATATACCTGCCTGCGTTGAAGTGTACAATTTAAGCATGTATAATATGATTTGATCCGTGGTGTGGATTCCACGTTAAACTGTAGGTCCCAGAGGAAAGGAACTACCTCTGACACAATGGCTCCTTCGGGAGGATCCAACCAACCTTCGGGTTGAGGACTAAGTTAGTTTTTAACATTATATGTATTTTACTCACTAGTGCTACGAGGAAACATGCCATTAAATTTAGATTCCCAGTTATTTGTCATTAAGAAATTTTGGAACATAGTGGAAAGAACAAAACTTTATGCTACTAGAATGTAACTAAGCAGTTGAAATCAATGCCCTTGAACCGCCTATTACCTCCTTAACTGATTCCTTTTCAGAATCTTTCTTCTATTGCAAAGCAATGTTTCACCCCCAACGAAATTTAATGTATCACAGCAAGAATTAAAAATATATTCGGTCTTTTTCCACTGTCGAAATGTTTATTAGATGAAAAGATGTTCACTGGCAGGGCTTACCGGATATTAGTGAGACTACTACGGTGAGTAATACCAAATTTTTGTAATGTTTTCGCTTCAATTTCAGGATTTAGTGGGTCATAGTTATTTGGGCTTAGAATTATTTGATGTGGACGGAATGAAAGAAGCTGGAAGTTCTGGAACCGTAACGAATTGTAACTACCTTCAAATATTGAATAACATTAAAGGAATTTTCCAGAGTCACAGGTTTATAGATAATAATTGGATTAATTCTTGAGCATGACTCAATATTGTCATCGGATCACTTTGTTCACGGTTGGCTTTTTTTTTTTTTACTTAATGCTTTACGCCACGTCGACTGCTAAGGTAATTAGAGGCGGGATGGTACTGGGGATAAGGAACGGGAAGAAATTCAGCCATGGCCATTTTGAAGGAAGCATCCCGGCATTCGCGTGGAGTGATTTGGAGTAACCATGGAAAACCCAATCTGGATGCCCGGACGGGGTTTCGAACCCATGTCCTCCCGAATACGAGGCCAGAACGTTAACCCTTCACCCACCATGCTCGGTTTCACGGTAGGCACGAACACAATTTGATGTCATGATAAAGCATGGCTATTTTTAAAGACTTATCAAATTATTTCTAATTCCAATCAGAGACAGGTATTTTAATATAGTTCATAAAATTAATTTGTACTCCCTGTTTGTAATTTTCAGGAACAATTCATTCAAGTTTGTGAAGTTTGCAGCCTTAATCAACATTGAGTACTCGAGCGCAAACATGTAATGTAGTAATGAAAGACATGAATCAACCAATTGATGTAAATAAAAATTTAGTCAGGAAGTGGCACAGATACTGAGAGTATTGCAATTTCAATTGGTAATAATCCAATTTTGGACGTTTTTAGGACAGATTTCAGAGAAGACACTTATAGAGGGTGTTACAAAAAGGTACGGCCAAACTTTCAGGGAACATTCCTCACACACAAACAAAGAAAATATGTTATGTGGACATGTGTCCGGAAACGCTTACTTTCCATGTTAGAGCTCATTTTAGTTTCGTTAGTATGTACTGTACTTCGTCGATTCACCGCCAGTTGGCCCAATTGCATTTGAAAGCCCTTGTCTACGCAACCCCGGTACCAAATGTAGAGACTCTTCGTGCTCGTATTGTGGACGGCTGTGATTCAATACGCCATTCTCCAGGGCTGCATCAGCGCATCAGGGATTCCATGCGACGGAGGGTGGATGCATGTATCCTCGCTAACGGAGGACATTTTGAACATTTCCTGTAACAAAGTGTTTGAAGTCACGCTGGTACGTTCTGTTGCTGTGTGTTTCCATTCCATGTTTAATGTGATTTGAAGAGAAGTAATAAAATGAGCTCTAGCATGGAAAGTAAGCGTTTCCGGACACATGTCCACATAACATATTTTCTTTGTTTGTGTGTGAGGAATGTTTCCTGAAAGTTTGGCCGTACCTTTTTGTAACACCCTGTATATGAATAGTGCTGAGAGAAATAAAATTATTTTATAGAACGTTAGTAAGGTTTTTGTTCACGAACCTGAAGAAAGTTTGGAGTTCAGATTAAGTGTAGGCCTAAAACAAGAGGACTGTATAAAGTACAAAAAAAAAGACTAATATATTTTTTGTTTGTATATACGTTAAAATATGACCGGTTAATTGAGTAATTGGAATACTTTGATGTGCAAGTGCCGATTCGAACTTTAGAAGCGTATCAGATTCAAAATAAAATTGGAAAACCGACATTTTACGTTAGAACGTTAAGGTATTGCAATCAGAAATTTACATTACTGTTGTCCAACATAGTTTCCTTGAGGAAAGTATGGTTCAGTGATGTTCCAATACACTGACTATTTGATATGTCAGACCCTCTCCTTTTAAACCTGTTCAATGTTTACATTGAACAACAAGTTAGAAAATTTCTCCCGTTACTCCTTAAAGTAATTTAGTATAAACGCACCACAAAACTTTCTTTTCTGGTTTTACTACTACCACTTCTATGTATTAACATACTTAAGTTGTTTTCACTTATGTTTTATTTTTGGTTCAAGTACTTTCTCTTGTTAGGTCTTATTCTGAAATCCGTAATGATGTACAGATTCTGTGAGCGACTCTGCCTTCTTTTGGATTCAGTATTCTAATCCTCAATTATCAGGCAATAGTCTCAAATGAAATTTCGACACAGTACCTTTTTGTATACCTTCGATAACGGGAGTATTGTTTGAATGACGTTTTAATATTATCTTCTTCTTTAGTCGTAACTCGATTTTACATTGAGTCGTTTATACATAACTTACATGTAAACTGATCCGTATCCCAACAAATCGTGTTATAGAAAGCTAATTTTTTATTCCTACGCATTCAATAAAGTAATAAAAGTGAAGTTTATATATATACTTTTTTTTTTTTTTTTTTTGGAAATAGGCAATGACAGATCGCTAATTCTCGTTTCAGCCAGCAAGCTTTCAATTAGCCACGTGTTCTAAAATCTGGGCAGTGCCTGAAAGCTTCCATGTATATATATATATTTTTGTTCGTTCTTTATGGGCCATTCGCCATCTCTGTTAACTTAAAGGTACGAACTTCCAAATTTTGTTATCTTCGTGTCTGTTTGTTTGAACTCAGTTAATAATAAATATAAGTGCTACAAATATCATGTTTGGAGCTCACTTCTCATCAGTTCTTGTGAATTTGTGTTACAGTCTTCTGATTGTGACAGTGGTAAGTGAAAATATAGTCCTCACCATACAGTATTATATGCGCTCTTCTTTTGTGACGTAGATAAATTTACATAATTAGGTGATTGTGGGTGGGGAGCATTTATCACATAATAGCCCAGTTCCCGGAGTTGCCCGGTATAGTTAGCGTAGATTTACCCGTATCCTATTTTTATTCCCGCAATGAGAAACATTTGTACAAAGTTTCATAAAATTGGCGCCATCTTTTTTCGGAATTAAAGGAAACCTAGATTCACCCGCCTCCTACCAAGAAACGGGTGGTTTGAAGTGTATTTGCACGATCACTATTTTCATTCGTCAGAAAAGATACTCGTATATCAAGCTTCGTTAATTTTGTTAAAAAATCGCATTACTACATTACTGAACAACGCTAGATTCTGTTAAAACTCACATTTGATTCAATTGCGAAGTGAATGGATATACTTTCTGCTCGAAACGCCAGATGCTTTAACTCAGCAGATTCAGCCTTTTATACAAATATCAAAAGTGAATCCAGAATAATATTTAATTACGTAATCTTTCTCGGCGTTGAGAATACAGATAATGTTCTCGGGTGACTAGCCGAGTTATAGGAGTGTTATCGTAATCACACGATATTTCGGCGCTCTGAATCATCGGCGCCATCTTCCGGTGATAATATTATCGTAAACGGAAGATATTGCCCAGAGATCGTGATTAAAGTAAATCTTTGTTGTTTCTACGGCTATTAATGGTGTTTAAAATGACTATCCAGAATTAAAGCAATGAATACTTCAAGTTAATGCTATCTGTGGCGTTTAAAAATTGAATATCCCGAATTAAAGGAAAGAATACCTCAAGGTTTATTTAGTGTGCGAAATAATTATTATTATAAAGTTATCTTATTACTTTCATTAAAGGCTATGGTCAGAGACATTGTGGTTGTGTGTTTAGTGCAAAGAATGCAACATCTAATCTTTACATCTTTGGGATTTGTCTTCATGCGTTCAGAATTTCATTTAATGCTCCTGCGTTATTTAACGTTGAAACATAAGACATGCCAAATAATGAATTAAGATTCTAAGCTTTAAAACGGTGAAAACCCCATCGAAATCTGCTCCGTAGTTACTGAGTTTTTATAAAACCAATATAACCGTTTTTCGTTTTATAGATATAGATTTTAACAGCACATTAAAATACTGTATTTATTTTGCATTCCTTATTCCTACTGTTTCAGTTGTATATTATGACCTAGTATGAAAGGTAACTGAGTTATAATTTTAGGGATCAAATTATCTGAAAATAGAAACGCCCGTGTATTTAATATTAGCCTCGTACCCGCGACTTCGTACGCGTGGATTAAGAATTTTTTTTGCCAGAATTAAATATAGAAAGTTGTAGGTAACGAAGGATTGGTCCCAAACAATATCGAGTCGGCATAATATGACAGGAAAGCTATCACTATATCATTCTACCGTCGAACCTGCCTCTTGAAGAGAATCAATTTCCAACATATTTCTGTCACTATTCGATAAGATCTCAAAATTTCGTGACTACAGCTGTTAATCATACTGGAAAAAATATCCTGTGCCCTTTATACAGCTTTCCTTACAAAATTCCATCACAACGATATAGCCATTTATTCGTCAAAATGTAACAAAAAGACAGAGACTTACTTCCGTATTTATATTAGTATTACTGTTGTTTCGAAGTTATGAGACAACATAACACATGTGTTATTTATACAGATAATTTTTCAACCAAATGTAGACAGTATTTTTCTCCTCGTTTCAAAGGATAAGTGTGCAAAGTTTCATCGAGATCGGATGAAAACTGTGGATTTGTATGAAGAACAAACAAACCAACAAACAAACCAACAAACAAACAAACATACATTCATCTTTATATATAAAGATAACAGACATTACCACAGCAGCAGTTTGCTACTTTGTTAGTACATGATAGTTTTGCGCAGAAACTAATAATATTCAGTTTGTTCAAGAAAATAGCTTTATTAATTAAGCATCGGTGGGTAAAACTTGTAACTCCATACTTCGGTTTCCATATAGCTTTTTGAGACAAGATAACGTGTGTATGCCACACGACGAGGGCCTGGCGTTGGCCTACTTGTGACGTAGTCCTTCGCCAATCGATATAGCCTGCGGGGTCAAGTGTTCACAATCTCGCTCTACTGGTCTGTATTCACACAGCCAATAAAAACGAGGCGAAGGTTGTTTCTGCAAGTGCCGATCCTCAGAGAGGAAAAAGTTGGAATCGTTTCTCTATACAGAGACGCGGATAAACACGTCAGATAGACTCATCCTTACCACCATTCTCTAATAAAAAGAAAATGAAAATATTTTCGGTTGTCTCTTATGATCAACTGCAGGTAATTTCTCCTAAATAAATTGCTTTTGGTATGTAGTTTGGTATATAAATATATTATATATTTACTTAATGTTTACTTTTTAATATAATGATCAAATTTCCGGATTATAACTGATGTCTGTGCACTTGATGCGTATTGTATATTCAAGCGTTGGCAGCCCTGTCGGAGAGTTGTGCTGCTGTAAATCATTGTTCCGATGGTCAGCAAAATTACCGTGAGAGGGAAATTGAAAACTTGCTACCAGAATGTGTGTTGAGGGTTCCGTTATTGTCAAGAAACTATGAAGATGATGGAAATGTGTTGAAATGTAGGATGTGTCATTGTACCTTATCTTGGAATGTTGTTCAAATTAAGTCTGGACACTTGCTGACTGACAGAGGACTGGAAAAGAGCGATAATTTTAACGGTACATAAACGCATTCTGAAGGACGCCAATTCGATTCCCTGGTCAACCAGATTTTGATTTACCATGGATTCCCCAATTCACTCCAGGCGAATGCCGGGAAGTTTCCTTCTAAAGGCAATGGCCGAATTCCTTCACGCCCCTTGCCCCATCCTTCGCGCGCCTCTAATGACCTCGATGTCGACAAGGCGTAAAGCAGAAGGAAAAAAAAAATTATAGGCCAATTGGTTTGAAATCAATGGTAGGTAAACTGATGGAGAGATTGCTATACAACAAACCAGTGGAAAATTTCAATAAATATTGTAAAATAGGGATTTTGGTATGATATGGTTGTTAACGGTAATATATCTTGAAAATACTACCTTTTATAATATTAACTAGCTGATGCCTACGACTTCATTCGTGATTGTAAAGAATTTTGATTGATAGTTACCAACATGTAAACAACGTAGTGCACGATGGAAGACACGAGGCTAAAACCACACACAAACATCAGTGATATGCGCATGGTGTTTATATAGGGACACACATGTCTTTGGTCGAAATATGAAATTGCTCTCCGTCGAACAATTTCAATCACCGTATCTCCCGCATCCCCATAGCTACCGACATGACACTACCATGGTGCACGTTGGGAGACTTGAGATTAATACCACACACCATCACCATTGGACTGCGCTTGGTAGTTTGGCTGTGGAGGGAAATATAGGGACACACATGTCTATTTATAGTCAGGTCCACCACTTTCAACCACCATATCTACCGCACCCACACAGCTACCGACATGCAATCACGATAGTACACGATGTAAGACTCCAGGCTGCTATCACACATAAACACCCGTGGTCAGCACTTGGTAGTTCTGACTCCAAGGTGAAATATAGAGGCACACACGTATTTGTTAGAAACAGAAAAATGCCCCAGATCGATCAATTTCAACCACCATATCTCCCATACCCCAATAGCTACCGTCATCTAACCACCATAGTGCACCATGGGAGACACGATGCTACTACCACACCACACCATACTACCGAGTACCAGTGGTATGCGCTATGTAGTTGAGGCAGCAAAGTGACATACACGGACACACATGACTTCGGTCGAAATACGAAGAGATATCTAATCGACCACTTTCAACCACCGTATCTCCTACACTCCCACAGCTATCGACATGCGGACAACGTTGTGCACGATCGGTGATACAATGCTACTACCACACACAAACAACAGTGATCTGCGCTACATAGATTTGGCTGAAACGTGATACATATGGACACATCGTCTTTGGTGCAAATAAGAAAATGCTCCAGATCGACCAGTTTCAACCACGACATCTCCCTCACCCGTTTAGCTACCGACATATAACACTACAGTGAAAGGTGGGAGACTCGATGCTACTACTACATACAAAGACCAGTGGTCTGCGCTATATAGTTGTGGCAACAAAGTGAAATATATGGACACACATGTCTTTGGTCGAAATACGAAAATATCGTTGATCGGTCACTTTCAATCACCATATCTCCCACACCCCTCCAGCTCCCGAATTCGGCCAACGTTGTGCACAATCGGTGACTATGCTACTACCCCACACAAACATCAGTGATCTGCGCTAGATAGTTATGGCAGAAAAGAGATACGTAGGGATACATACGTCTTTGTTGGAAATAAGAAAATGCCCCAGATCGCCCACGTTCAAACACCACATCTCCCACACCACCATAGCTATCGAAATTTGTCGGGATAGTGAAAGATGGGAGACTCGATGCTACTGCCATACACAAAGACCAGTGGTCTGCGCTATATACTTGTGGCAACAAAGTGAAATATACGGACACATATGTCTTTGGTCGATATACGAAAATATTCTTGATCGGTCACTTTCCAGCACCATATCTCCCACAACCCCACAGTTAGCGAAATTTGGCCAACGTTGTGCATGATCGGTGAGTCTATGCCACTGCACACACAAAAACATCAGTGATCTGCGCTAGATAGTTTTGGCTGAAAAGTAATACATATGGACACATACGTCTATGGTAGAAATATGATAATGCCCCAAGTCGACAACTATTAACCACCATATCTCCCACATCCTCAAGGCTACCGACATCTAACCACCATACAGCATGATGGGAGCCTCGATGCTACTACCACACACAAACACCAATGGTCTGTGCTATGTAGTTTTTGCAGGAAAGAAAAGTATAGGGACACACAAGTCTTTGGTCAAAATATGAAAATTCCCTGCATCGGCCACTTTTAATCACGATATCTCCCACACCTCCACAGCTACCGGCACAGTGGTCTGAAATCCCGAAAAGCTGGCCAAAAGTAAAAAAAAAAAAAGTTATTTTTTAGGAACTTTTACTAGTTCCATAGTGCGGCATTTCTTTGATGTAAATCACGTGTCGGTTTCACTTTGTGACTCATGCAGAAGGGCATAGACTCGTTTGAAAGTGCCGACGCGGGATATGTGAAAACTGCGACCAGTGAAATTTGCGGCCAACCTAAAATCTGCGAAATCTGCGGCCAATACCTGTTCTCTTTGTGTCATGCCGCGCCGTCCTAATCACTCTAAACGCCCCTTTAGACGACCCGACCTGGTCTCACTAAATCGTGGCCTGGAAGTTATTACGTGAACAAATCATTTTACATTACACGCCCGAAACAGCCAAGTTAATTTCTATTTTTTTTTTTAATAGACACGCAAATGTTTCACAGGTTTCTTAGACTTAGACTTTTTTCGCACTCGTTACTGAAAGCTGAATTTTTTGCTGATCTGCAACACTGTTCGGAAAATCCAGTGCGGTACTAACTAGATCGGAGTGGCCGAGGTCGTCTAGAGGCGGCCATACACGATCGCTCCATCCGTCCAAATGGAGCGATGTCACTCCATTATCGTGTCGTCTGTGGGGAAATTTGATGTGGATGACGTTAACCCACAACTGCTGATGGTAGAATATTTTTTCCTACACTAGTTTCTTATCTGCTTAACGTCTCTCTAACAGCTAGGTCTTTAGAGACGGGAAAGGATGGGGGAGGGCAAGGAATGGGAAGGAATTCGGCCATGGCCTTTTGAAGGAAGCATCCCGGAATTTGCCTGCAGTGATTTGGGAAACCATGGAAAACCCAAATCTGGATGCCCGGACAGGGATTCGAACCACCGTCCTCCCGAATGCGAAGCCTCCTGCACTAGTAATGTGAGGCAAAGGGAGATTTTGCATGAAATCTTCTACGATTCTGTAAGTATCTGCCTCGTTATTACAATTCTTTTCTACGTCTTTTAAGCAAGAATAAAACTTGTATTTTAATAACAGTTATAAACCATAAAATATCTGTACTGTCAACCTGCTGTTTAGAAACATTGGCTACAAATGCAGCAATCCGCTCAGAGCGCCGGTGGGGCGGCTTTTAACAATACAACCAGTTTGATCCTATTCTATAATAAACATGCCGCTACAGCATTGTTGAGAATTCTGGCCGCAGATTTCACTGGCCGCAAATTTCACTGGCCGCAGTTTTCGCGACACCGCCGACGCGACGTGGCGAGAACATCTGGCGAGTTGTAGCTCATACCGAAAATAAGCGATTAGTTGGAAAGTAACCGGCGAAATTTCACAATTCTTTTAAATGTAATAAGTTATTGTGTACAGAACGACGTGGTGTTGCGAACATTTGAACTCGCAAAATGGATTCACCCCCACAATGTAAGAAAAATAATAATCTACATTAAACAAATTATTTAACTTTAAAGTTGAAAAAAGTTTGTGTGTTCTGTCGTGTTCGGTCGAATCTCTTATGCCACCTTATAGCCTATATTGTATTTGATATTTATTTTAAAAATTGGCTGCTACTAGCTGCTATTCTGTTAATAATATAATTTTTTGTGTTAACACGCATAACGACAAAATTGTTGATCAGGTAAATAATTTAAGGTTTGAATACAGCCTTGACTTTTCGTCGTATTTCGGAAATACTTTCAGGTTCCAGTGTATTTGAGGACTGATTTATCAGAATGAAATTTAACATATTCATTAATAAATCGATTAAAAAATTAAAAGATTATAATAAATTACAGAATTTTTAAATACATTTTTAATGGATTTTAAATGTTTCAGAATGTACATCTACTACATGTATAGAGATTTCTAGAAAAGAAATTATTTTATTACTAAAAGGAAAACTAAACAATGAAGTTGCAGACATTGTTGCAACAATTGAAATTCATAAATCTGATAAAACAAAAGTAACTATTTAGGAACGTTCACTTTACTAGTGCCATAGAGCGGTATTTCTTTGATGTAAATCACGTGTCGGTTTCGCTTTGTGACTCATGCAGAAGGGCATAGACTCGTTTGAATGTGCGCAAGAATCATGCAATAAATATATAAAAAGGTTTCGGGAAGATTTCTCGCGAAAATGCAGCCGCCAAAAAACGACGGAGGATGTATTTTTGCAACTTTTGGTTTCCTCAAACCCCTTTATTATGAGCCTCAGGAAAATGCCACAAAAAAAAAAAAAAAAAAAAAAAAAATTAAATTGAGATCGCTGTCAATAGAGGCATTAGAGCTACTCAATCCGCCAGATATCGCAACACATTGCTCTGATGTAACTGATTCTGTGACGGATGAATCAACGACAGATTGTTGTGATTCCGATAGCGAATAAAAGGTACCTTGTTCCTTATTAAGCAATCGAATTTTTGTACAAATAAAAAATGTTTTATAAGTAAAATTGCATAAAACTATTTTTCTGTTTTCTTCAACAATACAATTTTAGACATTTTTAATAAAATATTATTAATAAGCAATTTTGATTTTATTTTAAAAATGAAATATAGATTTAGGTCCTCATAAGTCCCGTTTCATAATAATTTTTTTTTCGAAAAAGATACTATTTTTCTGTTTGTAAAAATGTCCACCACAATGGCTTTGCCATTTTTATATTATAAGAGCTAATTTTAATCAGTATTAACAAAAGTCGTGATATATTCAATATCGTATGACATTGTTTTAAATTTTTTCATTATCACCGATTTCACATACCTATAGGATATTTTATGCATTCAACATAATTTTTTGTACTAGCATCCGCCATTTTGAAGCCGCCATTTTGTTTTTTTCAACAAATAATGTCCAGAGTTTTTATAACAGATATTAAATCACCCAATATTTATACTATTTTTTTTTTAGGTAATCTGCCATTTTAAATATTTTCTGCCATTTTGGAACCGACATTTTGTTTATTTTTTTATAATTGACATAGATATTCGTTATCAGCGACCTAGACAGATCATGTATACAAATTTTCATGAAGATTGAACAAGTATTTCTATTTTGGCCAGCTTTTCGGGATTTCAGACCACTGTGCAACGTTGTTTACGAACTCCAAACTCCAGTCTATTACCACACACAAACACCAGTGAACTGTGCTAGGTAGTGGCGACTGAAATGTGAAATATGGAAAAAAACACGTATATTTTTATACTAGCAGATGCCCACTAGTCCTTTCGTGTTTGTAAAGAACTTTGATTGACAGCTACCGACACGTAACCACCATCGTGCACGATGGGAGACCTGAGGCTAATACCACACACAAACATCACTGATATGCGCAGGGTATTTATGGCTGCAAAGTGAAATATAGGGAAACACATGTCTTTGGTCGAAATATGAAAACGCCGTCCACAGCTTTATAGCTACCAACATGACACCACCATGGCGTACATTGGGAGACTTGAGGTTAATGTCACACACAGTTACCAGAGGACTGCTCTAGGTAGTTCTGGCTGTGGAATGAAATATAGCGACGCATGTCTATTTTTATGCCAGGTCAACCACTTTCAACCATCATATCTCTCACATCCCAATACCTACCGACATTTAACAACCATAGAAAACGATGGGAGACTCGATTACCACTCACAAATACCAGTGATCTGCGCTGCATACTTTTGGCTAAAAAGTGATACATACGGACACATACGTCTTTGCTCGAAATGCGAAAGTGCCCCAGGTTGACCAATTTCAACCATCATATCTCCCAGACCCCCATAGATACCGACATCTAACCACCATAGTGCTCTATAGGAGACGTGATACTATTACCACACACAAACACCAGTGATGTGCGCTATGAATTTGTGGCAGCAAAGTGAAATATACGGACACATATGCCTTTGGTAGAAATACGAAAATATCCTCGATCGACCACTTTCAACCACCCTATCTCCCACAGCCCCCAAAGATATCGAAAATTGGCCAACGTTGTGCACGATCGGTGAATTTATGCTACTACCACAGACGAAACCCAGTGATCTGCGCTGGGTACTTTTGGTTAAAGAGTGATACATAGGAACACACACTTCTTCGGTCAAAATGCGAAAGTGCTCCATGTAGACCCACAATTTTGTGAATTGAAGAGTATGTATGTCGATATTATGTAGATTCAACTACCATATCTCCCACACCCCCATAGCTACTGACATCTAAATACCATAGTGCATGATAGGAGACGTTATGCTACTACCACATACAAACACCAATTGTCTGTGCTATGTAGTTGTGGCAGGAAAGAGAAGTATAGGAACACACAAGTCTATGGTAAAAATATGAAAAAGCCCTACATGGACCAACTTTAACCGCCATATCTCCCACACCCCCACAGCTAATGGCATTCGACCAACGTTGTGCATGATAGGAAACTCCATGCTGCTACCATATACCAACACCAGTAATCTGTGTCAGCTAGTGCCGAATAAAATGTGAAATATAGGGAAACACACGTCTATATATTCAGAATCAGTAAATTTTGTATTATTAATAGCGAAACAATATCACGATAAAGTAAACTTGTGTAATGTCTTATGGAACACAACCAGCCAATAACAGTTGGCGGTTTCTTTACTTCCAAAGACTGGTACACCACGAAATCTCGATTATTATTCTGAAAGATACGAAAGGGAATATGTCCATGATCTTGAAGCTACGATCTGAGGAGCGCGGTGCCTAAAAGCTACGTTTGCCCTTTACGTTTTCCTTTTGGCTCTTTACACCTCGTCGATGTCGAAGTCATTAGATGTGCGAAAGAACTGGAGGCAAGGAACATGAGGGCATTTGACTATGGACTTTTGAAGGAACCATTCTGAAATTCGCATGGAATAAGTTGGGGAAACTATTGAAAACCCAAATCTGGATGGCCGTACGGGGATTCGATCCTGCGTCCTCACGAATGCGATGCCAATGCATTTCCATATATAAAGTATCTCTGTGTGTACCTTAGCTGAGTCACATAGGAACGGAATGTACACTCCTGGAAATTGAAATAAGAACACATTGACGCCGGTGTGTAAGACCCACCATACTTGCTCCGGACACTACGAAAGGGCTGTACAAGCAATGATCAAACGCACGGCACAGCGGACACACCAGGAACAGCAGTGTTGGCCGTCGAAGGGCGCTAGCTGCGCAGTGTTTGGGCACCGCCGCAGTCAGTGTCAGCCAGTTTTCCGTGGCATACGGAGCTCAATCTCAGTCTTTAACACTGGTAGCAATGCCGCAACAGCGTGTACGTGAACCGTATGTGCAGTTGACGCACTTTGAGCGAGGCGGTATAGTGGGCATGCGGGAGGCCGGGTGGACGTACCGCCGAATTGCTCAACATGTGGGGCGCGAGGTCTCCACAGTACATCGATGTTGTCGCCAGTGGTCGGCGGAAGGTGCACGTGCCCGTCGACCTGGGTCCGGACAGCAGCGATGCACGGACACACGCCAAGACCGTCGCATCCTACGCAGTGCCGTAGGGGACCGCACCGCCACTTCCCGGCAAATTAGGGGACACTGTTGCTCCTGGGGTATCAGAGAGGACCACTCGCAACCGTCCTCCATGAAGCTGGGCTACGGTCCCGCGCACCGTTAGGTCGTCTTCCACTCACGCCCCAACATCGTGCAGCCCGCCTCCAGTGGTTGTCGCGACAGGCATGTAAGGAGGGACGAATGGAGACGTGTCATCTTCAGTGATGAGAGTCGCTTCTGCCTTGGTGCCAATGATGGTCGTATGCGTGTTTGGCGCCGTGCAGGTGAGCGCCACAATCAGGACTGCATACGACCGAGGCACACAGGGCCAACACCCGGCATCATGGTGTGGGGAGCGATCTCCTACACTGGCCGTACACCTCTGGTGATCGTCGAGGGGACACTGAACAGTACACGGTACATTCAAACCGTCATCGAACCCATCGTTCTACCATTCCTAGACCGGCAAGGGAACATGCTGTTCCAACAGGACAATGCACGTCCACATGTATCCCGTGCCACCCAACGTGCTCTAGAAGGTGTAAGTCAACTACCCTGGCCAGCGAGATCTCCGGATCTGTCCCCCCATTGAGCATGTTTGGGACTGGATGAAACGTCGTCTCACGCGCTCTGCACGTCCAGCACGAACGCTGGTCCAGCTGAGGCGCCAGGTGGAAATGGCTTGGCATGCCGTTCCACAGGACTACATCCAGCACCTCTACGATCGTCTCCATGGGAGAAATTGCAGCCTGCATTGCTGCGAAAGGAGGATATACACGGTACTAGTGCCGACATTGTGCATGTTCTGTTCCCTGTGTCTATGTGCCTATGGTTCTGTCTGTGTGATCATGTGTTGTATCTGACCCCAGGAATGTGTATATAAAGTTTCCCATTCCTGGGACAATGAATTCACGGTGTTCTTATTTCAATTTCCAGGAGTGTAACACACCCGACGGAAGAATACCTGCAGCAATGTAGTGGTTAGAAAACCAGTGTGTAGTCCAAAGCCATGTCCAGGATGGCTTTAGATTTGAGTGACTGTGGTCTTAACCTTACAAATATCTGAAAGATTCTGAATTGACGTGTGAGCTACTGATTTTCGAAAGAATGGTTTAATTTGAACAATTGATATTGTTAATAAATTTCTGACTCCTTGTTAAGATTTGTGAAAATCCGTATAATGCCCTCAATTTTGTGATTACAAATTATTGTACACGAGCACTTTCCTGCAGCTTTACCTTACGTGGACAAATGTTTGTAATTTCTAGCGGCAATTCAATACCGCCTAACCCAGAAATATAACTGACATTCTGCGTTACAAAGTAAGGAATAAGGAAGTTAATGTTTAACAATAAGTTGTTTTCACTGACGTCATTACTATTGCCAGCAGCATATAATACCTAAATGTAAGACACCGAGCGTGGTGGGTGAACGGTTAGCGTTTTGGCCTCGCATTCGGGAGGACGCGGGTTCGAATCCCCGTCCGATCATCCAGATTTGGGTTTCCATGGTTTTCCCAAATCACACCACGCAAATGCCGGGATACTTTATTAAAAAAAAAGGCCATAGCCGAATTTCTTCTCGTTCCTTGTCCCCAGTCCCATCCCGCCTCTAATGACCTTAGCCGTCGACGAGGCGTAAAGCAATAAAAAAAAAAAAGAAGTTATGTAAGACGCTTCCATACTCGTAGTTAATTCACGTCATACGTGTATTTTAACGCGCTATATTTTTTTAAAAAACTGAATAATACCAATATGTAGAACCAAAGTCGACAACTATACTAACATAATACAAATAGTAAAATGGAAAAATCACTGATTAATCTGAAAAATTTTGGTATTTTTTTTATTTTTTTTTGTAATGCCACATACATCGAATAGTATAGGTTTTAGTAGTTTTCGAATGTAAATTTTTAATTGAGTTTCAGTCAATGGTTGGGATTGTATGAAATATCTTCGACGCGTATCTTTTGAGGTTAAGGACAGCCTATCATTTTCTGCTTTGCCACTCGGCCACGTGAAGTGGTAAGTCATAAACGTGAGATCTACTAGGCGAGATACCTCTATGTTGGATTCTTACCAATCATATCATAATCACTATTTTCATTTATTAATTTAATCGTAACAAAGAAGTCATCCAAGTAGTTCTGCACATTATATCCAAATTTTCTGGTAAGAAAGTTTGTTTCCGATATTATAGTAATAACTGTTTTGCAACTTCCATTTATATGAATTTAAGAACTGTTCTTTTCTATATAGGAATCCATGAATAATTGTTTAATCGATGTAGGTTGGTGGTGTTTGCGATTAATTTCATATGTCACTGGTTCGATTCTGCTGTGCGAGTTGAGTGTTGTTTCTGTGTTAACAGTCAACATTGACAGGAAAATAGTCCAGGAAGGTTAAAAGAAAAAATCTAAACCAAAAAACATAAAATAAACAAGTTGCCGTGTAAGTCACATGATTAAAAGACAGTGAAGTGCCGAGACAAGCATTCACCATCTAATCTTTAATGTTAGCCAATTGTTTTCACTAACATTGTTTAGTAGTTGAGAGATGATGAGCCATCGAGAGAAAATCATGTCGTACTTTAGACGTGAAAGAATTGTACCTGGATATCTATTGCTCAGAAAGTTTCAAAAATGAAATGTAATTTTCTCGGATGCCAAGGCTACTAAAACCAAGCGGAAAGATGTAAAATAACCTAGCTTGATAATTCAAATTTTATTTTAGAAATATATTTGAAAGTTCGCACAACTATCGATTTAATGAAGGCTTATTGGAGTAGGATATATTTATTATATAACTATCGGTAGACTGCAATTTCGTGTTGAAACTACTAGCCTCTCTCTTAAACCAATTATACCATGGTTAACATATCACCAGCGGGAAAAAAAATAACACGATGCCTATCACTACAAATATTTCGAAGCCAGAAGTAACTAAGTCCGACGAGTAGCGTTAACGTGAATATGGTTCAAAGAAAAGTTTTTCAGCTTTCCTGATTCAAATCAAAATGAGACATATCGTATTTAACCCCCCCAGACTAAGCGCTGGATATTATTCGAAACCCCACCAATATCAGAACGGTAGCTTCTCCTAGAATCTCACTCATCCAAAAAGATAAAATATCGGTCGACGAAGTTGTTCTCGCAGTTGAAGTGTTAATAGTTAAGAATATATAGAAAACTCAAAACGTTTAGAACTATTATATGGTACCTGTAAATTTAACATCGGGATGAAAGTTGTTTTGGTTTAATGAAAATCTTGATTTGATAAATCAAGTAGTAATCAGGAAAAATTGATTGAGGTTGGCGTTCATATTGAAAGATAAAGTTCTTCATTTTTACCATCTTAACGGTAAATGTAATACAGTCCCTACCTTTCAATACATCGTCACCGTATTTTTGTCGCTAATAATAATAGAAGACTACTAGCTGGTGCTAGGGCTGTTGATATTTTTAAAAATATCGGATTTTCGATATATCGATATTTTAAAAAGTATTAATATCGGCTATCCGATATATCGGAAAAAAGTATCGATATATCGATACTTTCATAAATGCAATTTTATAAAATCAAACCTAGCAAAATAAGGCTGTCCACTGATAAATAGAGGTGTGATTTTTATTCTTAATAAGGTTTTCACTTTCGAATGGTTTCGTGTTGGTGATGAATTGTTGTTTTTTTTTTTTTTTTTTAAATTGACCATTATGCGCGTCTCATAAGTTTCCAAAAATTAATAAAATTTATAAAACTCGAAAGATGTTCAAGGTAAATCTCATTTTGTATATTTTTAAGATTGGTAAGTAATACAGTTGAGGCATTTATTTAGGTAGAAGTTTATCTATCGTAACATGCTTTATGGCCAATTTACATAACTGTTTTTCATAAGATTTTTTTTTGTGGTATTTCATTTAGTTTTTTATGTTGCCAGCTACTGAGATTTCTTCTTTCTTTTGCTCTCGAATTAGCAACTATTTATCATTTACACTTCCCACTGTTCCTGCCAACACACTAATTTCAAGTTGGACTACCCTGGACAATGGGCACGCTCATTTCAAACAATGGGCTCGCGTTCGATTCGTGTTGGGCGATGCCTTGCCTACACTGTTGTCATCATCTGAGTAGACTTTCAAATTAATTATAGAAACATAGTAAGATTTAATTAAGCTTGTTGATCTCTATGCGTAACAGAAATTTGAGGGACATAGTGTCCATCAGAGCAAACGAAAAACGATAACTTAATTTAAAAAATATCGAGGCGATATCCAGATTTCAGTATCGAAATAGCGATATATCGTCCTAAAAATATCACTCATAAATAACGATATTTTCAAAAAATAATATTGATATTTCGATATATCGATATATTATCAACAGTCCTAGCTGGTGCCCAAGACTTCGTTTGTGTTTGTAAAGAGTTTCGATTGATAGATACCGACATGCAACCACTACATTGCACGACGGAAGCCTCAAAAGCTAATACCACACACAAACACAAGTGATCGGCGCAGGGTATTTATGGCTACAATGTTAAATATGGGGACACGGATGTCTTTTGTCAAAAATGAAACTGCACTATATCGACCACTTTAAACCACCATATCTCCCACACCTCCACGGCTACCGACATCCAACTAGGGCTGTTGATATTTTTAAAAATATCGGATTTCGATATATCGATATTTTTGAAAGTATCAAGATCGGATTCGATATATCGAAGAAAAAGTATCGATGTATCGATATATCGACCCCATTTCATAAAAACAATGTTATAAAACCAAATCGTGCAAAAATAGGGCCAAATCTTGGAGCTATTTACTGATAAAAATTTGTGAGATATTCTTCTTAATCAAGTATTAAGTTTCTGAAACAAAATGGTTTTTCATGGCGTTATGGATAATTTTTAAAAAAAATGTGGTTAAGCTATATTCCATTTTTACTGGAATGAAAGGCATTATGTGTATTATTTACTATAAGACTTGTAAATCTTAAAAGAGGTTCCAGGGAAATATTGGCTTTTGTGAATTTGTAAGACTGACAAAGTAACA
Organism: Vandiemenella viatica; assembly: GCA_031002005.1. Lineage (NCBI taxonomy): Eukaryota > Metazoa > Arthropoda > Insecta > Orthoptera > Morabidae > Vandiemenella > Vandiemenella viatica. The sequence goes on along the minus strand of JARYHS010008074.1, from coordinate 35,251,090 downwards.
TAGTATTATTTAGGTATAAATGTTACTATCGTTGTATTAATTTTTTTTTAAATTGTTTTACGTGAAATTTCATTTATTTTTGTATGTTGATAGCTTATTCTGAGTCTTTTAACTTTTCTGGATCTAATTGTTGCATCTTAGCAAACATTTATCATCTGAATTTACCAATATTCCCGCTTACACCCAAATTCCATGTCGAAATTCTTCCCTCGTTCATTTAAAACAAGAGGATCGCGTCCGATTCGTTTCGTGCGAGCGATGCCTTGCCTGCAATTTTACCATCATCTGAGAAGGCGGTGTACCAATAACTTCCAAATTAAATATAGTAACAACGTAAAATTTAATGTATTTCTTATGCGTCCTGATTTTTGTGGAAAACAGGAATTTAAGGCAAATAACTTCATTAAGAAGAAAGTAATTAACGTAATAATTTTCTCCAAGACGTTTAAAAAACAGGGACTTTTCTTATGATTTTGGGCTGAAACGATGTATGATTACCAAATTACTTGTTTGTAGGACAACTGAATGTTGTGCGGAATTATGATGAAGAAGTGTCTTACTCGCTTCAGAGCTTGTATTCCACAAACTTTCAAAGTAAGGTGATGGATGAAGTAAAACTCCACACATTAGTTAAGCTCACTAAGCTCAGTTTACAGTAAAACTTTTGTTGCACATAAAGATTAAGGTAGAAACGTGGATTGTCCTTCCAGTAATTATTAATAAAAAAAGGGATATAATTATTTGTCACCAGCTGTTTTAAAACATACTCGTTGTTTTATAGGTTTAGCTGATAGATTACTGCAATTATTAGGTACTGGAAGATTAATTGTTGATGTATATCGATCATGTGCTTCAGGCATTCGTACTTTAAAGTAATTTCTGACAGCACAGGAATAAAATGACTTCTATCTATCCAGAATCTTAAGTCATACTTAAGAAATACTCAGTGGATCAAATATTGTTTTAATTTAACATCTATTGAACCAAAATTAATGTCAGAAACTTCATTAGACATATTTCTTCTGCTATTCATGGAGAAGCCCCTACATTAAATGAATATTTTCCATTCTTTGACGTTGCACTGAAAATGGCGTGCTTTACCAAAATATATATTTTTTGAAGCGGAGATTTAAGGTCGTTAAAGGTGCAAATCTATCATTATTACTTTTCAACAAAGCAATTTGTAGAGACAATACAAAAGCGGTAGATTTTTTTACTTTTTTTGTTTGTTAATAATTTCGTTAGTGATATAACTAAACTGGCTGTGATATACAACTGGAGCTCAATTCTTCTGTTGATATGAAACAAGAAGTGTAACCAATTCACGCAAAAATATTTAACTGTGGAGAACTACCATACGTGGTACATTACGATTAGTTCTTAATGCTAACACTTTTCTGGCGGTAGGCGACAAATTTTATAAACCTTTGCAACAGACTAGAATTCGAATGAAAGCTAACTGCTTAAAAGAGCATTAATACTTGGCCTTATTTTTTACTTATGCGTGTTGCTCGGTTTGTAATTAATCAAAAGCACTGATTTATAATAAGGTGCAATAAATTGTATTTGATCAGCTAGGTTTTAAAAATTTTCATTTTTTCTTGAAATTATATCTATAATTAAATTTATTTCATGTTCATCACAAGTAATCGTTTTATTTTCCCCCCAATAATAACTTAACGGAAAAATTGTAACTTATTTTTAAAATTATCGACTCTGATATCCAGATTTCAGTACCGAAATATCGATATATCGCCCTAAAAATATCACTCATAAATATCGATATTTTGATATATAATATCAATATTTCCATATATCAATATTTTATCAACAGACCTACAACTAACCAACGTAGTGCACAGTGGGAGACCCGAGACCATTACCCCACACAAACACCAGTGATACGTGCTGTGTAGTTGCAAAGTGAAATATGAGGAAACACCCGTCTTTGGCAGAAATAACAAAATGCCCTCGCTCGCCCACTTTCAACCACCATATTTCCCACATCCACACTGCTTCCGACATGCAACCACCATTGTGCACGATGGGAGACTGAAGGCTACTACCACACATAAACGCCAGTGGTTTGCGTTATAAGATTTCGAAATAAAACAGATACCCGAAATACGTAACAATGTGTTTTTTACACGCTTTATATTAGCTTGACTTGTATGTATGTATGTATGTATGTATGTATGAATGTAACGGAATTTTACAACTCCATTTTGACCCACTTCCCGATGTCCGAGCTGTTTGAAATTTGGCACACATATTAAGAACCGGTGACAATACAATATTTCATAGCTATATCCTGCTATGCTCATTACTTTGACAGTAACAACAGAAAAATGGTTGAATGTCGTGGAATTTTGCAACATAATTTTAACCAAATTCCAGATGTCCGAGTTGTTTGAAATTTTGCTCATGTATTAATAACTGATTACAATACAATAATTTCATAGCTATGTCTTGATATTCTGATTACGTTGACAGTAAAAACATAAAAATTTTGCACACGTTTTAAGAACCGTTGACAATACAGTAGTCTCTTAGCAACGTCCTGCTATTCTCGTTACTCTGACGGTAACAATAGAAAAATGGTTGCCATGTAATGGAATCTTTCATTTCAGTGTTTACCCGCTTCCTGACGTCCGAATCGTTTTAAATTTTGCACACTTATTAAGAACCGATAAAAATTCAATAATTTCACTCTCACCACGTTGTCAGTGTATCCTATACTTGATGGGATTACTGAGTTAGGCAAATGCAGCCGCGACATTAGTGCACAGGTGCGATTCGAGAAATCTTCGTCATTTGGCGGCCACACCCTTCGGAGATTTCCCACCCAATATAGCCATCATCATCATCATCGTTCTCCAGTTTCCCGGGTGTGATTTACGAGCCTTGGTTGCTGTAGACGATCGTCTTCTGCTGTCTCCTATCCAGAAAGGTTTCTCTGTCTGAGGTCGCTTAACGTGATGTTGAATAGTAAGTATTCTAAATATTACTTCGTACTATTATAGAAAAGTAGCCTTACTCGTTTACCGTGCTATTGGATCTCTTGTTGAGTTGACCATTTAATTGTATTTTACTCGTGGGAATAATAATTAATAATGAAACTACAACTCAAAGAAAAAGAGATTGGCGAAGAAAAGCCAACAGTAAGAAACATACTTTTTAAACTATCTGAACTGAAAAGTTAAAAATAAAATTGTAGTTTAAAAAACTAAAATCACGCTTTCGTAGTAATGTGAACTAAAAGGTTAAAAATAATATTTAAATATAAACATTTTGTTTAACAGTGATAGGACGTCCCACAATTCAGGATAAATTAATTTTTTTGAATAAGCTTAAAGTCACTGATTACAAAATTAACTTTAATGTTAAAAAAGCGTGGGGTGCGCTCTACATAACTTTTGACAATGACTTTGTCTTTATAAACAGCCAACGACAAAAAATATAAGACAACTGAAATAGCACCCCATGCTTTTTTACATTAAAGTTAATTTTGTAATCAGTGACTTTAAGCTTATTCAAAAAAATAATTTATCCTGAATTGTGGGACGTTCTATCACTGTTAAACAAAATGTTTATATTTAAATATTATGTTTTAACCTTTTAGTTCACATTACTACGAAAGCGTGATTTTAGTTTTTTAAACTACAATTTTATTTGAGGTCATCATTTTCCAACTGTTTTGATTCAATCCTCCATCTTGCGCTAATCTGTTCATCTCATCGGACCCGTTACAACATACGACGTCGATTATCTATTTCATATATTTTAATCTGTGTCTTCCTCTACTGTTCTTACCCTTGACTGTTCCCTGTACTAATAATTTAACCAATTCCGCATGCTTTAAGCTGAAACCCACGATCCGGTATCTTCTTTCTGTAAGTCTCTTCCACAAACTTCTTTCTTTATCAATCATTTTCAAAACACATTCATATCGTACTCTGTCCACTTAATTTTACTTCTATGCTTCTCTAGAAAATTTGAATTGCTTCAGTTTTTTATTTTTCTGGCATTCCTAAAGTCCATGCTGTGCTACCATAAAGTGCTCCGCACACTAATGTTTGAAAAATTCTGAGTTCTTTTCATGAAGGCTCTTTTCGCTAATACTATTCTGCTTTTAACACCCTTCCTGCTTCTGTCATCAGTTGTAATTTTATTTCCGAAGTGACAGAATTCACTTACTTCTCCTACTGCATCCGATCCTATTTTTATATTCAGTCTACTATTGCTGCTATCATTTCTGCTTGCGGTGATACATGTGATGAAGACAATTTGAGTGAATACCGAATATTTCAGAAGAAATACGAAGAGGTATCCAAAAATAACTGGAATAGGATTGCCGTGGGCGGAGCTTGTGTAATTCAGCTAGGCGTTTATAGCGCAACTCATTGCCACTTCAATGCCGCCTGTGTTGTCGACTTTGTTTGTTCTGTTAATCTGCAGTGATTGCTTTTGCTAGCACTGTTTTATTATTGTTTCGTTTTTGATAGTGGCAAGTTTAAGTGCAGCTGTGAAATATTGTTTTCTATTCAGTAAAAATGCTGCCGAAACTGTTTTAATGTTGAAAACAGCTTTTACAAAGATGACGCTATGGTGAAAAGTCAAGTACTAGTGGCTACTTCGGTTTAAAAATTGCGACATGTTGATTGATGACAAACTTTGTTCTGGACGTCCATCAACTGCCCGAATCGCCGAAAATGTTGAAAAAATTCGTGAACTTATGCTCTCAGACCGTCGACAGACAATTGATCACCTGTCAGAGATTAGTGGGTTATCTTGGAGCTTGGTTCAACAAATTTTAACCGACGATTTTGGAATGAAAACAGTTGCTGCTAAGTTTGTTCCTCACGCTCTGACTGACAATCAAAAAGAACGTCAAGTTATACATGTCGTGCTTTGAAACAATAGCTTGAAATTGATCCAGATTTTCTGTCAAAGGTCATTCATTACTGATGATGAGTCATGGTGCTATGGTTACGACCGATAAACAAAGCAACAGTCATGCCAATGGAAGACGTCATTGCCAATCCGTCCAAAAAATGTCGTCAAGTCAAATCAAACATCTAAACAATGCTAATTTAATTTTTTGATGCCAAGGGTGTAGTTAGTTCAGATTTTGTTCCCCCACATCAGACCGTCAATCAAACCTTTTATTTGGAAGTTTTAAGAATATTACGCAACAGTGTTCGTCAAAAAAGACACGATTTGTGGCAGACAGGCCAATGCACCTGCACACACAGCTGTCTCTGTTATTCACGTTTTGACTAAATATGGCTTGGTTCCGCTACCCCACGCTCCTTACTCACCTGACCTGGCTCGGTGCGATTTTTTCTTATTTCCACATATGAATGATATAGGGCATGAAAGGACACCGATTTGACAACACTGAAGAGGTCAAGAAAAAAATAGAGGGAGCAGTTTCCAGCCATTTCTAAAGATGACTACAGAAAATGTTTCGAAGCCGGTGTGAATAATGTATTAGAAGTATCTATAAACTATATAAGAATCAAGTGGCTGTAATAAAAGTAGAGAATCACGAGAGACATGCATCAGTTAAAAAGGGTGTGAGACAAGGTTGTAGTCTATTCCCGTTAATATTCAACTTGTATGTAGAAGAAGCAATGAAGAAAGTCAAAGAAAAATTTCCATGTGGCATTAGTTTTCAGGGAGAAAAAATAAGTATGCTACGATTTGCCGATGACATTATCTTATTAGCAGAGAGGGCTGTGGATATTTAGAAGTTATTGAATGGCATGAACAAAATACTGAAGGAAGACTTTGGACTGAATATAAATCAAAGTAAAACAAAAGTGATGAAATGTAGCAGAAATGATACCAATACTAGCAGATTAAATATAAAAATAGGATCTGATGCAATAGGAGAAGTGAGTGAGTTCTGTTACTTGGGAAGCAAAATTACAACCGATGGCCGAAGCAGGAATGATGTTAAAAGCAGAATAGCACTAGCAAAAAGAGCCTTCATGAAAAAGAGAAACCTTTTAGTTTCAAATATTGATCTAGGAATTAGAAAGAACTTTTTAAAACTCTATGTGTGGAGCACAGCACTTTACGGTAGCTAAACATGGACTTTAGGAATACCGGAAAGAAAGAAACTTGAAGCATTTGAAATGTGGTGCTACAGAAGAATGCTGAAAATTAGGTGGACAGACAAAGTAAGAAATGAACGAGTTTTGGAAATGATGGGTGAGAAAAGAAGTTTATGGAAAAAGCTTACACGAAGAAGAGACAGGCTGGTAGGTCATATTTTGAGACATGCTGGATTGGTTAATTTGTTAGTGGAGGGAACAGTCGAAGGTAAGAACTGTAGAGGAAGACAGAGATTAGAATATATGAAGCAGATAATTGAGGACGTGGGTTGTAGGGGGTATGTAGAAATGAAGAGGTTAGCATAGGATTGGAAGGGATGGAGAATTGCATCAAACCAGTCTAAAGACTGACAACAGCAAAAAAAAAAAAAAAAAAAAAAAATTATTGCAGAGTGTTTTGAAGGGGATAAGGTTATTTTGTAAAAAAACATTGAAAATATATAGCTTTTAAAAAATAATTCTTCCTTTTTTTGGGTTCCTCCTCGTACCTGCGCGTTAGTCGTACTTTTAGAAACGCAAAGGACGGGACGGAGACCACAGAAATACGCAGATAGCTGGTTACCAGGGAAGTCCGCCGACAACAGAACTCTGCAGACCCAGGAGGACTAGCGGGGATCACATATGCTGCTAAGCCTTTGACAACATAGGGAAGCTTTGAATCAAAGACAAGAGACACTAAATTCAACTTATCTCCACGTCCCGAAGGCATGGGTATTTCGCAGATGTACGGAATTTAATTTTAGTACAATGGAGCACACGTTCCGGTGGCAATTTCCCTAAAGACCCATCTTCCCGTTTTCCTGCACCCACCTACATTTTCCCTTTACAAATTTAAACTTTTTTGGTAAATTATACATTTCCCTTGGTAGCTTATTCCAATCCCTGACACCCTCACCTAAAAAAAAGAATCATCCCACAAACTTGTGCCCGAAATCCAGTACCGGCTTGTGGTCATGCTCATCATTTCTCTTCCATGAACTACTTTTCATACCTACACCAATATCTTTCCATGCTCATCACCAGTATACGCCCTGTACACTCCCATGACCCTCTTCACCCTCCTCCTGTCTTGCAATGAATCCAATTCCAGCTCTTTTGTTATCTGTTACTGATTTCATTCTGCAATAATTTCCAGAAACAAATCTATCAGTCCTTTTTTGCATCCTCTCCAACTCCTGATATTAAAAATGTGGGTCCCATACTACACTACCATATTCGAGCAATGGTCTGACCAAAGTTTTGTAACCCAACTCCTTTACTTCCCTCGTACATCCCCTCATCACTCTCTCCAACATGTGCAGTATTTTGAAACCTTTTCCTAACACCTGTCCAATATGTCCTGCCCAGTTATGTTTGTTATCAAATTACATTTCAAGTCTACAGGAAGAAATTATTTCCCCACCTTATAATCATAATCAACCTTTTTTTATTTGTGTATCTAATAAGCTGCATTTATCTTCATCCCATGTTTACCAACTCAACCAGATATCCTGTCCAGATCACCCTGTAACTGTTTACTAGTGACGTAGGACAGATTTTTCTTTTTTTTTATGCCTCGTTGACGGTTGAGGTCATTAGAGGATTAGAGGCAGATATGGTGGGAGATAACGGCAGCAAATTAGTGCGTGTAAATTCTGTACGTGAAGAAGTGAAAATGGAATAGCGAATAAGATGATGATATTGCTGGAAAATACGCTCAAAATCTTGCTACCAGTCCCCGACTTTGGTCTTAGGAAAAAAGGGTGGACAGCCCCGATCGAGAAGACGGCAACTGTGGATTCCTTCGGACAGGCCGACGTCGTTGAGAGGCATGCAATCTTTCGGTCTTCGACTGGCATCAGCTAGCTGGTTCTGGAGTTCTCCAACGTCCGGTAAACAGCTACTTGCTGCCGATAGTTACTCAACCAACTTCCCATCACGCCTGCACATACGGTGCCAGGAGCAACACTGTTTGCCGAGACAACACATGCGGTACCAGGCGGAAGAAGTTTGATGCCGGCAGTTTGCCTATTGCAGACAACAGCGCCGCGGATCCGAGATCTTACAATGGCGATCTGCCGTGACATCATCAAACTGCCAAACGTCTATTAACGGTAAAGAACACAGTTTTTCACCAGAACTCCGTTTTCAAATGCTCAGCAACGCCTGTGAGATGTTTCATGTCCTCCACTGAGCTAGACCTAACACGAATTCCTAAGACCTTTTCCTTTAATTAATGTGTAAGATCAATCACGTGTATCATTTGTTTTACTTGAAGAATTGAAGTTAATTTTACTTTGATTTCTTAAAAGGAAATAAAGATGTAAATTTTGTCTGTAAATTCGTGGGTTCTTCCATATCTAGAATGATGAAGTTAGCCATCTTTCCTCATTAAAATAATTTTGATATACAGTGTGTCCAGAAATGAAAGAAAAATCCCGGAACAGCAGATACTATATGACAAAATTTTATTGCATTAAAAGTATCACTATTTTCTAGATATTGATTTTTGTTTTGTTTTTTGAAACATGTGACTTAGTTCTTTTTATTCCATGCCATTTCTACAAATTAAGACTTTTTGAACCCTGTTTTATTTTTAAATTTACTCAAGGATGTTTGAGTCATCTAAAACAATGTTTTCTTTCTTAAAAATTTAAAAAAAACTTTGAAAAATCTTTCTTTAAATCATTATCATAATTTTTTAACATGTTTAAAATGCACAATCGTCTCTTTAGCAGATTGAAGTACCATAAAACAATCATTTTAATAGACGTATAAAATAATTATACCATTTAAGATTTTTTAATGTTTTAAAAAAAAAGAACATTTTTAGATTAAAATATCTTTGAGTAAATTTAAACAGGGTGCAAAAATTCTTAATTTGCAGAAACGGCATGGAATAAACTGAAACAAAGTCACATGTTTCGAAAAAAATCTCGAAAATCGTGAGACTTTTACTAAAATAAAATTTTGTCGTATAGTAAGAAATGATGTGACCCATCTGCGGTTGCAGGATTATACTTTCATTCCCGGACACCCTGTATACAGGGTGTTACAAAAAGGTGCGGCCAAACTTTCAGGAAACATTCCTCACACACAAACAAAGAAAATATGTTATGTGGACATGTGTCCGGAAACGCTTACTTTCCATGTTAGAGCTCATTTTATTACTTCTCTTCAAATCACATTAAACATGGAATGGAAACACACAGCAACAGAACGTACCAGCGTGACTTCAAACACTTTGTTACAGGAAATGTTCAAAATGTCCTCCGTTAGCGAGGATACATGCATCCACCCTCCGTTGCATGGAATCCCTGATGCGCTGATGCAGCCCTGGAGAATGGCGTATTGTATCACACCCGTCCACAATATGAGCTCTAACATGGAAAGTAAGCGTTTCCGGACACATGTCCACATAACATATTTTCTTTGTTTGTGTGTGAGGAATGTTTCCTGAAAGTTTGGCCGTACCTTTTTGTAACACCCTGTATAATTAAGGTTATATTTCACGCTACAGCATTTAACTACATCTTTTAATTTTTCCCCTTTCTCTTTTTTGGTAAGAAGAGCTTACTTTTTGCGGATTATGTATCATTGATGCAGGGTTTTGAAAGTAGTTCTATATCCGTTGTTAATTCAAGAATAAATAAGAATATTTTGAGATCAGCTCACAATATCTTGATTCATATTTCAAGTGTTGTAATACAGTAACGAATACAGATGAACGTGTGAGAAACAAACCTTTAATCGTTTTCGCGCCTTCGTAAGCCCTAGCACTGTTTTTGACGATCTCTGTAAGACTCCTCACCGTTTCTATTTTTGCAACCAGCATATTGTTTGGAGCCTCTGGTAGATGGCGTACTGACCAGAACGGCTATTAATAATTGCTTTCTGTGCTTAATGTCACTATAAGTGTGTAGATAGTTGTGTTATGTATAACGTGGCATATAGGAAAACAAAAGAAACTACTCTCGTGATTTGAGACTTCCATACACATATTGAGTGTTAAATTGAGGTCACGAACAAATCAGTAACACGTTTTTTTCAAACCGAGTTCATTGCAATTTTTGCTTGGTTATCTTTCAGTTGTAAAAACTACAGTGATTTTTATAAAAAAGTTTTTAAATTTTAAATAATAATATTTTCATGATATAATTATTATCCAATTCATGAAATTGTCCATTTAAGTATATTTATGACTCTTCTGTTGGAGATAATTTAGTGTAGAAACAAATTTGTTATTTAATTATTTGCAAAAATCATCTTCTCCAGAAAGGTAAGTATAGTTCTTCTGTATTCATTAGGATGATGTATATCATGGAAAAAATCTGAAATAAAGTGACGATTAAGATTTTATTTAGTCGTTCGCCTAAATCTCCAACAATGTATGGAGTAAGAAAGAAATCGAAAGAATTTCGGAGTTGTCAGTTGTCTAGCACCGAGTGTGGTGGGTGAGCAGTTAACGCTCAGGTCTCGCATTCGGGAGGACCTCGGTTCGAATTCAAATTTGGGGTTTTCCATGATTTCCCCAAATACTCCAGGCGAATGCCGGGATGCTTCTTTCAAAAGGCCATGGTCGAATTTTTTCCCATTCCTTGACCCCGAACTATCCCACCTCTAATGACATCGACGTCGACGAGGCGCAAAGCCATAAGTAAAAAAAAGTCTAACTTTAATTTGACTTCCTTGAAGAATAACTATTTCCTTTATTCAACTGTCCAGTAAACTCCTTTTAACACCACCAATTTTTTTTTTATTTAATTTTGTATCACGTTTGGGACAGTCAAACATAATAGTGTGCAAGTTCAATTGTTTAAGTTAAACAGTTCAGATGTTATGAGACTGTGTTAATCTGACAGGCAGATTTTCAGATTAGTAATTACACAGGGGTTTTCATTCAGGTTGTAATGAACCCTTCAAAGGAGGGGATGGTACCGCATGAGATCACTCATGGTTTCTAACATCACTGAAGAATCACCCCCTATGTATGCTTATAGTTTCTACTCATTGCAGCAACGCATTGGTTCACAGTTTTGTGACAAGATGCTTTATACATCCTTCTTTTCTCCTTGACTACTGGATAACAATAAATCTGGTACCAGTAGAGTGAGAACCAGCTAGCCTAGGATTGAGTAGCAAGAAAATTCCTGCAGACGTTTAAAACATAGGAAAACTTTAACGTCAAAGTGAGTACAATTTTCTTCGATGGGACGTTCAATGGATGCGTGCACATGATTGTGGTCAGTGGCCAATGACGATTTCCTAAGTCTACATTGAGACTTATGGGGCTGTAAGACTGACATGACCGCCCAACAAAACAAAGACCATTAACGGTATGTAATATTCTCAGTATTTATGAGCTGTGAAAATATTTGGAGATATATCCATTGTTATGAAATATCAACTTGTTTATCTCTTGAATTCTTTGACGTGCATTTCTATCCTATTCGGGAAGTCACATACAATTAAAATTAAGCTCTTTTCAGATTTCAAATTCAGAATCTTCTGTGTTGAGTTCAAGCTCAATTATGAAGAATAACAGCAATATTAGAAATAAAATTCGATCCATTTCTGGTGAACATATCATGTAACTTGGAGAATAGTAAAGTGCGAAATACCCTTTTTTTTTTTTTTTTTTTTTTTTTTTTTTTTTTTTTTTTTTTTTTTTTTTTTTTTTAAAAGTTGAAAATAAAAAGATGAATAACGAAAGATTTTTAAATTGAATTAAAATAGTGTGTAGATCTTAATATACAGCATTTCTGCCAAATTTCTAAGGAAGGGCCGTACATTCAGTATACATTTATTATCTAATCATGAAATTCTCTATCGAATGAAGTAAACGATATTTTTTGTCGAGAAAAATTATTTACTGAAGTCACAATTATTTAGCGAAAACCATAAGCTCCAGAAAGATCGCTATAATTTTCCTATAATATTTAGGAACCTAAATATCACTGAAATTGCGAAAGAATTTCAGTATAAATAGGTTCGGAAATAAAAGGGGGAATCATGTTTTTTTTGTTTTTCTTTAAAAATCATGAAACACAAAAATTAAAACTTTGTTGAAGTTGGAAGATTTCATTTAATACCCACAAAGATAACATAAGTCTAACCCATGTAACAATATATACCCCACTTACAATGTTTACTTTCTTATTATTATTACTTGTACGATTAATTATATGTGTTTATGAATAATTGATGTATGTAAATTAATTTATGTAAAGCGCAATTTTCACAAGCCGTGGTATGTACACTCTTTGAGATAGATAATAATCTAGTATCCGTAAGTAGCATTAAGATCTGTGGTAGTATGGGTTGTAACCAGCTGAGGTCATAAAGTGGTGCGCCGATTGTAACGCATGAACAATAGAGGCTCCGAATTATGAAGATTTTAAAAGATTATAATTTTTATTTGTAATATTTCAAGAAGTGCTGTAACGAATGTATAAATGTTGATTGTGCCAACAAAATCAATACAAAATAAACCGATTGTTTTCGAAACAGTGATCGTCATAATAATGGCTCCCATCATTTTTGACTGATTGTAGTAATTACTAGCTTCAAAGCTCCACAAAAATGACGGGTTTAACGGAGTGTTCTGGCAATTAATTTCTTTGCAGTTGCAAACAGAATTGTTATAAAATAAAGCTCAATGTAATTTATCGTACCTTGTCTGTACCAAAAAGTCAACGTGATCCAGATTCCGCCGATAGAAAATCAAAGAATCAATCACACGCGAATTAATACATTTCCTGTATTTAATGTCAGTGTCATCAAGCATCGCGGTATAAACTTGATCCAAAATTTTCACGGTTTCTTACATCTTTCTTTTTATCTGTGATGAAGATCGATGTTTTAATGGCTGACACAGCTTACATGCGGCTGAAATAATAACCCCAGTGAAAACGAAGGATGCTAATAATAAATCTCAGTCACTTAAGTTATGCCACATAATATTAGTTTTAATTGCCGTTTAAGCAGCATACATCGCGATCAATTTGTAACTTCTTTCATTCAAACCAAGTATTGATTTCAGTAAAACAGCACACTACTAATTAATGTACCAATTTAAACTAAATTCATACTTTTGTTTCAATGTTCTGACAATTTATTTCTTAGCAATTGCTTAACTAAATGAAATTGTTGTAAAATAAAGCTCAATGCAATTCCTCGTGCCTTACGCCGTAGCAAAAGGTTTTCGTTGCCATCCTGGTCTAGGTTGCATTTAAATCTAACCCCATACTACGCTATACTTACCGCCAGAAAAGCAATACTTCAATCACACGCAGTTTAGTGGAGATAATGCATCGGGGTCTTACGTCTTTATTTTTTGCTATCCGTGATTCAGATCGATATTACAATGTTTGAATGGCGGCTGAAATACGTAAAAGAAACTAAAATTAAATCTTAACAACTTACGTCATACGACGTAATATTAGTATTAATTGTAGTCTAGGCTGTATAGATGAAGATTAGTGTGGAACTACTTTCATTCAAATGAAGTAATGATGTAAGTATAAGGATACCAATGAAAATAAATTACATTATTTTAAAAGAAACACTGTAACGCAGTCTGGTTGTACAACAATCTAAACAAAACCGCCACTAACATTGCTAATCGAGAATTAAAGCTTTTATCTTACATATCTATCGCCAAATCTTTTGACGATTTCTTTTACTACGAACGAATATTAAGACAATTTGAGCAACTAATAACTATTATGTCGATTTAAAAGGAATATTTACTTTTTTTTCAGTGTTCTGACAGTTAATTTATTCGCGGATACTTATATAAATAGAAATATTATTAAATAACACGCGTAACCTAGAATAACATTTCGTGGACGTAAGTTGGAGAGCAAAGGCGAAAAGCGTGACGTCATAGCGTGACGTTATAGTGTGACGTCACCGCGTGACACAGCAACAACATGACCAAGACTTGAGTTTTATAACTAAATGAGCATCAGCTTAAATGTGCGTTCGTGAAGAGATATGACTTCTCATTCATAGCACGCTGTGTTTCCCGTAGGGTGGAAAAGAGCCTAAACCATCTACTTCTTCGGGAGCTGACCTGATGATATTCGAAAGCTCGTAATTGGTTACATCTGCAAGGATTAAAAGCTCATACTAAATCACATTTATATTTCCATCAATGGTGTTTTGAAGTTTTAATTTATAATCACATTTAGGAAAGTAATAACTAGCTGCTCAGTTAGAAATAACTTGGTTAAGGTGAGATTAGTGTCGTAAAAACACGTTTTTTTCTGATTTGAAAAAAAAAAACATGAACAAAACTGTGAGAAAAAACATGTTTTTTTTTCTGGGATATGTTTTTTTCATAACTACTAAACTTCATATGTTTAAGGCATTTATCGTTTAATATGACTGTTTTAGAGTTTATACTAAATATTTATCTTAATTTTTAAATCTACTATATTTTTCTGGTTCAGTAGAAAAAAAAAATTACAAAAATATTGGCAACATTGATTGGAGTATTCTTTTACGAACGGGGATTTCCCGAATAGGCTAGGTTGCGCGAGAAGGAATCCCCGTTGTTTGGATTGATACTCACTATTTGAACTAGTGCTGCCAGCCCTACAAATTTATCTGTAGACCTACGGATCTTTTCAAAAAAATTAGGAATTTTAAATTTATCAACGGTTTTTTGCCTATTTTTATTATTTATTGTGCTTTCCTTTTATTCGGATAGTTGTTAAACTCGCAGCATATAGTGATACTGAGTCATTAAATTGTCAGTTATTATGAATCATTTTCTTGCAACCGTTGGCATAAACCAACGATTGAAAAGAAATAAAGCTCCTATTTTGTATGATAATAGATTTAAATTCAAACTTAAAAGACCGTAATATGGAACTATCGGCGCAGTCTTTATGTACAGCGCGTACTTTGCTCACAATTTAAAATTGCAATCTCAAAATCTTTTGTGTCCAATACAACCAGTAAAATAAAATGTAACTACTTCTTAAGTTATGGATCTAGAGGAGACAGAAGATGAAACAGAAAATTCCGATTCCGACCGCATTAGTGTTGGTGTTACTGATACTAGTGAATGTGGTACTGACCAAGAGGATGGATAAAAAATTATGTTACCTATATAGATGCATTTATGAATCACTAGCTGGTACCCACGACTTCTTTCGTGATTGTAAAGAATTCATATTGACAGCTATAGACATCTAACCAACCTAGTGCACGATGGGTGACTCGATACTATTACCACACACAAATACCAGTCTTCTGCGCTATGTAGTTCCGGCAGCAAAGTAAAATTTACGGATACACACAAGTCTTTGGATGAAATACGAAAATATTCATGATCGACCAATTTCAAACACCATATCTCACACACTCCCACAGTTACCGAATTTCGGCCAACGTTGTGATCGATGGGAGACTCTGTGTTACTACCACACACAAACGCCAGTGATCTGCGATTGATAGTTTTCACTTAAAAGTGATACACCGTGACACATGCGTTTTTGACAGAAATATGAAATTGCCGCAGGTCGACCATTTTCATCCCCCATATCTTCCACACCCCCATAGCTACAGACATCTAACAACCATAGTGCACGACAACAGACACGATTCTACTACCACACATACACACCAATGCTCTATGCTATGTAGTTGTGGCAGAAAAGTGAAATCTGCGGAGACACATGCCTTTCGTCGAAATACGAAAATATCCTTGGTCGGCCACTTACAACCACCATATCTCCCACAAAACCACAGTTTCTGAAATTCGGCCGCTGTTGTGATCGAAAGGTGACTCTGTGCTACTACTACACACAAACGCCAGTTATCTGTGATCTATAGTTTTCGCTGAAAAGTGATACACCATGACACTTTTGTCTTTGGCAGAAGTATGAAATTGCCACAGGTCGACCACTTTCAACCCCCATATCTCCCACACCCCCATAGCTACCGACATCTAACAACCATAGTGCACTACATGAGATACGATTCTACTACCAAACACAAACACCAATGCTCTATGCTATGTACTTGTGGCAGAAAAGTGACATATGCGGAGACAGTCGAAATACGAAAATATCCTTGGTCGGCCACTTACAACCACCATATTAACCACAGTACCACAGTTTCTGAAATTCGGCCTCTGTTGTGATCGAAAGGTGACTTTGTGCTACTACTACACGCAAACGCCAGTTATCTGTGATCTATAGTTTTCGCTGAAAAGTGATACACCATGACACTTTTGTCTTTGTCAGAAGTATGAAATTGCCACAGGTCGACCACTTTCAACCCCCATATCTCCCACACCCCCATAGCTACCGACATCTAACAGCCATAGTGCACGACAGGAAAGACGATTATACTACCACACACAAACACCAAAGGTCTATGTTATGTAGTTGTGGCAGGAAAGAGAAGTATACGGAGATACGAATTTTTGTACGAAATATGAAAACGCCCTGCACTGACCAACTTTAATCATTATATCTCCCACATCCCCACAGCTATTGGCATTCGGCCAACGTTGTGCACGACAGGAAACTCCATGCTACTTCCATCCACAAACATCAGTGATCTGTGCTAGGTAGTGGTGGCTGAAAAGTGAAATATAGGAAAAAACACGTCTATTTTATATATATATATATAAGATTATGTAAGACATTATATGATTTAGTAAGATTTGAAACACACATGTTAAATGTAAGTTCCATAAATAAAACTATAAGTTATCAAATATATTGTTTTCTGAAGAAAAAAATCCAAATTTAGAAAAAAACCAGAGTGCTATTTTTTTTCACAAATCTGTTTTTTTTTTTCAGTTTGCAACACTAGGTGAGATGGTGAGGCACATACCGTATGCTGCGGGTGATGCTCCCCGAATGGTGAATGCGGATGAACTCGTTGCTGGTGGTGGCGATGTGGAAGTAGGACTGCTTCTCGTTGACGAAGAAGGTGTCGGGCACCCAGATGTTCTTGATGAACTCGGAGCCGACGGACAGCGTCTCGACGCCCGGCCTCTTGCGGAAGGCCAGTCTAGGGTCTGTCCAGAACTGACGGAAGTAGAAGTCCAGTGTGAAGTCCTGCGGGACACACACTCGTCTTAGGAGCGCCGTGTTACTGTGGCGGTCGGGAACCACGCATCTGCCCACTGCTCGGGTGGATGCACTATCTAACAAAGCAAAAGTGTCTACCAGCATTAAATGGCAGCCTAACAGCTGAGACGGAATGCTGATGACTCCATTAGGCCTCTTTCCGATGTATAACGTCTTTCATCGTAATCTGATTTTGTGTCTTAGAAGTGATAACATTGTTAAAGCTCAAATGTATCATAATAACATTTTTGTTCATTTGCAACATTAACACCTGTCAGGATTTGTAGTAAATATTGAATTAACGGATACCACAAGCTTTACAATATGCTCCAGCAGTTTAACGCCCCTGTTCCCACAACTTCCAATTTGGGAAATAGTGAAACATAGGAAACTCTCAATGACCTTAGAAGTTTCTCCAGGAGTTGTATTTCAAATTCGCAATTGAGGCGGGATCGAGAGATTTGAGAGCAAAAAGTTTCTCTCTAATTTCTTCCTGGCCAAGCAACTAATTTAAAGTCAGACTTTTCACTTCGTGTCTGAAAAGTTGAGATTTAAGAAATTTTCCTCTATTACTACACTGTAAATGATAGCTAATTCTGCAAGTATTTTCTGTGAATGTGTAAAGAAATTCATAAATGCTATAAAAAACACTTGTAGTACGTTTTTATTATACATACGAAATTGTTGTTAGCTGATAAGGGGTCAAATATTTCGACATTTAGTTTAAAAAGAGCTCGTTTCTTGATTTATATTTCTGTAAAAAGGTGGGAACTGAGTCCTTAGCTACTTGTACTTTACAAGTTTAGTGTTTAATTTTCTAAATTATATCAAATTAAGGCATTCATTTGTAATAGTTTCAATAGAATCAATTTCCAAGCAATTCGGATATTTCACCAAATACTCTTTGAGTTTTTATATCCAATTTGAGTACGCTGCAGAGTTTCTTCTTTCCTACTGCCTGAGAAGTAAGTAGCACTGCTTTCGATTAAATGAACAGCAGGAACCATTTATTTACCATCATGTATGTTTTCAGCTGACACTCATCGTATTAAAATGTACTTAACTTTTTATACGTAGCCAGACTAATAGCAGAGGTTATTAACAAATCAATATCGGGGATTTTTTTGCCAGTGAAACCCACGAACAGCTTTATTATACTGTTGCTATATGCTTCAAAGCTGTCAGTCTTCCTCGCGTAGTAATAGCTAAGAAGCTTGTGGCCATTCGCTCGTCATCCACCCGCGACCAGAGGTACTCTGCAGTGGTTCCCAGCCGCTGCATTTGCACACGAACACTCGAAAACAACACAAAACAGAGAGAGGCGACGTTCACAGCACACATCGACATGCACGCATGCTACGAAATGCGACACATGCTCATGCAGTGGTGGGGAGCGGACGTGACTCGGCCGTGTCACAATTGTGTTCACCTCTGTGTGTTGTGTGTGTTAGTACCGTGGCGGGTGAAACACAAAACAGAGACACATTGGTAGAACTGTCGGTTGTCCTTTCACTGTGCTTGATCCGCTGCCGCCGCTGCTGTGCTGTAGGAAATAAAACTAGAAAACGTCAACAGTTAGGAGACACGAAGTAGCGCTACGTTGAGACGTACTGTACAACTCCGATTGTGGCTGATCTGAGAACAACAAGCAGACGTTAGAGAATCCTTAACTTACTTAGAAGCTTTGAACGACGGTGCCGTGTGTCTTTGCTGCTGGAGTGTAAGTGTTCGTGAGACAGAGCGAACAGCTGAAGCTACCTGCCGGTGAAATATATATACAAAATTCTTCCATCGCAGAAAGCAGTTGGGTACAACGACGATTGGTTAGTTTACACATAATATGCAATGTAGTCTTCACGGGTGTACCGCCGGATAGTGTTGTGGAAACACAATATTTCGACGGCTGGCTCTGCCGTCTTCTTCAGGTGATGAGACATGTTTAATGGTCGGCTGACCCACAGATACTGAGATGGTTTGGGTGCCGCTCTTCCTTATATACAAGTCCGCGTGGCCTCGGCGATGGCTTACTATTAGCCAGGCCCACAACCTTAGCCACACCCACGGGCAGCCAACCGCCAGTTGGTTGCGGGCCTGGCTAATAGTAAGCCATCGCCGAGGCCACGCGGACTTGTATATAAGGAAGAGCGGCACCCGAACCATCTCAGTATCTGTGGGTCAGCCGACCATTACACATGTCTCATCACCTGAAGAAGACGGCAGAGCCAGCCGTCGAAATATTGTGTTTCCACAACACTATCCGGCGGTACACCCGTGAAGACTACATTGCAGTCATACGCCGGGAAAGTCTTCGTTCTTACACATAATATGATCCAAAAAGACTGTGGGGAATATCAGAAAGTGATGCATGTTTAGAGGTAATATGTACAACACAAACACATCCACAGGGGGATTTGTATGAAATAAAATCGTGAAACAGGGTAAATGACGGTAGAAAAGGGAACGATCTTCGACGAAGAAAGAAATTAGAGGAAGAATTATTAACATAATTATATACAGGGACACACACAAGAAATTGTTGGGATACGTGCGTGAAAGACAGTATCTAGAAGTGTTTTTTATTTCTGAATGAAAAACTTAGCAGAAGAAGATTAATGAGTTTGCGGACCAAATAATTACAATGAAAATACTTTCTTTGTAGCGAAGAGTGAAAGCAAATTAGTGCAAATAATTGTTACAGCAAGTATGTCTCGTCAACTCAATGAAAATTTCACAATATCAGCAAAACACTATCATAATCATCCGGGAGAGCAGGGTACATGATAAGTATTTTATCATGTTCAAAATTATATTCTAGGTCAATAAGATACTCTAATTTTCTTCTATTGATATAGTTTCCTGTGATTTAAATGATCTTCGCTAATGTTGGAGCATGTATTGGAATACTTCAATATTTGTTTGCGATTCTGACAGCGTTCACCGCTTCAACAAAAATAGATGCTAATTCGTATTTAGTAATAGTGGAACCACAAGAATGAAGTCATATACTTGAAGAAATACCGACACTGGTGACATAACATACAAGCTACCCTTAGTTTAAGTAATTCAGAATTGTTTAAAAAAATACTGTACCTTCAGTATGGAGTCTTTTCAATTTATAGCTTCAGGTATTTGGTCACCATGATCTAAATGAAATAGAAATCTGAGTAGTTCAAATTAAAATTAATGATACCTTGTTAAGAGATCAGAAACTAACGTGCCAATGAGTATTGTCTTGAGATTCCATGTGGGCACTTCTAAGCATCTAATTACATACAAAACTTTCTTTCTGAATAGGATGCTTTGCTAACAAGACGAAAATAATTATACATAACTGTAATTTCCCAGAATGTTTGCCTCGAACTTTCGTATGTTTAAGTATCAATGTGGCTGGATTTTTAAAAACTCGGTAACAACATGGTCTGAGTGATTAATTAATGTTACCTCTTGGAAGATTAAAGATAAATTTGGTTTTACTAATAGATGGATAGAAAATCTATGGTAATGAATCCTATGAAACAGTTGAATTGGGAAATAGATTACGGAAGTTGTTATCAAAACAGGGATAGCTATTCTGAAATCCACTAAATTGTGTTAATCAGAAGGTGTATTGCATTAAGACATGAATGAATTGTAAATCAGCAGGTGGAATGACAGGAAGCATAGTTTTTTGCTTTTATGAGTTTACTGTTCCTGTCTTTTCATTCAAAAATGATGGATGAATGGATGCTGTGGTTAGAACAATGAACAATAAAACTTAAAACTTCCACAATGTCACACTAAATTAACGTTTTGTAAGAATTATTGGGCATTTTAGCAGATCCTTGATATCTTATTTTTTACTTTTTTTTTAGGTTACCAATAACTCCCCAATAACTATTCGAGGCGGGGCATTAAGAAAATGCACAGCTCTGACAATTATTTCAAGGACTTTAGTATTGCAAATTTTAATCAACTTACTTGGTGCATGTAACGATCATATCTTTATGACACAGGCAATACGTTCTTATTCTTGCCATTTAAAGAAATGAAAAAATTAAACAAGATGAATAAAACAAGAGTCCTTCGCAAATATTATTTATTTCCAATAAACAACACAATCACTCATTATAAACCTAAATTTTTATAGATTTCCTCTTCTGCAAAATAGGAAGGATGTAGGAGACGGTTCATGTAATAGGTAATGCTGAACTGATTTTTTTTTATAGATATATATATATTGCAGATTCACCCGAATTAAATCTTCCTGAGAGACAATAAAGGCATCGAGAGGAAATGCACATTTTGTTTTTGCAGAGGATTTTCTATATGTCAATGTTACAGAAGTTATAATTTAATTGATCCAATAGGTGAATTTTAATTTGACTGTTTCGTTTTTAAGCAGAAATACGTGTTTGTAATCTATTGATCACAGTGTGATCAAAATGGGGTAGTAAGATATCACACATATCGGGGAACACAATATGAAGGTTGAGAAATTGCAATGGTGTAAATTCTTTCCACTTAACATTCATACGCTCAAGGACAATAGTCTGTCTACTTTTATAATCTGACCTACAAACGCGGACAAATGGTTAATCCTACTCGATCTAGACGACCCGCGTCTGTTCTAGATTCAGTGGAGGACGCCATACAACAGAGACGAACTTGCACTACCCACAGGCAGGACTATATGCAAAGCAATTGAAAGTGTTGGGTGTACTGATGTGTGCCAGCTACTTGTTGAGGGAGGTGTCAGCCGACCTTGGTACGTGTGTGGCGCAGGTCGATACACTGCTCTGGCATCAGTCCAGAGGCGCAGTGCGCCAGGCACCCAGTCAAGGAGAGGACGCACATCCTGAGCCCACGGAAACAGGCGCTATCCGTGTACAAGTCAGCTGGTTCGAGACAAGAAGCCAAGTTAAAGCCCATTCACACTAGCGGTCAGGTCAGCTCAGCTCACAATCCAGGGTAGCATTCACACTAGCGGTCAGCTCAGGTCAGGTCAGATCAGTTGCTCATAGTGAACAATGCCGTTTTCTACCCCAACGTCGATTAAATCGCAATGATTTTGGATCAAGAACCTAAAAATACGTCAAGATCAAAAAGAGGATGGTTCTGAGTGTATCCAGAGTTTCAAGCGCAAACAGATAAAGAGAAAGAAGAATGCTAACTACCGGTTATGCCGTGAGAGACGAGTTGTGCGAAATACTTTCGATATTTTAGGGCTTAAAGATTACGAATTTATTTTAGAAAAATTAATTCTGCTCCAGGATTAATTGATAACATCATTTTAGCAACATGTATTTTGCACAATTATCTACGGAAGGATAAAATTTCATGCCATGTAGAAAGTGAATTTCAGGATGAGAGAGAAACCCTACTTTACAAATATTATTTGTTTTTGTGCTAACGCTTGTACAAAAGCATTTGATTCAAAAAATATATTCAGAATATTTTTTTTTATTCGGAAACAGGATCTGTATCTTGACAATACTAAAATGTGTAATAATATTTGAATTTGTATTAAAGTTTGCCGGCTTTATAATAAACAGAAATAACATACCGTTAAAACATTTATTGTTTATTTATTACTGTTTTTTTTTTATTGCTCACGAGCATAGTTTTCAGACGTTCGCCGCCCATTTGATCTGACCTGACCGTTGCGCGTTCACACTAGCGGTCAGCTCAGCTCAGCTCAGGTCTTGACCGTTGTTGATCTTCAGTTTGACCTGCCTTGCCCTGACCTGAGCGGACCGCGTAGTGTGAATGCTCCCATTGGATTACGTGTATAGCGATTTTTGACCTGAGCTGAGCTGAGCTGAGCTGACCGCTAGTGTGAATGGGCCTTTACTGGTACCAACTATTCCTAATCACATCCTAGATGAAACAGTTGAGTTTATCAAGAAGAACCTCAACAACACTAGTAGTATGATGGGTGTTCGTTCCAGTTTGGCTAAAGGAGTTACAGTATCCAGATATTGGACGTCGAACGTACGAGGTCTGTTCATCAGAACGTCTTGAACTATGAAGCAAAGGAACATCTTACAGCACTGTGGTTGGTATCACCACTTGTGACATAACCTCCAGAGTAAT
This sequence comes from Vandiemenella viatica, assembly GCA_031002005.1. Classification (NCBI taxonomy): domain Eukaryota; kingdom Metazoa; phylum Arthropoda; class Insecta; order Orthoptera; family Morabidae; genus Vandiemenella; species Vandiemenella viatica. The sequence goes on along the minus strand of JARYHS010008074.1, from coordinate 35,227,821 downwards.
CTGATTTACTCAGAGTGTTGATATCTCCTTCAGATTCCGTGTTCCTGCTCTCTAAATGCAAGATGTTTCGGGATTCGTGACGATTAATGGGAGCAACGAATCAACGTGACAATTTTCCGTGGAAATCGCGAACAAAAGGCTGTTTATTTGATAAAACGCTTTAAAAAAATCAAGGATCTGATGGTAGCAAACCACGGCCTTTCTCTAAGGGAACTTGCGGAAGAATATGAGGTGTCAACAGAGTTGTGACATGAAGTGTTGACTCAGGAATTTAGTATGTACCAAGTTGAAGCAATGTTTGTCTCTCGTTTGATGAACGAGGAGTAATAGGAACATCGTATGGAGGTTTGAATGCATCTCCTTAAACACGACAACCATTAAGAAACGTTGATAAAAGGGATCATAAAAGAAAATTGGCTGCTGAGTTTCAAGATACGAAGTTGAAACTAATCACGGAATATTGGCAATGGATCACCACGCCCAGAAAAAGAACAACAGTCTAGAACTAACATTTTTGAATACTTAGGTCAATATCCTTAGCTGCTATACTAATGTTGGGTTTTATTCTCCGTCTAGTGCAGCTAACAAATGAAAAAACTTTGTTATGGCATATGCGTTTCGGTTTATTAGACCATCATCAGTGCCTGTTTTTCTATATTACATTAGTGTATGAAATTGTTCCATATCAGTTTCTCCCCTTGTGGTTTCTCACTCACTGAACAATTTTGAATAAGAAACATAATTTTCACACGTCTGATTTTTGAAGGTAACTTCTGGAACAAGCTTAGTTGTTGTTATTCTTCTTGAGGTTATTCACCAACTGAACATTTTGTTATGAAAAGCATATTTATGCACGTATTTACACAATGTAGCTTTTAAACAGACTTTTGTTATTGTTTATGGTTTTTTCTCAAAGAAGAAACCATAAACAACAACTAAGCTTGTTCCAGAAGTTACCTTCAAAAATCAGACGTGTGCAAATTATGTTTCTTATTCAAAATTGTTCAGTGAGTGAGAAAAATAAAGGGGAGAAATTGATATGGAACAATTCCATACACTAATGTAATATGGAAAAATTGGCACTGATGATGGCCTAATAAACCGAAACGCATATGCCATAACAAAGTTTTTTCATTTGTCAGCTGCACTAGACGGAGAATAAAACCCAACATTAGTCTAGAACTAAGGTCAAGGTAATGACCACAGTTACTTTTACTGCTTCCGTAGATTTTTTGTATGTCATACAGTGAACGATCAGTTCTATGAAGAAGGCTTTACAGCGAAAAAATATCGAAAGAGATACGAGAGCGTTGGTTCCTTCACCACGACAGTTCACCTGCTCACTCCATCTTGGTGATTCGCCAGTTCCAAGATTCAGATGACTATCATCCCCTAGAATCCCTAGCCAAACACTTGAACCCTTGTGTAATTTTTCTTGTTCCAAATGTTATAATAAGTGCTGGAAGGACTCCATTCATAGCATTCGTCAAAGGAATTGAAGGACATTTTGGAGGAAGCTTACCACGACTTCCAAAACTCCAAAGTTTTGGAAATGATGGGTGAGAAAAGAAGTTTATGGAAGATGCTTACAGGAAGAAGAGACAGGCTGGTAGGTCATATTTTGAGACATGCTGGATTGGTTAATTTGTTAGTGGAGGGAACAGTCGAAGGTAAGAACTGTAGCGGAAGACAGAGATTAGAATATATGAACCAGATAATTGAGGACGTGGGTTGTAAGGGGTATGTAGAAATTAAGAGGTTAGCACAGGATAGGAAGGGATGGAGGATTGCATCAAACCAGTCTAAAGACTGACGACAGCAAAAAAAAAATAAAAATAAAAATAAAAAAAATAAAAACTACTACGACTTCTTTGTGAAGAAGAGACACCTTTTGGTACAAGAGCGTGAATAAGTAACGGAAATATCTTGAGGGAAACAGGAACCAGTATCCTGTAAGTTAAATAATAAACACTGAAGAATGAGATTTAGTCGTTTCTTGAAGAGACATCGTCTGACTGGCGGGTCTAAGTCTAAATGCCGTTGATTAAAATTGTTAAGAAATTTGTAGCGGTCATCTTAGAGATTAGTGTCATCATTCCCAATCTCCGCCCCGAAATGCTCTGCTTTCTGAGACAGAAGGTGCTTCTCATTTCTGCCTCATGTACAAGATCCAACCTCTTCAACTCAGTCGTCATCCCAGACGAAAATTTGACTTTTTCCGATCCTGTTTTTACTGTAGGTCACAGAAGACAACTGTTCACAGCAAACACGTATAATTTTGCTTAGGGTAATCCTACAGGTTTAATTAAAAAATGAATTCAGTGGAAAATGTACTTGGTGCAACAACCAAGCTGAAACTAAAAAGGAAAATATAAAGGCTTGTACACTATATCAGGGCTTTGCAATAATTGTGGCGTTTTGGAAAGTATAAAAAGTACTGAAAATAAAAATTTTCAATTAGTTTATTTCCATTTTGTAGACCAATTATTACTATTATTATTACTCCGCTATTCACTAAAAGTGTGTGGCGGAGGGTGCATTGCACCTATCGAAAAGGGTCATGGTTTGGAAGGGTTATAAGGGATATGGCAGGAGGCGCCCATGGGCTATTGTGAGGAACCATCCCCGCATTCGCGTGGAGTGATCTGGGAAAACCATGGAAAACCCAGACCAATGTCTCAAACCGCTTATTATGATGAAAAATTAAAGAACGTTTACAGTATGATTCAGTTGATAAAACACTTTTTCCAGCTCGAATATATTTTTGCTACTTCACAGTGTTTTTAGGAATAATTAATCTAGCTCTGTGTAACAGCAGTCTTTTATAAAATGTATTTGGTTGCTCATTGTCGGTTTTGGCAACAGTAAATACTTGGCAGACTAATTTTAGAGACTGAGGAGTGAAATAGTAAGAGAAAAGTAAATAAAAGTATCAGGGTAATTTAGTTTTCCTTGTATAAAACAGCTTTAGTTCCACATATATTTTCACCTGTCCAAAAGTGTTTATCTGACTTATTAAGTGTTTATGTGACTTATTGAGAATATCTTTCGATAGTGACGAGTCAACGATACCATAACCAATGAGATGTTCTTACAGGGTCACTGGGACATTTCACTCTTATTTTGTAACACAATGAGTAAATCTTTTTCCAGTTATGGAAATCGAGGAAATTCATAGGAAAGCTTGAATAAGTTTGTTTCATACCATCATGTATTGTGATCTGACAAAATAGCACTTTATAACCATGGTGCGAATATGAGTAAGTTTTTCAGAAATAACAACAGAAGCACAAAGTAGGTTCTCTACCTAGCTTTAATTAGCACTAGGCTAAGATATTGTCGAGACGTTGAAAAGTTGCGTAAAGAAAGGATTAACAGAGAAGAACTAGACGGACGGCAATGTTTGGGGCTGGCTGTTTGATTGAACTCGAATAATATAGTACAGTCATGAGGATATCATCAATCTGGTCTTTGGATACTATGGCGTGTGGAAAATCATTAGATGAAATGAAACATTGTAGAAAATTCAAGAATTATTCCGTTTGGAAGTAAGGAAATGAAGTACAAAACTTAACCTTGAATTTGAAAATTTAAATGCAGATTAATAAAAATTCAGACATTATAGTGTGATTAAACTTTCAGTCTTACCTGATTTCTTTTCTTCAACTCGAATAATTTCCACCTTTATACCTGCTTGAGAAGCACCTGTAATGTTATTGGTTACATTTTGCTTCCTTTGCTAACAAGAATGATTTACTTTGCAATGTAAACTGTTAAGTAACACTCTTAAAATTCATGTTATTACTCCAACTCACTATAGCGTTTAATTAGACATTCCAGCTACAAACAATATATCGAATGAATCAGTAGTTTGAGAAATCGATAAGTTGGGAAATAAGGATAAATTGATATATAAATATCTGAAGTTTAAAACACAATACAAAGTCATCTTTGGTCAGATGTACTAAATTATACGAAGAAGTGAAACTGTTTTAAGTGATGTTAATCGTAAGCAAGTAAAAAATTTGGCGAGTATTTCTGATATTACACTATTCAAACTACCCAATAGAGTAAAGTTTTTGCGAAAAAATGGTATACTACGATCTAAAAAATAGTATTAGGGATGGTAACAGAAAAATGTAAACAAAGATGTCATAAAGTTTGTAACTGTAAAGGTTCAAATAATCAACTATCAGGGAATCGGGTACGGTAATTTATTATTATTATAATAGTCTACATACCAATATTAGTTTTGTGTGTTGTAGCACATGCACACAGTAGATTCGATATTGTATTTGGTGTAAGGGTCTGAAATTTTGTTGTTGTATATGTTTGACAAATGGACACTATTGGAAACGACTGTCACATTATTTCACTAACAATTCACTATGGAAGTTTCTGTTGGAACGTGCAGTCTCAAGCTCTACAGGAACATCCCCATTCTACTGATGCGCATGCTCGCGGCTGCGAAGCCGAGTCATGTCTGTGCTCTACAGGCGACATGCACCAGGCTGCCACTAAAACCACATGCACAAGATAGGTCAGTGACACACAAACAAACAAAAACTTCCTCCTCGTTCTGCAGGAGAATCTTTAAATAATAATTTGTTAAAAAAAACACAAATGTATATCAATAGTTAGAACAGTGATGGATGCTACCGTGTGAAGCTTGACTGCCAGTTTGGAAATCGGAGCCCGGTGGATAGTGACAACCAACAAGTAAGCACATGATTGCAATGAAGTCTTCACGCGTGTACCGCCCGATTGTATTTTTAAAACACCATATTTCGACGTGACGCGTCTGTCCAGCAACCGCCGTAGAGGGCTCAATATTAGCTTCCGCGGGCAACAACGAAGAATTGTAGCCCCGCCCAATCGCAGCCAGCCATCGGGCGCGGGCCGCGGAGAGAGCCGTCGGCTATATATGGAAATGCGGCACCTCCACACCTGATGAAGACGACGGAGTTAAGTCATCGAAATATCGTGTTTTCAAAATACAAGCCGGCGGTACAGTCGTGAAGACTTCATTTCTACCAGCAAGGGTTTTCCTGGGAAGACTGAAACCAGTTTTGTAGCGCGGTGGTCAATTGCAGTTCGCTTATGACGACGGTCGGCAGGTGGGTCTGCTCGACAGGGCAGCATCCATTGCGGCGGCGACAACACCAACAACGACAACGACAACAATGAAGTAGATGCTCCTCGACGGGCGCGGCTCGGTCGCCGGTCACGCCCAATGTGACGGTGGACCGCGGCGGAGCGCTCAGGGCCCTTCACCTGGTTGTACACGCGTGTACACTCAGTTCCCGCAACGCGCGAAACTGCACGTCCCGCCAAGCTTTAGCTTTAGTTACCGACAATCGACTCTCGTTGGTGCAATAGCAAGGAAGTCAAATTTTGGGCCGAATGGTGCGGACGTGTGTAAACCAGGGAGGTCGATGAGGCTCCAGTTTGGAACTGAATGTACACAGAAAACATGACAAACAACTACTGTTACAATAATTGTACAAATATATGTCTTCTTTTATTCTGTCGCTGGGCGAGACAACTAAAGCGGTTATTGATACATTGATTTCTTTCCAAATATTTTCATGATTCATTGGATTCGACTTGAGAGAAGTCACTGTTCAGCAAGTGCCAGTCAGGCCCGGCGCTAGGATTTTTGGGACCCGGGTAAGCATTCTTAGCAGTGACGTAACCAGTTTGGGCTCGTGGCAAATTCATGGAATGGGGCCCTCTCTGAGGCCAGATGGGTGACCTTTTCTGTTTAGCTCTACCATTGCGTGGGCGGATTCTTTGCTCGGAAAGCCCCTTCGGCCGGTCAAGGTGCCTGTCTCTTTGTTTCTTAGGGCTTTACGTCTCGTCTATGTCGAGGTAGTTAAAAGCGGAAAGATGACAAGGAATGGGAAGGAATTCGTCCATGGCCTTTCAATGGTGCCATCTCGTTATCCACCTGGGAATATTATGTGAAAGCAAAATCTGTATGGTCTGCCAGGGATTTGATCCTGCATGCGCCAAAATGATAGGCCCAGCAATAAATCTCATCCACCAAGTGGGTGCCTTGCATTGAAACTGATATAATTAGACAACTGCATGATAAAGAAAAGATGAGTAGCAATCCATGCGTCCCTAGCATCAAAAAACTATTCCGGTCTGAATTAATTTAATTACACACCCAAAAACAGTATTGGACTTGCTATTTTCTAATATTTTGCACTTCCTCGCCATAATGGATCTCTAAGGACTTCTCTCTTGACCTCAGAATCATACTAAATTCTTCTTTAATGCACACTAATTTCTACTGTTGGAGTATCAACAGTCTTCGTTTGTATGAATTGATTAATATGAAATAGTGCAAGGATTTTATTAGATTTGGCTGAGAACGAGAGGCGAGAAATGCGGATTCGGCCATGGCCATGAAGGAAGCATCATGGGATTCGTCTGTGTCGATTTTTAAAAATTTGGATGGCAGAAGGGGATTATAACCCAGCTACTATTGATTATTATGTCCCAACGTTACCGCGTAACAAAATCTGTAAAGTTAAAAAGTGTCCTTACGTGTAAATTATTATGAGAAGTTTGGACAAGTTGAAGATTAGTCAAATTGTGATAATATTTGACAAATTTCTTGAACTCTTTCACTGTTAACGGAATACTGTTTCAAACTTTCGTATGAAGTCACGGGAACGATGGATGATAAAATTTAGATAGATCTCCCTTATGCTGTTGCAATCTCTAGACATTTTGATCTAGCCTGTCGGCGACCTTCCCTCTAGATAATTCGCTGTTGTTGATGACGATGAATATTCACAAAACACTTGAATGGGATATTTGTATACAGGATTTAAACAAGTCCTGGCGTAAAGTAAACTGCTTGCAGTGCCTTATCCTTATGTTTGGCACCCTAATAAAATTCACCGTTTAGAAATAAATTTACAATTAAATATCCTCCCGGCCTGAAACGGCTTTAGTTGTCATCTACCCGACAGAATTAGCTTGCAGTGCCATGCATTGAAATGGATTTCTGTCTTTCGTTTAAATTTTTTAATTCCCTTTTAAAAAGTTGTTCAGGAACGCTGTAAGGTTCCCTTGAGAGGAAACAAAGAGCTGCTAGGGAAAAATGTTCTTTTGATTAGTCGATAAAGTTCTGTCCGTTTAGTCAGACTTGTCCCTCGAGATTGTGTGAGGAACGAGTCTGACTTTGATCAGGATCTTTTCCCTCCATTTGTATTAAGAAGCCTAAGGAACTAGGACTTGATGAGGACTTCTGTGGGGCTTGCGCGGATCATGTTAATCGTTCGGAGCTTCGACAATTACGCGGCGAATTCTCCGTTCGTATTTAATTTCTGTCGGGGTGCAGGCGGAGGCATTCAAAGCCGCTGCGCACCCGTGATAGAAATGAAAGAAAGGACGAGAGACAATTTGTCCTCGTTGGCGCAAATCACCCTCATTTAGGTCGGGCAGAAGGCCTTTTAGCTGAGCTGTTTGGTCGTTCGTTAGCAGGCTGGTCTACTGGAGACCAGCCTGCTAACCAACCCTGTTCGAGGAGGAACCGTGGGGGAGATGTCACAAGTGGGTTAAGGACTTCCAGCTCTTATAAAATAATAATAAAAAACGTATATGAATAAATGGACATCCAACTCTTCCACAACAACCAGCCATTGCTCGTCTGTATAGATAACTTCCAAGTACCATCAATACTTCAGACACGGAGCTGATACTGAGGACGTACATTGTGACTCCCACTTCCACGGGCGGACCTGCAAGTACCACAACGACAGGTAACAAACACAACTAATGTACACTCACTCGCCAGCACACGCGCGAGCACAAACACACACACACAGAAACAAACACACACAGCCGTGCCCACGGCGCTTGCTTCCGCGACAGCGTCTGTAGTAAAAAAAAAAGGGGGGAAGAGGCAGGGTTGTTGCGCAGTCGGATGAGCGGGAAACGTTTATCGCTGCCGGCCATCGCGGTCCATATTGACAGGCGGAACGAGGGGAAGGCTGTGTGGGTAAGCGCCGTCGGCTGCATCGGGCAGGGCGGTTCGGCTGCGGCGTATCGGCTTCCTCAGTTGACGACAGTGGAGTCTGGAACCACAGCGAGCCGCCGAACACTGAGCTTGCACTGCTACTTGCCAACCGGAATCAATTACAAGTTTGATCCAGATTTGTGAGTGGGAAGAAACATCTAAATCTGCTTATATATATATATATAATACTTTTTATTATATGGAAATTTTTATGGAAATGAATCTATAGAGACTTACACATGGAATCTGAATTGCTACCACCGCAGCAAAATCACGGAAAATTTCTGATTGATAAGGACTTTCTTTAAATGGCAGTCTATTCTTGAGTTGCTTATTAGAGATGGGATCAGAGGTATTAATGAGTGCAAAACTGAAGCACGCAATGCCTCATGAGTCTTCACCGGACGATTAAACTGTTAGGATGTATAGCACTATTGTTAAATTCAATTGTTTTATGTTAAATTATACGTTCATGACGTAATAAACAATATCTGTATTTAAGAAGTTGTGTAGTTTTTGGCGGTAGGCAGGCTAGAAATAGAAGTGATTGTAATTTATTTGATTAGGAGTATGACAGCGAGCAAGCAAGAACAAACCTGATAGATGTGGATATGCATTTTTTAAAGTGTTATCTAGAAGTGAATATTTTTTATTTGTATGTTACACTCCTGTCGTCTCATCAATCCTGTTATCTCGTTTCTGAACGTAATCTAGTCTTTTATCTGCATAATTTACATTAAAGCAAAAATAAAGGCCGTATTCGTGTTTAAATGTATTTGTATAATTGACACTCAGAAATTTATGTTCCTGATAATGTGAATAATTGATTCCTGTAATGTAGATCACATGATAAATAATAAGATATTACTTGTTATATTATTGGTAAAACACAAGACGGATGTAAAACTATATTGTTAAAATGAGTGAAGATCGACTAGGGGTAACGTCGAGTGGATTCTGTCAGCAAAAGCGGTTTCGGAGAGGCTGTGGTAGCGAATCCCGCATGTGACAAAACTGGTACACCTGCAATGACGTACTAACTGCGGGAATTAGCTTTCTATGCGACACGGAAGAGCTAACCGAGAGTTGAGCTGTGGCGAGCAAATGTATTGTAAGCGAAGCAACAATCCAGATCAGTATGACAATGTGTGAACCTACTTGACGGTACTTGTCGCGTTATTAAGACAAGACGTTATATAACGACTTGTTGGTAGCTCGTACAACAGCTCAGCGTTCGTCAAAGCCCTTCATTCGCAGCTACAGACTCTCTCACACTATTCCTGTTCACATCCACTCAACAAGGCACCTTTCATCACAACAACTTCTCTGTTAAAATACTTCTGCTCAGGCATCGCGCTTCCCAACAGCATGCGGCAGCAGCATCTAAGAGTCTCTTTACCTCAATCAAAATTTGGCTAGTCCCAAGTAAAAAGAAATAAAAAAAGAAATTAGAGAAACTGAGCTCAAAGTAAAACGAAACGATATTGAAACGCAGGGATGATTTCGCGGTAGTGATTGGTACCGGACTCTGCTAGTGCACATGCGTAACTGTGTGCAGGAAATGACGGCAGAGCGGTACGGGGAGATGCCGCGAAGTCATCCCTGCCAAAAATATTTGGATGCCTGAACATCCACAATCATCATGCAAAGACTTTTCTTTTTTTATATAAAATAACATAATGGCTAGAACGGAGATTGATGGACGAATAGATGGGAGGGGGGATGCGGGAACACGGGTAACGTAAATTACTGATCAGAAGAAAGGTAAAAATAAAACCAACGCAAGAAAACTAATAGCTAAGGAAAGACTCGTTATTAAAAGAAAAGTAAAAAATCAAAATAACCAACGGGCGTTATCGTCTAGTATTTATTGAGAAATTCTGGTGGATGCTGAACAGTAAAGGTGTCTAGTACCATTTTGACTTCAGAGAGTGAGCTGATACTGAGCACGTACATGGTGACGCCCACTTCAACTGGAGGACCTGCAAAAGACACAAAGAGGGGCGCGGTGCAGACTTTGTGGGCTCCTGCGTCGGCACGTCTGCCACTATGCCAGCTTGGTTGACAACACTCTCCTCAGTGTATTTTGACAGTCAGAACACAAAGCATGAGTAAATTAGCAAATGCATTACTGAGAGCGAATTCAACTTTTCGCTTACCGCACTCCGCGGATGTGTTTGAGTGTAACCAAACCAGGCATGTGGCCAGCTTGGTAGGTGGCACTCACTGGTACTCACCTGGCCTGAAACAAAGCTCTTTGACACTGTCTTACACTGATCAATGCTGATGGAGCACAACTGCTAAATCTAATCCAACCAACAAACCTCACGCTGCTATTTGCATGTTCCTTTTATCTTCCCTTTTCGCTGTTACATACCATACGTGACACGAAGTTTCAATAGCATTACTATTTGGCGCCCAACGTGGGGTCCGAAAATTATCAAAATTGTTGTATACAACTAAAAGTAATAATAGGGTTCCTCATGATTTATTGGCAGTCTGGTAGCTCAGTGGTTAAGACTTTTGCTCTCAAAGTTATAGCTCTATGAATCAAAAACCGGTGGAGCTAGGAATTTTTAAGAGCTATGCTTGATCTCAATAGCTAAGCAAACTCGTTCCGTGGTTGTTATTTCACGGTAAATTGTAGGTGCAGCCTACGAAGAGGCGGAATGTACGGCAGATTGATACCGTGTTATCAGGTCGAAACACTACAAGAATTTAGCTTGACGGTCGAATTGGCAAACAAGAACAAGTGTTAATTTGTTTCATGGCATTTTCGATAGAACATTCTCTTCCAACGAATTTTTAAAGCGAGCTGTTATCCTATTAATATTTGTTCTACAGTGGATCTGATGTTACTATTACATACCATTTTACACCAATTTACTCATATTGCCACCATACCTTATAGGTCACATATGTTTGGCGATTTTGTTAGAAAACTGCAAACGAGGCTGTATAGTTCTAGTGCATCTCTAATGATAATTATTGTTACAAGGAAAAATTTGCTGTATAATTTGCTTGAATGACATAATTTCTATGGAAAAATACAGATAGCGCTTCTCAGTAGCATCTAAGCTTCGTTTCTCCTAGGTCCAGTTAACGTCGTGCATCCAGCTGGTCGTAACAATCTATTAGTATAATACACAAGATGTAGCGTGTCGCACCTCCGTCATGTCACGCGGTGACGTCAACCTATGACGTTGCGCTATGACGTCACGCTTTACGATATTATTTGTGGGAGTGCGCGTTATTTAATATCATTTCCAAGCAACAGTGAATAAATTGACTCACAGAACACTGAAATAAAAGTATGTATTGCGTTAAAATCGATATTTCAATCATTAGATGCTTATATTTACGTAATATTCTTTTGATATATTCAAGTATTCCTTAAATTCTTTGTCCATAGATATTGTAAGATAAAAGCTTTGTATTTCGAGCATCAGTGCTGCTAAATGTTTGGTTAGAGTATAACTTGCATGGATTAGAATTATAAGTTTCATTTGACGTTAACGCAGAGGGCATGAATAATTTAGTTTATATCAAAATATTTTAAACTGTGTCCTATTATTGAAATTATTAATTCGTTTTAATGGAAATAGTTGCACATTGATCCGGGAACTGTGCAATCCTACACTACACTTAGAACAATAATACGTGGCATAATGTAAGTTCATAAGGTTGATTTTAATTTCCTTTCCTTTCACTGCCTAATATTACTGAGCCTATGAGTTCAGCAATTGTGTCAACCATTCAAACGTTTTATTACCAGTCTGAATCACAAAAAGTAAATGTGCAAAAACCCTTGAAGATTTTTGTTCAAAATTATATCGCGATGCATTATTGCCACTAAAACGCGAAACAGTTCATGCATTAATAAGCGTGAGATTGAAGTACTGTTTTTCTGGCGAGAAGTTAAGGTGGTTAGGTTGAAATGCAACCTGGACCCTAATGGAAACTGAAACCTTTTGCTACAACGCAAGGCACGAGGAATTACACTAAGCCGTGAATTGTCAGAACACTGAAATAAAGGGGATTCTATCATTACCGTGGCGCCACAATATGATGATTGATTCTTATAGAACTCGACAAAACAAATCGAAAATAAAGAATAAAATTTTTTGATATCTCGCTTGGTTCTCGAGATATCGTATCTCAAAATTGACGTAGTTAGGTTGAAAGACGTCCTGGACCATAAGAAAAATTTCGCTCTAGCCAAATTTGTTGATGATGAATTCGTACGTAACTCGATGAGACAAATGGAAAATAAAGTTTTTTGATATCTCGCTTAGTTCTCGAGATATAGTATCTCAAAAGTGATGAGGTTAGGGTGAGATCCGGCCTGGACCAAAAATTTTTTTTACACCAAAACCACCATATCTACATGGTGGAAATGCACTATAGGTGTTTTATTTTCTTCCTAATGATTGTTGTTAGGTTGAAATACGGCCTGGACCAGAAGAAAAAAACATCAAAAGCAGAAGGAAATATACCTATGGCTGATTTTTAACATGCTGTATCTCGAAAACCAAGTGAGATATCAAAAAAAATTATTCGATTTATTTCGTCGAGTTCTGCAATAATTCATCATCAGATTTTGGCGCCACGGTAATGATAGAACTGCCGAAATAAAAGTATGTATTGAGTTTAAATCGATATAATAAGTATTAGTAGATTTGATTTATTTAATAATAGATTCGTTTTATGTCAAAGTATTCGTAACCCGTAAAGATTTTTGTTTTAGTTAATATTACCACTAAAAAGCGATAAAGTAATGTATCACCATGCGTGTGATTAAAGTATTGTTTCTTTTATCGCAAGTTCAGTAGAGGTTAGGTTGAAATACAACCTGGACCAGAATAGCAACGAAAACCTTTTCTTACAGAGCAAAGCACTATGAATTGCACTGAACTATATTTTATAACAATTATATTTATTTAAGTAATTGCTAAGAAATGTAATGCTAGAATGGCATAATAATTAACATTAGCTTTTTTTAATGAACTCATTACTTGGTCTGAAAGAAAGAAGTTCCAAATTGTTCGCGATTTGTGCTACTTAAACCACAATTAAAAATAATATTACGTGACATAGCTTAGGTTTTCAAGATTTTTTTTTAGCATCCTTCTTTTTCACTGGGGTCATTATTTCAGCCATTAAAACATGGACCTTCGTCATAGAAAATAAGAAAGTTGTATGAAACTATGAAGATTTTGGATCAAGTTTGTATCGCATGATGCATGATTGGTATCGATGCATGATTGGTATCGATGCATGATGACATTGACATGCGATACAGGGAAAATATTAATTCGCGTGTGAATTAAGTTTTGTTTTTCTACCGGCTGTATTGGCGAAGATTGTTGTTAGGCTGAAACGTAACCTGGACCAAATAGACAATGAAACTTTTTGCTACGTCACAAGGGATGAGAAATTACAGAACATTGAGCTTTATTTCGTTACAATTCTATTTAGGTAAGCAACTAAGAAGAAATCAGTTAATCCGTTAAACCCGTCATTTTTGACGGGATTTGTGGCTAGTATGACATATCCTGAAACTAGAATCAATTTTTGTGTTATCTATGAAAAGTCGCTTTATCAAATTTAGCGTCAGCTGTTCATCGTTTCAATCGCGTTTTACACGCGACGTGGGATTTTGTTCGTTTTAAGTGCTCCGCGCCTTCTGATTGAAAGCCCCTCAGAAATTATTTATTTGTCAGTTTCTGCAAGGTTTTAGTCTTATTCAGCCATGTAACTTCTGAACCTAGAAATTTGTAATTGTGCTGTACTATAGTTTTAACTAACTTTAATGGAATTAAAACAACAACAAAATTTAATAAATTATGGTAGGGTAGTTTTAAAGGTTAAATAAAAGCTGCCAACCCCTTTTTTATTTTAGACGATTTGTAAAAGTTCCTCGTTGAGGAACAATAAAATATTTATTGGTTCCCTCATGTTTTCAAAGATAGTGATCCGAAAATTCTTTCATAATTTACAGTGAATGGTAGGCTGCAATAAATTATGATCTTTCTGGTGTTAGATTTTCGTAAGATAACTATAAAAATTATTAAAAAATTAAAATCTCCCACAAATATTTTTTTCTGATCGAAACCATATGCAACGTATGAGCATCGTAATTTTTTTTTTTTTTTTTGTCACACGCTATACTTTTGTATCATGTGGAGGACAATTTAGCAAAACGAAAGTTAAATCGATTTAAAAAAAAAATGTTGTTGCAGTTTTAAAACTTATTTTTTTAATTAATCAAATTTAAATACGACCTGTGTATGAAACCACCAACGAGTAACTCGCTGGTGAATTGTATAAAGTACGACACAGAAATAAGGAGATTGTTTTTGTAAAAAAAGTAAGAATGAATACGCTTGGAGATCTGTGCTTGTTGGTGAAAAGCCCAGGTTGGGGGAAAAGCAATTCCAAAAATTAGTTTGTTATTCTTACCCTACGACCGTGGTCTAACTACTTCTGGGTGTAACAGTGAAATAATACATTTATTTTTTTATTTAATTGTATATTTTTATGCGTTCCTCTTTATCAGAAAAATTAAAAAATATGATTCGGTTGATATTCAATTTATATTATCTGAATTCAAACATGTTTCCCATAATATATACAAAGATCGCATACAATGTTACGGTTTCCTCTTGATTCAAAGGCAGCTAGAATACGGACGTTTTGACTTTTGAGCAGGGGATAAATCCACTAAATAATGCGGAAGTTTCAACAAATCATAGTTCAAATATAATTTTTCTATCACCTTAACTAGTTTACACGTTGGTACAGTCACAGAAAAATATTTTTTTACCCTTTCACACTACCTGTTTTAATAAAAATGTCTCCCGTCATACCAATGTTCGTGCCTAGGGTTTTGCTGTGGTGAGTATAACCGTTACACAACAACCTTGCGAGGAACTATTAACTGGGTTGGTTTCCCCACTGTCTTCCTAAAATTATTCTGATACATATTTTTTGAAATACTTATAGGAATCGAATAATCCGAAAATTTCCTTTCTGTAAGGAATAGTAACCGTTCATATATCTTCTTAAGCTTACCGAAAATACTTCAACTTTTTTATATTTTTTGTAACTTCTTTCTTTTCTCATTTTTTTGTCATTAACCATGCCATAATATCATTATTTAACTCATCCTTAATTTCTCTCCTTGTTGATATTAATTATCTGTTTAACTCTGTGATGTGTTCTGTATTGCCCTGGTTCTTTCTCGCTGTAGTTTTTACCGTCTTGTTCAAATTTTTCCCTTCGCTATCGTCGGTGTTCCATGCTTGATGAGAATTTTGTGTTATTATGATATATACATTTTTTCGCTGATTCGCATTGTCTTTTTGAATTGATCCAGCTTTCCTACTCTGCCACCATTTTTCCTTATACTGTTCCCTGCAATATGTTTTCAATTCCAAAACGGTTACCTCCTTCCCATAATTTTGCCTTTTTCTTTTTTACTGAAATGTCTAATAGCGTCACACATGCCACGTGACCACATATTCACATTCAACTACAATTTCAGAATTCACCTAAGTAAAGATATAACCATTGTGTTTCTGAATATGTGAGAAGAACTTGTTCATAAATACTTCATTGACTCTTTTGCTAGGGCTTTATGGTTCGTCAACGGCGAAATACCGAGCGTAGTGGGTGAGCGATAACGCATTGGCCTGGTATTCAAAAGACGCTGGTACGAATCCCAATCCGACCATACATTTTTCGGTTTTCCAAGGTTTCTCAAAGTTACTCCAGGTGAATGCAGGGATATTTCTTTCAAAAAAGTCATGGCCGAATTACTTCCCGTACCTTGCCCTAGTCCTTTTCCTCCTCTGATGATGTCGACGAGACCTAAGTTGCCCATCAGTAGATATGACGGAGGGCAAGAAAGGGAAAGGAATTAGGGCATTACGTATTAAAGGAACAACTCCGTCATTAATCAGGCCTCACTGTGGGAAACAGCATTCTGATTGACCGCAGCACTGATCACCGCATGTCCTTCTGAACTTCACCACTTTCGGCAAGTGCTTAACATTTCATAGCCTTACACCCTAGTCTTCACAGCGCCTTTAACCCCCTTTTCCTTAAGTATTTATATAGAATTAAAACCAACAATAAGTCGCAATAACTTTCGTATTGCATGTATATTATGTCCAGGTTGTGTCTATGAGTATTTCTATAACAGTATCACTCAAAAAGTATCAAACAGATTTTGATGTGGCTTTCACGCTTCGAATGCTTAGGAATCTGCTTAAAATCTGTGGTATCTGGCGCCTGAGTAGGAAATATTAATATCTTCTTAAAATCAGAGTATAGCCACCAAAACTAACTAATACAATCCCAGCCAGAGATTTCTCAATGCAACAAAGATAAACGTTTCGAAAATTCTAACAATTTGTGATAACGTACTTGAGGACTCTCTGGAATACTATGCCATTAACACTTTATGACGTTTGGGATCTAACTTAAAATTTGCTCAACGAATTTCAGACATTAACATTAGTCAAAATAATCTCTTGGTTAACTAACCAAGTGAGTCCATTGATAAAAAGACGATGTTTCGGTGGTCATAGTCTGTGTCGCCAGTATTAAGTGACTGTAACTTGACCATGGCAGCAGAACCTACGACCGCAGAAACGTCGATTTTTAATCAAAGGACTTTCTTGGCTATTTACCGAGGAGATTGTTATTAATGTACAATGCCAAGAAATCTTCCAGTCTTACATATTCATGTTAATAGATCGTCCTCCTATGGTGGTCGAAAAATTTTGCTTCAAACAATGAAAATGCGTTAGAAACATGTTTACATGTTTCGTGGACATTTTTTGGTGTACGACGTCACTAATTTGTGATTTTTTTCTTTACGTCTGCGGAATTTGAAATTAGCAGGTGTAGGTCGCAGAGAACAATTGATATCAGACGAGAAAACAGTGGGAAAGTTTCTTCTTGAAGTTTTTTTAGTGTTACTATTAATTGTTTGTAACATTACAAATTTGTTGTGTTAAACTTCGCTGTTTCGTGGTAATGGGCTTACGGTATATCTTGTGTCTCTTTTTAGTGACGTCGCACCGGAACAGAAGATCGTAATATGTTCTTAACCACATTTGTTTCTCACTGCCATCTTTCGTGTAAGTTTTTGTAAGTTCTGTTAGGAGGATTTATGTTTTGTTTATCTTAATAAACCAGTTTCAGAGTTTCAAGTCTTTCGTACACTGAGATTAGTTTATCGTGAAAGGATGATGATCTGGTGACAGGGTTTCTTAAAGACTGCGTAATCCGTTCCTATCATGACCACCTAGTCTAACCTGGTAATAGATGAGCTATAGTTTAACGTGGAATACGAACCACGGAAACATTCTTGGGTACTTTACATTAGACAACAAGCTGTGACAAGGGTGAACATCGACGTCAGGGCCTATGAAAATCCCCTCCGAGACAGTGATTCGAACCGTAAAAGTTTCTTACTCCAGTCAGACGCCTTAGCCAATGAGCCACCAGATTACTCCAGGGACTTGGTAAAAGTAACGAAGAACTATATACTTTTGAATCTGCCATTTACATTAAACTGTCGTGATCCCATAAAATTTATATTAATTAAGTGTAAAATCATATTTTAATTAAAGTAATAAATTCCAGTTTTTCATTCGTTAATTTCGACCCACATGGGACTTATTATAAATTGTAACACACTGGGGTTTCACGCGGGTGAAGTTACAGGCAATTTCTGATGGGATATGAAAGTATTCCATCTGCATAGAACTGCAGTTTACAGTATGTAGTGAACTGCCTTGCGGGAAGAATTCTAGTCTTAACGACCATACAACAGTAGAGTCGATGTAAATTACCTCAAAACATTTTAGCCTAGTTTGTTTCCTAGTCTCCAAAAGAAAATCGAGATGCCACAATTTCCTCAACCTGATAATAGCTACTGTAGTTATTGATTCAACTGGATTAAAACACACAATTCTACAAACGTATTTTATCAGTGTGAGCAGTATTCAGAGCAAGGTTAAATCAATTATTAAGACCAAAATTTTACTGTCACTATAATTTGAGTATTGAATTGTGTGGTAAGAAGAGGTAAATGTTTTTTTATCGACACTCTGACTGCGCCTGCTTGTGAAAGAAGCCGAGAACTGTGCCAGGCGAGTTGTGACGCACCTGTTACTGCGCCCCGGGGAACAAGAGACAGACAACAGACACTTGTCGCCCGCTCTGTCGAGAGGTCCTCCAGAGGAGGCATTGAGTGGCCCCGCCGTCTCACTCCAAGGACCACGCCCACTAACACAGCTCTACGGGCTTCACATTTGCTTTTGCCATAAATGATATTGCAAAAGAGTAACAGCGATCAAACAGTACGTAGATTTACTTACATCAGAGTTCGTCTGAATTAGACTTGAATATTTTCTTAATAATGCCTGATGTATAGTTCTGTTATCTAAAAATGTTTGTTCGAAAAGCATCGGGCTATACACTTCGGTTTCAGCAAGCTTATACATACGACCGATCTACAGGGTGATAGGACAGGATATCTAGCTGGGTTGATAAACATGAGCTGAAGATAAATGGAAAGACAGGAAGAGTCAGTTTATTAGATATACAGATAAAAAACTAAAGGTTGATTATGATTGTAATGTGGGGAAAGAATTTATTATTGAAGACTTGACATGTAAATATCTTTACATTAGATGAAAATAATTTGCTTACAACAAATCAACACGGATTTCGGAAGAAAAGATCATGTGAAACACAGCTGGCCCTATTTACACACGACGTAATGAAAGTTACTGATGCAGGTTCACAAGTAGATGCAAATTTTTTTAGGTTTTCAGAAAGCCTTTGACTCTGTGCCACACAACCGCCTTTTAGCGAAACTACAAGCGTACGGTATATCGGATCAGTTTTGCGAATGGATAAAGGATTTTCTAACTGGTCGATCGCAGTATGTAGTTGTTGAATGAAAAAGTTCTTCTAATCTAGATGTCACATCGTGTAACCTCAAGGAAGTGTAATAGGACCACTTCTTTTCTTAATTTTTATAAACGATCTCGGAGACAATGTGAAAAGCCTTTTTAGATTGTTTGCTGATGATGCGGTTATTTATAGGGAACTAAGGAATTTGGCCGATTGTTTAGCAATTCAGCGTGATCTGGATGTTATTTTGGCATGGTGCGCTGAGTGGCAACTTACACTAAATTGTAAAAAGTGCAAGACAATGATCATAATTAACAAAAAGAATCCGATTGTTAAGAAATACGAGGTAAACAGTTCAGTTATTGATATGGTCGATTCTATGAAATATTTGGGAGTAACAGTACAAAGGAACATGAAATGGGACTTATATATTAATACGTTGGTAGGTAGAGCTAATTCTAGTCTGCGGTTCCTTGGTCGAATTTTGAAAAATTGTAATGAACAAACAAAGGAGATAGCGTACAAATCTCTTGTGCATCCACATTGTGCCATTTGGGATCCGTTTCGTAAGAGGCTGATTGAGAGTACAGAGAAAGTACAAAGAAGAGCCGCTCGATTCGTGACCGCTTGCTACAGTCCTTATGAAAGCGTTACAGAACTGATCAGTAGACTAGGCTGGGAGTCTCTGGTAGATAGACGACGCACGTTTCGTATAAACTTATTGGTAAACATGCGTACTTCCACTTTCACTTACGAGTGTAGTCCACCAACCTATTTGGGTCGGAATGACAGGAAAGATAAATTTAGAGAAATAAGGTGCCGCACTGATTCTTATATGAATTCTTTTTTTCCTCGTACAATTAGGGATTGGAATGCACAACAAAGAGATTAGGTTTGGTGCTGATCACCCTCTGCCACCAACAGTTTTGTGATTTGCAGC
Organism: Vandiemenella viatica; assembly: GCA_031002005.1. Taxonomy (NCBI): domain Eukaryota; kingdom Metazoa; phylum Arthropoda; class Insecta; order Orthoptera; family Morabidae; genus Vandiemenella; species Vandiemenella viatica. The sequence continues at coordinate 35,207,911 of JARYHS010008074.1, read as the reverse complement.
GTATATATGTAGATGTAGATATAGATGAAGTGCAACTGGGCAGGACATATAGGACAGGTAATAGAAAAACGTTTCAAAATTCTGGAGAGAAGGAATTAGATTACAAAACTTTGGTCAGACAATTGCTTGAATTTGGTGTAGTATGGGACCCATATTTTTGGGTGGTGAAAAGAAAGGGTTCAGAACATCCTGCAGAACATAATTAGTAATCGATATGATAAAAGAGCTGGAATCGCATTCGTTGAAAGACAGGAGGAGGATGAAGAGGGTCATGGGAGTATACGGGTGATTAGGAGTGGAGAGATATTAGTAAGAGTTAGGAGTAATGCATGGAAGGAAAAAGATGACCATGACCACAAGCTGGCACACGATTTCAGTCACAGGGGTTTGGGAGAATTTTATTTCGTATATACGGGGGTCAGGGGTTGGAATAAGTAACCAAGAGAGTTGATGAATAATTTACCGAAAACGTTGAAACAATTTAAAGTCGAAAATTGTACACGGAAAAAGTTAGTGGGTACAGGAAAGGGGGAAAATGGGTGCAGGGATATTACCACCATAGCGTGCGCTTCATAGCAAATCAATTAAACAGTAGGACGTGCGTACGAATCGCCTCTTTTAAAATGACTATCTATGTAGCGCCACGTGAGGGTTTCTTCACGTCGGAAACCTTTCAATAGTGTTTTAATTTTGTGCAAAAGCGAGAAGCTAGTTGGAGCCGTAATCGGAGATAGGTGACCTGGTGAATGTGCATGAATTTCAAGGTATTCAAACATTTGTAGGTTTCGTTGCTTCCTTAAATAATTAAAACTCAAGCTCCCCAGATTTAGGTGAATACACCAGATTGAATAGCATTGCTTTGTTTTCGTTGATATTGGTATCAGAAAATTAATAGAAATTTGTATAGAAGAACGTCTTTTTTGGGTAGAATTTTTTGTAAAGTGTACAGAAAAAAAACTTATGCGTGAAGTTAGTACATAAGCTGATTCTTCCAGCTTTGCTCATTTACAGAGTAACCGTACAGCAAGCACTGGCCTTTTGCTGTCTAGGTTGGTTAAATAAGTGGGCAGAAAGTAAATTCTCCATAAGAGTGCCACGTGGAAAAACATACCTCCTCGCTTCCAACTAATAAAAAACCTCAATTGTACGATTTTCAATAAACAGTAGCAACTGTTTCCAGATAGTGTTTTCTAAATTTCATAGAGTTTTTGTAGCAATTAAAATGACGCAGTAACATACAGTTGTTTATATTGGCATCAATGGTCGTTCTAACGCGTTATGAGCTTTTCAGCAAACTAACTGTTAATCAATCAACAGATTTTATGCATAAAAAAAATATGGCAGTACTTCCGTGGAGTTTTGAAATCTTAATCCATTAAAGCTGTTCTCCTTGGGAATGCTCCCGCTACATTGCTGCAAGCGCTTCATAAACGACTTGTTTGGGACTGAATTTTTTTTTTTTTTTTTTTTTTTGTAACTGCTTTACGTCTCTTTTTAACATCGAGGTCTTTAGAGACGGGAAAGGATGGGGGGCAAGGATCGGGGGCAAGGATGGGGGGCAAGGATGGGGGGCAAGGATGGGGGGCAAGGATGGGGGGCAAGGATGGGGGCAAGGAATGGGAAGGAATTCGGCCATGGCCTTTTGAAGGAAGCATCCCGGCATTTGCCTGGAGTGATTTGGGGAAACCATGGAAAACCCAAATCTGGATGCCCGGACGGGGATTCGAACCGCCGTCCTCCCGAATGCGAGGCGAGAACGCTAACCGTTACACCGCCCCGCTCGGTTTGTGAGTGAAAGCTCGTGATTCAAATTTAGTAACATGTAGAGACATTATCACTTCGGGGAAAACGAATCATTTTTTTTTTTTTTTTTTTTTTTTTTAACTGTTACGGAAAAATTATCTTTACTATAGACATGAGGGAAATGAGAGATATCCATTTCCGGTTGTTCGTTTTGCCAAACATTACCCTCTAGATGTCCACATAACACACACGCCTACGGCAATATTTTTTCAACTTAGTGCCTAATTGTAAACATAAGGCAATGGCCATATTACGCACCTGTCTTGGATTCTTCTACTTCAGGAATGCGCAAGTACTTGTGAGTGCAAACCTATCGAATCTTTCGAACTAATACTGAGAAGTAACTGCTGTAATGAAAAGTTGCTTCATAGCATTGTAAAAAGCAAATGTCCTTTTATATATTAAAATCACAGTTTTGGCATATTACCGTATACGGTTACCGCAAACATTATTAGTACATTAATGACCAAGTTAACATTGTTATCTGTTCACTCTTTAATGACTATAGGTTGCACTAAGTAAGAGGAGCTTATGTACTATGATCAAGTGGAGTAAAGAAGGGGGCAACAGTTGTTCCTCCTCGAAAAAACACTTCCAACTAATTTCAAGAATATTAACATCGGTTCCCAGCGTTAATCAATTGCTTTGTACATGTAAACTCATTTGAACAGGATTTATTAAGAGCGAAATTATTTATAAACTCCTAAGTCCCATATTCCTCAAAATGTAATGTGTGACGAGGGAATGTCTCTAGGAAGTGATAGAAGAGAAATTCTCATTTCCATTCCCACGACGAGGAATATAGATATGTTCGGAACTAAAAAAAAGTAGAAAATCGTATAACAATTATTTCTGAAGAAATGATTAAACCTCAACGAGAATAGAATGTTCAGTGGTGTATCTTAAGGGAACAAAGATCAGTTGTAACAGACAGAAAAACAGAGATTTTGGTCTTAGAAAAGGGGAGATAGAGAAAGTAAAGTGGATTTATTTAATAATACAAGTTTCGCTAGAGAGATGTAGTATTTAACATGGAGGGAAGATCTCTACATCATATAATGGATCAAGATCTGAATAAAATGTGGCACTGTACAGTACAAAGATGTTACCCTTAAGAAAAGAGAACAAAAAAGTCAGAAGTTTCTGAAATATAGGCACAAAAAATGTAAAGGATATGCTGGTAAGAAAGAGTTAAAAAATGAGGAGGTGTTTGTTAGATATGGAGAAAAGAACAAGAGAAGTTAAGAACTGTCAATGGAATATATTAGGACACTTTAGGGAGCTTTCATGGCTGAGGCTATTGAAGGTTCAGTATCAAAGTTTAATAATAAGAAACATAGCTATGTAACAAGACCGAATGCAAAAAAATAGCAACTAGACCTTTTATTAAAAGGAAATGTGTGAAGGTTTTTTGAACGCTTAGTCTGCCTCTGTTTAACGTAGAATGAACGAAACTTTAATGAAAATACTGGTGTTTTACGTAAGTATTTCATGAACTACTGTCACCAGAATCTGATGTTTCCTTTGTAACAACATTTCGAATACAGTTAAACTATGTTTAATACTGAATTGAATTAATATCAGGTACTTCACTCATAATTTCCGGGATAAAAGGCGGTGGTCGATAGCCCGGAAATTATGAGTGAAGTTAATGCCGGCCGTGAAAGCCTACATTGTATGATAATCTCAGGTAATTTAATTTTTTTTTTTTTTTTTTGCTGTCGTCAGTCTTTAGACTGGTTTGATGCAATCCTCCATCCCTTCCTAACCTATGCTAGCCTCTTCATTCCTACATACCCCTTACAACCCGCGTCCTCAATTATCTGCTTCATATATTCTAATCTCTGTCTACCTCTACAGTTCTTACCTTCGACTGTTCCCTCCACTAACAAATTAACCAATCCAGCATGTCTCAAAATATGACCTACCAGCCTGTCTCTTCTTCCTGTAAGCTTCTTCCATAAACTTCTTTTCTCACCCATCATTTCCAAAACTCGTTCATTTCTTACTTTGTCTGTCCACCTAATTTTCAGCATTCTTCTGTAGCACCACATTTCAAATGCTTCAAGTTTCTTTATTTCCGGTATTCCTAAAGTCCATGTTTCGCTACTGTAAAGTGCTGTGCTCCACACATAGAGTTTTAAGAAGTTCTTTCTAATTGCCAGATCAATATTTGAAAGTAAAAGGTTTCTCTTTTTCTTGAATGATCTTTTTGCTAGTGCTATTCTGCATTTAACATCATTCCTGCTTCGGCCATCGGTTGTAATTTTGCTTCCCAAGTAACAGAACTCACTCACTTCTCCTATTGCATCCGATCCTATTTTTATATTTAATCTGCTAGTATTGGTATCATTTCTGCTACGTTTCATCACTTTTGTTTTACTTTGATTTATATTCAGTATTTCGTTCATGCCATTCAAAAACTTCTCAATACCCTCAGCCCTCTCTGTTAATAAGACAATGTCATCCGCAAATCGTAGGATACTGATTTTTTCTCCCTGAAAACTTATGCCACATGGAAATTTTTCTTTGACTTTCTTCATTGCTTCTTCTACATACAAGTTGAATATTAACGGGGATAGACTACAACCTTGTCTCACACCCTTTTTAACTGATGCATGTCTCTCGTAATTGTCTACTTTTATTACAGCCACTTGATTCTTATATAGTTTATAGAGTATTCTTCTATCTCGATACTTTAGACCTGACTTCTTTAAAATTTTGAACATCTTGTCCCACCTAACATTATCAAAAGCTTTTTCTAAATCAACAAATGCCATAAAAGTATCTTTGTTTTTCTTGATCCGCCCTTCAAGTATTAATCTTAAATACAGAATTGCTTCCCTTGTACCGCGATTTTTCCTAAACCCAAACTGATCTTCACCTACTACGTAAATGTTGGTCAGAATTCTAAAACGAAGCCGTGAATCTATTTGGCTATTTATATTAGGAGTGTCGGTGCGGTACTATACAGTGAGTTACTATAGCTGCGTCATTGTTGTGTGTGTTGTGCGATGAGACTGGAGCGCACTGTAGACGCGTGAAGTGTTGTGCGGGCCGGCCGCGCCCTCAGGGGCTGCCCCGGCCGACCGGCTACATTATTAATAGACGAGCACAGTAGACCAGAGCGCGAGGCGAGGTGCGCTCTGCGCATGTGCATCCCGCGGTCGATATCTCCGGCCACGCCCGGTCTACCAACTACAACGCTCAGACCAACTCACCATACACGCATCTCTCTGTTTTATAACATGGGTTTCCATGCAAATAACATTGTCATATAGCATGCTGCCACCGTTTGGATCCCTGTAAACTTGGATAAAATGTTATTTTTCAAATTAAGATTATAACTCAAAATATACGTTTTGATAGAGGGAAGATATTTAATGTGTTTATTTGTGGGGAAATATCAAACTGTTGTTATTTTATGTCTAATGAAGTGAATGACTATTAAATTTGTTATTTACCGTTTTCGTACTGAATTCGATTTGCAGATAACTTACAAAATCCCCATTTATAAGAATACCAAGTTTTTAACACATTGACTGCCGTCATGAAACTGGGACTATGTATTGCTATGCCACATTGAAATCACGAATATTACTTGTGAGGCCAAATTGATTTATTGCATCAAAAGTCTTCTTTTGATCATGTAGAACTAAGTTACTTCATAAAATATCAAGTTATGACTGATATGGATTGATAACAGGTGTGAGCCATATATGGCTCACGTGGCCCAACAACTACATTTTAACACAATTACGATCTGTCGCCATGTGAGCCACATGTGGCTCACATCATTTAAAACATAATAGGTATAAAAAAAATCATTTTTCAAGAAATGATTCAAACTCTTAGTTTATTTGCTTATATTAGCTACATATAAAATTGATAACTTGATAAGCTGTCTTGCATAGCCTCATTCACTAGCTGTTCAAGTTCTTCAAAAGTTTGTCTTCTTTTGGCCATAACAATAAACTAGGAAACTAACCAAATACACAAACGTAACCTCAAATAGCATACACGAGCAATCAGCAAAACAAAACAGTACTACAGCTGAGTCGTCGAAAGTTGATCTCTGACGGTTGCAGTTAGGAATCATCAGGGTTACCAAATGCAAAAATATTGATTGCTAAGAACATCAGAGTGTTCAGTGGAGCCACCACTTTTAAACCCATAGTTGAAACGCATTATCTGAGAGCCCCATGAGACTCACGAGGCCTCTAAACACAACTCTGCATGTGAGCCAGTTATGGCTCACGCGGCTCACTACACAATGTATACGTGAACCAAATATGGCTCACGTGGCGTCATAACCCATGCAACTGTGAGCCAACATTGGCTCACGTGGCAGTCAATGTGTTAATTAATGTATTTCTTACCCTACCTTAAATAACATCAGTTTACAAGTATAATATATCGTGCCTATTTTTCATCTGAGTTTCTTTGGTGTGTCCGCAGAAATTTTCATGATTTTGAGGGAATAAATATTTTTCCATATTGTTTGCTTGCTAGTGATAGAAAGCGCGGCTCCCTGTCATAATAAAGTGAAGATAGTCATTCAATCAGTTGCTATGTCGATTAACTACATTTACCGTGCTTACTACATGAGGATTTATGCCTGCCTGGCATACAAGATCCTACAGTTTAGAAAGTATAAGATAGCGCCTAACAATGAAACCTTATCGCTACTAATAAAATGTTGCAACGTGCTTTGAGAGAAATGGAATACCGTAATGATATACTCAGCGTATCAGAAGGCACTCGTATCGAGTATTTGTAATACTTGAAAAAATGTGAAATTTTCTACGCAATAAATTAAGATTCTTATTTCGATCAAAATTTTTTTTTTGAAACTGCGACAGTTATTTGTGATAACCATTCTCAACCTAAAAAAAGCTTTCGTAACGTCTTAGACAGGCTCGAAGGAATTAACTTTACCTGTGATTTCTAAACTGAACATTTACACAAAAACTAAGCTCACTGCGCAATATCGGAATGCTGAGAAAGTGAAGGATTATTAAAAATGACTATAATTTAAAATATATCATTGCAGCCAAACAATTGCTGGTATGGGTCGTAGATTTAGTAACCATTAGAAACATAAAAAAGTAGCTTACCGCATCAATTATTACAAAGTGTTTCGTGGCTACGATAGAAACCGATGTTTCAGTATTTCGTGCTAGATAGTCGGTTTTCTTGAAACTTTTACGATGAAAACTAAATATTGGTTTCACTTTATAAAGCTGAGAGCTTTGAAAAAATTATTCTGATGAGGAGAAAATTTAGAATGTAAGAAAGAGGAGCTGAAATGGCGATTTCCAGGTTCAGAATCTCTTGAAAACTGTGTTAATTCTCTCCAATGTTTAAGACGGACACTTAAGATCGTTTGAGAAGGAAGGCTCTATGGGAATAGAATGTTTAATTAATGAAGTAAGTATTAGGGTGACTCTGTATCCGTAATGTGGATAAAAAATAAAAGAAGTATTGCTATAAAACATACTTGATGAATGATGGAATTTAGTCTGCCTAGCTATGCCTTGTTTTTTAGCACCTTAAAAAGTTACAGTCTAATTATTCTTTTAATTTTCAGCGTATCTTGTGTGGTTTATGTTGAAACCAGAGAAGTAATTCCTTCCATTAGCGTAGTACACTGCATTATGACATCCGATGATCTACTTTCCGATCGTAATGCTTATTTAATATTTTGTTCCTGTACAATAGTTTTACTGATACGCTAAATGTCTGCCATTTAGCTTTGTCCTAACGGTTGAGTCGTGCAATTGTACGGAACATAAAACGCCTTTTACGCAATGCTGTAGGGCATTTAAGGCGCGATCCTCAGCGAAGAAACATTTCGTCGGGCTCTTAGTTTCTGGCTCACATCTCACGTGAAGTGGCTTTCTCTCGGACCGAGCAGAAAAGCGCGCCGGTTCTATCACAAGGACGTAAAGTGCAGCCAGTTGGCCCGACGACAAAAGATGCCTTCGGCAGGCGAGGCGATTTTTTTGAGGGAGTAGCCCATGAGAGAGATTCGAACTGCTCTGTTGGCTATCCATCCACGTGTTCAATTACGGTATTCCTGCCTGATTAGGGACTGAATATTTCCAACGACCATATCACATCCTTCTGATCCCTCTTTTGTATTACGTATACATGCCAATGTATATCAAATTCAGATCGGATTTTCTGGATGTATTGCGTTCCTATATTTATTTATTTATCTTATGGCCATAGGATAAAGAAAAAGATCAAGAAAAACTAAGATACTTTTATGGCATTTGTTGATTTAGAAAAAGCTTTTGATAATGTTAGGTGGGACAAGATGTTCAAAATTTTAAAGAAGTCAGGTCTAAAGTATCGAGATAGAAGAATACTCTATAAACTATATAAGAATCAAGTGGCTATAAAAAAGTAGAGAATCACGAGAGACATGCATCAGTTAAAAAGGGTGTGAGACAAGGTTGTAGTCTATCCCCGTTAATATTCAACTTGTATGTAGAAGAAGCAATGAAGAAAGTCAAAGAAAAATTTCCATGTGGCATAAGTTATCAGGGAGAAAAAATCAGTATGCTACGATTTGCTGATGACATTGTCTTCTTAGCAGAGAGGGCTGAGGATATTGAGAAGTTATTGAATGGCATGAACAAAATACTGAAGGTAGATTTTGGACTGAATATAAATCAAAGTGTGACAAAAGTGATGAAATGTAGCAGAAATGATACCAATACCAGCAGATTAAATATAAAAATAGGATCTGATGCAATAGGAGAAGTGAGTGAGTTCTGTTACTTGGGAAGCAAAATTACAACCGATGGCCGAAGCAGGAAGGATGTTAAAAGCAGAATAGCTCTAGCTAAAAGAGCCTTCATGAAAAAGAGAAACCTTTTAGTTTCAAATATTGATCTAGGAATTAGAAAGAACTTTTTTAAAACTCTATGTGTGGAGCACAGCACTTTACGGTAGCGAAACATGGACTTTAGGAGTACCGGAAAGAAAGAAACTAGAAGCATTTGAAATGTGGTGCTACAGAAGAATGCTGAAAATTAGGTGGACAGACAAAGTAAGAAATGAACGAGTTTTGGAAATGATGGGTGAGAAAAGCAGTTTATGGAAAAAGCTTACGGAAAGAAGAGACAGGCTGGTAGATCATATTTTGAGACATGCTGGATTAGTTAATTAGTTAGTGGAGGGAACAGTAGAAGGTAAGAACTGTAGAGGTAGACAGACATTAGAATATATGAAGCAGATAATTGAGGACGTGGGTTGTAAGGGGTATGTAGAAATAAAGAGGCTAGCACAGGATAGGAAGGGATGGAGGATTGCATCAAACCAGTCTAAAGACTGACGACAGCAAAAAAAAAAAAAAAAAGAAAAAACAAATGACCATAGTAAATAATCAATAATACAATTTATTCACACTAATAAAATGTAACATTATATTTTAAAATGGACGTTGTGCAGCCAATGTAAAGCTTCATTTGAAATATCTATAAAGTCTTTCGGTGATCCCCTGAATGCTCGAAGTGGTCAATCAAAGTTCACGTGGCGGATGGTTTGTTCTTCCTTACCACAGTCGCAATTCGGTGAATCTCTCATTCCCCATGCGTAAAGAGATAAAGCAGATCTGCTATGGCCAGAACTAAATCTGTTAAGAGCTGCCCACGTCCTACGAGGAAGGTCGCTTTGGAATCTCTTCTGTTTGTAACTTTGGCAGCTTAAATAATCTTTGGATTCTTTCTCGTCATAGATATTTTAAATTTCTGCACGAATCACATATATTCCAAATTCCTTATTAGTGTTCATTTTATAACTGTTAAATTGTGGTCGCAGTCTTAATTCTGTTTGATCATTATATAATATAGCTGATGTTTACCTGTATCCTCTGGACGTTTCAAGATGTGAACTATTCGTGTATGATTATTAAGTTGAGTGTTTATTATGATGACTTTATGATTTCAACAAAACTCTAACGACTTATTCGTCCTTTTCTTTCTCCGAGAATAATACATTCTACATTTTCCCCTCATCCCATGCCATCGATCATTTTTATGTCAACGGCCTTTAGGGACAGATTCAAACTCCTGTGTGCAAGAGGATGCCATACACCACTTCCTGCTCCTAGGGTTGCCTTTCACTAGGTTGCTAGCAAACAATGTGTGACTCCTTATACCGGGAATCTTTCAGTCGCCAGAGCCTCGTCTGTGCAAACAGGGTGCACCACGTGAAGGAGAGGTTGACATTTGGTTTGAAGAGGCTATCACAATCTCTTCCAAACCCTTACACCCCGCACGACCACAACGGCTCACAGTTTTTTTTTAGGCCATTTCAACGGTAAATTCTGAAGTCAATAATGTTGTATGCATATAATATTCGGAACGAGATAATGAACCACCACAATCTGTTGCAGCTCTATCATTCCTTTATTTATAGGTACGTTTATATCTTACGCATATTTGCACTATTAATAATAATAAGAGTAATTCAGATAAACCGTAGACATTATATGTTGGATACTTTATACTATATTATTTTATTAAAGTCTTTTACTGTGACGTGTGTGATATTCAGTCTTAATGAGAAGTGTGAAGGCAACTACAGATAATAAAAACCTTTATATTTAAAAAAAAACATATTGTTTTTTGTTGAAACGGCATAATATTAGAATAATATTCGATAATAAATAACAGCGGTATCACTGTGATTGTTAAATTAAGGAATCAGAGTAGCTTTACTTGAGTTTGTTGACATATAACTAGAAACGTTAATCATCTTTGTTACTTTTCTTTGAGGTGAAAGTACCTCAGGCTAGATCTGTAAATAACCTTAACCTATCGACTTTGGTACAATTATTACATCTAAATATTAATTTTCAAAACGTTAATCATCTTTGTTACTTTTCTTTGAGGTGAAAGTACCTCAGGCTAGATCTGTAAATAACCTTAAGATATCGACTTTGGTACAACTATTACGTCTAAATATTCATTTCCAAACATAAAGAAACAGTATTTTGTTTAAAATTCTAGTCTGATTCACAACTAATTCAATATTGAAATTAGTAAAATTATAATTCAGCTCACAGTTACTAAATATAGTCTACATAGAGGTAATAATAATAATAATAAAAAAACGTTTGGAAGAAATACAGTTTTCAGTAAAAAAAATCATATGTAGAAAACTAAATATTTCGCTAATATAAAGTGTGCAGCGAGAACTGCTATTGATAATGGTCATGCAGCGAGAATATAAACGCAGATAGGATATAAAAGTGAAATCATAACACCAGCGTTTTGAGAAGCTGAACTTTATACTCAATTACTGAAGCTTAAACGGGGTGGCACTAAGTAAACTAGTTTTTACTTTTTTCTTTGTATGTCTTTCACAGATGCTTCTCATTAAGTTACTTTTTACAAGGTATTCCTTTCTCTCTAAGGCAACTTGAGCCATTAGTTTCCCACATGGCTTGTTTATATTTACCAATTACTGCACTTTCCATTAAACGGAATTACCTACGGAAAGTTTGTTAATAAACAGGGGTTAAATACTGTTAGACTCAAAAGTTATATTTATGACTTTCTAACAAATGAAGTACGCCGATGTTAGTCTCTTAAATGTAGAGACTTAGTTTTAATTCACTAATTTACTGAAATTAATGAATAAATTGTAGTTTGTGAGACATGTTTGCATTTTTATTCTGTACTTGGAAAGAACCCATGTTACGGAAGATTGATCTTCACATATAGCACCGAAAAAAAAAGGTTGTGATTTTTCAACTTATTTAATATTATCGAGGCATTTATTTATTCATGACGTCTATTGAAAAATGCAAATATCAAGCTTTCTTTTCACAACAATTGTGATTTGAAATGACTCATTTGTTCAACCAGTACGAGTTTTATCATCTCTACTCATTTCGATCTGATCTTTAATACGTAGAATTTAATTTAATTTAATTTAATTGCAATGGAGCACAGGCTCCGGTGGCAATTTCCCTACACCTCCATCTTCCCCCTATCCTGCACCTACCTACATTTTCCCTCTACAAATTTTATCTTTAAATTCTTTCAAGTTTTCGGTAAATTATTCATCATTTCTCTTGGTAACTCATTCCAATCCCTGACACCCTTAATACGATCTGATCTGAGATTAATAAAAAGCTTAAAGAGTTTGTTTAAAAAAGTCAGCTAACAATTGCAAATCGTACTAGCACTCCCTCATTGTTGGTTAAATAGTTACAAGTAAGACACTATTTTTTTTATTCGTCCGATAAGAACGAAATTCTTTGAGGTTAATGGAACAGCGTGTATTGTACGTTAACGTTTACAAGATCTGTGAAACGTTGGTGGCTGTAGTGTCGGCTCGATCGCCAACAAGTGGCGAAGCTCTTTCTCGAGGACCTCGGCTCTTTACTATGCCTGATTGGCGCCTCATCTGAGGCCCTCTCGAACGTCGATAATGAACCTCCTTGACAGGCAGGAAAGGGCAGCCACGCCAAGCCCTGTTGCTCCATCAGCATTGAGGCGAGCGCGCCGGGCGTCGGAGCAGCTGGCGCTGTATCGCGGGCGAGCGGACATACAGGCGCTCGACAGGTTGATGGACGCCACAGATCTACTGCACGCTCAGATCGAAGAATGTTTGGGATTATCACTTAGCGACCAGCTGTCCGACACTTTGGCAAACTATTGTTCTATTAGTAAACAAGCATTTCATTATGCGACTAAGATTTTTATCAGCGTCTAAATTATTCAGTAATATGCAAGAATAGCGTCACAATATTTTACGTATAAACACTACTGTGAACCCAGTGAAATATCGTGGTTGAGCATTGGGTAAAGCTGTTGCTGTACGAATTCTTCGGCATTATCAATATAAAAGTGCCAGAACAAGATTAACTATTGAAAGTACTCCATTTATCTCAGGTAATGTACAACAAGTTTAACATTATCCGTAATACATATCGTGAAAAATCGAGAATAATGTAATTATTCTTTTCTCTTGTACTAATTTTGTATACGCTCTTTGGTTACTAAAAATAGCGTCGCATATTTTGGGCTAGTGGATATGTTTCCTGGTTTACTGCTGAAAGACTTATGTATACAATTTTTGAGGGTAGTTGAAGATTTACTTTTGTATCTTGTACGCCAGTCTAAACTGTTCACATTAATCGTTGAATTATAGCTCCCTTTTACAAGACAGGTTAAAAATGTTATTTAACTTTGTAACGTGGTGAATTTCTATCTCTGTCATTCAATATTTTTTCTGAAGTTTACTATTTTTTATTGTTGTTTTAATTACGTTTCTTTTAATTGTTATTATAATCTATTGAACTGAGATCAGATTCACAGATTCCGGTGCAGTAGTCTAACGCCTATGATTCACTTTCCAAGGTCTGATCGATAAATTAATATACTTCAAGTTAGCAATTAATATTCCAAGATATACTACAAAAGATGAGCAATTCATATAATTTATTAAATGTGAGTAATTTTATTCTACATCTGAACTTTAACGTTTGGACTATTTTTTTCATCTGAAACGTAATTTAAAAAACAATTTTTTGTTTACTTTATATCATTTTCATGATTGTTTTAAAAAGTTTGTTATTGAATGGAAAAAAATGTAAAAAAAATGGTGAAAGATTTTAAACAATGAAGATACGATGACATTAATATTGTTTTAACGAAAATAAAGCGAATAAAATTTGTGTCAGATGGTGTCTACAATGAAAGATTTCAACAATCTACCACCGTTAAGTCAAAGCCGTTTAGGGGAAGGCAGTAAATTTATAAATTAAATAAAAATGGAACGAAGGTCTTATTAGACTGTTCCTTTTTCGTATAAAATAATTTTTTTCATTTTTGGATTACTTTTTGCTTTATGTAAATCAGTGTGAATTCTGGAGATTAAACGAAACTGTCACTAGTCGATGAGGGCTTTAGAAACTCGCTACATGTGACCGCCGCGTAATGGTACTCGCTTATCCCAGCTTGGCAACAAGGAAAGATGGAGTAGAGCTGAAAGGTGCCAGTGACATGCGCTGCACCAACTTGGATCGACCTTTCGGGCACCCGGAAAGGTCAGAGGGAGTAGTTCCCCGGGGACTAAATGCTGGTTCTGTCAGGGCTTCATCCGGGAACATAGCGAATCAATAATGTGTTCCTAGCGGTGTCTGTGTGACAGCAGTTAAAACTGCAAGAGAGCAACAGTCGTCGATGAGAAAAAGATAGTATTATGTAAAGTTTTCCTCTGACTATGTGTTTCGATTCAACCATCTAAGAAGATAGTACGTGGTAACGCTATCTACAGTAATGAAAACATTTAACTGCACATATTCTTAATCAGATAAATGAAAGATTAGTCAGTTAGCTGAAACAGATGTTAGTACAAAGGAAAACGGATGGGCTCTGAATTTTTAGGAACCAATAATAACATTTAGTTTATCCGTGTTGGAACCGAATGACTAATAGAAGAAAAGATTCTGCAAATAAAGGTTGCTACACTGAGTTATCACACAGTGAATGTATCAAATTTCTGACTTGCTAAAAATAATTCGAAACATTTTCGCCAATTAAATAGGTTTATAATAAATTTTTCTGTGTAACTCTGCTGGTAGGCAAGTTCGGTAATGGTAGTACCAATCGTCGCCTACAAATCATTAAATAATTACATGTTAGAGTTCATATAAAATTACCCGAGAGGGGATTTTTTGCTTTCAAAACTGAACAAATTGCCTTTATGAGGAATACTGTTATCAAACGTACTACTAAACGGTCTTAGAAATTCGAAACAGAGAAATACTCAGCTTTACTCAAGGCTGGGATTATGCTCTCAACTTTGTAAAAAGTGTTCTCGGCCACTATTCTCCAGCCAGACAGCAATATTTCACAGAGTAACACCGAACCTTGTATTGCAGTATTAAAAAACTCATAGTCTGCTGATACCACTGAATTTCCTTTCTCACTCTATCTAAAAAAATAAAGGGCTTTAGAATTTTGTCTAGCACCTTCAATGGAACAAAGAATATTTACAATTTAAGTTTTTGAAAATGTCATCCTAAAATTTTCGTTTCGTCGACTTGAGTGCCGTATTTAAATAAACTGGAGTTATTTATAATTTGTCCGCGAGATGTTTTCTTAAATACAGAATTCTAGTTTATTCCATTCAAAAAATATTTCAGGTGAACGTAAATGACTCTGAAATAGTTTGTAACAAAAAAATATTAATTTAGGGATGAAATATATAACACACAGTTTTTCAATTAATTAAAATATTTAACCCTTCTTTCGCGACGTAAGAAACGTTATTATACTAATCTACTCTTTATCTACATCCGGCAAGTGTGACGCTATTCCGCTTACGTTGTTTTCATTCTGCTTGCACTAAAGGAGAGTGAACGAGGCTGATGGATCTTTCTTTCACACAAAAACTGTTCGCCAGTAATGATAATTGCGGGTGATATTGAACTTTAGGTTGCAGTACAGTGCGGTACTTTACAGCGAAAGCAGGTTAGGGGAAGTTGTGATAGCCATCAGCTCGCGCTCGCTCCCACGGGCGTAGCGGCTGCGACACTCACCTCCGTAATTTGGTCTTACTCTTTTGTCGTAACTCACACTGAAGGAGTCAAGGATGGCGGAGATGTTTACATCTCCAAGCATACTCCCGCCAGGAGCTCTGTAACAACAGAAAAAATTCTTATTAGCCATGCATTATACTAATGTCGTAAATAAACAGAAGTGACAAGAAGAAGAATAAAATTGTAGCTGAAAAAACTAAAACCCCGCTTTCGTAGTAATGTGAATTAAAAGGTTAAAATTAATCTTTAAAAATAAAGATTTTAATAACTGGATATTGTGGGCCATTTCCTCAATTGCAAGTTAATCAATTTTTTTTATAACGGTGAATAACACGCCAATGCAATTGAATTTTTGATTTATTTTGGTGTCGTACGCGTTTCGCTCTATTTCAAGAGCATCATCAGTGACATATGTTACTTTTTTACATTTTACTCATCATCAGGGTTAGCTTCTCTGTGTAGGTATTGTAGAAAACATCTGAATGTATAAATCAGTACACTGCACTGACCAAACATGATAGAGTAAATACCACGCCATGTTTTTCACAGGTTCATAGAATGTGTGGATCTGTGAAAAACATGGCGAGGTATTTACTCTATCATGTTTTGATTATAATAGTGTTAATGTGAAATTTGGTCAGTGCAGTGTAGTGATTTATACATTCAAATGTTTTCTACAAAACCTACACAGAGAAGCTAACCCTGTTGATGAATAAAATGTAAAAAAGTAACATATGTCGCTGATGATGTTCTTGAAATAGAGCGAAACGCGTATGACACCAAAATAAAACAAAAATTCAATTGCATTGGCGTGTTATTCACCTTTATAAAAAAAATTGATAAAGATTTTGTTTAACAGCGATAGGACGTCCCACAATTCAGGATAAATTAAGTATTCGAATAAGCTTTAAGGATAAAGTAACTGATTACAAAATTAATTTTAATGTAAAAGAGCATGGGGTGCTGTATCAGTTGCCTTATATTTTTTGTCGCTGTCTGTTTGTAAAGATATAGTCATTGTCAAAAGTTATGTAGAGAGCACACACCACGCTTTTTTTACATTAAAGTTGATTTTTTAATCAGTGACTTTATTCTTAAAGCTTATTAACAAGAAAATTAATTTATCCTGAATTGTGGGAAGTCCTATCGCTGTTAAACAAAATCTTTATATTTAAAGATTATTTTTAACCTTTTAGGTCACCTTACTATGAAAGAGTGCTTTTTTAAACTACAATTTTATTTTTAACTTTTTAGTTCAGATTGTTTCAAAAGTATGTTTCTTACTGCTGGCTTTTCTTCGCCAATCTCTCTTTGCTTTGTGTTGTAGTTTCATTTTTAATTATTATTCCCACGAGTAACTTACAATTAAATGGTCAAAATTTTCCACTACATTCAACCACTTTTAAATTGTTACTCACAACGTGGGGAGGATGAAATTATTGATTTTTTTTCGGTTCTTAATAAGTGTGCAAGATTTCAAACGATTCGGACGTCAGGAAGTTGGTGAACATTGAAATGAAAGATTCCATTAAATGACAACCATTTTTTTTATTGTTACCGTCAAAGTAACGAGAATAGCAGGACATTGCTAAGAGACTACAGTATTGTTAACGGTTCGTAAAAAGTGTGCAAAATTTTTCTATTGTTACTGTCAAAGTTAGGAGAATATCAAGACATAGCTGTGACATTATTGTACTATAATCAGTTATCAATACATGATTAAAATTTCAAACAATTCGGACATCGGGAATTGGGTTAAAATTTAATTCCAAAATTCCACGACATTCCAAAAATTTTCTGTTATTACTGTCAAAGTAATGACAATAGCAGGACATTACTATGAAATTATTGTATTGTCACTGGTTCTTAATATTTGTGCGAAATTTCAAACAGCTCGGACATCTGGAAGTGGGTCAAAATGGAGTTGTAAAATTCAGTTACATACATACATAAATACATGCAGGCCTAGCTAATATAAAGCTTGTAAAAATAGGTTTTTCATAAGAAAAAATCCATTAAGGAACAAGTGTCAAAATGACTTGGTTTCACGGTGTTATGTTAGGTGCATTGTGTTTTCGATTTATGGAGATATCAGACTTTGTGAGCGGTCTGATGGTTCAGTGGTTAGGACGTTTCACTAAAGATTTTCAAATGCAAAATATTAGCTACTTTTGTCTTCATAAATTGTTATTTCAAAGCGTATATATAGATTATGACACAATTCTCCAAAGACTATTCTTAGAGTTTCCTCATGGCAATAAAATATATTATATCAAATTATGTTAAAAAATAATAGAACAACTGCATATAAGCTCAAAATGTTGTAGATTAACTGGGGTACTACGTAAAGGTAACTGAAATTTGTCGAAAACAATAAACATTCGGATAGTAATTTTTACTGCTCAGCATCCGCAGTAACTTCTGAATTAGGTTTAACATTAATTTACTGGCCAAATGTCGAATGCTAAATTGAGTTGTACTAACATTTCTAATCCGACGGAGTCTATCAACCACTTACACCATTTTAAATTAATAATGAATTAATGCTGGGTCGTCAGCGCAATGAATTCTGTATGGGTTTAGTATGTATTTTACAGTGTTGCGGACAAGATATTAGTCATAATAACATGCCTTTAGTTATTTACAGTAATTATTTAATTATCATTTATTTAAATTTTATGAATATAAGACATTTTTCGATAATTCTTAAGCATATCGATCAATTTTTATTTTTACCTATTCATTTTCAATATTTTTATTATTGGCGATGGTTCAACGAAAAGATGCATTGAAACTGGCCGACGCCGAGATATTTTCTTAGGGCATTTGGTCACGGATGACTGCTCGTGTGTCTGAAGATCAGTTTTGTCGACCAAAGCGTAACTCCTTAAAATCTTTCAGGACTTATTACGTAAGAAACTAGACATTACTTGTATCTTTTAATAACTATGACATGGTATAAAACATTACATTATACGGAATCTGATAATTAGAAGTACCGTTCCTTAATTTCGTGGCCTGGTCGAGAAAATGATATAGTGCAATCTTGAGAAAACTCCATATAATTCTTAAACCCCATGTAGAATATTCTACAAAATTATATCGTCCTCGGAAACATCGTTATTTTTGTTGAGGTGCTGAAATCTGATGAGGTGTACGTTTAATTAGAAATGGATAACAAACAAATTCCTGCTGCTGTTAAATATTTGTGTAAGAAAAAATGTGTCACTAAAGTATATTCACCATTACGGACAGATGCTCCAGGCTGCAGTACGAGCATATGAATTCAAAAGGTAGAGAAGCGGGAAGGCATAAAGAGGAAAATAAGGCACATGAAATGATGATAATTCAGGGAAGAGTGAGAACATATCAAGCTGTCAAGAACAATGGTGGGTGAGTTCTCATAGCTACTTGCACGTGAGAAAGTTTTCGGTCGCTAGATCCTCAAGTTAGAGCAAAACAAAAGGCTATCAGGTGGCAGACGTCAGCGGAATTTTCTATTTTTTTTTTCAAGCCAATCCAGTAGATCTTGCTGAAAAATTTGTGATTATGTGTGAGACCTTACCACATTACTTTACCCCTAAATTAGAGTAACGGTCATGCCATGGGAAGACTGCAATCTTTCCTCTTCAAATGAGACCGAAGCTGTTGTATTTGAAGGAAAAAAATGGTGTTTGTTTTTGGGATCCACAGTGTGTCCTACTTATACATTTTCAGAACTAGAGTGAAAAAATAATGGTAAAATATTGTCATAACCCTGTGAAGCATCTGCTAACAGCAATTGAAGAAAAATTGGCACCAAAACATCAGAACTGGCCTTCTCAGACTATCGTCAATTTCCAAAGATGATAATGTTTCAACGTGGTATCTATTTCAGGTTATATGTCATGATGTGTGCTTTCACAAGATTCTTTTCAACACCATTGAGAAATCCTATTATGAGCATGACATACAAGCATAGAAACATCGTTGGAGGAGATATGTGGAGCTGAGGAGAATATCTTGACAAATAAATGACGATGTACGAGTATATTCACCAGTATCAGGCAAGATGCTTATGTGGCGATCGCTGTAAAGTGAATATTTCCCACTGTACGATTGTATTGTGAGGAGAATAATGTTTTTTTTTTTTTTTTTTTTCCCATCCACTAGCTGCGTCTGCATTGCGTATTATTTCTCTAATTTCCTCTCTTATTACAATCACTTTCTGTCACCTCTTTTTACCACCTACTCCTCCAGTCCTCTCCATGATCTTCCTTTTCATTTCTGTAGCTTTCCATACCGAGCGTGTTGGGTGAGCGGTTAATGTTCTGGCCTTGCATTCCAGACGACACTGGTTCGAATCAACGTCCGAGCATCCAGATTTGGGTTTTCCATGGTTTCCCCAAATAACTTCAACAGAATGCAGGGATCTTTTCTTCAATAAGGCTATGGCCGAATTCCTTCCCGTTACTTGATCCCAGTCCCATCCTGCCTCTAATGAGCTCGACTTAAAGCCATAAGTAAAAAAAGCGTATTTTCTTGGTATTCGAGGCTCCCATACTCTCTTGACTTGTCCATACCATATACGTATTTCCTTCTTTGTCCTTTTCTGTAGCGGTTCACCCGTCACTATGTTACTAAAATTTTCGTTCCTTATGTTGTCCATTCTTGTAACCGATAATCTGTTTCAGAAAAATTTCACTTGCTTGAATCTTATAGATATCTTGATTCTTCCGAATAAGTTACCCTGTGTGTCCTAAAACCACCTATAAAAGCTTAAATTTCAAACTAAAGGCCAAAGAAAGACCAACGACTAAAATGAATGATTATCTATAATAAAAAGTAAACATTTTAACAGACACAAAAATTATGAACTTTCGCAAAGTTTTTATTGCTAAGAAAAAAGACGAAACATAGGCGACATAAAATAAGTTTGACTAACGTGTTTCTGTTGGAGAAGGATATAATGGAAGCCCTGGCGGGGACTGACCCCGCATTAAAAGTGGTGTCGGTTCGAGTCCGGCCTCGGGCATGAGTGGTATTATTTAAGTGCTGTAGAGTGGTCTGGTGTCTCAATGCTTACGGCACCTGACTGGAGATCTAAAGATCCCCGGTTCGATTCCCGGTCTCTGATTGGATTTTCAAAGGCCCTTATCACAATATTCATCTCTTGCATAGCTTGCAGAGTAATGTGAAATACACCACAATAGTTAGGATTCCACGTTTAACTACAGATTACGAATACCCAGTAGGAATACCGTGTTAGGTTAATTAGCCACGTCAAGATGCACACTGCGTGGTGAATCGAAAACTCCGTCACCGGCCGAGTGATCCTTGGGGATCTCCCGGCCAACAATCCTGTACGATGGTATGATTTGATCAAGTGCCATCTTCGTATGTGTTGTTTTCATTATAGTGTCCCAGAATTACATCAGCAAAGCATGATACAGTAGGTAGTAAAATTTTAATAAACCAAAGCTGCTGAATGGCAATGGAGACGGAAGTTCATACATTAAATAGAAAGAAAGATACAGTACTGGAATTAATAAAGTTGATCAATGACTTCAGATGTTTTCGAAGTAATAAATTTTTAAATAATATTCATTCCTTTCTTGAAACTTAAGTGTAAACCAGACAAGCTTCCAAACATGTGATTCCTGAATGCGCTGTACAAAATATTAAGGGAATACTCCATGATGGCTTCATATTACTTTAATGAACTCATTGTAACATATTCAGATTAGTTTGTTTATAGAAGTCACCGTAATTGGAGAATTAGCATTTCCAATCGTCAGAAGCAATTACTAAGAAGAAAATAATATTCTAATATATAAAAATGAATGTTTGTTTGTATATTCGTCTTCTATGCATTCCTATACTATTCATCCGATTACGATGAAACTTTGGTGAGTTGTTCTGTGCCTGCCTGTGAAGATTTCTGACCAAACAAATCCAGACAAATCCAATCTATCACACCCCGCAATTGTTTTCATATTTTCGATACACAAACCCACAGTTTTTATCAGATTTCGATGGAAATTCGCACACATAAACTTTAAAATAAGCAGAAAAATACTATCTACATTTTTTTTAAAAAAAATCCGCCCCTTCCACCTTACCTCCACACCATAAATTTTGTCAACTCTCTTCATAAAAACACAGGTTTTATCCTATTTTGATGGAACTCTGCATATATATACTTTAAACAAATAGAAAAAAACTGTCTGCGATTGGTTTACAGGTCCAAACCCCTTTCCTCCTTTACCCACCCTTAATTTATGCCAACGTTGTTCACAAAAGCAGATAGACCGAAAATATCCCAAAGTAATAGAATAAAATTTTTCAATATTAGTTTAATTCATAAAAATATTGTCTATCGTTTTTTTGACCACGTAATTGTGTCTGTTTTGTATTTGCGTTCCCTCTTAAGAAAGAAAAAGAGGCATTGCAACGCATGCCAGGCAAAGCTAGTATCTCATAAAAAGAAAAACTTTTTTGTCATGCGGAAGGAGAAGTGAGTTAAATACCTAAGATGTAGTCTGAACACTTATTTAAAGTAAGTTAGTACAGAAACAATCAAATTTCTTCTTCCGTCGTTAAACTGCCAAGTTGATGAAGAAAATGAAAAATTCCTCATTCCTTTATTAAGACATTATCTTCAAGCAATGCCAGTGTAAAGAGAGTATAGCGCTGGTTGAAATTCCTTAAATTAAATGTGACATAGCAGCTCTTTAGAAAACCAGTAAAATTATATATTTATACTGATTAAGGCCATAATATTGGTAAATTAAAAGTTAAAATGATTTATATCTATATAAAAAAAGAATATAAAGTGTAATAAATATTGTTTGCTCAGAGATTGCTTGAATGGACAGGCTTTCTGAAGAAAAAAAAAAAAGAAAGAAAGAGAAGGAGGGGAAGTTAAGAGAATTGTTGGGAGAGAAGTGGCGAGAAAGAAAAACAGCAGGGAATCTTGAAATAATAGTTGCGAAAAATAGTTTTGATAGATCTTGTGTAGAAAACGAACCTGCAAATCTTCGGATATAGTGACAAACACGGTCGTTATTGGTATCAAGAGGATTTTTAAGCAAATAAACGAGATGAATAAACTGCAAAAGTTCATAATAAAACTTCAGTCTACAAAAATTATTTATCTGTCAACATCGCATAAAGATATTTATATGCGACATAAAGTCAGTAATTAGAAATCAAATTTTGCATGTAACACAGCAATTAGCATTATTCCTAAGTAAGGCTGACTGTATTTTGTACGCTAACAGCAATATTTGTAATCATAATGCTACACGCACATTGCCAGTCCTCTTACGGTCCCGCACATGGCTTGTGGTCCGATAACTGCTGCATACCATTTTCTCATGACAATCTTTGGTAAACCATGAATTATAACATTTATATTCAAAGCCCTCCATGAATATTATCATTACTTATAAACAGCAGTTTCCTAGGGATTTCTTTATTAGGGAATCACTAAAAATCTACCGAACTTATGTGGATGGGGTTTTTAGGAGCTAACTTACATACAGCAGAATGTCTTAAGACTTTTACGTGAACGGCTTACGGGGTAATAAATGCTAATCTGTACGTAACCTGAATACATAGCCGCCAACATCAGAGATGAACACATCTTCCTTAACCTGAAATGATACCTACCAAAGATCACACAACATCAAAGATAAATACTCCATTATTTTGATTCTGTTAATATCGTTTTTAGTACGAGTACTGATTATTTATTGCTTCAGTTTTCCGAAATATAGTAGGTTAAAGAACACGTAAAATAAAAATAAAACCTTTCACATATCTGGGGGACTCGCCCACTTATAAAAGTAGATAGAACCTTGGTAACTTCTTATACGGCATTTAAGTTTTTTTGCTCCTCTTGCAAAGCGGCTGGCAATAGTAACAATGTCAGTAATGTTGCTTGTTTTGCTTATGGCTTTATGCCTCGTCGATGTCGAGGTCATTAGAGGTGAAAACTGACTAAGAAATCGTGAAGACAACTTAAATTATAAGAAACTAAATTCATCATGTATTATGCTGTACCACAGAATGTTATTTCCCATTCTGGTCCATGCTGCATTACAACACAATTACAGCTTCTGCCAATATTGCCATTTGAAAATCCTAACATCTGCCGTAAGCGCATTCCACCACGTATGTTACCTCTCGCGGGCGTAGCTGCACGCAAATGCTGGTAATTAACAATTAGGTTACGTCTAGCGTTAAGCGAATGTAATTTTGGATAGTGATTTAAGTAATTTTTATTCGGAAGCAAACCACTCCATTTATTCTTAAGCATACCTTGCGAGATCTCAACTCTCCCCTCTTCTTATAATGTATAATTAATTCGTAATCGTAATAAATTCGTATTTCCACGTGACACTTAATACTTACGTCCTGTTTTACTTAGGAGAATTTCCGTATCTGGGTTTATCACCGAATGATCTTTACATGGAAAATGTTTGATATTTTAGTACTCTTATTTTAAAACTTTCTCTTAGAAACGCTACTATAGAAAAAATGGTAATACCTATTGGTTATTGTTATAAAGTCGAAAATAAGAATTTTGCTTTCATACTTTTTAAACAGTAACTAATTAAATTCCAAACTGAAAGTTTCCAGTAGGAACAATCCCATAAGAAAACTGGCTGGATCGCAGTGGGGCAGCCAACCTGAAACAATTAGAACTTCTGCCTTAGCACTATGTTATTCGGCTGCAGAGTACGCCTGTCCCGTATGGCACAGTTCAACCCATGCCAAACAAGTAGACATTGCACTTAATGACACGTGCAGAATCATAACAGGCTGCTTAAAATCAACTCCAGTCGAATGGCTCCACCGTCTCGCAGGAATAGCACCACCTTCTGTTCGAAGGGAAATAGCAGTGAACAAGGAAAGGAGGAAAGTGAATCATGAAAAAATCTCATCCACTATATGGGCATATCCCTCACAGGCTGGGGAAGAGTGTCTGAATCTTTGTCACCTGGTTATGACAAAGGATGGTTGACGTGGAAATCTTTAAATAGGCTGAGATCAGGAGTGGGCAGATGCATAGTGAATTTAGCAAGATGGGGCTATACTGAGATCAGTGATATCAAGTGCGACTGCGGTGAAGACCAGACTGTCCAGCACATGCTCCAGTGTCAACTGTGTCCAGCATCCTGTTCGGCAGCTGAACTGTATGAGGCCTCAGAAAATGCACTGGAAGTGGCCAAGTTCTGGTCGATTATAATTTGATGATTGTGATTGTGTAACTGTATGTTTCTGATACGAAATAAATAAATAAATAAAAGCGTTAGATATACTTCTGTTAGAGCAGTGACTCGAAATTACTAAAGTCCATCTAATTATACCGCTGAAGCAGTAAACCCTGTTTATTTTACAGCGATGTATGGTTGGTATGTCGTGAAGAAACGGACGTAGCGGTTAGGTTGCCGTCCGGCACTGTCTGATGTGTCGAGGCTTGTCATGTTGTTGGACCGATCGATTTGTGTTTGGTATCGGCAGGCTCGGGCCTTTGTCGGGCAGAGGTGGGTGCGGCGCCTGGCGCCTGGCAGGGCTGCAGCCAGGCGCACCCACATCGACCGCCACTGCGGCGTTGCTACGTGTGGTGACGTCAGGCGCTAACAAGCTCCAGCGCCGGCCGAGGGTGGCCGAGTCGTGCCGAGTCCGGCCGAGCCCGGCCGAGCTGTTTACACGGGCAAAGGTCAAGGGTCGACGAGGCTACTCGGCGCAGCTCGTTAGCCGGCCTGGGACGCGTGTGGTACATCTGGACCCTTGCTCAAATGCATGTAGCATTCGTTGGTCAGAGAGAAGCTCAGCTCCTTGAGGAAATCTTAGATTTCCATAACATTAGCCTTGTCCCTACTCATCTTGTACACAACTGTGGAACCTAAGACAAGCAGCGTTGGGAGTTCAAGTAACTATGACAGCTTACCACTTGTTATTTGAGTAATTGACCTGATTAACCAAATCACGAGGTGAAATAATATCTCTCTTTTCAGTTATTATCAACTAAATATTTACCATTTTCAAGTAAGCGAGATTTCAGTTAAATTGTATTAGTGCATAAAGCCAATTGCAACTCGCAACTCCCGATCTCGGATATAACACATAATATCAAAGTAAGAGCCAAGGAAAAATGGCAAGAGGAATGGACGATCTCCTCAAAAATCAAAGCCTCATATTATGCAACCATTCAACCGAGCATATCTCCAAAACCTTGGTTTTACAATTGGAACAGTAGCAGACGATTAATCACTACGATATCGAGAGCCCGATTTAACCACGGTAACTTCTCCAGCCACCTACACCGAATAGGGTTGAGAGATTCCCCATACTGCGACTGCTCAGACCAGGCAATAGGAGACACCAATCACATAATTTTTTTCATGCAATAAGTACCAACAACTCCAGGACCAAATGATGAAAGATCTTGCCAAGAACGGCTTCCCCTTTCCGACAAACGTAACCCTCCTACTTTCCAGCAACAACAAAGTAATACTTAGCATCCTCGCCAGATGGAGGGATAGAATTCTAACCAATCTTGTAAGTTAAAACAGGAAATGACTATACTTCAAACCTAAAGCCCAAACCACAGCACAACCCCACTTCCGCGCAAGCACAACAACTAGCTTGGCAAAATTAACAGTATCCTCACCAATCTACCGATTGAGGCCAACACCAGATAGATCAACCCTCTACAGATGATTTGTCAAAGAAATACGGCGATTTAGACTAATCAATAGAAAATAATGGATATACAGAACCGCCGATTACTAAGTCTAGTTGATGTATTGTCTAGAAACGCTTTTTAGATTACGGTACTTAAGAAGGCACTTGAAATTTGAATATTGTAAATAGCATATACATTCAACAAGATTGTAATAAGTTTTACCTAATATAGATAAGGAAATGTGTAAATAGATAAGTTACGCAAATGGATGTAAGAAGCTTTGTAAAAATGTAGATTGGCTGTATGGTCTCTAACCAAATCCCATTAAAATAAATAATAATAAAAAAACTCTTTCGGAAAACATGGATCTAATGTAGACTTACGACACCAAAATACAAGTAAAGAAAGATGACACGAAATTTATAACTAACGAATACCATGAAGGAGCGTGATGAGTGAGCGGGTAACGCTCTGGCCTCTCATTCCTGACGACGCCGGTTCGAATACTCGTCCGAGCATCCAGATTTGGGGTTTCCGTGGTTTACCCAAACCACTCCAGGCAAATGCCGGGATCCTTCCTTTAAAAAGGACATGGCCGAATTCCTTCCTGCTCCTTTTTGGCATTCCTATCCCGTGTATACCTCGGCGTCGACGAGGCGTAAAGCCATAAAAAACGAATCACATGATAAAAAATAATTTTTATAATTGGTATCGTGCTGGTGGAAAGTTACCGTTAGTGTATATGAGTCACTGATAACAATTATTAACTTCCATTATTCCGAAAATTTGACAATCTTATTTCCATCTGCAGTCCATACATCACTGCCAAATACTGTGTTAATTTTAAAGCAGATTCTAAGTCGCTAATAAAATGAAAGGTAGTAGAACTTACTGGGACTAAGGAAAAAATTATAATTCCCTTGTGGCCCTACAGGCCTAGCTGAAAAGGCTGAGGAGGAAAACCAAAATTAACCAGACTGTAGAACTTAATCAACGCGGTTGCACTGTCAATTATATCTGGATACCCGCGCACTCTGGAATTAGCCGTAACCAGTACGTAGATATGTTAGCCAAGGAGATATGTAGCTCGGGCCGAAGCTTAATAACACCCAGAAATACAATTGATTATTATCAAGCAACAATGGTCAGCAATGGTTACCACCAATGGAAGAGGAGCTGGAATGAATCTAAGCAATACAGAGGCCGACAGTACGCTCTAGTTCAGACGTACCCTCCACGAAGAGCTTGAAATTCAAGATGGAATTCTCAACGACGGTACATTACTTCTATTATTCGTATGAGATTCCACCATGGCGCCTTCCGTAGTCATCTTTTTCGCATCAAGGCGGTGAACACACCTTACTGTACATGCAACGGACAGGCACCTTAATCACTTATTTTTCAACTGCTCTAATTTTCAGCAACAGCAATCAACATTCATCAAGTCTCTCGTGCGAGCACAGCAGCCACTTCCAACTAGCGTTACAGTACTACTCGCTACAAATAACAACAGAATCTATAGTATCATCAAGGATTATATCAAAGACAGTGACCTACATATTTAAATGTAACTATATATCTGCATATTTTTACATACTATTAATATTATTACCTTGTTACTTTTCCAGGCTGACTGTATGGTCTATTCAAGACCTAAGGTCTAATAAATAAATAAAAATATTAAAAAACTGTTCTAGAAAACACAATCTTTGCAATGTTCTCTCAAGTAATCATCAGTTTTATTTGTATCTATAAGTTCAAACTGAACAGAGATGTATCGAATACTTAGTATTTTATATGAGTGGTACCTGATGACGGTATCACAAGTGTCCAAAAAACGTCAGGGCAGTACGGTTTGGGTCAGTAACTCATTGCATGCATAGAAATAAAGAAGGGCAGCAAACAAAATGGTTGAAAACTGATACATTAAATCCAATTTTTTGATGATTTGTGCGATGTACGAGGTAAACGTTTCTCAAGATTCAACCGTGAAAAAACAGAAATTGATTTATATTACTGTTGAATGTTGACAGCAACACTCTTTTGTAAACGTAGAAAGAGCGACGTAAACACGGTGTATGGGTCAGTGTAGAATCTATCGCGTCAAACTGTCCCCAAAGAGCTGTTGTGGCCTCTGGCAACACGTTTTAGCTGAAGCTAGACACGCCACGTGGCGTGACTGAAAGTCACTGCCATTAGCTTAGTAGCAAACCTCACACACCCTGTCGTGTCGCCATTTCACACGCAGCCTCACTCAACTAAATTCAACGAGGCGAACGTAAAACTGTAGCTGGATCCCGAATCCCTTAATTACTACAGACTCATGAAAGTTCGTTGCTAGGTAATAGTTGTCCATTACATTACTGTTTAATATTTAATTAAATTGCAATGGACCACAAACTCCGGTGACAATATACCTACACACCCATCTTCCCCCTTTCCTGCATCCACTTACTTTTGCCCTCTACAAATTTTAACTTTAAATTCTTTCAACGTTTTTGGTAAATTATTCATAATTTCCCTTCATAACTTATTTCAATCCCTGACACCCTTACCTGAAAAAGAAAATATTCCTAGATAGATAGATAGATAGATAGATATGTTCACTTTGATCCCATGTGAGAATAATCTTGGGGATGTGGAACAGTACATAAACTTATTAGTAATGTCAATATTACTATATAATTGATAATATTATATATTGACAAGAAGTTAGTTATGACCCATTAGTATAACCAATATTTCCTGTAATCTACAAATACAATCCCGAGTTAGTTAATACTTATTATGTGGAACAGTGTATAAACTTGTTACCAGAATCTAACAACCAGTTATTTTCTTACCAACCAGTTACCACAACTCATATGCAGTCAATTACATAAAAACCTGTTAGTATCATAATTTTTTACAGCAGTTTTTGAGTGCATGCTATCCTATGTTAGTTATTATATATGAGTGAAATTTTGTAAACAGTGTAATTACTTCATTTGTCAAAAGTTTCAACAGAAAGAAAAACCGTATATCATTTTAGTAATTGTGGACAACTTTTTCACCTTCCCCTTCCATACACCATATATACTATTTTATCAATCATTCTTAGTTACCAAATTCCAAGAAGAAAATTCTTTCACAGAGTAAAATGGATTCTGAAGCAGAAACTCTTTCAGTTTGGACTTAAAGTAGTTGGGTTTTTGTAGATAACATTTAATTTCTGTTGGTAAGACATTGAATAAGGAAGCTCCAGTAAATGTTAACCCTTTCTGTACAATTGACAGTGATTTGTAATCCTTGTGGATATTATATTTATTCCTAGTATTGTGGCTATGTATATCAGCATTAAGATTGAAGTGTTCAGGATTTTCCACTACAAATGATAGTACAGAGTATACATACTGTGCTGGCATTGTTAGTACACCCAGGTTTTTAAATAGATTTCTGCACGACGTCTGTGGGCTTGCTCCACAAATAGTTCTTATAGCACGTTTTTGCAATTTAAATACCCTCTGTGCTTGTGACGAGTTTCCCCAGAATGAGATGCCATAAGTGAGCAAGGAATGAAAATATGCAAAATATACTAACTTTCTGGTTTCTATATTAGCTATTCTAGATATTACCCTAAGTGAAAATGTTGCAGAATTCAGTTTTCCTGCACCCTTGTGTCTGAAATCGAGTGCCAGCTTGTGGTCATGGTCATCGCTTTCCTTCCATGAATTACTTTTCATTCTTACACCAATATCTTTCCATGCCTCACCACCAATATACGACTTGTAAACTATCATGACCCTCTTCATCCTCCTCCTGTCTTGCAAAGAATCCAATTTCAGCTCTCTTATCATATCTGTTACTGATTGAATTCTCCGATAATTTCCAGAAACAAATCTAGCAGACATTTTTGCCCCTCTCCAAATCCTATATTTGATACTCAAAATGTGGGTCCTATACCACGCTACCATATTCAAGCAATGGTCTGACCAAAGTTTTGTAACCCAATTCCTTTAATTCTCTCGTACATCCCCTCATCACTCTCTGCAGAATTTTGAAACCTTTTTCTACTACCTGTCCAATATGTCCTGCCCAGTTAAGCTTTTTATGAAATGTAATGCCTAGATATTTAAATTTGAAGTCTTCAAATAGCAATTCTTTCCCTACCTTATAATCATAATCAACCTTTAGTTTTTCTATTTGTGTATCTAATGAGCTGACTCTTCTTTGCATTTATCTTCATCCCATGTTTACCAACCCAATTAGATATCCTGTCCAGATCACCCTGCAAAGTTCCCTACTGTCCCGATCCTTTTATATAGCATTACGTCATCTGCAAACAATCTAATTTCTGATAGTAAACAATAAACACAATTATTCATTAGAATTATGAATAGCAATGGTCCCAATATGCTACCTTGTGGCACTCCCATTTTTACTTCCCTTCTTTGGATGCTGCATTTCCTACCATAACTTTCTATTTTCTACCTTTTAAAATTTCCTCTACCCAGCAAATCACTTTCTCATCCACTTCAATAGTTTATACATTAAATACTATCATTTTATGGCTCAATCTGTCAAAAGCCTTTGAAAGATCTAGTGCTACACTATCAGTTTTGTTCAGGCTGTTGGATATCGGAAGAAAATCTGCAGAATTTAATAATGAAGTTAAAAAAATTCAGGTGAGCACACAATAAAAATTTACTTTCTCATTCGTCTTTTTATAGTTACAATACAAAGATAAATACAGTAAAGAGAAATCGGCACAACTTCAAGAGATTACTAACCCAAACTTCCCTTTATATTTCAAAGGCAGTTGCTCAACTTTTCTTGTAATCGGTGATCTTGAAATGGTGAAAAACAAGCGTCACGTGTGTAATTATTAGAATAGTAGAACGTGTGCCCTATCCCTGATAGAACCGGATTTGTCAGAATCGGTGCATTTACACTACTGGAGGAATGCTGTCTGCCATCTGTCCACGAACCGTGTAACTATGTTCCACGTGACAAGTGTATTTTGTTTGTGAAATGAGTAATTAATGGGCCGGAGATTGATGATCGTATCGGAATTAACTTTGATGATTGCGGGAACCCGTCTAAATACAACAAACTCGGGTATCAGAACTCTATTCTGGCCACGCTGAATCTCCCCGACGAAGACGCGCAGGTGTTCTGCCGGATATTAAACACAGTATTTATTTATGTAGACCGCAGGTCTCTTAATGCAGTGGTTCTTTCAAGAATTCTTGCATCGTTCATTGTTTATCTGATTCTACTATTGTTCCTGTTGATTAAAAATCACGGACTTTATATACAGGCATGGATGCTAGAAGAGGTGTAGCCAAGATTTTCTTCACTGAAATCGGATTTTTTTTTTTTCAAATACTTACTTGTCATGGGCGCGGGAAGGGGGGTGCAAGGGGGTGCACTTGCACCCCCCTGCTTTGAAACAAAATACATTATTAAATTCACTGTCTGAATAGTAATTTAAGGCGCCTAGGTTGTTGGCCAGTTTTGTTCAACACCTTGTCAATAAATTCAGTATCCTTATTTAAGTAAGTAATTATAAGTATAATTAATAATTATAAGTAATAAGTGTTATATAAAAGAGTTGCAAATACACCTCCCTTAAAGTAATCGTACCGGCGCCCATGTTACTTGTAATGAATAATTGAAATTGTAAAATTTAAAATGTTAAATGAAAACAAAATTATGTAGGTATGACTTCCGGATAACAAACAAAAGGTGCGACCTTAGTTCATACAATTTTTCAAAATTTTATGCTAATTCTCTGAACAAATCAGCTGCTCGTTTACAAATTTGGTCCCCTTACGTTTTGATGCATCAAGACGAAAATAAACAATGGCATTTAAAACCACTGGGCTGGTAGAATGCTTATTCACACAGTGCTGGCGACAGAAAATTCCATTTTCGTGAAATGATTCAATAAGCTCTAAATAACATCCAGATCCTCATAAATCCTTGCTTTCGACAATGCACGATTCCTGATCTGATCGATATATTAAGCCATACCCTGGTCAAGATCAATATTGTTTTCGGCAGTAGATTGATTCTTTATCTCGACGGATTATAGAACTTCGTGCTATACGATCTATCGGAACATGATACTGCTAGTACACTCTTGTCCTCAATACTCTAACAAGCATTACGCCTACCAACGTATATAATCTTGCTATGCAGGCCTCGGTAGCGTAGTGCGCCGGTTCGAGTCTGGCCGAGGGCATGGGGGTTTAAGTGTTGTGTGTGTGAATGTCGTGTCCGTGGTGTTGTATCCTCGTGTTTACACTTAGTGGGAACTGATCAGGAGCATATTACTAACATAGAGCTCTAGTATAACAAGTGTTATAGTAAATGGTAGTAGAAGTATCGCTTACTTGTTGGTGCTGAAACAAGTGACCAGATATTTGTTGACTTGTCGCCGCCTAGCAGTTTTGACAGAGGCGTCAAATATACATTTAGTTAATTGGTTTAAACGCCCGTGAAAAATGATGGACATCACCAATGGTGACATTAAGAATTTGTTCTGGTAAATTATCTATACAAAACAAATTTATTGATATTTTTCGTGATGTGAGTAAACTTTCCCTTATTAAGTTCTTACAGTATTTGGCCAGAATGTTTTAAATATCTGCATTTGATTTTAAATGACGGAAATTTTTACTGTTATAAAAAAGTTTCTGAGTAAAGTGAAATTTAATACAAATAACTGTAATTCATTTATTTATTTGTCTTTAATAAACTTCATTGTTTCTTACCGCATGTAAAAAAAAATTAGGTTATGTTATGACCGGTTTCTAGCAAATGCTACATAAAATACAGTACAAAAATCGGATGCTCATTTCCTTACACGAATTTCTCCATCTAGTCTTCATAAATAAACACACAGCAACACGTCAATTTAAATGAAGGTCGTACTGTAATTTTTTAATCTCTTCCTCACATTATAGTTTTTTATCTCTGCCCTTCATATTTTTTTTGCAGTTACTTCCTTAACAGCAATCTGACACTGCAGTTACATTTATTTTTAACAATATGAGCCGTACTCGGCTCGCATTGTTTATTTTCCCCGCCCTCGATTGTCTTCTGATGCTGGTTCCTGCAGAGCCCGCGTGCTAGTTTCGCCCGTGAGAGCGCGCTGTGGCTGTGGTGGTGCCCTCTACCGGCTGATGGAGTTGATTTTAGGGGACACGAAACCGGGAAGTCAGTCGGTTGGCAGCGGTGGATTGGTTCGTTGGGCCTAATATTTTCCCTAATTGACTGCGACGTTGGAGGTCTGCTGGTATAAGCGACGACTTGTAATTTGACCCGTCGGCATGGAAGTACCGCATGATGTGGATTTGTGACCCGACCGAGACCGTTCCTCGCTCGCATTAACCGAGAGAATTCCTCCGCTGCGCTCTATGTTCGTGAGCGGTTTTCCGCCGAATGGGGAGCACGGCAGCGGGCGGGGCTGGCGGTGGCTTCTAGGTGATAAATTTCCATATTTTTCTAGCACTTTCGGGTATTTGAGGTAGTATACCTGATGATCCCAACTACAAAGTGCGTCGCTTACTGCATTCTTGTTAATTGTGCTTAATAATTTTGTTACGGCAATGGACAAAATTCCCCGATATGTGGTGCTAACCTTATCAGTGTGTGTGGGTGGTAACGGCTTATGCGCCGGCGTGTACACACTATAGTGTGTTAGAACCTTTTGGTAAGAACTTGATTCTTAAGGTTAAACTGAATTACGCT
Source organism: Vandiemenella viatica (assembly GCA_031002005.1). Classification (NCBI taxonomy): domain Eukaryota; kingdom Metazoa; phylum Arthropoda; class Insecta; order Orthoptera; family Morabidae; genus Vandiemenella; species Vandiemenella viatica. Next base: position 35,174,123 of record JARYHS010008074.1, on the reverse strand, counting down.
AAGGTAAACTGATTCCTGTTTGTTTAAAATAATTGCCGTATTTTGCCTCCTGTGTACAAATTTGTGTTTGGTACTATCTGTAAATTTGTTATATGATGGTAAATTGGTAAGAACCTGTCCTGTTATATTAAATTTCCAAGCACGTAAGGATTTTCTGTTTGCATGTTTAATACAAGTGGAAATATTGTGATTAGGGATATTCTGATGGCTTAACAAGGTTGTCATCGCATTAATATATATTTGTATTGGTACAGGATTTATTAAGATCATAATCTGCAAGATCGAAGCTTTCTTATGTATTATATTGTATTATATTATTTGTGATATTCTGTATAAGTTTAATCGTTGACCATGATTCTTGTAATAAAATGTTTGAACAAGGTTTGCTCTTTATAACCATTCTCCCATATGCTTCCCACTGAGTCGTTATTTGCAATCACACATACCACAATATAAATTCAAATGAAATCAAATGTAGTTATTTATTTGAATTTACACTTCCTTTTAAGAAAATAAGTGAAAATAAAATAAAAAGTAGTGATTTATTTTAAATATCTGGTTAGCCACGCAGCAGTGTTGTTGCGGCCGGTGTAACTAACACTTCGGGCCTCATCGGAGTCACCGATGGTTGCCGAGCTACGAAGTTCACGTCCAGTTTCCAGGCGTAACGCATTTAATTAAACTGGACAATTCTTGTGGAGTTGTTCAAATAGTTGAGACAAAACTGGTTTATCCAGTAACTGCGCTCTAATTTTAAAAGAACTGTGCATTCAGTCTCCTCTAGAATATGTCGAAGATATACAGGGTGTTACAAAAAGGTACGGCCAAACTTTCAGGAAACATTCCTCACACACAAACAAAGAAAATATGTTATGTGGACATGTGTCCGGAAACGCTTACTTTCCATGTTAGAGCTCATTTTAGTGATACAATACCCAATTCTCCAGGGCTGCATCAGCGCATCAGGGATTCGATGCGACGGAGGGTGGATGCATGTATCCTCTCTAACGGAAGACATTTGAACATTTCCTGTACCAAAGTGTTTGAAGTCACGCTGGTACGTTCTGTTGCTGTGTGTTTCCATTCCATGTTTAATGTGATTTGAAGAGAAGTAATAAAATGAGCTCTAACATGGAAAGTAAGCGTTTCCGGACACATGTCCACATAACATATTTTCTTTGTTTGTGTGTGAGGAATCTTTTCTGAAAGTTTGGCCGTACCTTTTTGTAACAACCTGTATACAGTTTTAAACAATGCACCGAGGTTTAGTATGGACCGTCGTCCGATTCTTTATTTTCAAATACACGCCGTCGCCTTGACCTAATTGCTGGGCAGTTGGTGTTCCGCTTGCTTGCACCGGGTGATCGCTTGCCTTGCGTAGCCTCGCTTCGCCTCGCCTTGTCTCACTAACGAGGCAGACGCTCACAGCTCCCCTTTCAGCCGGTTATTTTTACCGCGCTCTTTATTTCGTCTTCTCTTCCCAAGTCTCCTATAGCTGCTCCCGTAAAATGTGCTAGGAAGAGGTTCATTGCGAAACTTTTGCATCACAACATTTAACACAATCAGTGTTCACTGTATTCGAAAATGAAGAAGGTGTTTCAAAATTTATGGAGCGTATTTAAAGCCCATTTATTGTAAACTAATCTGAAAAAAAGTCTGTATTCATTAGTTCACTTTCTTTTTTGTGTACATATAATGATCTTCAAATGCTAAAACTGATAGTAGAATGCAGGCTTTCCCGTCGAATAAATGACAACAAATCTTCTAGGGTTTGCAGCCGGAATTTATTACAAAGCGACAAGCTTTCGGCTACTAGCTCAGTAGCTAGATTCCGGCACTTAAGCAACGGTCAGCGTGGTGAGCACTTGGATGGGTGACCGCCGCCTCGACCAATCACAGTGAAGCGGGACTGCGAGCGTCATGAGGTTGCTAAGCGACACCAATAAACGCCTGGTATCCATCAAGGCAAGATCGCGGATACATAATCGACCTGAAGATGGCTACTGAGCTAGTAGCCGAAAGCTTGTCGCTTTATAATAAAATCCGGCTGCAAACCCTAGCAGATTTGTTGTCACTGATAGTAGAGTTATAAATATAAGGAATTTTCAAAAAGAAACGAGCTGAAGTCTGGAACGTGAAACCGGTTACAGAATGGTAATATCGTTGCGTCAGTAACAAAGAGGGTTTCCGACAAGAGCGCGGAAGTCCACATGCCCGCCGCTAGAGGGTCAAGAGTGCAAGTCACGTGACTACAAAGCTAGCAGAAGCATGCGTCAGTCGTCCAGCGCTCATTATTTGACCAAGACGGACCCCTTCCTGCAGCACGGGACAACAGTGAATGCCCAGCGTTACTCGCAAACCTTGGCCACCCTTCGCCAAGCCATCAAATCAAAACGACCAGCAAGCTCACCCGTGGAGTCATTCTGCTCCACGCCAATGCACGGCCTCATACGGCCAACACAATCACGGCACTCGTGCAGAAATCCAAGTGGGAGGTTAACTTGGAGGTACATATAGACACGGAAGATACCACCCAGTTGGAAAGCTACAGAGCAAGTGTATACCAGTACCTTCACGAACGATCCCAAATGGAACAGATATACACGGATGGTTCTAAGTTTTCAGATGCTTCCGGATGCGCTTTCTTCGTACCAAAATCAGGAGACAAGGGTCTCTTTCAGTTACCAGCAGAGGCTTCTATCATGACTGCAGAGCTGACGGGTATTTTTGAAGCACTGAATTATGCCAAGAGCTCTCCTGCCACAAAGTTTTTAATTTTTTCCGACTCAAGATCGGCATTGTCCCTACTAAAAAATCACCATAGACAATGGCACAACGACCACCGAGTATATGATATTGTAAGCGTGGCTCAAGAGCTGAAACGCTCAAGCAAGACAGTGGAATTTAAATGGGTCAAGGCACACTGTAACCTCTTGGGAAACGAGATGGCTGATCGGTATGCCAAGCAAGCTGCTCGCAGAGGTGTAAAACACTACAGTACGATTCCTTTTCCAGATGTAATTAGACATATCAAAGACAACATAAAATTCAAGTGGAACACGGAATGGAAGAGCTCACTTACGATCAAAGGCGAACATTACGGGCGCATTCACTCGGAAATACCCTCCCATCAATGGTATGAAATACATAAAAGTCCCCGCAGACTCAGCACTTGTATTGCTAGATTAAAATTCAACCATGGCTGTTTCAAGCAACACCTTTACAGATTACAGGTTGTAGACTCTCCCAACTGTCCCTGTGGGGAAATTGAAGATATAAACCACCTCCTATTTGGCTGCCGATTGAAGAAGTTCGAAATTGACCATTTCTTAGATACGCTCATGAAAGTAGGAATTCCGTTGCCCACTTGCGCTACCTCACTCCTTGCATCTGATGATTATACGGTTTATAAGATTTTGTATCTGCATATAGGAAATATGGGTTTTACAATTTAAATCAATTGTAAATAACATGCACTTAATGTTATGATATTATTATTGATAAATGACTGGTGGTATTCGGTAATACAAAAATGTCTAATGCACGATCTACCATTGTTATATTATTGATGTTCTTGCGTAAAACGAAAATGGTAATTTCATGTAATTATTATTGGTATTCTATTGATGTTATTCTGTATAATGAAAAGAGCCAACTGCATGATATTATTATTGTTATATTGATAATATGAGATGTTAAATTGTAAAACGAAGGTGGCTGTATGGGTACAAGCCCAAATGCCAACAAAATAAATGAAAAAAAACCCTCCATACAGTCGAGACCTTTCTCCTTGCGATTACGCCAATTTTGGTCCCCTAAAAAAGGCTCTAAACGATTCACTTCGAGCGAAGACGTGAAGTAGTAAGTGTGGAACTGGTTCACGTCGCAGCCCCAGGAAATATACGAGATAGCCATTGACCCCCTTGTGTCGCAGTGGGACAAGTGCCTCAACAGCAAGGGCCAATACTTCTGAAATACAGGTAGTGGTTTCTGTTCCTAGGTCACCAACTCGTTACTTTCTGAACCAGCCTGTAGTTAATAATATAAGAAACACTGATTGGTGAGTAAAAGTAAAACTTGACCGAATGTATTAAGTCAACATAAGCATTCTAATAATATTAATTGCTAGCTGGTGCCCACGACTTCGTTCATGATTCTAAAGAAGTTTAATTGATAACTACTGAAATGCAACTACTATAATGGACTGCTATATCCTTACGGCGGCCGAACGTCACACGGCGGAAAGGCGGTCCACAAGAGACGGTCACGAACAACTCGAACAAGTTCCAGGAGCAGGCCGAAACGTAATCCAAAGAACGCGCACTGGCAGAGTCCGGCGTGAGGTTCACAGAGTCCGAAGAGAGTACCAAAACGTAGCCAAGAACGAGCACTGTCAGAGTCCGAGAGGCGATTCACAGTAAGAGAGAGTACCGAAAGCACATTGAACACTGAACTGAGGAGTTGAGCTGCGCTGGCTTTATTTGCATGTGCGGCGGGTCGGCTCCGATTGGCCGCGGCGGAAAACTATGACGTGGTGGCGCTGGTTGGCCCGATGCCAGCGTCGTCAATATGAGGTCGACATCCATGCCCTCTACCGGGCATGCGGCGATGTCGGGACGAGAAACCAGATGGACGATGGGAGATTCGAGTAAAATGCCATAAAAAATACTAGTGATCTGCTCAGGGTATTTATGGCAGCAAAAATACATTGATACACATGTCTTTGGTAGAAATATGAAAAAAACATCGGTTGACTACTTTTAACCACCATATCTCCCACACCCCCATACCTACCGACATGCAACTACCATGGCGCGCGCTGGGAGACTCGAGGCTACTACCACACCCAAACACTAGTGGACTGTGCTGGGTAGTTTTGACTGCAGAGTGAATTGTAGGGGCACACACGTCTATTTTTATATCCGGTCGACCACTTGCAACCATCATGTCTACCAAGCCCCCACAGTTATCGACATGTAATTACAATATTGCACGATGGAAGACTCCAGGCTACAACCACAGACAAACGCCAGTGGTCTGCGCTTGGTATTTGTGGCTACAAGGTGAAATATAGGGACACACACGTCTTTGGTAGAAATATGAATATGCCCTCCATCCATCAATTTAAACCACCATATATCTCCCACAACCCCACAGCTACCGACATGTAATTACAATTTTGCACGATGGAAGACTCCAGGTCACTACCACATACAAACACCAGTCGTGTGCGCTATGTAGTTGTGGCAGCAAAGTGAAATATGTTTTTGGTCGAAATGTGAAAATTTCCCAGATCGACCAATTTAAAGCACCGTGTCTCCCACACTCCCACAGCTACCGGAATTCAGCCAACGTTGTGCACGATGGGAATCTCCAAGCTACTATCATACACAAACATCAGTGATCTGCGCTAGGTTGTGGTGGCTGCAGGATGAAATATATATATATATATAAGACTGCTTTGCAAACTTACACAAACAGTTGGTTTATAAGTCAGATATGAAACTTCTTTTATGAAACGTAACCTACTTGGACTTTAAAAAGATGAAATTTTGTGAATTTTTTCGTTCACAGATAGCATCTTTGGTCCAAAGACATTTTGGAAAGTAAAAAGTGACCGGTAAAATGTCAAAGACAAATAAAGCAAAAGAAACAATCATAATTGTATTACTAACCGAGACTATTACGAGAAAGGAACGGGAGATGAATATGAAATTTTTGCATTTTAAGGAAATAGAGAAACACTACAATACGCAAATAGATAGGGTACGCCTTAGTCAGTTAATCCGTAACGTAGATATAAATAACATGTTCCTCGAGACAGGTTTAACAGAATTTTTTACTTCACTGTTCTTTTTATACGGAATCTCCTTGCCATGAAGTACTGTTTATGTACCACCAAGAGAGGAAGTGAAATGAAACCACGAAAAATGAATGAACGACACGTGAAAGTACTGTTAAAAGTAACCGAAAAGAAGTGGTTTTTAATAATACTGGAACATTGGATAACATTATGAGGACCTGTTGTTTAATATTTTATAACAACAAGCCAAGTGTTGCGGCCACGAAGCTAAAAGAATACTGAGTAGTTGAATCGCGTATTGTTTTGCAATCAGCGACCATAATATATTTCTATTGGTAAAGTATCTGAAATATAGCAGAATATAATGGTGATATTACAAAAATTTATTAATTATAATAACTTAATAATTATTCATGACGAACAATGTGAACGGACAGTGACTTTGAGAACAAATAAAACACTTCTCCAAGTAAGTATTAAAACTACTGTGCAAGTACAGAAATAATTAAAGCGAGTTAAAATTTTAAACTGTTGCTAAACAGTTATTTAAATATCGTAAAACCATTATTCTGAATAAAATACTCATTGGTGACCTTAACTACAGGAAGCCGTAGTTTTTCATTTAATTTATTTGCTCATGGAACTTCGAATACAACAATTTAAAATTAATCGTATTATTTCATCCAAAAAAGAAGTGATATAAGAATTTAAAAAAATCTACAAACTCATTTCAGTTTAGGAATGGAGTTTCGATCAATCTTATGTAAACAATAGACTAAGTGAAGGATGGTCTCTTTATCTCGAGCGTATGTTTAGGTTGAGATTTGAAATGATGGTTTAAAAAAGTATTATTATTGGTGTTTCTACTAGCTAAACAAATATCTTCTCATTATTATTCTCAAACGAACCAAGCTGATTTTTCAGATGATATAAGTGATGTTTCGTTATTGATCAGAAAGCTGATGGAAGATAATGGAAGAATGTAGCTGCATTGGTGAAGAAGTAAATGCGGTCGAAAATAAACGAAAACAGTGAAGTGTGAAATTTAAGAGCATCTAACCCTGAGTCGTGCAACTATTATGGCCGATGTAAACTTCAAAAATGTAGAAATTACATTTATGACGGAGAGTAGTGATCAAAGTGACGTCGTATTGTTTCTGTGGTGTAATAGTATGATATGAAATTTTTTAAATAGAAAAACTAGCTGACCTGACAGACGTTGTCCTGTTCAAACGGTTATAAAAGGGTAAAATTTATTCAAAAAGGTTATAAAATTTATTAAATAAGTAGACGTGACATTGTTCTGTGATAAGTACACAACACATAAAAATAAGCCGTTCAATACTTCATAAGTTCCATAGAATCATAAATTTGTAGGTTAAGTTGATTGTTATTGAATGCACGCGTATTCATAATTAAAATTCATGTAAAATACTCACTACTATACTGCACCTTACAAATTTGCATAATTTATATTTTTTAGTTACACTTTATAACACTACTATGCTACGACGCTAGTAACTGATATGCGAAAAAGCAATCCGATCGCAGCACCAACTACCGGGTTTGACTGATATTTCTAAAACGTGGCTGCCTATAAATAACATATGCAAAACTTGGGAGATGTAAAGGGGAAGATGCAAACAAATGTAGTCAATATTTTTCTGTTTGTTTTAAATTATACGTTTGCAAAGTTCCATCAAAATCTGATAAAAGCAGTAAATTTGTATAAAAATTAAGGGGTGTAAAGGGGAAAATGGTGTGGTTTTTGGAATTTTTTGGTCAGAAGCCTCCATGAAGAAATACAAATATATGGCAACTTTTCAGGTGATCGGTCAAACGGTGTCGAATATAGCTTTCTATAAAGAACATTGACAAAAATTAAGGGGTGGAACAAGGGAGACGGGTTGGTTTTTTTTTTTTTTTAAAATTCTGACAATATTTTTCTCCTTGTTTTATGGTGTTTGTGTTGAAATTTCCATAGAAAACGGATAAAAACTGTGGTTTTCTATAAGGATTATCGGAAATGAAAAGGGTAGGGGGTAAAGGAGGGAGAGGGATTGCGCTATGGCAAACCAAATGTAGAATATTTTTCTGTTTATTTTTAATGTGCAAATTTCCATCGAAATCGGATGAAATCTGTGGATTTTGTATAAATTAACGGTTATAAATGGAGAGGGGGTGTTTTTTAAAAAAATCTAAACCATTCTCGAATCAACTTAATCACACACAGCGGTTAGGAGGAGTTCAGTCATATGCATACGGACAGAAGAAATATATACATATATATATACATATATACATATATATATACATATATACATATATACATATATATATATATATATATAAAGATGCTTCTATTATGGGTTTGAGAAATGGGCAAGAAATAAAAAAGTAACATATCTTCGGAATGTGTAATGTTATGGGTTAATGCTTCAACGAATTAGATGGTTACAGTTGGGTGTGTATAATAGAAAAAACTACACATCGCATGAACAAATATTTGAACGAGCTTTAATAAGTGGAGGCATGAGAATCTGGGTGGAATAGAAGCAGTAATATGGTATCAGGAGGAAGAGTAAGTGTAGAGAGAAAAATTGTTATCTGGAATGCCTGAAATCATCAGACGTGTAAAAAACTGTTGCAGGATAACGAGAAATGCTCCTACACGTAGGATCTACAAGTTCCTCTTTCAAAATTAACAATTACTTGAGATCTTCGTACTAACAGTATTTATTAATAGTATTTGACTGCGCACGATAACTGGGATTTTACAACGTTAAACTTGCATTGCTGCTGGAAACTAAGAACCGGAGGACATTACTAAAGTCGGTTGATCCTTTATTTATAGAAAATTTCCTACGGTATTCTGTGAATTTATTTATTTAGCTCCATAGAATAAAACGAGCCTTTTCGCACAACCGTAAAACTTTAAGGAGATCACTTTTATAGGCGTTAGAGAAAATTCCAGAATAATTCTAAGACTTCCAACCAACGTTTCTCGAATACTAACAGCACTTAAACAATTAAAATCACTTTAAAGGAATTAGAATTAATGCAAAATCATTCAAAATAATTATGAAACGAACATGAAAATTAAAAATATTTACATACAAAATTATCCACATAAATCCGTCCAAACTTTCGGATATAGTCTTCCAAACATCGTAGCTCAGATTAATACTTAGAATTACTAACTTTTAACAAATATTTTATGCATAGTAGTAGCCTTGAACACATTAAATAGTATGTTCATTTTCACAAATTGACAGTTAATTGCAATAAAAATATACGAAACCATACGAGATTTACTCAACTCCCAGGTTGCTACAAATAATTCTCAAAATACAATCTCATTAAAGGTCTGGGTCTGAGGGCCGTTATAAACTCTTATTATTTAAAGCGGTAATTACAGACTTTTGAGGTAAATCCAGTAACCCGAAAGTTCAGCGATACAGTATTATCAAGAATCGAGACGGTTGCCCAGTCATTGAGAAGAGTATTTGACCTTATTTCATATTACTCTAACGCAGTTCTGCCAGCCTCTTGGCTTTGAATATCCGTAGATGGCTGCTAAAATTTCCGTAGATTTGGTATAAAAATCCGGAGACTCGTTAACTGAAAGACTGAAATAATAATTACTGAAGAGAGAGTCAAAATTAAGAATACTTTTTGTTTTCATGTCCTTAAAATTCGAAATTCAAAATAATATTCTAGATTGAAAGTAAGAAATAACTCTGAATATATTTTACACATAATCACTTTCATTACTGCTGCTGTGCCTACTTTCTGTCTCTCTCTCTCTTTTCTCTCTTTTTTTTTTTTGGGACCACACATTTTGTTTGTTAACATTAAATTTAGCATGTTCAACAATTTTTTTGGTTTCGGCAGGCGCTTTCCTTTGAGATAGGATACTGTGCTGAAAACCTGGCGCCCACCCTGACTGTCTTTCGATCACAGAAATCACCGAGTATGGTTGATTAAACTTTTTTTTTTTTAAATCATAGAAGAAGGTAGACATTCAGCCATCTCGGAAAGCACTGCTTTGTAAGCCGTACCAACGAGTGTGTCACCGTACATAAAGAGTGGTCCCATAATTCTGTGTCACGGTCTTTTAAGATCTATAAAATGTATAATCAAACAAAATATGAGCATTATTTCAATCGTTGGTTCACACGAGCGGTTGCAAGGAACGATTCACAATTATTGACAATTCTGTAATACATTGACACTCTACGCTCAAAGTTTGATAAAATACCAATATGAGGAAAAATCAAGAAATATTAAAAAGTAGTAAAAATCCATAGATATTTTAACAAAATGCGAAAATCTTAACTTTTTTTTTTTTTTTTTTTTTACAAAAACACCAATATAATGAAAAATCAAGAAATATTAAAAAGTAGTAAATATCCGTAGATATTTTAACAAAATCCGAATATCTTAACTTTTTTTTTTTTTTTACAAAAACACCAATATAAGGAAACATCAAGAAATATTAAAAAGTAGTAAATATCCGTAGATATTTCAACAAAAACCGAAAATCTTAACCTTTTTTTTTTTTTACCAAAACACCAATATAATGAAAAATCAAGAAATATTAAAAAGTAGTAAATATCCGTAGATATTTTAACAAAATCCGAAAATCTTAACTTTTTTTTTTTTTTTTTTTTTACAAAAACACCAATATAAGGAAACATCAAGAAATATTAAAAAGTAGTAAATATCCGTAGATATTTCAACAAAAACCGAAAATCCTAACCTTTTTTTTTTTACCAAAACACCAATATAAGGAAAAATCAAGAAATATTAAAAAGTAGTAAATATCCGTAGATATTTTAACAAAATCCGAAAATCCTAACTTTTTTTTTTTCTTTTTTTTTTTTTTTTACAAAAATCCGTAGAATTGGCAGCTCTGCTCTAACGCGTAGTGTATGTGTGTATGTAAACCGCCGCTAGCAATTTCAAATAAACACTGTCGGCTACGCGGAGGTGCGGTGCGGTGCGGTCTCGGTGTGATCGAGGTGGTTGGCCCGGCGCCCGCGCCTCTCCGCCCCCACTTGAGCCGCGCACACAATGATCGAGCGCCCGCCCCGCCCTTCCTTCCTTCCTTCTCGCTCTCGAGTCGGGGCACGGCCTAGCCGGACGTATTAGCACCGGCGACAGACTTTCAGCTGGAAATTAGCAATCAGCTCACCGCATTACCGGCCTCTCCCTGCAGCGGAGCACAGAAAGCCGCGGCACCAACGTCTCCGAGTTCAAATACTCCTTAATGTTTCTTCTAACAGGCATTCAAATATTCGTTAGACTGGTTTCCTTAATAAACAATACTAATAAAACGCCAGCTTGTGTACAGTATCTGTAATGCTGTGACGTCATTTCAGAAATGTTTCCGTTCACTGTAATAGCAACTTACGAATAAAAACTATTCTACTTTGTTTCTATATAGGTTTAAATTTAATAACGTACATCAGCCATAAAGAGAAGTATGTACTTCGTTTAAACGCACATATTAATCATTAATTGCTTTTTAAAATCTTGAGCATGGCTGCGTTACAGCAACGGTGAAACTCGTATTAGGTACAATAATAGCCAAATAGTTGCTTAAATTTTTGATTTATTAATCCTAACTGCAGTTTCGACTAACATAAGCTTGTCTTCTTCGGAAGTACATTTAAGGGTTGCACCTGTCTATGAAACCTTAAATGTACTTCTGAAGAAGACAAGCTTATGTTTGTCGAAACTGCAGTTAGGATTAATAAATCAAAAATTTAAGCAACTAGTTAGCTATTATTGTACCTAATAATTACGTTTGTTTACTTATATTCGATTGAGGTACCGTACTGTCTATAGATGTAACTGCTATAGCAAGCTAAGAAATTACGTTCCTCATTTATGTTTTTGTAGTCGTTCAGTATTATTTCCCACGAAATTATAATTTCAAAAGATCTATAAGAGAAAGGTACCTTTTTGTTTAAATCTATAAGTTAATTATAAAGAGCATGTATAATGTAACTAACTGCTGCATAAATATCTACGACATTGCAAAATCAAGGTTATGAACGTAAATAATAACATTTAGTTAAGCAACTGAAATACTTTTCCAGATTCCTGTATTCGTTATTTTTGACAGGTTTAGAAGCTATTTCACTTTAAACGCGAAGGGAAAACCTCATTCCTTTAAAATAAAACGTAATGGTTTGAGGAAAAAGTGTCCATTCAATGAAAATTTTATATAAGCCAATATATGGATTAGAAAAATGTTCCCAGCTTCCAGTCGGGTCAACATGGCGCAATCCTGGAACATCTGGATGGTTCCAGTTGCCGTATTCCATTGAAACTTTCCAGGTTTGTTGTATATAAACGCGAAATAAAATCTCGAAAACTTTTTACTAACATGTAGTGTCTTGTAATCCGTCTTGCAACTGGCCGAATACTGAAAAGTAATATAATCTGGCTACTTACGTGATACTAGTTGTTTTTTTTTTTTATTTATGTTTTCACCTTGCGAATAGAAAGTTCTAGTGACATATTTTTTTTCAGAATCATGGATATCCCAACCGTATGATTTGAATATTCTAGTTGCTGTCCTATTTCTGATGGGTAAAACATGACTACAAACGAAACTATTGAAAGTGCATCCTATTTGCTACGATATTATGTGTGTATCGCACAAAATAGTAAAGACATTGAAACCAGCTCGTAGATTTTTTTCATTCAATTAACGTCGTTTGACATTGCCGTTTATTACGAGGCATTCTGTTACAAGTAAAATAAGAAATATTTATCTATTCTCTGATTAGTATCTGGGTGACCGATCTTTGCTGGGTATTTTTCAATTTCTGTTTATATGCATGATTTTGCGTTAAGCAATTGAAATAATTTTCCATTCCGTTTTTTTTGAAGGCTTCCTAGACATTTCTAAATGCACAGTTCTTTGCTCTAACCAAAGAGAAGCGTAACTTACTCATACCTGAAACTTCTAAGAGATGAAGTTAGAGCTGTTTCTGAGATACAAAATACAAGAATTGCTCGTTTCCTTTCTAAATTCGTATTACAAACTTCAAAAGCAAAATGTAATCTACATATCAGATCCTTCAGTTTACCACCTTAGAAACTGCTTTTAAAGAAAAGTGCTATTTTGTTGTAAAATGAAAATCTTAGTGCTAATCAGGTATTAATTAACGGTACAAGATTAGTGGTAATTCAATTAAACGAGTACATGATCAGTGCTAAATTCATTCACTCCGAGAAAACTTTGCTCATACCTCGCATTAACCTCACACCTTCTGATCCAATCGTGCCATTACAAATAATAAGAAAACAATTCCCAATAAAAGTAACCTTCCTATAAACATTAATAAAGCACAAGGTCAGATGCTTCAAATCGCAGGACTGTTTTTAACAGAACCTTTTTTTTCCTGTGGATACCTGTACGTGTCTTTCTCATGAGTTCATTAATTCAATAGTATTTATGTTTGTGTTGAAGACACATACGATCAAAAACTAAACGATGATCATATTATAACTGCTAATATTGTTTTCAATGATGTTTTGTAAAGTAGGGTAGTTGAAGAAAAATCTCATCTCAGAAAGCCAATATCTATTTTTTAAATTAAACATGCAGAATTTACTAATAACGACTTTTTACAGTAAAAGTTATATTTATTACTACTATTCCAAATAAAAAACCTTTCATTAATAGATACTTGCATTTGTTTACTTCCACATTATTATATTACCATTCGGTGACCGAACACGATATTGTGCGAAATATTCGCACTGGTCAGCTAGTATACAGGAATTGTTCGTTTAAAGGTAAAAGAGTTCCTTGCAGTAACCTAAGAGAAACACCAGTGTGCTTACTGTTACCTAAAGCATCTATGAGATGCTGTGAGACTAGTTTCCAAGATACCAATTACAAGAATTGCTAGGTTTTTTTACACGCTTTGTATTAGCTTGACTTGTATGTATGTATGTATGTATGTATGTATGTATGTATGTATGTATGTATGAATGTAACGGAATTTTACAACTCCATTTTGACCCACTTCCAGATGTCCGAGCTGGTTGAAATTTGGCACACATATTAAGAACCGGTGACAATACAAGAATTTCATAGCTATATCCTACTATTCTGATTACTTTGACAGTAACAAAAGAAAAATGGTTGAATGTCGTGAAATTTTGCAATTTAATTTTAACCCAATTCCAGAAGTCCGAATGGTTTGAAATTTTGCTTATGTATTGATAACTGATTACAATACAATAATTTCATAGCTATATCTTGATATTATCATTACTTTTATAGAAAAAAAATTTGCACACGTTTTAAGAACCGTTGACAATACAGCAGTCTCTTAGCAACGTCCTGCTATTCTCGTTACTTTGACCATCTCCAGTTTCCCGGGTGTGATTTACGAGCCTTGGTTGCTGACGACGATCGTCTTCCACTGTCTCCTATCCAGAAAGGTTTCTCTGTCTGCAGTCACTTAACGTGATGTTGAATAGTAAGTAGAGTATTCGAAACATTACTTCGTACTGTTATAGAAGAGTAGTCTTCCACATTTACCCTGCTATTGGACCTCTGGCTGAGCTGCCATTTAATTGTATTTAACTCGTGGAAGTAATAATTAAAAATGAAACTACAACACAGAGATAAAGAGAGATTGGCGAAGAAAAGCCAACAGTAGGAAACATACTTTTGAAACTATCTGAACTAAAAAGTTAAAAATAAAATTGTAGTTTAAAAAACTAAAAACACGCTTTCGTAGTAATGTGAACTAAAAGGTTAAAAATAATCTTTAAATATAAAGATTTTGTTTAACAGTGATGGGACGTCCCACAATACTGGATAATTTTTTTTTTTTTTGAATAAGCTTAAAGAATAAAGTCACTGATTACGAAATTAACTTTAATGTAAAAAAAAAAAAAAGCGTGGGGTGCTCTCTACACAACTTTGACAATGACTCTACCTTTACAAACAGCGAACGACAAAAATATATAAGACAACTTATACAGCACCCCATGCTTTTTTACATTAAAGTTAATTTTGTAATCAGTGACTTTATTCTTTAAGCTTATTCAAAAAAATTAATTTATCCTGTATTGTGGGAAGTCCCATCACTGTTAAACAAAATCTTTATATTTAAAGATTATTTTTAACCTTTTAGTTCACATTACTACGAAAGCGTGTTTTTAGTTTTCTAAACTACAATTTTATTTTTATTTTTAAAATCGCGTGTTTGCAGGGAAGACTCCTATTTTGATAAATTTGAAAAGCAAAATGTTATATGTAAATATAAAATATCATCCGAATCGATTACAAGAATTACACGTTTAAGGATATACTCGTAAGATATTTGCCTGGTAATTAATTATTACATTTCCTCTGTTAGTGAAAATAATTATATCTTTTATTTTTTTACCACGGAACAAGATAAAAGTTATTTGTTTAATTTGTAATGTAAGACGCGAAAAAGATAAAAATTGTAGTGAGAGTAACTTTAAAGTAACCACGAAATACACTTGTCGCATAACTGTGATATTTTTGTAAGAATAAAAAAAGCCTTGCACAATCTCTGGTGACCTCAAAATGTGATCTGAAAGAAAAAGAATCTTTTTCTGTGTCATTAAAATGAAAATTTATTATCTCTTTTCAGCAAAAACGGAATCTAGAAAGCGTGTTGTCAAAGACTAAGATATTTAAATTACTGTCTGTTTGGCTGACACACATCGTGTTTTAGTCGAACTATGTAGTAACTAATCGAACATTTAAATTTCGCTGAGCCTGTCTTCGTAACATAATTCATGATTAATGAATTCGAAGTCAGAAGTTAATTTTCAGGGCACACTAATATGGAGTGTCATGGAATGGTCAGAAAATTCAGTGTCTGTGTTTGAAGTACTACAATTTTGATTTGAACGACGTCTCGATCGTGCTAGATTTCAATATTTTTGTACAGGGCGTTCGCCGGGAAACGCTACCCTCCCAGTCTGTTGCCGTCGGCAACTTGCTGGGACAGTGGAACCAGCAACTCCCGCCACACGGCGCCGTGAATCACCGCACTGTTTAACACCTCCGCTGCCCCAGCAGTGTTGTGAATAAACGTTTCTTTGCGGTTTGGCTGGTTTGGTGCTTCATACTCTTACTAATCTGTTCCGTGTTTGAGTGTGAATAAAATTATGGTACGTTACAGTTTGCAACAAAGAATATTTCTCTACGATAAATATGTGAAGAAGAAGTCATTTAAAAAGTGTAGCAGTAAATTTCGTCATGAATATCCAGGCGCTTTACTGCCAGCTAAATCAACAATTCTGCGTCTGGTTAAAAAAGTAAGAGAAACGGGTTCATTTTTTTAACAAAAAGAGACTGTCGGTCAACCGTATTCTCACAGAGGAGAAAATTGACTATATCGCTTTTCGACTAGAACAGTCACCCAAAAAATCATTAAGTCAGTTAGGGCAGCAGGCAGGCGTATCTAAGACGTCAGCTTGGAAAGTAACAAAGCTAGTTCACTTAAAGCCGTACAAAACAATTGTGGTGCATAAAATTACAGAAATAGACCAGGGGCCTAGGATTAGATTTTGCAACTGGTACCTGCAGGGTGTCCACGATGGCACTGTTGATCTGCAACTGACGTCACATTTAAATGCTTAGCACATACAAGTTTATGAAGCGTAATTATTATGAAATAGTCCGCGTCCGACGGTCGAACAATGCCGGAAGCTGACCGCTCGCTCGCCGGGAGCAGTTTCTTCCTTGTAGCGCTAACAGTGGGTAGCGTTTCCCGGCGAACGCCCTGTATTATCTAACTATTTTTTCTTATTACAAACGTCCACCTTTACAGTATCCTTGCTGCATGTCTTGAGAAACAGAAAGTTCAGTGCTAAGTTTAATGACATTTAGCGCTATTACGTACTAGCAAATAATGGTAACACATTTGTTGTGTAGTTAATTAAATGAACGTTAAATCGGCTCATTGTCGTCGAGGTCATTACAGCTGGAAAGGGTTTGAGGATAAGAAACGGGAAGAAATTCGGACATGGACTTTGAAGGGGCCATTTCGGCATTTGTTTGGAGTGATTCCGGAAAACCATTGAAACCCGAAATCCGGATGAATCATTCTGAATGCCAACAGAGTGGTGGGTGAGCAGTGACACCCTGATCTGGCAGGTTTGAAATTCTGTTCCAGCCATCCTGATGTCAGTTTTCCATATTTTTCCGAAACACTCTATGATAATACCGGGATGGCGCCTTCAAAAGGTTATGGCCAAATTCCTTCCTATTCCTAGTCCTTAATCCTCTCCTATCCGTAACGATGTGAAACAAAAATTACCAGGACCAAGCGTTATCGTAAGAAAGCAGGAGTTACCGATTGCAATTTTTTGTATTTTTATTCTTCTTTAACTACGATCAAGAGTTAATAATAGCGTACAATTTTGAAATTACTTTACTCAAGCAGAAAATCGAGCTCACACTTTGAGCATCCCAATAGACGATCATTCACGTCGTTCAAATAAAAATTCCAGTACTCTCAATGAAATTTCTGACGATTCCAGGACTATCCATACTCGCGCGCTTTGAAAATTAGCTTCTGATGTCGAATTCATTAATCATGAATTATGTTACGATCATGAGGATTTTGTCAGTATAAACTTGCTGTCACCATAACCGGAGCTTGATTTATTTGTTTCAAGTGGCTGTTCGCATGTTAGAATGAATACAATAATTACTGCCCTACTGAATAACAGCGCTAATAAAGCTTCTGAGAAATGTAGAGTGAGAGTTATTAGCTTATTAGCGCACGAACTCAAAAGAAGGCTTCTTTTTATAAGTAACAACTTGAAGTGATTTTGTGCGAGTGTGTTGATTGCTTACTGATTATATATTTAAGGAGCTCAGTCCTATTTCTGTACTAATTTAACGAAGGGTCATTCGTATCTCCTCATGAATAGAATATCATCACTATTAATAAAAGGCCAGTTTGGTCACAATGCCTGTCACGTTGTAACGTCACGCACGTCGCCTTCTCATCTACATCTACATCTATATATATACTCTGCAATTCACAAAATTGTGGGTGGCAGAGGGTGCTCAGCACCAAAGCTAATCTCTTTGCTGTGCAGTCCAATCCCTAATGGTACGAGGGAAAAAAGAATTCATATAAGAATCAGTCCAGCACCTTATTTCTCTAATTTTATCTTTCCTGTCCTTCCGACTCAAATAGGTTGGTGGAAGAAGTATTTCACTACACTCAAAAGTGAAAGTGGGAGTACGCATGTTTACCAATAAGTTTAAACGAAACGTGTGTCGTCTATCTACCAGAGACCCCCAGCCTAGTCTACTAATCAGTTCTGTGACGCTTTCATAAGGACTGTAGCAAGCGGTCACGAATCGAGTGGCTCTTCTCTGTACTTTCTCTATACTTTCGATCAACCCCTTACGAAACGGGTCCCAAGTGGCACAACAATAACCCAAATGTGGACGCACAAGAGATTTGTACGCTCCTTTGTTTGTTCATTACAATTTTTCAATATTCGACCTATGAATCGCAGCCTAGAGTTTGCTCTACCTACTAACGAATTAATGTGTATGTCCCATTTCATGTTCCTTTGTACTGTTACTCCCAAATATTTCATAGAATCGACCATATCAGTAACTGTATTGTTTAACTCGTATTTCTGAACAATTGGATTCTTTTTGTTAGTTATGCTCATTTTCTTGCACTTTTTACAATTTAGAGTAAGTTGCCACTCAGCACACCAAGCCAAAATAACATCCAGATCGCGCTGAATTTCTAAGCAATCGGCCAAATTTCTTACTTCCCTATAAATAACGGCATCATAAGCAAACAATCTAAAAAGGCTTTTCACTTTGTCTCCGAGATCGTTTATAAAAATTAAGAAAAGAAGTGGTCCAATTACACTTCCTTGATGTACACCCGATGTAACATCTAGATTAGAAGAACTTTCTCCTTCAACGACAACATACTGCGACCTACCAGTTAGAAAATCCTTTATCCATTCACAAAGCTGATCCGATATACCGTACGCTTGTAGTTTCGCTAAAAGGCGATTGTGTGGCACAGAGTCAAACGCTTTCTGGAAATCTAAAAAAAATGCATCTACTTGTAAACCTGCATCGAAAACTTTCATTACGTCGTGTGTAAATAGGGCAAGCTGTGTTTCACATGATCTTTTCTTCCGAAATCCGTGTTGATTTGTTATAAGCAAATTATTATCATCTAGAAAATTCATAATGTTCGAGCATATAATATTCTCCATAACTCCACTACGTTTCCGTTCTAATAATGGTCAGAGATATTAGACAAAAACAAGGTTATGGGCATTTTTAATAACAGTTCTATTCAGATTTTAGCAATTGCGAACAAATGAATTGACAGAACCCTGATAGAAGAGCATTTACTTCTGTTGTATAAAAGTATTAATTCATAGATGCTATTTTGTTTATTTATATTAGTTTGATGTAGATATTTTCTTATATTATCTGTCCAGAAATACTATTGCAAATTAAGAAATATCTACAACGTTACATCATTTCTAAGGTAACAAAATAAATTCGTGTGGTCGTAATGACGTGGTGACTGGTTTCTTATCGGCCGCGCAGTGCTCCCCTATCGTAGCCACCTAGCCTATCCTGATAATCCTATCGGGTATAGGGTACCTACAAATTAAAGTGAAATACGAACCACGGAAGCTGTCTGGCGTACTTTACACTAACTGTACCAGAAGTGAAGGACGGGTTAAGGACCTATGAAAATCACTGTCTAGACAGGGATTCGCAATCCCCCAGTCTGACGGATCCCTCACAAAATTAAGCGGATCCGCAATCCGCGAAATGGTGCAAAAACGTGTGTCAGTTTGTGTGACTCGCTGCCCTCTATCGGATGTATTGCACTGTTTGCCTGTGCCCTTGCAGTTGGCATTTGACTAGTTTGAGCAAAAATTTGTTTTTGTCAACCTTAGTCACTCATAAATAAATAGATCCACTTTTACGTATACATTAAAACTTACGTTTGTTTTGAGAACACATTTTGTTATGTTGCGTATTTAGTACGATTTTCTAAAGATTTAAGAAGTATTTTTTGTGTGTCGCACTTGTTATATAAACTACACAGTTAAAGCTTTTTATTCACGGTTTCATTATTCCAATTTTCTGTATTTGCAGATAAAGTAATTGTGACAACTTCCTGTATTCGTATTTTATTATTAGTTGATACAAAACCAATGTTGTAATTTTAACGATCGCATACCAATTCATTTAGCATCTATCAAAAGGCAATTGTATATCCTTTGACTTATTATTGTTTCGGCCGTCGCCTCAATGTGTTTGAAATACATGTTCTATGATGAAAGACGCCTGCCTATACGTACCGCTCTGGCTTTCTATTAATCACTCTTGAGATGATTTTTTCAATCGCCACAATTCATTATTTTTGAGTGAATAGCATGCGTCCTTTCAACTCCTTGTTATTATTTCGACTAAAGCAAAAAAAAAGTTATAATAAAGTCTTCACGGGTGTTTCGCCGAATTGTGTTGTAAAACCACCATGCCTCCGCCTCTCTTTCAGCGTGAAATTTCATGTTTTTACAACGCAATCAGGCGATACAGCCCTGAGGACTTCACTCCAATCATACGCCGGTAAACTCTCCTTTTTTACATAAAAAATAATTTCCACTCTAAAAAAGTTGTTACGCCACTTAAAGTAAAACTGAAATACATGACAGTTTAGTTTCTTTTAATAACAATGAATCAACTATAAGATCAATTAAGGAATGAGGCGCCATAATAATGAATCCCTCAAAAACAATTCTTGTAAAAATAGGCCAAGTCTTGTACTTGTGCATTGACAAAAAGTTATGAAATCTTGTTCTGAACAAAGTCTAAACTTCACATAGCATATTAAATTTGTGAAATAGAATGCTTACTCTCGGTATTATAGAACGCTTATTTAGAAGAAAAAAATAAAATAAAAAATAAAGAAACTCTGGTCACTTGGCCATTACGCATACCATATTTTTAAACTGATGTGATCTATTGTAAGGCACTTTATATGTCCTATGACTGAATAAATACCATTTTTGATTATTTATTTATAAATTGGTTTAGATTTAAAAAAAAGAAAAATGTAAAACCTCGAAATATATTTAAGACATTAAAAAAATAATTAAATCAATTTTACCAATCAAAATATTGTTAACTGTAAATTTTTATCATTTGACATTAAAATTGATTTATTAATGTAATTAACATACGTTTATTATTTAATTTATTAACGCTTTATATAACTATGTTCTAAATAAATGCGTTAAAAAACTGTTGGCGTCAATCCGCTGGATCCCGCGGGATTGGTGCAAATCCCTCGGGATTTAAAACACTGCAGGATTGCAATCCTTACTTGGAAGCCAGTATAGAATAAGTAACTAAAATACGGAATTTCGTTAGAATTGATGCAAAGGTGACGGAATTAGGAGACCGTTACTTATGTGGCATATACGAGTATCAAATTCTGGAGATATTAAAAAAGTAAGAGCTTATCAATAGACGTTTTCATTGAGAAAAACTGTGTGATCAACGGTAGACTTGACCATCATATGCTGAAGAAGCAGAAAGCTATAAATGATCGCAGTTTTTCTCGGCGTTGTATATTTATGAATGTTTCTCGGGAAACAATCCGAGTAATACTATTATTTATATACAATATTTCGGCGACCAAAAACCCTGTCGCCATCTTGAAGTCTGCCTCGAGCACGTTGTTTAAGCATATTGTGTATAAATAAAAGTATTACCCTGTTTATTTCCCGAGAAACATTCATAAATAAAGTAGAAGGCTGTTGATATTGACAATGTAAGGCATCACGTTTTAATTGACATATTTTTTGATACATCTTTGAAAGATTTGAAATGAAATACAACAGAAGGAACTGTTTCGAGTTATTCAGAAGATCTAAATTCCCTACGTATATTATGCGATTTATAGATTATGGGTACATATATCAATAGTTTGTGAAATAGAAAAGCTTGCGAAGAGTTTCGAAACATATGTAAGCTACAAATATGAAAACTATCGTACCATATGTTGCAGACGTAGCCTGATATCATTGAAACAATATGCGCAATAATAGAATGGAAAGTGATGAAGGTATTGGATGATGCTGAATTTCGGAGAGGGGAAATTCGAGCTAAAGTGTTCAAATTATTGTGGCACTATTCAGTGGGCTTAAACTGTGTGGAAATTTTGTATAAAACATTTTGATAGAACAGTAATTTATGGTACATTTTTAAGACTAAGGTGGTCATAATGAATGGAGATAATTACAAAGAAATTGACTAAAAATTAAACGAGGTAACGGTGTTTTATGTAACCACTGATATTCAATTTCTTCGTAGATGAAGTAGTCAAAAATGTGAAGAAAAAATTTGGGTGTAGCGTGAATGTTCAAGAAGAAATTCTATCAAATTTTTTGATCATATTTTAATACTTTTCTGTTTGTATATAAGTGTTAGTAGGTTGATAAATTACCGAATGTCATGAACAAAATGAAATGTCTGGAAGCTAAATGTAGCTAAGAGCAAAAGGTAATTTGGAAAAATCAGCAGAAAAAAATACCAACAATGTAATAAACATAGAAAATATAATAGAGAAGTAAGCGAATACTGATATTTATGGAGCAAAATTACAGTAGGAAGAGTGAAATCAAGAAAGGATTGGTATTAGCCAAAGAACCTTCTTAAAAGTATAAACATTTCAATACGAACTGCTGACGCACTGTGGTAAAACAGTTACTATGGAACACAGCAGTTAATAGATCTCAAACTTCGATTAAATATGGAAGTTGAAAATTAAGTGGACAAATAAATTAGAAAATAAACATTTTGTAGGACCTGAATTTATGTAGATATCCTACGAACTACTTGTGATAAAGAGAATGTTTGCTTTGAAGCGCATTATTACATCTCTGTAATAATACACTGAGGGGACCACAAAGTTAAACGTCTCCGTACGACATGGAGGCTATACCAAAAGCGATTAGGGAATCGAACTGCCGTCAGTTAAGGGTAGCTGAGCACGTCGGTACTAACGACTCGTGTCATGTTTCTGTTTCAGATATAGTGAAATCTATGGACAAGTTGGGCCACAAGGCGTATGAAACAGCGCGTGAGAATTCGGTAAAGTTGCAGTTTTCCATCTGTAGTGTCGTGCCGCGCATCGATTGTGGGGAAGCCGTATGGTGGAAGATTTATAATTTGCATTGTAGTCTACTGGAGCTGTGTCGCATAAAAAACTGGGGCTTCGTCGCTCTTCGACCTATGATAGCTGCCAGCTGGGACGCATTTGACAGGTCGGGCGTCCACTACACACCGAAAATGGCGATCAAGGTGGCTGCTAAAATATGGAACCGTCTTGATGTGAATTATTTTCTAGGGACACCGTGAGGCCCGAGCATCCCTCAGTTCAACGAAGAAGACGCGTCGTTAATCTAGATCTTGGTTCTGGAAGTGACGGCGTGAATAAATCGAAATTTACAGCTTCAAATATTTCACCCGTTTCCTTTCAGAGTACAAATAGTAAAAATGCGAATTTAGACTCTACAGTTACAGATATTAAACCGCTAAGGATAATTGTCCTTAATTGTCGGAGTATTAGAGGGAAAGTAGCCAATTTCCACGCTGCAGTTGCGACTAACGATGTTGATATAATACTAGGAACCGAGAGCTGGTTGACGCCAGAGGTAGAATGTAGCGAAGTATTTGCTCCTCAATTCAATGTTTTTCGGAAAGACAGAACTACCTCAATGGGCGGAGGTGTGTTCGTGGCCGTTAATAAAACCATCAATTGCTCCGTAGTAAATGAAACGGAAAATTGTTGCGAGTTAATATGGGTGAAGGTAAAAATTGGCAGAAGTTTAAAGTTCATAATAGGATCATTTTACCGACCTCCGGACTCTGGATTAGATAACGCGGAATATTTTAGACAGTCACTTAATAGTATTTCTCAGAAATTTCAGGGACATACATTGATCATGGGAGGTGATTTTAATATACCCTCTGTTAACTGGGACACATTTACGTTCAGGTCAGGAGGAAGAGATAGGTTAATAACCGAAACGTTCCTGGAATCATTCGCCGAAAATTCTCTTTAACAGATGGTCGAAGAGCCAACGCGGAGCGTCAAAGATTCATCGTCCATTTTGGATCTTTTTCTTACTAAAAATCCGGATATTGTATAAGTGATTGTATAAGTGATCACAAGGCGATTGTGGTAACTTTAAAATCTAGGCTGAATTTGAAGCATGATAAAGACAAACTCGTATATTGTTTCGATAAGGCAAATGATGCGTTTATAGTCGATCATTTGGCGAAAAATTTTGAAACGTACACGCTTTGGTTTAATTTAAAAGAAATAATATGGACCGGCTTAAATCAATTTGTTCCATAAGAAGTTTATTAAGGTTAGTAAGAATTTCTCGTGGTTCAATAGGGAAGTGAAACGTTTGCTCAGGAGGCAAAGGCGTTTACATGCCACGGTAAAGAAATCGGGGGACTCATCTGATCGCGCTGAATTAGTCCACTTGCAAGCGGACGTGCGTAAGGCAATGCGTGATGCGTTTAAAGAATTCCAAGCCAGAAATTTATCCGAAGATATGATTACTAATTCAAAAAAGTTCTGGTCATATGTCAAATTAATAAGAGGCTCTCGTAAGGTCATGCCGTCGTTGATTAATGAAAATGGGGAATTATCAGAAACTAGCGTAGAGAAAGCAGAAATTTTGAATTATTTATTTAAAAAAGCTTTCACGTCAGAAAACTCGGAGGAGATTCCGATATTTAACAATCGAACCAACAAAATTATGAATGATCTCGTTCTAGATGTCGAGGGAATAACTAAACTGCTTATGAATGTAAATCCCAATAAGGCTCCCGGACCAGACGGTATTCCTACAAGATTCTACTCTAGGTACGCAAAGGAAATTGCGCCGTATTTGATGAAATTATATACCGCCTCCTTGGATCAAGGAAAAATACCACCCTAATGGAAGACCGCCATCGTAAGTCCAGTGTTCAAAAGTGGGAATGTTAATGATCCTCAAAATTATAGGCCGATCTCGTTAACCTCAATGTTTTGCAGGATTTTAGAACACATCATCTATTCAAATGTCATGCGGTTTTTGGATGAAGATGAGCTTTTAAACCTAAATCAACATGGATTCAGAAAAGGCTGATGCTGCGAAACACAACTTGCCCTCCTAATTCATGACTTGAGGCGTATTATAGATGAGCAAATCAGGTTGATTTAGTTTTAATAGACTTCAAAAAAACCTTTCGACACTGTGCCTCACACTAGGTTACTTAGGAAACTTCGCGGTTACGGTATATCTAGACAAATATGCGATTGGGTTGCAGACTTTTTGAAGGACAGAACACAGTGTGTAGTTCTCGACGGTGAACGTTCATCACTTGCCGAAGTGAGGTCCGGGGTTCCAAAGGGAAGCGTGATAGGGCCTCTGTTGTTTCTCATATACATTAATGATTTGTGCGGCATAATAAGGGGAATTAAAAGATTATTTGCCGATGATGCTATTATTTATCGTGAAATCACAACCCAGGACGACTGAACTTTGTTACAAGACGATATTATGAAAATAATTGCGTGGTGTAAAGATGGGCAGTTGGAGTTAAACTCTAAAAAGTGCCAAGTCATGCGTGTAAGTAAAAAGGTGACACCATTTAGCTTTGAATATACAATTAATGGCACTGTCCTTAGAACGGTAGATTCCGCTAAATACCTAGGGGTAACAATTCGTAATAATTTGTCGTGGAATGAGGATATCAAGAATGTAATTGGGAAAGCAAATCGTATGCTTCGATTTCTAGGTCGTAATTTAAAACAGTGCACTCCGGAAGTTAAATCGATTACGTACAAGTCACTAGTGAGGCCTTACTTGGAATATTGTTGCTCTGTATGGGGTCCGCATCAAAAGGGATTAATGGAGGCATTAGAGATGGTCCAATGAAGAGCCGCCCGATTCGTGACAGGTATATTTAGTTGGAGGGAAAGCGTAAGTGCCATGTTGAAGGAGTTAGGTTGGGAAGACCTGGAGCACCGAAGGCGTTGCTCTCGAAGGAAGCTAAGTGAAAAATTCTCGACTGACGTATTTCGGAATGACAGCAAACAAATATTGCTACCAGCAACATTCATATCTCGGAATGACCGCGAAAATAAGATAAGAGAAATCAGGGCCAGAACCGATTCATTTCTCTACTCATTTTTTCCACGAGCGATTAGGGAATGGAATAGAAAGGATTTACCGGGCGACTAAACACAAAATCGGACAGGAGTAGCTTCGGATAAAGTACTCCGGCCATCCTGATCTAGGTTTTCCATGTTTTCCCTAGATCGCTCCAGGCGAATGCTGGGATGGTTCCTCACAATAGCCCATGGGCGCCACTTGCCATATCCCGTATATCCCTTCCAAACCATTACCTTTCCTGATAGGTGCAATGCACCCTCCGCCAAACACTTTTAGTGAATCGCGGAGTAATAGTAATAGTAATAGACATCACCATCAACTGCTGCTTGTCTGAAGATGAGAAAGTTTACTCCTATTTTACCGTAGTGCCTGGGAGACCGATCTTCGCTCGGCATCTTTCGATTTCTGTTCAATATACAAGATTTTGAGTAAAGTTTGATTAAAGTAAAAGGCTTGAAGGCATGCTGGGCATTTTGAGGTGCACACATCCTTGCTTTAACCAAAGAGAAGCTTAACTAACATCAGTAGATTTACTGGTACCGGAAACTTCTACGAGGTGAGGTTAGAGCCATTTCCGAGAAACCAAACGCAAAAATTGCTCCTTTTTCTTTTGTAAAATCGTGTTACAAATTTGAAAAACAAAACGTTATCTCCATATGAAATTTCATCCAAATCGCTAGAGCCATTTCCGAGATTTTAAAGTTTAACACCTCATAAATTGCTTTTAAACAAAGATGCTATAATGATGTTAAATACAAATCTTAATGATAATTAGGGATTAGGGTGCAAGATATGTGGGAATTCACGTAGACGAGAACATCATCAGTGGTAAATCCATTTACTCCGATAAAACTATGCTCATACCTCGCAGTAACCTCCCATGATTCGATCAACCGTGCTTTCCAAATGATAAGAAAACAATGCCCAAAAAGATGTAACCTTTGTTATGAATATTAATATAGCACAAGGTTAGACTCTTCAAAAGGCAGGATTGTATTTCTCAGAACCTGTTTTCTCGTTTGGACACCTGTTCGCGGCTTTTCACGAGTTTGTAGGATCATTAAGATTTTTTTTTTTTTTGTATTAAAGGCACATAAGGTCAAAACGTTAATGATGGCCGCATTATGCTAATATTATTTTAAAAGAAGTTTTGTAAACTAAAGAAAACTGAAAAAAGGACATCTGACAAAGCCGATACTTTTTAAACATCTACTTTGTATATGGTTTACAATTAAACATGTAGTATTTATTGATAACGACTTTGATGTTTATTACTACTCTTCAAAATAAAATACCTTTCATTAATGAATATTTGCATTTACTTATTTCCACATTATTATATTACCATTCGGTGACTGACCACAATACTACTTACACGGGTCAGCTAGTGTACACAAATTATTATTAGTTTAAAGTGATAAGAGTTCCTTGCTGTAATCAAAGAGAACTTAACTAACATCAGCCCAGCTTGCTGACACCTGAAACGTCTATGAGACGGCGTTAATGACGTTTCCGAGTTACCAAATACAAGAATTGTTAATTTTTTTTTGCAGAAATCGCATTTTCGCAGGGAAGAAACCTATTTAGGTAAACTTAAAAAACAAAACGTTATGTAAATACGAAATTTCATCCAAGACGTCAGAGCCCTTTCTGAGATCCAATATATATATATATACAAGAATTGCTCGTTTTAAGATATAAGAGTACCTGGGTGACCGATCTTCGCTCGGCATCTTTCGATTTCTATTTAATATCCAAGATTTCGAGTAAAGTTTGATTAAAGTAAAAGGCTTGAAGACTTCCTAGGCGTTTTGAGGTGCACAGTTAACCAAAGAGAAACTTCACTAACATCATTAGGCTTACTGGTACCTGAACCTTCTACGTAATGAGGTTAGAGCCGTTTTCGAGAAACCAAATACAAAAATTGCAACTTTTTTTTTTTTTTTTTAAAATCGTGTTAAAAACTTGAATAGCAAAACGTTATCTACATATGAAATTTCATCCAAATCGTTAGATCCATTTGCGAGACCGCCTCATAAATTGCTTTCAAAGAAAAATGCTATTATTATGTTAAACAGAAATCTTAATGCCAGTCAGGGATTGATTAACGCTGCGAGATTTGTGTTAATTCAGGGCATTCTACGAAAACCCTTGATGATGGATTCTTATGTACCTCGACGAGAAAAATTTAAAGTACAAAATATTTTTAAATTTATATATCTCGCTTAGTTCTCGAGATATCAAATCGCAAAATTGACGTGGATGGTTGAAATGCGACCTGGACCAGAAGATAGATTTCGTCACAGCCAAGTTTGATGATGAATTCGTATGAAACTCGTCGAGAAAAATCGAAAATAAAGAATTTATTTTTCTGATACCTCAAGTGAAGAGGTTAGGATTAGATCCGACCTGGACCAGAAAAAGAATCCACCAAAAGCACTATGTCGATACGGTGGAAATGTACTTTTAATGTTTTATTTTGTTCCAAATGGTTGTTGTTAGGTTGAAATACAGCATGGACCAGAAGAAACGTCGCCAAAAGCACAAGGAACTATACCTATAACTGATTTTTGACATGCTATATCTCGTAAACCAAGCGAGATATCAAGAACATTTATTCTTTATTTTCGATATGTTTCGTCGCGTTCTATAAGAATTCATCATCAGATTGTGACGTCACGGTAATGATAGAACATCATCAGTGCTAAATCAATTCACTCCGCTAAAACTATGCTCATACCTCGCGTGGTAGTATTTAATGACAAACTAACAACCACTTTTTACAGTCAAAAAGTAAACGGTGATTACTTTATAACTGGTACCGGTAATATTATTTTCAAAGAAGTTTATCACCTCTGACAAAACCAATAATAAATTTTTAATTATCTTCCTTTTTAAATGTTTTACAATTAAACTTGCAATGTTACCATTTCCACGCCTCAGCCAGTATACAAGAACTGTTCGTTTAAATATTCTTTGAAATCAGAGAGAATCTATTTGTAGGCTTTCTGGTACCTGAATTGCCTACGAGATGGCGCTAGTGCCGTTTTAGAGATATCAAGTGAAAAAATTGTTTGTATTTTGCGAACTCGCTTTTTTGTACGGAAGACAACTATTTAGGTAATCTTAAAAGTCAAAACATTATCTAAATATCAAATTTCATCCAAATCGTCATAGCCGTTTCCGAGATCCGAAATATATATATATATATACAAGAATTGCTCGTTTAAAGATATAAGATAAACAATTGCTGGAGTTACAAAGGATAAATCCTAAAGTACACAGCAAAGGAATACTCGATGAGCACCGAAGCAAGAAATACAACATCTGTTATCCATGGTAAGATTGTGTGAAAAAGAATAGATGAGGCTATTCAGTTATAGTGAAAGCCGTTAATCACGAAGAAGAAACCTAAAGGAAAAAATTGTCCAGTCACGCGGCCATAAAATAATCTCTTCTAAAATCTGACTATGGTAATTGTGTATTAATTTTTTTACTTCGGGCTTTACGTCGCATCGACGCCGAGAGCTTTAGAAGTGGGAGAGAATTTGAAGCAACCGACTTGTGATTCACTTAGAGTGATTTCTGGAAACCATGGAAAACCGAAATATGGGTGGCCAGTCGATTTGAAGCCACATCCTTCCGAATGCCAGGCCATTGGGCTTGGTGGGCTGCTGTTTTTTTTCCCTTGGGCTTTAAGCCTCGTCGACGGTGTGGCCATTAGAGACGGGATAGAATGGGGGAGAAGGAATGGGAAGGAACTGGGCCATGGCCTTTTGAAGGAGGCATCTCAGCATTCGCGTGGAGTGATTTGGGGAAACCATGGAAAACCCAAATTTGGATGCCCGAACAGGGTTTCAAACCTGCGTCCTGCCGAATGCGAGGCCATAGCGTTAACCATTCTCCGATCACGCTCGATATGGCTGCTGTAGATTGGTACACTACATAGAGGATATTTTAATTGCTCATAAACTTCAAATACAAAGAAAGCATAAACGGATCCAAAAAGACCAAGGCGACGAATAAGAAACAAAATGGTATTTTTTTTTTTTTTTAATGTGAAGTATCGACATGCATCGAAAACAAAGCATGTAGATATAACATAGTTAGAGAAATATAAAAAACTAAAAATGACGAAATAACTCAAAGATATACCAGAGGCCTTCGTCAGGATATTCTACAGTAACTATCAGTCTCTCGTCCGCAAAATTCACCTGCAGATACTAAAAGGTAGCAATCGAAACGTGGTGGCTAGTAAGTACAATTTGATCGTTTATACCTGAAGATGAAATTGATAGTCTACGTTTTCACAGCACGCACATATATTACTACAGTCATCCATACCTGCATTAATACTTATAAATGCTATTAACTTTTGGGAGAGCATGAGTTAGATTTCTCCTTGAAGCTGACGTAAAATGGTAAATCTTGGCACCACTCTTTGACTTGTATCAAAATTCAGATATTACACTGGAGCTTATTAAGTCTAAGATTTCTTGAACTGCCATAGACCAAGGAATATCGAATGGTAAAATAGCGCATGTGCCGATGCGTGTTTAGGGAGCAGCGTGACTTTGCTGCAAGTAGAGGCCGTGTTATCCACCGCTTCTATCTGTCCATTAGGCATGATTGCCATCAGTGCTCCGAGCTCCAGCACACAGCTCTAATATCGCGCAGAAACGGACGTAAAACGCGTTTAAGCTTGCCTATCACTGCATCGGCTAGCAATAAAGACGTGATAATCTGAATGTAATAACAGGTTAGAGGAAACATATCCGATTACTATTTAAATTCACGGTCACAGTATGTCCAGTACACACAACAAGAATGTGTAACTTATTCAGTTTTCTTCATTTTGTGGATATAAACAATTTTTGACACACCAATTGCCTGTTCAGTGGCTTATACACGATTTCTAAATGGCTCCATAACAAGCAATACTTTTTGCTAATATTACCCCTGTTAACTTCTATTCAACAAATTAATTAATTTAATAATGGCACTAATATTTTGGAGTTTTAGTTTAACAAGTTTTTAATAATTTCACTGATTATAGATGTTTTGTAACTAATGTTTGCTATTTAAGTGAGTGGAATCAGGATTCATAAATTTCTCTTACTGTTCTGATAGGAGGGCTAGTCTACATTACTTGATAAGACTGTACCCAGATTCACAATTGAAATATTCACTGGCGGCCAAGTGTATCCATGATCGATACCCATTTTATGCCTGCAATACATCATCTAGAGGTTGCAAAACCTACTTTCCTGGTATAGTTTAATTACAGGATCAGAAAATAATTACAGGCAATTACTGGCATAGTTCTTCCAACCAGACCGCCAATTTCAGCTTCTCTGCCATAGACGCCAATCCTTAAATAGTGAACCAGGAAAGGAAGAATGTCTTACGAAAGCGTGTGTGACAAAATAACGGATAATGAAAAGTACTAGATGATAAATTGAATCAAATTCGCAAGTTCACGAACTGATTGAGTGTATTATGAAAAACTGGAGTCGATGCTGTAGGCAATATTTGTAATAGTGAGCAACACACATAAATATCAAGAAAAATAACGACCACAATGACATACTTAAAAACTTAGTAAAATCTCTCTAGTGTAGCAGTTCGCGTGAAACTTGGAACAGTGTCACTCTAGATGCTGTCATACATTTACGATTTGAAAGCAGCTGGAAAGAATGTTTTATTGAAAAGCTAGAGGCAAATCGAAAGTTCCTGACTTCAATTTTATCTTATTAAGCATAAGTGAACGCGGTGCTTCTACAAACTGGACAATGAGGATTCAAATTCGGTTGGTATTAAGCACTTCCCTTAACGTCGAACTTCAATTAGAGTGTAATGAAATTAATATCAGGGGTTTTCTTCTAGAAGAAAACTGGTCGTAGCGATCCAAGCGGATCAGTACCTTCCCTAAACCGGCAGTATGGGCTCCAGTGGCAACAATCTTTAACTACTTTCAAGTTTTATGTCAAATATGTATTGCTTATTATTAGCGTCTGTACCATTCTGTAGATAATAATAAAAACGTGTATGATGCCTGCACCTTATTGACTCAAGGATTATTACCATGAAACGGGGACATGAGTTGTTTTGAAGAACCAGGCCAGCATTAATTAGCAGGGAATGTTTAGGGGCAACACAAAAAAAAAAAAAAAAGATTTCACACAGCGGAAACAAATTTTGTACATTATTTTGACAGAATCTAACAGTTTCATTAAGCCACATTAGACACCCGTCTCCAAGAACTCAATTGGCAACTTTTTATTGTTCTTTAAACCAAATGTAGCTAACCAAATGAATAAATATCTGACAGATGTCGCTGATGATGCTCTTGAAATAGAGCGAAACGCGTACGACACCAAAATAAAAGAAAAATTCAATTGCATTGGCGTGTTATTCACCTTTATAAAAATTGATTAACTTGCAGAACCGAGCGGGGTGGTGTAACGGTTAGCGTTCTGGCCTCGCATTCTGGAGGACGGAGGTTCGAATCCCCGTCCGGGCATCCAGATTTGGGTTTTCCATGGTTTCCCCAAATCACTCCAGGCAAATGCCGGGATGCTTCCTTCAAAAGGCCATGGCCGAATTTCTTCCCATTCCTTGCCCCCATCCTTGCCCCCCATCCTTGCCCCCCATCCTTTCCCGTTTCTTAAAGACCTCGATGTTAGAAAGAGACGTAAAGCAGTTACAAAAAAAAAAAAAAAAAAATAACTTGCAATTGAGGAAATGGCCACAATATCCAGTTATTAAAGGATAGACAGTTAGTGGACGTGGAGGTCGTATTAAGCATTTAAAAGAAATTTTCTATTCCAACTGCAGTTCAATCCCCACCGTACAGCACGTGATCACACACCACGCTCGCTCATGCTACGCACGGTTGCATAGTAACCAGGGGCTTTCATTTTGCCTCCGTCTTTCTAAAGCAACAAATTTTAATTTTCATATATACTCTCTCAATTGCAAATGTGGATCAACAATTGACGTATTACTTTTCTCTATAACTTAAAAATGTAACATGCCTTTTAATTTCAATGTTCAATCTAGAAATAGTAAACATAGACGTTTGGTAGAATACATTAAAGCTCCACCAAATGTTCAAACGATGCTGATGCAACATATTTCAATAGGTTATCCTGACTAGTCTAGATTAATCCTACTCCTAAACCTGTACACAATTATCTTCCGAAAAAAAAGTCATCCCACAGACAGGACAATATATTAAAAATTTCACACCCTTTCTTTAACATAGACCATTTTGATCTATGATGTCAACGGTACGTAAGACAAAAAAAAAGGAATTTTCACAATTTCAAATCACCTAGGTTTCTCTGCATAGATCCAATCACATTAAAAGGATTGATTTAGCATTGTTCCAAAATGATCATCCATTTCTCACATTGGACCTGCAAGGATGGAAATAATTTCTATAGAAACATATTCTATCCACTCCCTCAGTTCATAGAAAAAAAAAATAAAAAAAAATTGGGTCGTAAAATGCTACATAGTCTCTTATTTCCTGATCTCTTCCAACAAGCTTTAGTAACTGCCTATTAGCAATTATCGATTAAATTAGCAGCTCTGAAATGGAAACTTAATAATCAGAAAATGTTCAAAATGTGAATGAGAAATTTGCAGTAACAGTATCAGTTACGCTCAATTTATTGTTAATGGAGGGATTCTTTGCAAAGACTACTATCAAAATTACTGGTGGGTGTTCTTACAATCGAAGGTTGTCCAGAAGTTCGAAATACAAAATTTAGCATTAATTATATAATCTGTATGTGTTTTAGAATAATTAAACACATCGCTACGTTTAGACACACGTAGCTGATGATTACCATGTTAATTATGTACGTCTACAGTGGTAGGATGTTCGTTACACCAAGCAGATTCTCGGATAAAGAAAATCAGAGATTATTTTAAAACTGCTGAATGCAAGTACGCCATTCGCTTACGAGGTGGTTAGTATTCGATAAATTCGCAGCATACCGAGCTATTAGAAGTACACGATCGTAAAGCAATGGGCAATAAATCAATCGAAGAAGTTGTCTCGCTGGCTCATTAAGTTATAATACATTATTTTGTACTTACTTCGTCTAATTTAAGTAATACCTCGCTTTACAAGATTTTGCACAGACGGGGAAAATGTTTTACACGGACGCCTCGCTCTAACAAAGGATAGTAATTAATTAATTTACGTTCCAGTCTGCGATTTAGAAAGAATCGCGTCAAATTAATTTGTGTCCGTATACCATTGCACGGAAAACATATTATTGTACAGGAAACGCACATCATTTTTGAATTTCCAGGTTTCCATGTACAGCGAAGCATTTTTTGTGACATTAATTAAGTATGAAAAATTTGACTTAAGGATTTACATTCATTTTCTGACCATCAATCAAAATTAGGTTTATGATTCTCAAATATTGTTTTAGATCTTTTTTTCCTAGACGTTTTCGTTCATTATTTCTTAGAATTACAACGATAGCATGCAGAAGTTTTTACTAATGTTGTCGAAGTAACAATGCAAACTTTTACAACAGCAATTGTTGATGCAGTTACAAAACACTTCTATTCTTAAAAGTGGCTAGTAGTAACCTATTTCAACATAATAACTTGAACGATACATTCAGGTATCATGATATTCTGTATTGACTAAGCGGTCATTGGGTAACCTAAATCCGATGTTAATGGTTTTTTTTACTAAATCCTAATCCAGTTATTAACACCTGACTCCATTTCACTGCAGGTGAGAAGAATAGTATTAGACGACAATTCGCACCTGTAAGATTTTGTACGCTTAGTAGCAAATGAATTTTTCTCCCACGAGTTCACATCTGCACTGCTATCATCCAATTGAAATAAATAGAAAATAATCTACAACATACAGAAAAAATGTATTAGATGCTTATAGAGAGTGTGGGAATTATTTTTCTTCTAAATTCGTAATAATTTTTTACTTTCAATTAGAAATGTCTGTTTCGTAAGAAAAGTTTACGACTTGTCAAAAAGGCAATGAGAAAGCGATTTGATGACTATATCGATTACTTACCCGAACAACAAACGAAGCTGTTGTAACAAACTACCAACTTGAAGCTGATATAGCTGCTCAGATTTTGCCATTCGAGTTAAATGAATTTATATTCATTTTTAAGTTAAATACTTACGTCCCATAATACCAAGTGAACTGTTACTTCAATATATTTCACATGGAAATTACAATGATTTCGTACTTGAGGCATAAGAAGTTTTAATAATCAAAGAAACCATTTAAAATACATCGTTCGGTTACACTAGAATTTCGTCCAACTTTTTTTCCTCGCCGCCTTCAAGGTCATCAAAAGTGAGAAAGGTCGCATGGCCAAGAATGTAAAGGAATTCGGCAATGGCAACGGCTTTCGCCTGGCATGATTTTGGAAAATCATGGAAAACCAAGATCGGTATGGCTGAACGGAGATCCGAACCTGTGTCCGTCGGAATGCGAGGCCACAGCGTTACCACTCACCCTCGACCCTCATTTTGGTCTAATTCTGGTATCAGATCAGGAAACAGTCAAGACTAAAAATGTTTTAATCCTGAATTGTTTAACTGTTGGAAGAACTATAAATCATACTGAAACAAATGTTTACCAGATTTCGTCGTAAGGAAAAGAGCAAATGGATTGCAGATTACATCCTCTAGAAGTGATTACTTTACACCACTGAGCGTGGTAGATGAACGGTTAGCATTCTGACCTCGCATTCGGGAGGACGCGGGTTCGAATCCCCGTCCGGGCATCCAGATTTAGGTTTTACATGGTTTCCCCAAATTACTCCAGGCGAATGCCGGTATGCTTCCTTCAAAAAGGCCATGGCCGAATTCCTTCCCGTTCTTGTCCCCAGTCCCATCCCACCTCTAATGACAGCCGTCGACGAGGTGTAAAGCCGAAGGAAAAAAAATACTTTACGCCCTCGCCCACTCTATTAAGCACAGAAATGCAACCGCATCATTACAAGACTTTTCTCTGCAGAATAAACATTTGCGGAATGTTATGCAGAATATTATTAAAATTTTCGTTAAATAATTATGAATATTAATAAGCAAAAGCTAATCCAGTTCCACGACGATCGTGGTAGCAAATTCAGGAAACAACTACTGATTTTTTTTTTGATTTTTTGTTCTTTAATGGCTTTCGGCAACTTAGCCATTCAGCCAGCTCAATGTGTTTATTATATCTCATCCAGTGAATTTGTTTCTCCAGTACGTTTATGATTCCTAAGTTTAGACACCACGGGACGGACAGGACATTCACACGGACACACGGACACACAACACTTAAACATCCATGCCCGCGGCCGGATTCGAACCGGCGATCTTCGGCACGCGGAGCCTGTGCTCTAGCCCCTACGCTACCGAGACCGGCACAACTTCTGAAGAACAGCTTCCTCGACAAGTGGCATATTGGTTCGTCAAACAACTTGAATTGAACCAGTCTTGATTTATAGGATTGCCTAAACTGTAGATTCCTTGCTATGAGGGGATAACCAATCATTGCCGTTTTTTTTTAATTTGAGGCTTATGCCTCGTCGACGTCGAGGTCATTATAGGCGGGGGTGGAAGTGGGGACAAGGAACGGGATGGAAGTCAGCCATGGTCTTTTGAATGTAGTATCTCAGCATTCGCCTGGAATGAAATGGGGAAATCATGGAAAATACAAATGTGGATGCCCGGACAGGGATTCGATAAGGCGTCTTCCCGTATGTGAGGCCAGAGCGTTAACCGTTCACCCTACACGTTCGGTCCCGATTTTATTAGGATTTCTGGAGGGAACAGGAATGGATAACATAACAAGGTCTCACAACGTGATTTACATCACCAGATGCAAACAAATAAAAATTAATATATGTTGTATTTGATTCACAACTCTTATTGTTTGATACAGTTATCGGATGCCCTTCATACTGTGTTCTGGCACTGCAATCATTTCACGAAAATCCATGTTGATATCACTGAAATTGTGAATGTGAGTTGACCGACAGTGGTGGATGAGCTGTAACGTTCTGGCCAGGCATTCGGAGAACGTAGGTTCGAATTCCCATCCGTAAATCGAGATTTCGGTTTTCATATTTTCCCGAAATCACTCCAGAAGATTGTTGGATATCCTCCTTGAAAAGCATTCCCCATCGTTCCTTGTGCCCACTCCATTCCAACCTCTAATAACCTCGTTACCATAAAGGTTACCATAAAGCGTAAAACCATAAGAAAAAAAGCGAATGATACTAGAGATATTATTGTTATTCTTGGCGCTTAAGGGCGCGTCGACAGCGGGGTCATTAGCGCGCTAACAACAACCGGTTTAGCAATGAGGCTTAAAAATTTACCATATTACTGATCGAAAGTGGGTCGGCCATACTATGTGCTGGTCACGTAGTATGCTTAAAATATCTTTCCTGGAAATTTTAAAACCGTGCTGACAGTTTTTTAGTTACGATTTTAATTATAATAGAAAGTGAAAGTTTATTTGGAAAGAGGTCAACCCATACATTAGAAAGAAGTTAAATGGGTTAAATGTCATTCGTGAAATTTAATTAACCAGATACGCTTTGAATTTGTGTTGTCACTTTCTCGATTGCTGGTATGTTTGTTTCATATTCAGTTATCTATCTACTTAATTTATTTACCCATCTCGGACCAGCATTCCGATACGCAAATATGTATCTAGCTGCTTCTTTGTCTATATGCAATTACACGCTGATATTCGAAATAAGCAATATTTGGTAATTAATGGACTCAAATGAAACATGAATTACGATTTGTTAAAATGAAAGCAAAACCAATGTGCATCAGAATGGACAAAAATAACGCTGCCGTGAATTTCAAAAGCCGGAAGAATCGTGTTAGTAGTAATTAGAGAAATTTGTTACGCAGAAAACATTATTGTCACAAAATTGTGTTGGAAAGAAATTAGTGAGAACTGCTTACTGGCCGCTTGAGTACTTAGGCTTTTCATACTAACGCGTCCATGATAGTGATTTTGGTTGAAGCAGATGTGGAAGACAGACGCGATTTGGATAAGTGTGCCTCAATCGGCGGACTAGAGCCAAAAAATGGCTTTAGAAACAAGTAGTTACTACAGTTTAGTTGCTAGAGTTTTCAAAAAAATTTGTGACGATTAGGAGATTCATAGAAACCATAGACCAGTGTTTCCCAACGTGGGGCCCACGCCCCACAGGGGGGCAATTTGGTTTTTTTAGGGGGGCAATTTAGAAATTGACTTGATACGACTTTCTCTTCGGGTTATTTAAATGCAATGCTAGATATAGGTACAAAATATAGCAAAAAAGCAAATTTTTAAAACAGTGCTGTAAATAATTATTAGGTATAGTTTCGTTTGATGTTAGCAAAATATATCATCTGGAAGATTTGAGTCGTCAACTTGACCTTTTTGGGATTCATCGCGTAATGTGCCGCCTGTCTCGGGAACCCGGACGTTTTAAAACGCGCCAATAACTCCATTGTTCGTGATTTGTCGGCGTCGCGTCGTTCGGTTAACATCGGGTGAGGTTAGAGAAGATAACATACAAAAATGTGTATTTTTGTAAAAGTAAAAAAATTACACCGATAATTAGTATTCATAATTCTTGCAGGGAGATTCGTATCATTCTCAGACGTACCTATTTCGGAAATTAATGTGTAACACAAAAATTAATATAAAAATAAACAAGTTATTTCAATTAAAATTTTTATTCAAATCTCAAACATTTACTACTGTATTAGTAGTCTTTAACATCAACCGCAAGGATCATACTAAATTGCCATAATAAATCTTTATTAAAAATCTTTTGAATTTTAGTATATCATTATATGTTTTTTAACTTTGCTTACTGTGTTTTATGACAATATTAAAGTGTTTTCTTTCAAAAACCATCCTATATGAGTTTCTTTAATAACAAATATTTTTTTTATTAAAAATTACGTATGGGGGGACATGACCCAAAAAAGGTTGGGAAACACTGCCATAGACTTCCTCTCTTTGAATTGCTGAAACAACATTTAAAGCTAATGAGAATTTGTAAAGATTTCCATCTTAAATGTAACGTAGTAAGAGATTTCTGGGTAACCATGCTATCAAAGAATAGACGATATAACGATTTCGGGTACCAACATCCAAAGTAGAATTGTTGATGTGGCTACTGATACAGAAAAGAAATTTAGAGATGGAATAAAAAAATTTCTTGAGTTTCGGTATTCAAATGGATGAATGAATTAACGTAAGTAACCAAATCCTGCTTCATTCCGTGAGGTATGCTACTGAAAGTCTTTCTTCCCTTAACTTACCGGGTCCTTCGGGAGGAGATATTTAATGTCATTCATGAGTATCTTCATGCACAAGGCTGTACTAAATGCGCAGTAGTGTCAATGGTTGCTGCAGCGATTGTGGCTGGAAGTTGTAAAGGAAAAGATAGCTAGTGCACGATTAAGATGCCGAAAGGATATCTTTCATTAATACGCCTATATGTATCAGTAGAAGTAAGAGACAGTGACACAAATTTTTTTTTACCATACCATACAGATGGAGATTGACCGGATCAGTAAATCGGACTATCTAATTCTAGAATGAGGTCTTAATGCCACAGTCGGCAATCACGATATTGAAAATGTGGTTGGAAGTTTTGGAGAGGGTTGACGTAACAAGAATGGGACTAAAATGAGGTAATTTTGCAGCTATAATAAATTCAGGATTACAAACACCTTTTTCCGAAAATAATCGATTCATATATATATATATATAAATGCAGTGCCAGAGAACTGAGATCCTTGATTCTTATGTTATTATTACCAATGGTACAGGACAGGAAGGTTTTCAGAGGTAGTGACTTATTAACAGATCTCGTTCTTCTAATAAGTAAACTAGTACTTTGGAGAAGACGTAGGAAAAGTGACACAAAAAAGAATGAAGGTAAACATTCTGAAAAGTTTAAACTTCGCTTGTTGCAGCAAGATAGTATTAAAGATCAATACCAAAGAAGGCTGATTAAATGTCTACTACCAACAGAAGAAGACATATATACAGAATGGCATAACATAAAATAATGTTTCACAAAAATAGCAGCTAAAGTGTGAGGTAAAGCAAGAGTAAACAGAAAATGGAAGATGGAAGAGTCTTAAGACATAGAATGAAAAAATAAAAGAAGCGGTGGAAGAGAAAAGGAATGCCTATTTGACATTTATACAGAAATTTACAGGTGAGGCAAGGGAATATTACAAGCAAAAAAGAAATTAAACAAGATCCATAGTAAGGAAAGCGCATAGGGAAAGCTGAGATAAATGTTCCAGTTGGATAGAAAATAACATTTATGGGCGCATGGAATCTTCATTTAAAATACTAACAGAAAGAGACACTGCATATATCGAAGTAACTGCAAGAATGGATAAAACATAACAAAAACATCTGGTTTAGTGACAAAGTGATGATAAAAGAAAACCTAACTATGAATTAATTGAACCTCTAAACAAAACAGAAAAGTAGCTGAATCGGAAGGGATAGTTACAGAATTACTTAAGTATATGACACTGCTATTGAATTATATGCTTTTACATCTAATAAACGTGTGTTGGTTTAAAAGTTAAATACCTAAACACTGGCGAATAGCAACTATAATCTCTATTTTAAAGAAAAGAGACGGAAGCAACACAAACAATTACGGAGGTATAAGTATTTTGAATACACGATATGAAATCAATGCCAAGATAATGAATGCTAGATTGTGACCAATAACAGAAACCAAACTACCAGAATTTCAAAATGGATTTAGGTTAGGACTCTCTTGTTCAGATAATATTCGTATTATAAACAGAATTACAGAGAAAAGGAGGGAATATAACTTACCGACATTCATTGCATTTGTGAACTTCGAGAAGGCTTGTGTCAAAGTAAACAGAAAATTAGTGTGGGAAATCCTACATAAGAATGGATATGCAAAATATATTATAAACACACTAAAGAGTTTCTTTTTTAATACAAAGATGCTCCTGGAAAAGTGAATGAACAGCAAATGTTAATAATAACCAAGGCGTGAGAGAAGAGCAGTCTTTGCTTAACACTTTTCAGCATATATCCTATCGATGCTATTAATAAATGGCAGAATGAATATCCAACGAGGGGTGTAGATTTAGGAAAAAGCATGTCCCAAAATCTATTTTTATTTGCTGACGACCTACTGGTGATAGAGGATACTGAAAGTGAATTACAAAGAGCTCTCAACAAATTAAAAATATGTTCAGAGCACTAGAACCTGAAAATATCCACCAACAAAACAAAAATAATAGGTTTCTGCAGCCGAGGCCCTATTAAAGCAAAACTAATTGTAATTGGCTACCTGGTTGAACAAGTTTCGCACTATAACTACCTTGGTTGCACGATTACACATTAAGAAAAGATATTGATAATAGTAGAACGATACCTAGAGCCTTAGGAAATAGGACGCAAAGATGAAATTCTGTAAAGCGATGACACTTCCTACGCTTCTCTATGTGAGACTTGATTAATGAAGAGAAGAGACATAAGCTGCATACAAGCAGCAGAGATAAAGTTCCTAAGATCTATAAAGGGATGTACAAGGCTGGATCTAATAAGAAATGAGACATTGAGAGAAGATTTAAAAATAAACAATATGAATGACAAGATAGAGGAATATAGGAATTACTAGAGAGACCATTTGTATAGAGTGGATGATGCACGATTACCAAAAATAGTAAACCAATATAGATCTAAAGGTAGAAGAAGTGTAGGTAGACCAAGGAAGAGATGGGAATTGTTGCTGAAACCGGATCAGGTGAAAAGGCTTAATCCATGAATGGGAAGTAGAAGAAGAAGACATTGTTCAGGAATAGATTAGAAAATAAAACAATTCAAAAATCAAGAAGTACTTTCTACTCACTGTATAAACCACCTGGAATACCTAATTTCAATAAAAGTTTCTATTCCGCTGAAGATTCTCATAGATGAAATGGCAATACATGTTAATGAATTACGTAGTCGAATTTGTGATCTCCAGGTGCTCATGACATTATGTGAAAGTACGTATGTAAGCGTGGGATAGTTATCATAAAGTTTTTAACCAAACGTAGAAGTAAAGATGTTTTTGCATGACGTGGAAGATCCTTTGCTGAATGAGGAATGTATGCCTGAGCTGACGTATACAGTGAATGTATAGAGTCTCATCAATGATCTCAGTATTTTTCTTGAGGATTCTTGCACAAATACAGGTATATATATATATATATTTACTGAGAATTATGGTAAAATGGATGCATTAAAAAAATCAAATATTTGTATACAAGATGGAGATACATAAATGTTAACATTTTTGTGAGAATCTTTTATTGCTTATTGCTGTTGATGCCCCATTGTAATAATAATAATAATAATAATAATAATAATAATAATGTAGACAATTCTAAGGTAACATCTAAGGGGGTTTGCTGTAGTTATCTACCTGAATATGAGAATCCTCATAAATGAAACCCTTTATTGGAAAGATAGTAAATCGTGTGAAATTGGTTTCTATAAAATATAAAAGAAGGTCGAGTTACTTTCTGAAATCAATCCACGGCCCAGCCATAAAATTCAATCAATGTTTGAGTTTTGGATATCACAAAAAGCTATACATACATCTTTGGCAGTGGAGCATTGATTATTCGAATATCGATCAACCATAACATTAATTAATCGAAAGTGTTAGCAAGATTTATCAAAAAAAGCAAAATGAGTGTCGGTTCTGAACGAAAATAAAATTTTGTACTTAAAAAAAATCCCGACCACATGCATTGTGGTTTCTCGAAAACGGTCACAACACGTTGTGGCTTATCAGTATCTTACTCTTCGTGTTCACGACGAATTGGTCCAGGGTGCATTTAATATATATAATTATTCCTACTCGTCACTTTAAATATATATATATATATATATTTTTTTAAATGTGAATCTGCATGTGTGGAGAATGCGACCTGGACAAAACGGGAATTTTGCGTTGTGGCCTTTTTGAATTAGCCGTTCTTGGTTTTTTTTTTTTTTTTTTTTTTTTTTTTAAAAACAGAACGCGTTGTGGTCTTTGAGACTAATATACAGTTTTGTATTTAAAACATATTACTGTCTTTTGGTTTCATATTTCTCCTATGACACTGATGTAAATTAGTTTGTTAATGATCTACTATCTGAAAAAATCAGTTATCCAAA
Source organism: Vandiemenella viatica (assembly GCA_031002005.1). Classification (NCBI taxonomy): domain Eukaryota; kingdom Metazoa; phylum Arthropoda; class Insecta; order Orthoptera; family Morabidae; genus Vandiemenella; species Vandiemenella viatica. The sequence continues at coordinate 35,130,807 of JARYHS010008074.1, read as the reverse complement.
CTATCCCTGTCCCCTTTTGTTTTGGATAATCGATGCTTTACTGTAATCGTTCTTGCGGTTTTGCGGCCAAATTTCGAAGAGCCATATTTAATAATGTTCAATTGTCCACCAGCTTAGCTTCGATTGTGATAAGATTTTGTATTTTACTGACTTCAGACCAGTTCCAAGAGAATATATATATATATATATTAAAGTTTATCATCACAAAAAACAGAAGGATGATGAACTATCTTTACTACTTACTGTGCAGAGATTGCTATTGTTGAACAGGTAATGAAAAATATAGTCAAGGTTTCTTGGGAACATTTAGTTCCATATTTGTTGAGATATGAATTTGAAAATTAATTTATATTATGTTTCTACCTCTGATTTTGCAACCATATGAAACAAATTCAAGATTACGGCAATCAGTAAGAACATCAAGCTAATATTTTTTGGTAATATACGTTGACATGTGTTCTATATTCTCAATTCTCACTTTAATATATAACTAAAAAAACAAACAGCGTCGTAATTCAGCTGCCATTGCATCGTTAGTGATCTAATGAAACGGGATGACGAATTTATTGCTTATTTTTGATTTTTTAAAAAAATCTTTGATCAAATAATCAAAACTGCATTCAACGCTGTTTTGAGACATTTGTACTTTGATGCAACACTAATAATGTGTCTTTATATATTTAAAGATTTACTTAGGCTTGCTACTTTAAGGCTGTCAAGATCATACTTACATCACTCCAGTTGTTTATATATAATAATTCACACAAATTATTTATTTCACATTCTTCTTAAATTAAGTTTGTAACTAAAATATTATTAAGATTCAGGTGTAACTGGGGAATCAGTAAGTAAGTGGCATAAATAAAATAATTACTACCGAAAACTGAATAATAAAAAGGTACAAACTAAATACTTGTGAAGGTTGAAGAAAAATATGAGAAGTGTAAAAAATTCTGAATTCAAAATAAATAGTGAAAACAGCATAAATAAATATAATAGAATTCTAAGAATAAGTGAACCATAGAAGAACAGGTTTTTCATCTAGTACTGAGAAAAGAAATACTTTTTAAATAGCCGATTTTATTAGTAGTTCTTATTTCAAGTGTAAGATTATTCCACAATCTATTTTTTTTACTTATGGCTTATGGCTTTACGCCTCGTCGACGTCGATGTCATTAGAGGCAGGGGTATATTTGAAGTCTTAAGTATATGATGTTGCAGTAATGGCGGTGGGAGCTTTAATTTTTAGTAGGCGGTGAAGGAGACAGTGTGGTTTCGTCGTCCATCGCAGACTCGCAACCACTGTAAGCGATCATTGGAAGACGAAGCGAGACATGGTCGTACATGCGAAGGTTTTAGGCGAACCTCCCAAGAGATCATAACAAGTCCAACTTTTCTTATGTCTGCCAAACTTAAATTTTGCTGAAAAACATTGCAGTCATTGAGATGGGAAGCATAAGCGACTGCACCAGTTGTTTTTCAAACGAGTGGAGGTAATTTTCTTGCTTTTATACTAATCATGAAAAGGGTAGAAGTCTTTGCGACATTCTGAGACAGTATTCTCAAACCAGTTTATATTACTGTCGACAAGAACTCACAGATCTTTAACCAAAACGATGTAATTTAATTCTGATCCCTGAATCTTCGTTATTGAGAGATAGAGTGTGATATTAATAATTTTTTGTACGAATCATCTACATATTTAAAAAAAATGTTATTCACTATCAATCAAGTACCATCACCGAGTTATGTTTCCGAACGTATTTCTTTGTGTTCGTCTGAAAGCTTAAGCTCGATAAGCAACGGGATCATGTCGTATGCATGCCCAATAAAAGATGACCACGGGCATGCATTAGAGAGTGAGAAAATTTTCTTTTGTTGCTAGGAATGTCAGGGATTGGAATAAATTACTAAGGGCAATGGTGAAATACTTAAAAACGCTGAGAGAATTTAACGTTGAAATTCGTAAATAGCAAAAATAGTTGGGTGGAGGCATTTTTACACTTAAGGTATGTGAGATAATAATAAAAAATAATAATAAAGCGTAATTATATGAGTAGGGAAACCGGAGCATGAACGCAATCAAAATTAAGTTTATTTTAAATTCAACAAACACTTATCGAATTTATGTTGCTACAAAAACCTTATTCTGCTCTATTAGTTATAAAAAATAAACAGAAAATTCGAATGTGTGTTAATGCCGTGCATTATATCTAGGAAATAAGTTGGAACCACGTGTATCACATTTTCTTACAAAGATGCAACAACAAATTTCGCATGAAACTTAGTAACGTTTCATTTTATAACAAAAATAATTATTATCTTAGTTCTCCGGGTGGAGGATTTAACAAATCGACGAGGCTCTAACCGGAGACCAAGATAATACTTGCGACGACTGCGGAAGCCTGCGAAATTATTTGAACAAAGATATTGGTTACATTTTTTTCTTATGACTTTAGGTCTCGTTAACATCAACGACGAGGTCATTACTGGCTGGAATGGAAGCAAGGAACGGGGAGGAATTCAGCTATGACATTTTGAAGAAATCATGCCGGCCTCCACCTGTAGAAACTTCTGGAAACCACAGAAAAACTGGACAGGAATTCGAACCTGCGACCTTCCGAATATGTGGCTAGACCTTTACGGCTCATCCACCACGCTCGCTATGTTTACATTTGTTTTTGTTTCTGTCTCAGCTGCAAAAAATTACTTCTATTTCCGCCGGACGGCAGTTGTAAACATGTTGAACTATGAGTGAGAGATGCCGTGATGAGACAAGAGGCTGAGAGTTAGAAGTGTAGTATGCCGTCAAAGCTGTTGTGGATCTTATGCTTTTTTTTATTTAGCCAGCTTGGATTTGTTTTTGTACCAACTGTTGTATCAGGCATTAATCTTGATATTGTAGACACTACAGTAAGGACAGCACAAATCTAACACAACACTTAAATAAAACCACCCATGCCCGCGGCCGGACTCGAACCGGCGGCCCTTACAATGTGAGGCCAGCGTGCTAGCCCCTACACTGCCAGGGCCGGCGGATCTTATGCTGGTAGAAAAACTTCTTTAAGATCAAAGTGTGGTGGTTCACAGTTTTTTTTAGTGAATTACGGAATACATTTATGATTTCATATAACGTTACCAATAGCCAGGTCAGTTGCGACAGTAAAGATAAACAGTTTCAGACATCGGAATGTGGCGACATAGCAGGCAATGCCAAGCAGAGTGGGTCAACCAGTCAGCAGTAATAGGCAGGGCAATACATCATTTGGCTAGGGATGACGGCATCAACGGAGACCGTGGTTGGATAGAAAGGCTCCACTCCAAGTACAAGGTAGTGGAGGAAATAGTGACCAAAACTGGAGGACACAGAGCAGAGAGAGTCTGTCTGGTCAGTTTTGGCAGGTCACAAGTGGCGATCTTCGAGGCGAGCAATTTGCCGCCACAAGCAGCATAAAGGCGCGTTCCCACGGTGCGTGGTGGGCAGTACGCGCCTTTCATCTTTTACCGCCTGGCGGTGGGTCGAGGCGCGCCGTCCCTTCTAGCATATGCGGCAAAGATGAAAGGCGTTCCCTACCACTCGCCGAGGGACTCGCCGTGCGAACGCTCCTTAAGAAGGACGCAGTCTAAGCCAGCATCATCAATTTAGTTGGCGTTTCTCGTGGCAGTTTGTATGCGTATCGAATCGCCCTGTTTTGGATAGTTTGGAGCAACTTTAAGTGGGAAAGAGCAGCGTTGCCCCACACTGGTGCAGCGTACTCCAATAGCGGCCTGATAGTTGTCGTATACAACAGTCTTGCTGTAGTAGGGTGCAATGTGGTTGTTGGATTTAGTACGGAGTACAGCTCCCTCATCCTACCTAATGCTTTTGCGCGGATGTTTCTGATGTGCGTCTTCCAGGTCATTCGTTTGTCTAGTGTGACACCAAGGTAGAGCGCCGTGTTGGTCCACTTGATATCTTCTCCAAACAGTCGAACTGGCTGTAGTGGGGGTACACTCCTCCTTGTTGTTATGATCGCTTGGCTTTTGGTGGCATTGAATGCCAGCCTCCATTTGGTCGCCCAGCTTTCGATGTTGTTACATCCCCGCTGCAGTTTGTTGCGTAAGTAAGTGGCTCTGATACTACGAGTGTTGTAGTAAAATACAATAAAAACGGCTGCTACTACGTGGGTGAGCAGAAAACGTGAGTTGCGTAAAAAAGGGAGGGGGGAATTATTAATATAAATAATATTTAATATCTAAAAATGAAATGCATTTAAATATGATAAAGGGGAGCTAAAAGGAACCAGAACCATGAGTATTAAACACAAAGTAATATCCCATTTATTGATTCTTATGGCTTTTACAAGGCCGGGTAATAATTAACTTTACTTTAAACATAGTTCGACCAACAAAAACAAGCAATACCCGACGTTTACAATCTGCCGATGAAAGCAAACAAAAATTGAATGAAATATTTCAACAAATAAAAACAGCAAAGTTAACATTGAACAACATGGCAACACAGGCGATCAAATTGAAGCTAACATTTTACTGTAACAAAGGGTTATCCCAGGGGCGCCGTATAAAGTTAAAGAAAAGCATCAAAAATGAATTTACAAATAGCAAGATGCTTGAAATTTACAGTGAAACATAAAATCAACTAGCTCAGTAATTTAGTGGCGGGAGCAGAGTCTTATCCCAGTGCCGCTTAAGGGTTCACAAGTCCGTTAAAACCCAATGAATAGTGACCGTCTGTATCCGGTACATTACCATAAAAGCATCGCCGTGAAGTAGCGTGACATGCTCAATGTCACTGCAGCTGTGGAAGCCAAATAAGCGGGTACGACCGCGTTATTAGAACGACTTCCAGCTAATGGCAGGCATGCCATATAACCTCTCGCTTCCCAAAGCAAGAGTGTGATCACAACCAGACAATGATCACCAGACGAGAGCGTGTCGGCTGACACGTCTGTTCATCAACTCGTCCCGGCAGCAAGTGTCGCTTAAGATGGCTTCTTCCTTCTTCCTCCGAAAGTCACCACTCCACATGTAACAAACTCCCTAGAATTAGTACTGTGGACCCCAATAAATGTTCATGATTGGCTATCTACACATGTCCGTCGTCACGTGTATTATCTCGCGTTTCGCATTCGCTGCATCCCTCCGCGCGTTTTCTGCATGGCCTTCAGTGCAGTAGCGGAGTGGGGTGAGGTCAGCGCCCGCCTAACGGAAGATAGCCGTTGTGAAGCTGTGGCGCCGCCAGGTCGGCGAGGTCCCCATTGTCCCACTCTCGAGCGTCCGAAAATGGCAGTTTCCAGCCTCCAATATTCCCCACCTTACTGAGCCACGAGTTTTACAGAAAATTAAATTTACAACAATTCTACCTCTGGCTGCCCTGGTTTAACATATGTTTAATCTATCCAGACAACCCCCATTATTTACGCTATTTACACGTCACAAGATTGAATATAATTAATAAAATTGAATATAATTAGTAAAATTATGAATATAATTAATAACAATTTAATTATATTCATTGTGGGTGACGCTGTCACACCACAGTGTAATGAGTGGTATCATCTGCATATAGACCAGTTTCCAGTTGCTCGGTTCTCGGCACATCGGCGGTGTATATGTTATAGAGGACCGGCCCAAGGACAGATCCTTGAGGGACCCCAGCATGGATAGTTTTTATTGCCGAGACAGCATCCTCCGTTACCACTCTGAAGCTTCTTCCAGTCAGATAGTTTTTAATTAGTCTGACGTGTTGCAGCGGGAATCTCTGCGTCAGCAGTTTATAAACTAGGCCGTCGTGCCAGACAGAATCAAATGCCCGGGAGACATCCAGGAATACGGCACCAAAATACTCCCGTCTCTCGAAGGCTCCACTATTGACAGACCGATACAAAACCGCAGCGCGAAAGCTCTACGAAAAGACTAGGGAACATAACAACCCACTAGTCAGACAGCTAGGCTAGGCTAGGTTAAGGTGGCCAATGAAACTGATAAACGAACAAGTTGGTCCCTGAACGAAAGATCAAGGCACTCTAACTCTGACACACAAAACCATCCGGGCCTGACATGCCTAGTAAAGAAACCAACCAAATTTTCAGGACAAACTAAACAAAAATGGAAGGAGATGCGCAGAACTGTGCAAGAACTTCCCCGCACCGTAGGAGAGAAGAATCCCAGGTGATATGTGTCTAAACCAGCATCATCAATAAGAAAAAAGATGGATATGATCCACATTGGTAATATTAGAATGGGATGGTTGAATTTTATGGAAGCTAAAGAGTATTGCATGCTCTGACACTGGTCGCAGGGGTAACAGACCTGGCGGTAGCAGGATACTATGGAAACTAATGATTAATTTGAGGTGTATTATAAATTAATCGTAAATAAATGTAATTATTCTACTTATGCTACTGGAGTGTTATTCATTGTTCTACCGCTCACATGACATAGAGTTTGTACACACGTACAGGGTGTCTCAGAACGTTTTTCGTTTTTGAATTGACCAATACGCGCCAACCGCAGGTAGCAGGGGGAGGGGGGGGGAGGGAATGGACTCAAACGCTTGGCCGGCTTGTTAAGTTTCGTAGCCATGAATCGTTTCACGGGATTACAGCGCGCGTTTTGAGTGGGAGCGTTTTATAAAAACAACGAATCCTACACTGTTGCTCGTCGTCTCTACAGGACACATTTTAACCCTGCAGTAGTAGCGCTCTGAAAAGTCCCATTAGAAATGGCTTGAGTGGACTACATATGTAATCCACGCGACCAGTGCAGGGTTAATTTAAAAAGCTTAAGACATGTGCCAAGTGCCAATTTAATTAAGCATTGGGTGTGCAAGTTTGAAGAGACTGGGAATACAAGGCCGGACAAATCGTCTGGGCGTAAAAGGACATCAAGAAAGAGCATGAACGTCGATCGCGTTCGAGAGTCTGTTATGGACGACCCACGACAGTCATTGAGATTGCGCGCAGCTTCTCTTAATTTGAACAAATCTACGGTTCATCGCATTATTTCGAAAGATTTACATTTTCACCCCTATAAAATTGTTATTGTTCAAGAAATGAAGCCTGATGATCCTGATAAACGAGTCGAATTCTGCAGGACAATGAAAAACCGTTTTAGGAGTTTCAATAACATCTGGTTCTCCGACGAATCGAATTTTCACATCAACGGTCATGTGAATAAACAAAATTGCAGATACTGGGCTTCCGAGAATCCGTTAGAATTGCATCAGACACCCTTGCACTCGCCAAAAGTTGTTGTTTGGGCTGCCATATCAAGTCAAGGAATTATCGGTCCTTATTTTTTTGAGGATGACCGAGGTCGAACTCAGACAGTTAATTCTGACCGATATTGCCATATGATCCGGACTTTTTTGGCTACAGAAATGCAAAACCAGAAGGGCTACAACCGCAACACCTTTTTCCATCCAGATGGAGCCACTTCTCATGTTACAAATGACTCATTAGCTGGTCTTCACGATTTATTCCCCGGAAGAGTGATAAGTCGCCGAGGAGACATCAATTGGCCACCGAGGAGCCCTGATTTAACGCCTGCTGATTTCTTCCTATGGGGCTACCTAAAAAGCAAAGTTTACAATCCATTGCCACCCAACCTGAATGTTTTGAAGCAAAGAATCACTGAAGAAATCAACTCTATTCCAAGAGTGATGCTCCAGCGAGTTATTGAAAATTTTAGGTCCATGTTAAATGAGTGTGAACAAATGAATGGTGCGCATTTGCAAACGGTTGTTTTTCATAAATAAACTTCAAGAATTGCTCTTTAAATTAACATGAAATAAAACGAGATTTAATTGATGTTTTGTTTTTTTATTTAACATCTAAAAACGAAAAACATTCTGAGACACCCTTTATTAATGTTCCTGTTGGAAAGTGGCAGTGTGAGAAAAAAATATTCGCCCGCCCACCACAAAACTGAGTCACATGTAAGCGGTGAAGTGTGAATCGTTTTAGTTTGACATTAACTACGTGGCGAAGCCTCTTCTGGCTGCGATGCGACCGGTGTTGATAGAGAACATGCCAGTGTCACGGCTGCGCCAGGTGCAGCCACAGCATCGAGGTTAATAATTAGTGATCCAGCCCGTAATTGCTTCTGCCGCCGAGATGCCAACCCCTAAATTACAAATTTACTACCGTGCGTCGCTCGTGCGGTATCATTTTCCGGGGACTTTAACTGCGACGCGCACCTAATCTATCGCGCCGTACACTGTTCCTCGACGCGCGAAATTAACGACTTGGGAGGAACATCGCAGGAGGCTAGACTAGCACGTCGCTATTCCTCACCACAGTCCTACAAATTCTGTCACACAACCCAGACGTTAGAATTATCACACGATTCAAAATTACTGACAACTTTTGGTTTTCTCGTACATCACGAACTTTCTGGAAAGTTTTCTCATCACCCATTATACCGTGTGTTGGTTATTCTCGATCCCTATGATCAGTGGGGTTCGGATCTTTAGATCAAGTCATATTTTTTTCCCCGAGCTGTAATGCTGAATTAAACACTGTTGAAAGTTTCTGATTGTATTCAGATGTATTTTATATAACACTAGCCTCGTACCCGCGACTTCATACGCGTGGATTAAGAATTTTTTTGCCAGAATTAAATATAAAAATTTGTTGGTAACGAAGGATTGGTCCCAAACAATATCGAGTCGGCATAATATGACACGAAAGCTATCACTATATCATTCTACCGTCGAACCTGCCTCTTGAAGAGAATCAATTTACAACATATTTCTGTCACTAATCGATAAGATTTCAAAATTTCGTGACTACAACTGTTAATCATACTGGAAAAATATCCTGTGCCCTTCATACAGATTTCCTTATAAAATTCCATCACAACGATATAGCCATATAGTCGTCAACACGTAACAAAAAGGCAGAGACTTACTTCCGTATTTATATTAGTATTACTATGATTCACACTCACACACTGACTGCTAACAACACCTGAGGGATCATTATAACGTAAAAAAGTGTACACCTACAAAATTGTAAGACTACCTACGATTTGCCTCGCATTGCACCCCTAACTTTATAATATCTACAGTTTAACATTCAATCCAAATAACCTACGGCCCAGGCCCGACTCTTACGATGAAAAACAATTTTTAAAAATCTTAGCGTTCACGGAGATTTGAACCGAAGACCACGACGTTCGTAAGCAAGCTCTTTAGCTATTAAGCTGCCAGTTCACTACACGGAAACACGGTCTGGAGACGTCCACATCCAACGTGTCTTCCTATCGCCGTATTTCGAAGTTATGAGACAACATGTGTTATTTATACAGATAATTTTTCAACCAAATGTAGACAGTATTTTTCTCCTTGTTTCAAAGGATAAGTGTGCAAAGTTTCATCGAGATCAGATGAAAACTGTGGATTTGTATGAAGAACAAACAAACCAACAAACAAACAAACATACATTCATCTTTATATATAAAGATATAAATGCATATTTCTGCCATTTTCCTAGTTTTGGTCATATTACAATAGTATTTATAATCGTATGGTCATATTTTGAGGAAACATCTGGTAATTTTTTAATAGTACCGAGAATTCACTAGATATAGATGAGAAGAAATTAAGATACGAGTAATTATTCATCAACTGTATTCCTATTATACATTGGAGAAAAAAATCAAACTAATTTTCGCTGAATAGGATAGAATTCAGCAGACAAGAATTAAAGTTATGCATTATTGTCACTCTCTAAACATAATGTTCCGCCCGCCTTTTAATCTCGACAATGCAGCAGCAGTATGCCTGTGTCGATCCGCGTTAACCAATGTCTTAATGAAAAACGTTTGAAAATAATCCTCAGTCAGTGTTAAATTTGCACTGGATCAGTGAGTAACGAGATGCCGAAAACAAAATTTTCTTAAAGTGGGAACTTACAGAGATATGTAAAGAAATTTGGGGAGGAATATTTTAGCACAGATTAAAGAGTTCTTTGCTGTAAATTATGTGAAATTAAAGCGACTTCAACAAAACGATTTAAAATTTAATTTCCCAATGGTGCAGGGAGCAAATTATGCTGTCTACGTGAAAGCGACACTACTAGATAAAATAAATGATGTGTAATCAAGCATGTTTTTTGTGTAGTAAATTTAAATGTTTGGTGATATTTTGTAATTTTTAGGTCATATTTACCCGTTTTTAAGTCATATTTGGCTGCATATCTCTCTATTTTTTTGGTGCTAAAGATCCGAACCCTAATGATCAATTTTCCATATTTAACACGCCATATATACTGTATGTTTGAAAAAGGCGTTTCCTTGTTGCGGCCCATCTTTCACCCTGTATACTAAACCAGAATCGATAAATGAGGCATTATTTTGCAGATTAAGTTCTCCGCTTTAGTAACATCATTTATTAAGAAAGGAATTTTTCGAAATTCAACCAGTAAGTAGTAAAATTGTAATCAATCAAGGTTAGGAGTATATGATAGTTCAGAGTCAAGCCGCTAGGCTTCGCTGGCGTCCATAATGAGTGATAGCATTACAACTACATAGTAAGACCACATATCACAGATATATAGATAAACTGTGTGTGTTTTCTAGAGTAAGGAGCTTTGCGGATATTTTTGTTTCTGTTAGGGCAACATTTCATTTCTAATTGTTTCGCAATACGTTGTAAGCGTTTTGATACGTAACTATTTCAGTTGATAAATAAACAATACACAATAAACAAAATGAATACAGACAGTCAAATAAATTTACAAGACCACCAAGTTGAAGTTGTTGACCAATTCAGCTACCTGGGGAGCATAATTGCCAATAATGGTAGAAGTGAGTTAGAAATAATCAATAGAGTAACCAAAGGAGCCAACTTCTACAATACGGTGCGGGGCTTACTATGGGAAATGAAGGTTCCCAGAAGAACACTAATTGTTTTGTACAAATCATATCTCATTCCTATTCTCACTTATGCTTTGGAAACATGCACACTAACATCAAGGGACTTAGCAAGATCCAAGCATGTGAAATGAAGTTTCTTAGAACGGCCCTCCAGAAAACTAGACTTGACCGCATAAAGAATGATGAAATTAGATCAAACCTAGAGCTAAGGGAATCCACGGAAGAGAGACTTAGGTCATCAAGACTTAAGTGGTTTTAGACGTGTCAATAGAATGGCTAGTACTAGACTACTAAAACCTTAATTGGAAAAAAAGATGGTGGGCAAAAGACCAGTGGGAAGACCAAGAAGAAGATGGACAGACCAACGGAAGGAGGACATAGAGAGAAGGGGTTGGAACTGGGAATATATCACTGACCAAGAAACTTTCCTGGATAGGAGACAGTGGAAAACGACCGTATACAACAAATAAGGTTCGTAAACCACACTCGGGAAACTGGAGATGGTCCACGACGATAATGATGATGAAATAAACAATTGTTTCAAATGAGCCGGTTCTTCTTACATCCAACTCGCCATTCATCGCATATGACTCGCGGGATTTTCGCAGTGTGTAACCTTCCTACCTTCCTACTTCACGTCTAATGACTCTGCTTTGAGTTTTACTGCATTCAGCTTATATAAAAATCACTCATTAATCACAAGGTGAAAAGTATCAAAAATTACAATGAAAAATGGAAAGATGAACCACATAAATTCACATTATTCTATTCTATTTTATACAAGCAAATTGGATGCAATGGTCGACACTATAAACTGGAACACGTATGCAACTAGGAAAGTACACAGATATTGTCCAGCAACCAACAGCTCTATCACCAATTCGTCTGAGCCAATTCATAACAGTTTTCCAACTACTGATACTAAATATCAGCTACTTATCTGATAGTAACAGTCACTCGTAGGAAGATAAATAAGTCATTTTAATGGAATTAGTTTTCCTCATACCATAACACATAGCAGGAACAAGTACTTGGCAGCGACACACACAAAGAGTGAAATATTAATTGAGTTATATCTCTAACAGGTTCCAGACACTGACAGTCACGGCGATGGTTCAACACTGAGGAAGCAGAACTTGCTATTGTGTCCCGAGGTGCTTAAATACCCTTTGGGAAACTCTAAATTGGATCTTCTTGTGTCTCTGCCAACGTTGAGTTCTGTCATTCCTACTGCCGTTTACAACCTCTCTATCTTATGGGAGAATAACCAAGCTTCCACAGATAATAACCCTCTCAAGAGATGACTTCTGCAGAGCTGCCAGTCACTTGGCTTTGAATATCCGTAGATGGCCACTAAAATTTCCATAGATTGCGTACAAAAATCTGGAGACTCGCTAACAGAAAGACGGAAACAATAATTATCGAAGAGAGAGTTGAAATTATTTTTATTTCCAGATCTTTAAAATTCGAAATAAAAAGAATGTTCTACAATGAAAGTAAGAAATATCTCTGACCCTCTTTTATACAACGTCACTTTCATCACTGCTGCTGCTGTGCCTACTCTTCTTCTTCTTCTTTTTTTTTTTTTTTTTTTTTTTTTTTTTTTTTTTTTTTTTTTAAGGACCATACATTTTCTTTGTTGACATTACTAAATTTAGCATATCTTCTGTAAGAGGAAATGTTAAAAACTGCGGTACCTTTGGTTCTCGGATATTGGGTAAGCCTTCTCGGAAGGCACTGCTTTGTAAGCCGTGCCAACGAGCGTGTCACCGTGCATAAAGAGTGCGCCGATAGTTTTGTATTACGGTCTTTTAAGATCTATAATAAAACAAAATATGAGCTTTATTTCAATCGTTGGTTGACACGAGTAGTTGGAAGGAAACGATTCACAATCGTTAACAATTCTGTAATGCATTAACATTATACGCTCACAGTTTAACAAAACACCAATACAAGGAAAAATAAACAAATAGTAAAAAGTAGCAAAAATCCGTAGATATTTTAACAAAATCCGAAAATCCTTTTTTTAAAAAATCGTAGATCTACGGATAAATCCGAGGAATTGGTGATGGGACCCGCCTGTTCACGTCAAGAGGACTGGCGAGAAGGGGATTGAATGAATTTTTAAGAATGACTTCGTGGCTATTAAAGACCTCCATTAGCAGCGTCTTTGAATTCATAAGTAAGTATTACTGTCACTGGTCTCACGCTACTCCAAACTTAAGGTTCTTAACTGATTACTTATTAGTCTAATACCGGGATTCTGACACGAAAAAATAAAAATCAATACTACTCTCACACTTTCTGACTATAATTGTTCACATTTTTCTTACACCTATTTGTCCTGCTGCATCACACTTGGCCATTTAGTTAGTGATTATTCTCATTTTCCTCGTACATCAAGAACATTCTTGATATCCCGTGTTGACTATTTTCGCTGATTTGTAATACACTTATGGGCCTCCGGTGTCTGTCATCAGTTCTGTCAAATGTAGCAGGATACAATATGAGGTATTTATTGAATCCTGCTTTCCTTCTAGTGCTTTGTTGACTTCGATGTATTTCTCTTTCTGCAGAGCGTATTTGGACGACGAGTGGTGCTGCTTCTTGTTGGTGTAGTGCTTCGTGTGAAAGTACTCAGATCACGACGTGTTGACTTATAACATGCAGTTTGTTTGGATTCAGAGGGCGTGGTTGCCCTGAAATCGTACTGATGAAGGAGCTGAGAAAAATTCGAACGTCTGACTTGAAAAGGGCACAATACATGCAGAAGAATAGAAAAGAACAGGGAGAGGTATTTGTTGAAGACTAGTTAATTTTAAGAAATACTGACTGCATGAGAAACAATTCTGGTTTTCAGGTTAATACTGGAGAGGTGGGTAAGGAGAAACAAGACTCCTTTTAAGGTGTTGGCGGAATTAAAATAAAATCTTTTGATAGTATTAATGCGACACGAATTTCAAACGTTACTCTAGTCTGAAATGTCGAGATAAAAGATCAGTTTTTTATAATTTGTAATACATATAAGAATCAGGTGGCTGCAACAGAAATATAAAATCACGGGAGACCAATATCAGCTAAAAAGGGTGTGCGGACAGGTTTGTTATCTATCGTGATTAATTATGCAAAAGAAACAGTGGAGAATCTTTATATATAAAGATGAATGTATGTTTGTTTGTTTGTTCTTCATACAAATCCACAGTTTTCATCCGATCTCGATGAAACTTTGCACACTTATCCTTTGAAACAAGGAGAAAAATACTGTCTACATTCGGTTGAAAAATTATCTGTATAATTAACACATGTTGTCTCATAACTTCGAAATACGGTGATAACCAGACACGTTGGATATGGACGTCTCCGTACCATGTTTACCTGTAGTGGACTGGCAGCTCAGTGGTTAAAGCGCTTGCTTTGAACATCATGGTCTACGGTTCAAATCTCCGTGGAGGCTAAGATTTTTAAAAATTGTTTTCCATCGTAAGAGTCAGGCCTGGGCCGTAGGTTATTCGGATTGAATGTTAAACTGTAGATAATAGAAAGTTATGGGTGCAATGCGAGGCAAATCGTAGGCAGTCTTGCAATGTTGTAGGTGTACACTTTTTTACGTTATAATGATCCCTCAGGTGTTGTTCGCAGTCAGTGTGTGAGTGTGAACCATAGTAATACTAATATAAATACGGAAGTAAGTCTCTGTCTTTTTGTTACGTTTTGATGACTATATGACTATATCGTTGTGATGGAATTTTATAAGGAAAGTTGTATGAAGGCACAGGATATTTTTTCCAGTATGATTAACAGTTGTAGTCACGAAATTTTGAAATCTTATCGATTAGTGACAGAAATATGTTGTAAATTGATTCTCTTCAAGAGGCAGGTTCGACGGTAGAATGATATAGTGATAGCTTTCCTGTCATATTATGCCGACTCGATATTGTTTGGGACCAATCCTTCGTTACCAACAAATTTTTTATATTTAATTCTGGCAAAAAAATTCTTAATCCACGCGTACGAAGTCGCGGGTACGAGCTAGTATGATATAAAAATTAAAATGTGTCACTAGAGTTTATTTTTTGGTGACAGATAAGAGTGAGAATATTAAGAAACTCCTGAGTACTATTAACAAACTACTGCAAGAGTAATTTGGACTAGATATCTACCATAGCAAGGTAGGCGTCATGAAATATAGCAGAAGTTTTTGTGATCAGGGAAAATTTAATAGGAGAATACCTGAATTAGGGTATATAGGAAGTAAAATTACAACTGAACCCTGAAGCAATGACGTTGTTATAAGTAGAATAGCCCTTGCGGAAAGAGTCTACATGAAAATGAGAAATCCCCTGTTAACAAATATTGATCTACGACTAACAGAAAAGCTTTTAAGACTGAATGTATCTCGGTGTTAAGAAGCACCATAAAGGAGAGAAAATTGAAGCAACTGAAATTTGGTGATACAGAATTATGTTAAAAATCAACTTACAGATAAAGTAAGATATGAAAGTATTTTGGAAATAATAGACGATGAAAGAAGTATGTGGAGAAGTCTCACAGAAAGAAGAGACAGCATGTTGAATTTCATCTTTAAGACGAAAAATTGGTTAATGTGCTAGGGAAACGAGCTGTCGGATGTACGAACTGTAGAGGAATTTATTTTTTTTTTTTTTTTTTTTTTTGTAACTGCTTTACGTCTCTTTTTAACATCGAGGTCTTTAGAGACGGGAAAGGATGGGGGCAAGGATGGGGGCAAGGAATGGGAAGGAATTCCGCCATGGCCTTTTGAAGGAAGCATCCCGGCATTTGCCTGGAGTGATTTGGGTAAACCATAGAAAACCCAAATCTGGATGCCTGGACGGGGATTCGAACCGCCGTCCTCCCGAATGCGAGGCGAGAACGCTAACCGTTACCTCGGTGTAGAGCAAAAGAAATATTATAGATGAGGAAGCTAGCGCAAGGTATGAAGACATGAAAGATTGCAAGAAACTAGTCGAGAGACTAATTATAAGGATAAAATAAGTACCCTACATATCATACGTTCGGAAGTATATGACACTTTTGATCTGATTTTACCTAAAAAAAAAATGGAAACTAGTTTTATTTCAAAAATTTCTTGTTGCCCATTACCACTTGCAAATTTCAGCAGTCCAGTTTTCAATATGCCAGTCTAAAAAATCAAAGAAAGGTTTGCAGTTATGAGTTCACAATTTTCTGCTCTTTTGGTTTTCTTATCTGAAATTTACACAAAATCTTTTTGTTGTTTTATAACTTTTGTAAAAGCTAAAATATTCATTATAGTACCATAAGTTTAGTTTTACGATGATCCGTCGAATGATAGCGGTAATGAGTTGTTAGGCTTATCTTGCGATCAGTCGTAACTCAGTTGGACGATAACAATGACCGTGTCACGTGACTTGTTATTTACAGGACAATACTCAGAAATGAACACATCAGATTAAAAGTCGAATAAAATAAATACGGTGTGTTACTCCGATGTACAACCAACATGGAATACAAGTGGTGACGATTGGTCCGTGCCATCTATAATTTACATTAATCGCTTCTTAAAAAGAAACAGAAGAAAACGGAAAGTATAGCTTCAAGAAAAATACGTTTTGATATCATGATAAGAGTAAATTATTTGTGCCGAATGAGGGTACCATACACAAATTCTGTATTAAATAGAATTCACAAAAAAAATAAAAAGTGTTAAACCTTTTCTAAAAAGAATCAGCAACAATTTTGAGTTTTTTTTTTCATTAGAGTCTTTAACAGCTTTGAAAAGTCTTTGAAATGGTCTGTATAAATTAAACGCGTGTAAATTTCCGTCAGAATGAACAATTATAGGAGTTTGAAATTTTTTGAAAATTTCCTAAATAAGTATTTTCATGGCTTTTTCATTATTCAATTCATGAAATTCTTTGTACGATTGTCTGCTAAAATATAGAATTTTTTAAAAACACTAATTTAGTAATGTTATCAAAACTACAAACCTCAGAAAGATCGCATAGTTTTCCTGTAAAATATATTTTTTTAGGCCTCCCATTAAATCTCCTATAAATTTCCAAGTTAAAGGGAGGATGTGACTAAAGGACGGAGAGACGATCAATTGAACTAATCCATAAGGGTTCTGTTTTTCACTTAGCAAGTACGGAACTCCTGTAGTATATAATGGTTAGATATTACGAGAAGTTCTTCATTCCACAACAAAGACAGTGGGGACTTTGTTTTAGGTTGTTAGGGAATGATTTTCGCGTACTAGCCACCCCGCGACTGTTTCCATGAAATCTGATATCTGCGCTGTTACGTCACTAATAAACCTGTAATTTAAGACTGCTTAAAGTGATATATTTCAAAAATTTCAGTCACGATTTTGGCTTCTGAATTTTCGGAAACTTAGTAACTTATCGGGACAAAGAGTAATCCTACATTAATAAATAAATTACGCCAAAGCAATTGACTTTTTTTGTATTTATTGGTCTCCCGTACGCGTTTCACTTCTTTTGCAGAAGCATCTTCAGCGGTTTTTTATTTTGTGGTCTATTGCATTTCTTTTATCTCCATTCTCAGCATCAGTCCTTTTGCATTTTTGGTGAGAAGTGTCTTCATTATTCAGATTCACAACACTGCACTTTATTGCACTGCACTATGTGTATTTTCTGATGCTGAGAATGGAGCTAAAAGAAATGCAATAGACTACAAAATAAAAATCCCGCTGAAGATGCTTCTGCAAAAGAAGTGAAACGCGTACGGGAGACCAATAAATACAAAAAAGTCAATTGCTTTGGCGTAATTTATTTGTTAATATTATCAGCAATTGAGGAAAATGATCCACAACATCCAGGTAGTAATCCTATATGATAAACCACGATACATGCTATCACCACGAGTAGTTTAGTCAAAATCCGTAAGTTAGTATTTGCTTGATACGAGAACAGATATATAGAAATTTAAAAATTTACTATATTTTGCCTCTACATTTTATAGGACTAAGTTACTAATGCGGGTAAAAAGTATTCTAAGTGTTTAAGCATAACACAAACAAACGCTATCTGCAGTTTCGTTAAAATACATTCATTTTTTTTCTTTTCGTAATGCACAAAAATCCCAAATTTTACGGTTTTGGCGTTGGTATCATCAGTACTGTGTATTGTAATTTCATGCACAGGCATCAATTTTTCACAATTTTATTATGTAGTATAAGGAATTGTAGTATGAGCACGATCAATTTTTTCCAACTTCTTACAAAGTTTGTCACTAATGCTTCAAAAATTACGAAATTTTGTAGAGATATACATTGTTTGATAGCGATAACAAGTAAAGGTAAATTTAAAAAATATTTCTGAACTGGAAGAAACTATAAAACGATTTCATTTTTTATTAAATGAATGAAATTAGAAGTTCCTAAGTCCAGATGTGGAAAGTTCTCAATTTGTTGCTAATCAATTCCTGACTGTCTTCATCAGTTAACTTTATGGTAAATTGTATTTGATACTGAATATCTATAAGGATGACTATATTCAATAACTACAAAACTATGAAAATGTGACGACCGTCAAGTCTGTGACAAAATATTTAATTGTAAAAAATCTCTGGTCAACTGTCGAACCAGAATACAAGAAAAATTTGTGTAGGGAGAAATTAAGTATCTGAATGTTGACATTATATTTCTTTTTTCGCAAATAAATTAGTGATGTGAGTCTTTTGTTTAACTATAAAGAAAATAGTCTCTGAACAGTGGTATTCTACATCTACAATCATACTCTGGAATTCACAAACATTGTGGGTGGCAGAGGGTGCTAAGAACCAATCTTAATTCTGCTCATTCCAATCCCAAAAAGAACGAGGAAAGAAAGAATACAAAAAAGCATCAGTACGGCGTCTTATTTCTCGAATCTTATCCCTCTGGTCATTGCGACCCAAATAGGTTGGCGGAAGAAGTATCTCACTGCACTCATAGGTCATAGAATTTCGAAAATTCTCCAATAAATTCAAACGCAAATGACGTCGTCTGTCTTCCAAACGATCGCAGCCCAATCTATGTATCAATTTTGTGACGCTTTTATAAGGGCTGTCTATATTCATTGCACTTTTGAAATTTGAAACAGAAATTTTGCACTGACGTTTGATAGCTACGAAACGAAGCATCATAACTAAACGAACCATCATAAGTGTCAGAATTCAGTAGAATCAAACACATCTAAAGTTTATTACGAGAAGAATTCGGTATTTAAGGGATTTTTTTTTTTTTTTTTTTTTTAACTGCTTTACGTCTCTTTTTAACATCGACGTCTTTAGAGACGGGAAAGGATGGGGGCAAGGAATTGGAAGGAATTCGGCCATGGCCTTTTGAAGGCAGCATCCCGGCATTTGCCTGGAGTGATTTGGGGAAACCATGGAAAACCCAAATCTGGATGCCCGGACGGGGATTCGAACCGCCGTCCTCCCGAATGCGAGGCGAGGGTATTTAAGTGCTGAATAGCAAATGTTGTGAGAGAGCACGTATAATATTTGGCTTACACTGAAAGTTACGACAATAACCAAGACTAAGCGTAGGTAAAGAGTCTATGTAAATGTTTTGAGAAAAGGTAACAAAAATCATATGTTCCAGAATGTAGACAACAACAATCTGAAGATTCATAATTTGAAAAGATAAGCAATATATAATATCTTTTACCAATGATCGATATAAAATATTAAACGGACAGATAAACTATAAAACTCTAAACTGAATGGGAGTTGCAAAAGAAAATCTTGCAAAGTACGAATAGAATATTGGGTCACAATTTGTGATTTACCATGTTGCTCAGTTTATTAACGGGTGTGCACTAGAATTGAAGAATACCAAGAAAAATAAATATTGGACTATGTGAAGTCGATTAATGATAACTTGGCATTGAATGAGGAATTGAGAAAGGATAAAGGAAATGGAGATTTTTACGAAACGAGTTGTGATTTAAAAAAATGCTAAAATAAAATATGATCTTGGATAGGTAAGGATGCGCCAGGGTGTGAAAATTCTGTTTACTCGCAGAGGATTTTTTAAACTGTTTATCGGATTTCAGGATACGAACATTTTTATGTGGTTAATATTCTTCAGGAACATAGTACTTCTCTATTGCTACGTATGTGGATACCGAATCGAGACTGAGATTTAATTCGGTTATTTACCAAATAGTACTTGCAAATAATTAATTTCTGTCGCATTAAAAGAATAATACTCGTAAGCAATAAAACCACTGCTTTTTCCGATATAAGTGGAATTGTGATGTAGAGAATAGCGTCGTGTGGTGAGCCATTCACGTCCGGCCTATTGTCGGGGGGACAATGGAGCGATCAGTTCAAACAGCAAACAACGGGGAACGAGCAGCCCTTGTCGCTTGCCTGTTGACTCCCCTCGGAGAGAGCTCGTTACCACATTAAAACAAAAATGCTAATCAACAGCTGGTTACTTTTTACGTGTAAGACCAGATTACTTACGTGTGAGCCGTCAAATACAGGAGCAAGTAGGAAGAGCCTAAATGTCGCTTATCTTCGAAAGAACTACGCATATCAAAACCAATCGCAATGTTTATATGCATCTACGCATATTGCGTCGTATAACGTTGTTACTTGAACATTTGCGAATACTTTAAAATACTTTAAAACAAAGCTTCCTATGTGAAAGGTAAATACTATGTATAAAAATGTCAAACAATGAATTTAATGAGATTAATGAGTTATATAACCGACAGCTAAGATTATTGCAAAACTCTAAGAGTGGCAAGGATTTTTGAAGAATTTTGACGGATCTGTACTATAAATCTTTGTAGTTTGAAATCTATATTAGATACAGCCGGAGGGGCTGCAGGCCAGTAGTTAGTAGTAGAGCTAAAATAAAAAAAGGTCGCCCATAAATTGTTACGCCACTGCGGAAAGAGGCCCGCACAACATGTATAGCCTAGCCTAGAAAATTTGGATCTGAGATGCCAAAATCGTAAAATTTGTAATTTTAATTTAATTTAATTTAATTGCAATGGAGCACAGGCTCCGGTGGCAATTTCCCTACACACCCATCTTCCCCCTATCCTGCACCTAACTACATTTGCCCTCTACAAATTTTATCTTTAAATTCTTTCAAAGTTTTCGGTAAATTATTCATCATTTCTCTTGGTAACTCATTCCAATCCCTGACACCCTTACCTAAAAAAGAGAATCTTCCTACACCCTTGTGCCTGAAATCGAGTGCCAGCTTATGGTCATGGTCATCTTTTCCCTTCCATGCACTACTTTTCATACCTATTGCAATATCTTTCCATGCCTCATCGCCAGTATATGCCCTGTACACTCCAATGACCCTCCTAATTCTCCTCCTGTATTGCAATGAATCCCATTCCAGCTTCTTTATCATATCCGTCACTGATTGCATTCTGTGATAATTTCCAGAAACAAATCTAGCAGCCCTTTTTTGCACCCTCTCCAACTCCTGTATTTGATACGTAAAATGAAGGTCCCATACTACACTACCATATTCGAGCAATGGTCTGACCAAAGTTTTGTAACCCAATTCCTTGACTTCTCTCGTACATCCCCTCATCACTCTCTCCAACAAGTGCAGAACTTTGAAACCTTTTCCTACCACCTGTCCTATGAGTCCTGTCCAGTTAAGTTTGTTATCAAAAGTAATTCCAAGATATTTACATTTCAAGTCTTCAGCAAGCAAATCTTTCCCCACCTTATATTCATAATTAACCTTTTGTTTTTTATTTGTGTATCTAATAAGCTGACTCTTCTTTGCATTTATCTTCATTCCATGTTTACCAACCCAATTAGATATTTTGGTCTGTCTTTTTATATGTTGGCACATCAAGCAAAAACTAATGAAGAGATTTTAACGGAATTGGACATATTGATAGCTTATGTCACCTGGTAACATAGGTATACACTTTTCAAATTAGTAACTTAGTTTCCAATTTTTGTACATCTGCACCTTGCAAAAACTAAAAAACGCATTTCAACGAATCTTCCCAAATGGACAGCTTATGTAATCAGTTATTAAGCAGGATACTTTTAATGTAGATTAATACCACATTTAGTACATGATGCGGTGGTAAAAATACAAATTTTGGAATTTTTATAAGAAAAAACAACCATTTCAACAAAACTGTACATAGTTTATATTTTGTTTTGGAGTGACAACCACATGGTGAGAAATACAAATATGTTCGCCAATTTAATTGTTCCGTGATAGAAGCTAACAATTTGAGGTACTTGAAGGTTTCCGCGGCTGACTTAAATAGTTTTCACTCTCCCAGGATGGTACTTCATCCTAGTATCAAATTACAGATGTTTCGACCAAATTTCTTTCGCATTGTTCTTGGGCGGATTGCTCTTGGATGTGTTCTACACCCACTAATAAGCACAACTCTGTAATTAGTAATTTAATACTAGGACGCGGCACCATCCTGGAACATGGAAACTATTAATGTGATATTTTCTAGATCAAGCCATCTCGCAGTAGAAATGATTACAACGATATACTCTTTTTTGGTGACAGTGTTATTACGTTCTTCGGATGATTTAATTACTTCTCGTCCTGTCAACGTTCGCCATATTACGTTCTTCGGTGGTTTAATTTATATATATATTGATTAATTAAAAAGTCCACCAGATGGTTATGTTGCAGATTTGTTTATTGTTTTCAAAACGAAGTCAGCGATATTCACAAGCATAGATACAATACAGAGATGTAATTCTGAGCCGTTGCAAATAAAATCTCTGTGAAACTAACTGGATGAATCTCTCTGTAAAACTGAATACTGAATGAAGTCAACTAACTAACTAACTGCTCTGTCCAGCCGATCTGTTTATATAGTCTCTATCGAAATTACGAGAATTCTTCAAAGGCATCCGCCCGATATTTCTCGTACGTTAACAATCACTCAAACAATCAAACATATTAAAAACAATCGGAATTAATACAAAATTACTTAAAAACATTACATAATGATCAGAAATGGTAATTAGAGATACTTAAATACAAACTGTAGAAAATTGTCCTGTAGACATCATAACTTGCATTAATACATGTAATTACAAACATTTAAGAAATTCTCTTGCACCATTCGGTTCTTAAACATATTAAATGGACTTTAAATAATTTTCTTTCATAAACCAAAGTCTATATACACTGATTTACAAGAAATTACAAAACAAACATACCAGATCATATTCAAGCAAACTTTAGCTCACTACAAATACTTCGTACAGTACAATACCATTCAAAATTCAGGTATGAGGGCTGTTACAGTGTGCTTAAACACCGAGATCGTGCCGATACCAAAGTCACGGATAGACGAAAGTTCCTATAGATCGTACCGCCCTGTTAGCACTTACAACCCATCATCTCTAAGGTCTATTAGCGCATCTATCTTGTAGGCTTCACAGGGTAGTGGCATACTTCCCGATGAGCAATTCGTCTTTGGAAGAAAACACTCCGCTCCGCAGCAGCTACTCCGAGTGGTCGAATTCGCGATGGGAGTCATAGAGAGAAAGGAGTGCTTTTAAAGGATGTTCTTTGATGTGTTACGAGCCTTCGACTTGGTCTGGCAGGAAGGACTGTTGTGCTGGTACAAAGAGAACCTACACGTCACATGAGACTGCTAAAGAGCTACCCCACTAGTCGCACATTCCGCGTACTACTCCTCAGTGCCATCTCTTCCGTGAAATCCATCAGAGCTGGAGTGCCACAGGGCTCAGTCTCGGGACCCGTGTTAGATAACAACTATACCTGAGACCTCCCAGGGACAGAGCAGGAGCTCTCCGTGGAAGACACGGCTGTCTTGACGAGGAGTATCAGGCCCACGCATGCGATGACGAAGCTCCAGCGGGCGTGCGACAACACAGAACAATGAGTGACCCAACGGACGGTGATTATACCCTGTTCACTCCGAATTGGCGGTTCAAGGTCATATTTCCCTGGCCCCGCTCCTCACCTCACCACCCCTTCCCTCCTTTTCTTTCCTTGATGATCGCTATGTCTAGGCGGACGATTGGTAAATTTACCCTTCGCATGTAGGGGTTAGAGCAGTGGAGTGGGGATAGAGCAAACTGACCTTGAGCCGCCTCTATTAACTGAACGCACTATAGCGTTCAATGCCAGACTCTCCGCAACCACTTGGTCTGTTTGGAGAGAAAATCGAGTGGTCTACAACCGCCAGGTACCTTGTTCCCCATTCTAAGCCCGACATCTTCCGCTCCAACCGTACCTTGGAAATTTTACGTATCAACTACAGGAGTTGGAGAGGGTGCAAAAAAGGGCTGCTAGATTTGTTTCTGGAAATTATCGCAGAATGCAATCAGTGACGGATATGATAGAGCTGGAATTGGATTCATTGCAAGACAGGAGGAGGATGAGGAGGGTCATGGGAGTGTACAGGGCATATACTGGCCATGAGGCATGGAAAGATATTGCAAAAGGTATGAAAAGTAGTGCATGGAAGGGAAAAGATGACCATGACCACAAGCTGGCACTCGATTTCAGGCACAAGGGTGTGGGAAGATTCTCTTTTATAGGTAAGGGTGTCAGGGATTGGAATGAGTTACCAAGAGAAATGATGAATAATTTACCGAAAACTTTGAAAGAATTTAAAGATAAAATTTGTAGAGGGCAAATGTAGGTAGGTGCAGGATAGGGGGAAGATGGGTGTGTAGGGAAATTGCCACCGGAGCCTGTGCTCCATTGCAATTAAATTAAATTAAATTGCCTGTATGTGGCCTTTATCACGTCACTCTTTGTGTATGCCTCAATGGTTTGGGAAAGTGCAGCAAATACACACTTCAACTTCTGCGATCATTCCATCGTGCCATTAGATACGCATATAAATTACCGAGGGACACACAAATCAATAGACTGCATGAAATCAGTGGACTTCCACGCCTCAAAAAAAGGTTCAGGATGTTAGCTATCAAATTTTACGAGGGATGCAATAAGTCGGGCAACCCATTGATCGCCAACCAAGGGACAACAGACCATTTTAATAATAACCTACAATTGCCAGTTAACTTACTTCATGAGCAGAAAGCTCCACAACGTCAGTGCCGGATAAGACAAATTCAATCGAGAAACACCTTTAACTACAGCAGTACAATAACGAAAGCCATACTACCAGGTTGTAAGAACTCCCCGCATTCTGGGAGCAATGCCGCCCCATCTGATTCAGCCATGTGGTGTGCAAACAATAATACATCTTATCTGTGATTCAATCAGATGTTTCATATCTTAGTCTATATACTTAACAGTTAAGTAACCCCTCCGAACACACGCCGGACGGCACCGTTTCAAATATTGCTTACAGAGAATCTTTGCAAAAAAGGAATCAAAAAATAAGGCTGCTTCTCTGCTTTTTTCAACCCTACCAACATTTATTTGATGGTTAATTTGTGAATTAACCTCATACGCCGTGTTGAAAAAGTCACGGTCATAGCTACTTCTGTATAAAATATTTTTAAGTCTTTTTTTATATGATAAAAAAACCGCCCAAATACTTAGAAAATTTTCATAATTTTTCTAACGCCTATAATTGTTTTTTCAGACGGAATTTACATGCGTTTAATTTATACATACCATTTCAAAGACTTTGCAAAACTTGTTAAGCTCTAATTTAAAAAAAAAAAACTCAAAATTGTTGCTGATTCTTTTTAGAAAATGTTTAACACTTTTTATTTATTTTTAGTGAATTCTATTTAATATAGAATCTGTGTATTGAACATTCATTGGGTAAGAATAATTCACTTCCCAACATGATATCAATACGCATTTTTTCTGAAACTATATTTTCCTTCTTCTTCCGTTTGTTTTTAAGAAGCGATTAATGTAAATAACTGATGGCACTGACGAATCTTCACCACTTGTATTCTATGTTGGCTGTACATCGGTGTAACACACCGTATTTATTTTATTCCACTTTTAATCTGATGTGTCAATTTCTGAGTATTGTCCTGTAAACAACTTGTCACGTGACACGGTCATTGTTATCGTCCAACTGAGTTACGACTGATCACAAGATAAGCGTAATAACTCACTACCGCTCTCTTTCGACGTATCATCGTAAAACTAGGCTAATGATACTGTAACGAATATTTTTATAATGGGCAGAGAGAGCCGTGCGATTTGTGAGCTTCTTCTGAAGACGTCACAGATTGATAATGAGTTTGGACTGGGATTCTTTTGTAGAGAGACAACATAGTTTCCGCACAGTGTCTCTGAGTATCGTACCTCCAAATTTGTACATTTATGAATAGAGAGAAACGTTTGACCCATATGTACTTGAGTCGGATGATACGATAAGATCCGGAAAATAAGGTGCCGTAACCGGTTTAAATGAATCCTTTCTTCCTTCTTGTCACTAACAATAGGAAGGCGCTGAAAAGAGAATAGTTTTGGTGTAAAGCATCCTCTACATCCACATATTGCTGTGAATTGCTCGGTTTAGACTATGTATAAATGAAACTAATTCCAAACGTGCATAGATATACATTAATGATTTGTGCGATATAATAAGGGCAATGAAAAGATTATTTGCCGATGATGCTATTATTTATCGTGAAATCACAACCCAGGACGACTGCGCTTTGTTACAAGACGATATTATGAAAATAATTGCGTGGTGTAAAGATTGGCAGTTGGAGTTAAACGCTAAAAAGTGCCAAGTCATGCGTGTAAGTAAAAAGGTGACACCATTTAGCTTTGAATATACAATTAATGGCACTGTCCTTAGAACGGTAGATTCCGCTAAATACCTAGGGGTAACAATTCGTAATAATTTGTCGTGGAATGAGCATATCGAGAATGTAATTGGGAAAGCAAATCGTATGCTTCGATTTCTAGGTCGTAATTTAAAACAATGCACTCCGGAAGTTAATCGATTGCGTACAAGTCACTAGTGAGGCCTCACTTGGAATATTGTTGCTCTGTATGGGGTCCCCATCAAAAGGGATTAATGGAGGCATTAGAGATGGTCCAAAGAAGAGCCGCCCGATTCGTGACAGGTATATATAGTTGGAGGGAAAGCGTAAGTGCCATGTTGAAGGAGTTAGGTTGGGAAGACCTGGAGCACCGAAGGCGTTGTTCTCGACGGAAGCTAATTGAAAAATTCTCGACTGACGTATTTCGGAATGACAGCAAACAAATATTGCTACCAGCAACATTCATATCTCGGAATGACCGCGAAAATAAGATAAGAGAAATCAGGGCCAGAACTGATTCATTTCTCTACTCATTTTTTCCACGAGCGATTAGGGAATGGAATAGAATGGATTTACCGGGCGAGTAAACACAAAATTGGACAGGAGTAGCTTCCGATAAAGCACTCCGGCCATCCTGATCTGGGTTTTCCATGGTTTCCCTAGATCGCTCCAGGCGAATGCTGGGATGGTTCCTCACAATAGCCCATGGGCGCCACCTGCCATATCCCGTATATCCCTTCCAAACCATTACCTTTCCTGATAGGTGCAATGCACCCTCCACCAAACACTTTTAGTGAATCGCGGAGTAATAGTAATAGTAATAGATAAACAGTACCACTATTTATGATGGTTCCTTATGGAATGGCGTTGCTAGTGAACCGTCAACAGTAGAGAATTTGTAGTGCCCTACTTGAGCTCTTACATAGATTTGGATAAAGGCTCGTAAATTTCTTTGTTGTATATTGTGTACCAATGAGAATGATACAAAACATGAGGAACGGTTACAAGGGAGAGGGGGTGAGAAACTATTTGTAAATAGCTTGAAATGCTGAAAAGAAGGAAGTTATTAGCAAGTAAAGAAAAAAAATTAAAACAAACAGCGGCCTGGTTGCACAGCGGTTAAGGCATCTGACTGGAGATCGAAAGGTCCCCGGTTCGAATCCCTGTCTCGGCGGGGATTTTCATAAGCCCTTAACCTGACCTTCACCTCTTGCATAGCTTGCTGTGTAATGTTAAGTACGCCAGAACACTTTCGTTGTTCGGATTCCACCTTAAACTGTAGGTCCCCTCTAGACAAACAAAGGCTTAACGTGATCCTAGTTGGCCCAAACGAATATACATACACACAAACAAAAATAAAACAGAAACTGCGGGGGAGTTAAGTATACTTTAAAAATAAACCACCTTTCATTTTTTATATCAGTGTATAGTTCTGCTATACGTTGAAAATTAGCTCTGGAAAATCATATGAAATGTAGGAATTTAAATGAATTCATTAATAAAGATGATGGAAATCTTAATGTTTCTTATTTTTTGCTCACGCTCTTATGGTTGTCGACAAACCTTAGTATCTACATGCAATGTTGGAGGTACGTTGGTAACCAATGGCGTTGCTTTTTGCGTTGCTTCAAGGGTACTTATGCATTAACAACGAAAACTCCTAAACTAAGATTAATTATCTAATTGTCTCCACATTTACAGGAATTGTAGGTACTATTAATTGAAGTAGAGAGTTTGACTATTATTTGATCATCTTCAGCTACGAGAAATGGATGCGCTGTCTTCTCATCAAGATTATGTTAGGATCAAAGTTAAGGAAGACAAAATAAAAAAAATTGAGTAGACTGAAAATGTAATTTAAGAAGCAAACATTGAGGACGTGATGATGAAGGTGGACGGTACAAAAAAATTTACAACCAAGGTGGTCACATCTGAAAATACTCCAGAATATTCATCAAATCACATTTAAGAAATATATAAACAGAACTATGTAAAACAAAAAACTATGTAAACTTAAGATTACGATTTAATTCGATGTCAGCAAAGAATTAAAAGAAACAGTAAAGATTCTTTGGCTAAACGGAAATTAAACCTCTCCGTGAAGAAAAGGCTAATACTCAGCTAAGATTGAAATCAGTAAAAACACCAGAATTAAAGTCTTACATGGGGCGAAAAGATGAACAATATATGTACATGTAAACAAAACCCCTATCAGAAAATCAGTAGAGACAGAGGTAAATGGCCCATAATCACACACAAATATGTGACGCAAATAGAAATCTACACAACCAAAACAGAGAAATTACAAAACAAAGGAAGAACTGCAAAAACATACTACATCAAGAATATTAATATATTCATAAAAGATGCAAATATATCCAAAATAAAGTCTGACACCAGAAATCAGCTTCAAACGAATGTTAGAAATACGTTAAAAATACCAAACTTCGCTTGTAAAACTGGCAGTAATAAATCCACTAGAGCCGACAATTCGCAAAAGTAGTATTCCAATAACCTGCGTCTAACAATATAGAAATGCGCCAAATACCAATCAGCTCAGACCAAACATACAAACACATCTCTCAAAAAACATTAAAATTATCACAAAAATAGAATCATTATAATTACCTACAATCAGATAGAAAATATAATTTCCAACCGCCTCCCTGACACATCAGTGAAGACATAGTTTCAACTGGAAACTATATTTCCAAAATCCTTAATCAGTGAAATCACATACTGTGAACAATAGTATCACAATTTACGGTAAAATCCCTCCATACTAATCTCAGCATGAGCTTAATTGTCGAAAATAATTACATAACAAAATTATTATAATATTAACAAGGAATTTTTAATGTAAGATGGACAACTCTCCATAGAGAGCATATTGTCAAGAATCTTTATGATCCATGTAGAAATGGAAATATTCCAGAAAGTCATTACATCTCATTGGGATAAGCACGTTTATGATGCAATCTGCCACTTCGATTAACTTAAAACAATAAATCGAGGAATTCGAATAAGACATAAAAACATATTCTAAAACTTTTCTTCGACATCAAAGTTACATAGATAGACATTAAAGACAGTTTCAGCATCTAAAGAAACCCATCTACAGAAAGACAGTTCTGGGATACCTGTTACAAAGAATGAAAGATATAAGTCTCGCCAAAGCAAATTATGCCAAAGAACTCAACAGTATTTTTCTGATTACATCTAATAACGGTCAAAGCAGTAATACGGCAAAGGTGCTTAGGCATAAAATTTGAAGAAAGTGTGCCATCACTCATATGACACATAAAAAGAAAGCAACATTACTACACAATGACATACTTCAACATAAACCCGTATAGAATCAATAATATTATCAGAAGAAGTACGTGTAATATATGGAACTTACAACAGAAGCCAAAGGAATTTACCACAAGCCTGAAAATAAATATCACTGGTCTGTAATATATAAACTGACTTGCCATTAGTATAATGCCATATCTACAAAACAAGAAGAAAATTTGAAACCAAATACAAATTTTCTGTAATTATCAGGCCTTTTGTTCTACAGTTGCTTGTCAAAACAATAAATTATTATTTAGTAAAAAATTCCATTGCTACTGTTGTAGGATTCGTCAGCTGTCTAATGTTTTCTGTAATATGTATACACTTTATGAACTTTGTTCAGAGGCGGTTGTTCGAATATTACTAGAATTACATTTATATGTTTGTATAATAGAGCACTTACTTCCGATCAGTCTAAAAGTCAAATAAAATAAAGTAACGAGTCTGACGAAGGCATAAGCGATTATGTGCCTTCAGTTACTGTCATCGAATACAACACTTGAAGTGGCATAGGTGATCAGCTGCCACACCTCACGACAGAATGTAGCTGAGAGAGCGCTGTTATAGCTATATATAAATGTAATTGGAATAAAAGTCATTTTTTTTCTGATGGCTTTACGTCTCGTCGACGGCTAAGGTCAATAGAGGCGGGATGGGACTGGGTACAAGGAACGGCCATGGCCTCGTTGAAGGAAGCATCCCGGCATTCGCCTGGAGTGATTTGGGGAAACCATGGAAAACCCAAATCTGAATACCCGGACGGGGATTCGAACCCGCGTCCTCCCGAATGCGAGGCCAGAAGGTTAACCGTTCACCCACCACGCTTGGCAATACAGTCAAGCTGACCCGTCTTAACAAAATTTATAAACTTCAGACCTATTACATACTAGCATTTGCCAACTGCTTCGCGCGCGTATGCTTTGGTACTCGTAGAAATTTGTTACCGATTTTATTCCGTTACCAAGTGGAGTGGAGTGGTTTTAATGTAGTTATTTCAGTCCCATTTAAGTAGTTCCAGAGTGTCAAATTTCGGTTGCAAAACGGTGAATGTATTAATGCGGAAGTGATATAAAAGTTATGATTTTCGAATGGAAAAATTAGTGAAGGGTGTTGTTACGTTAAAATGCAGTCTGTACCAAAATGACACTGACATGCTGTGTTAAAGCATAAGACATAATGGATTTAGTTTTATAATTTTCGCGGTGTAGCATAAGGTTTTCATTAGTTTCTTGTTGCTTTCATCATAAACTCAATAGCAAGTAAGAAGTTCCAACTACAATCGAAAAAAAAGTTACAAAATTAGGGTTATGATCAAGGAATAATTAATTCTATAGCCCATGGTTTGAACAGCAGCCAAAATTTGTTACATTTTCCTTGGTCGATATTATTCTAGAATATTTACACATTTTTGTTACCAAATATATATTAATCGAATGAAATTGTTCGAAATTTGGGCAGTTTCGCACAAGTTGTTATGCAAGAAATACGTATTGTTGCCTGTTGCTCTTTATTGTAACCATCTTTTGTCGAGATAAAACAGAATTCCACTTCCATATGACGTGTAGGGGAAATATATTACACATTAACGTTTATAATTAACATTTAACAGCATTCATTGTTTATTACAAACTTGTCGTACCAGAGGCAAATTCTGTAATAGATGTTAATAATGTCGACAATTGTGCTTGCTTACAGTAAATTGTATATTACTCAAGCTTATTAAGTTTGATTCACATATCCCGTTAATTTTAATATTATAAATTTCGGAGAACTGATTAAATAAATAGCCTAAGTCAAGAAACGACCATTGCTATTCATTATTCTAATGAATAATTGTGTTGATTGTTTACTATCTGAAATTAGATTGTTCGCAGATGACATAATGCTGTATAAAAGGATCAAAACGGTAGAGGACTGTAAACAGTTGCAGGGGGATCTCGACAGGATATCTAATTGGGTTGGTAAACATGGAATGAAGATAAATGCAAAGAAGAGTCAACTTATTAGATACACAAATAAAAAACAAAAGGTTAATTATGAATATAAGGTGGGGAAAGAATTGCTTGCTGAAGACTTGAAATGTAAATATCTTGGCATTACATTTGATAACAAGCTTAAATGGGCAGGACACATTGAACAGGTGGTAGGAAAAGGTTTCAAAATTCTGCACTTGTTGGAGAGAGTGATGAGGGGATGCACGAGAGAAGTAAAGGAATTACGTTACAAAACATTGGTCAGACCATTGCCCGAATATGGTAGTGTGGTATAGGACCCACATTTTGAGTATCAAGTACAGGAGTTGGAGAAGCTGCAAAGAAGGGCTGCTAGATTTGTTTCTGGAAATTATTGCAGAATGCAATCAGTGACGGATATAATAAAGGAGCTGGAGTGAGATTCATTGCAAGACAGGAGAAGGATGAGGAGGGTAATGGGAGTGTACAGGGCGTATACTGGGGATGAGGCATGGAAAGATATTGCAGTAGGTATGAAAAGTAGTTAATGGAAGGGAAAAGACGACCATGACCACAAGCTGGCACTCGATTTCAGGCACAAGGGTGTAGGAAGATTTTCTTTTTTAGGTAAGGGTGTCAGGGATTGGAATGAGTTACCAAGGGGAATGATGAATAACCTACCGAAAACGTTAAAAGAATTTAAAGTTAAAATTTGTAGAGGGGAAATGTAGGTGAGTGTAGGATAGGGGGAAGTTGGGTGTGAAGGGAAATTGCCACCGGAGCGTGTGCTCCATTGCAATTAAATTAAATTAAATAATGATAAGAATGTTGTGTGATTTTTGTCAGTTTTCGTGAAAGGAGTGAACGTCTCAACTGAAGTGCGATCCATGGCTCATAATTTTTCCGCCTAGAAACAATTTTGATTATTTGCTTCGTTCTTAGGTACATATAAGTCATTTAGCTGTTTCCACAGATTTTGATCTGGACCATTTGCTCCAAATATGTGAAATCACCGTCCAAATTGATGAGACAGTTTTTCGTGATACCAGTTTATGCCCGTCAAAGACACGCAGCTTGCTTACAGATAGATTTACAATAGATTAGATACCTCGACAAAAGGACAAATGCGACCAAAAACAATTCCAACAATAGTTCCATTTGGGTTTCTCATTAAATAATAATTTATTTACTGTAAAGAGTGTTGTAAGCTCTAAACCTGACAAATCATTTCAGATTTTCCTATCACCTTATTGAACACAAACAAGAACAGAATAATAAGGAATAAATACATTTAAAATTTAAAAACCACGCACAAAACATGCTTACATGCTTTACAAAAAGTTTAAAAAAACTGGAAATGTGAAGTGAATCACTGTTTACACTTCATGATATTATTCACACCCAAACAAACAACCGCAACAAAGGAATAGTTCACAATCAAACATAACATACAGAAAACAGGTGTCATCACTTATTACTACTGAAGTTAAAAATTCCGAATAGAAAAATAGCAAGAGCTTGTTTGCATAGTTCAGGAAAGGTAGCGAGTTTTACAAAAATATTAGTGCAATTGAGAGTATAAACCCTAGTATGAATACCATGATATGCGAGTGGTCTGAGATGAGGAGCCCCAGCGCGCAGGAATTTGTCACGAGAATTGCTTTCTTCATATGAGGACGCTCTGAGGATCGGATACAGCCAGCGCAGAGGCGGAATTCGCAGCAAGTAAGTCAGTTCACAAAACTACAACAATTTACTTTATCATAATATACGACTTGACAAGAAACACAGACTGTAAGTTCAGCTTGAAAGTTTGCAACAGAACACTCTTCTACTGCAATTTTCCAAAGAAAAAGAAATTTTACATAAAGTATAAATGAGACCGTAATAATATGTACCATGTACTAATAACATAACAAAAACCAAGTGATAATAACGTACTTAAAAAACTTTAGGGATACTGACAATGAATAGTGAATATAAAAGTGTATAAGAATAAAAAACAGTATTGGAAATTAAGGCTGTAGGAAACTAACGACTACTGATGAAAAATCAGAGAAATACGAGTAGCTTAATACGAAAAAACTGCATGAATTGGAAACGTCCACAATTTCCCCCCTCCCCCCAAAAAAGAAGAAAACCTTGATTTTGATGATATATTAGATTTGAAATATTTAAAATTTAACTGAGAAACAAAAGCAGATTAAATTATCTGAGAATTCACTAGGAGAAGAAAGAACTTAAAGGTTGTTCATGCTTATACCATAAATATTATGAGACCTAAGAAATACCAACTAATTTTACATGAATCATTTAAAGACTCTTCGGAAGAAAGCACAGGATGATAATTCTAAAATCTACAATTTATTAAGTTTAACATTACTTGCGTTCAAAATTACTAACTATAGAAGTATCCCCTCCCCCCCCCTGAAAAAAATAATAAATAAGAAAATGAAACTGATGTTGTGGAAAGAATTATTTCGTTTTGGTAAAGAAGGATAAGGAAACAGATTTTGGCAACAGTACTAATGTTAAAAAGGATAAAGTAAAAAATTTAGA
The DNA here is from genome assembly GCA_031002005.1 of Vandiemenella viatica. Taxonomy (NCBI): domain Eukaryota; kingdom Metazoa; phylum Arthropoda; class Insecta; order Orthoptera; family Morabidae; genus Vandiemenella; species Vandiemenella viatica. The sequence goes on along the minus strand of JARYHS010008074.1, from coordinate 35,096,356 downwards.
TTGTTGATGTTTCTGGACTTCTAACAAGTTTTGATAATGATGACCGTGGCAAAATGTTTACTATAGTGAAGTAAAATTTAAGAATTGATAGTAATCTAGATAAGAATAAAATGATGCGTAGAAATAAATGTTTATTAAGACGGTGGTTTAGCAAGTCTTTTAAGTAAAAGAATCAGTTATAAAACTGAAGTAAGATTTCTAGGTAGAAAAAACTTTCACAAAGGAGGAATAAGAGTTTTAATATTGGATACTTATGCATCTTGACGTTTTAACCGTTAAGGCACTCCTCAGACTGCACAATACCGAGGCGACTCAACTGATATTTGAGAATCGTTAATCTGTGTTGCTTGCAAGTATTATACCAACAGGCGATCTATCGCAACACACTGAAGCTGCTTCTAGCCGTGGTGAGCGTCATTATAACAACTATCCATTTTGTGGCTTTTATCCGAGTATTTCATCGTGTCAAGTGATGATCGTGTCATTGTCGCCTGTTATAATTACAACTATTATACTGTAGAAAAAGAAAAATACGAAGAATGTGGTACCATCATTCAAACATAAATATAAGGGGAAAAAATAATGTACACTAGGTAAATAATAATACAAAAAATAGGAAAAGATACTGACTAATTATGAAATTCAAAAGTTAAAAGTAGTGATAAGGATATAAACTAATGAAAAATAAATCAACGATCAAGGTTTGTAACTTTGGGTTATTTAATTTAATCCCGTGCCAATTAGTTACACCACGCATTATCTCACAATATGTAATTATAACTTCGAGAATTTCTTTATCAAATGATGGATGGTACTGAACAAATGATGTCTAAATAAAGGTAAATTTGCCTTCTTCTTTTATTAAATTGTTCGTTGATTCAATCACATACAAATCTAATTAATTACTAGGAAAAATGTTTGACGTTAATTATTATTTATAACTATACGATGAATACTGGTTGTTCACCCCCCCCCCCCCCCCCCACACACACACATACACATATTGCCTACTTGGCGAAGGTCATCGTCAAGATCTCACACAACAATCAATTAAAGTCAAATAATAATTAAAAACAACTTTAAATAGTTTTAAATGATAAAGAAAATTGCTGGATACTAATTACAACTACTTTTTTTTTCTCAACTTCACATACAAACCTATCGTTGAACGCTTGTTTATCTGCCATGTTTCACACTTTTGACAAGACTCGAAAGAGAGCGACTGACGACCAACTTCCTTGTTGGGCATGTGAGACAGTAGGTTATTATTTATTTTTCTTTTTACTTATGGCTTTACACCTCATCGACGTAGAGGTCATTAGAGGCGGGATGGGACGGGGGACAAGGAACGGGAAGGAATTCGGCCCTGGCCTTTTGAAGGAAGCGTCACGGCATTCGCCTGGAGTGATTTGGAGAAACCATGGAAAACCCAAATCTGGATGCCCGGACGGGGATTCGAACCACCGTCCTCCTGAAAGCGAGGCAAGAGCGTTAACCACTCACCCACCATTCTCGGTATAGAGACAGTAGGATACGTGTGGGTTACGCGTCTCTCCGTACTACACAACATTGATAGTGATTTCCCAGATATATCTACATATATACTCTGCAATTCACAAAATTGTGGGTTACAGAGGGTGCTCAGCACCAAAGCTAATCTCTTTGTTGTGCATTCCAATCCCTAATGGTACGAGGAAAAAAAGAATTCAAATAAGAATCATTGCGGCACCTTATTTCTCTAATCTTATCTTTCGTGTCATTCCGACTCAAATAGGTTGGTGGACGAAGTATTTCACTACACTCGTAAGTGAAAGTGGGAGTACACATATTTACCAATAAGTTTAAACGAAACGTGCGTCGTCTATCTACCAGAGACTCCCAACCTAGTCCACTAATCAGTTCTGTGACGCTTTCATAAGGACTGTAGCAAGCGGTCACGAATCGAGCGGCTCTTCTCTGTAATTTTTCTATACTTTCGAAACGGATCCCAAATGGCAAATGGCAAAACAATAGTCCAAATGTGGACGCACAAGAGATTTGTACGCTATCTCCTTTGTTTGTTCATTACAATTTTTCAAGATTCGATCTATGAATCGCTGCCTACACACCAAATACTCATGAATTCGCCGCATCTTCTCGGAATTGCCTACCATTTAAAATTTAGTAACGTTTCTGAACAACATGAACTGAATATTGAGGGAGCTATTCGGATTGAAGATAAAAACTACAACAGTCTACAGATATTATGAAAATCAGTTTTAATTATTTGACAAACCTAAAACAAAAATGGGATAAAATGAATATGTATAGGTTTTGTTGGATTTGAGTGATAGGGTGGTTGATGGACAGCTTGAAATCTAATTTATTAGTAACATCTACAAAAAAAGAACTGATTTATAAATGATTCAAGAGAATTAGTATCAGTTGATGGTTTATGTGAAAGATATTTCTAATCAATGGAACAATGGAGACCAATTTGAAAGGATCGTACTGAATATCCCTAATGTATTTTGGCGTAAGGGATACTGTCGAGATGAAAAAGTTTAAACGGTTTCGCTAAATCGAGATGAATGTTGTTAGGTGGGGAAATTTTTAAATGGTAATAAACATGTTGGGAAAAATGGGAATGAGAGCGTTAGTGCGGCAGTGGAATGTATTTGGAACTTTGTTGTTCGTTATTGTAATGAATGATTCTGTTGACGAAGTGAGAAATTAGGTAGCTCGTAGATAACAAACCGATGTATAATAGGATTACATCGACAGAGTTGCTAGCAGTTACAGATAAATCAGAACAGCATATTTAGTTCGATAGATCAACATGATATCATCTTAAAATATTATTTGACTTGGTTTGTAGGGAAAGGTTTGAAGGTACGGTATATACTTGTATTAGCGATGTTGATGTAACTGAGAAGTAAGTACCAGAGCTATGGAAGGTCAATCAGCCTCTTGATTAGGCATACTCTTGTGGCAATAGACCAGTGTTACGGGTATGAAAATAAGGAGTTGCGTAAGGAGCAAAGGAGGGCACGTAGTTTTATGTATGGAAATTACGGTATTGCGAACGCTTATTAAAGGGACTAACACGCAATAGTAATTAAGTGATTAATAACTTCCGTTTTTAGAATATGGTAAACTTCTAACAGAATGACTAAATATGGGTCATTCCGTACATTTTTATATATAATATTTTGTATATTTTTATATATAAAAAGAATAAGAAAGGAAGTTTAGGGAGAGGATTGTCAGTGTTTGTGGGACCTGAGCTAGACGCGCCAGATTGTCGCGACAGGCCGGCGGCTGCCAGGGACAATGGACACCAGCTACCCTTTCTCTCGCATTTGGTCAAGCGTATAATCCCTTGGCTCCAGGGAAACTGTACACTGGGGTGAATGATCGTATCCAAACCCTAGGCCTCCGAACGGGCAGTTTGGAGGTCACAGGTGACGAATAAGTCCGAGGCTATCCCGAGTTCACACGAATCGAGAAAGACAATGTTCACCTATCGTGACAGCCGGAAGGAAGAGGTTGAGAATGGCAGAACCAATCGAGAGAGACTTTCCTTTGCATTTTGTAATGCCGGTGTATTTTTGCTCTATGTAAACCACGAGCGACGGGAGGAGGCTTTTTCCGGCGGACGCTGGAGAGGACTTGACTCCAAGCCTTCAGACTGGAAGGAGCGGATCTTCCGAAGCAGGAGATCGCTCCGTCTTGGCATCGAACCTCAGGGTAAATAAGCGTGTCTTGTACAGTGAGGTCGCTGTGCACGCATCCAGTACGTTTGCTGACGGACGTGATGCATTGTCCGCTATAGCCAAGGGGCTATAGTAATTCCGCCGTCACGGGAAATACATCGCCGTCACGGTAATAATTCTACAGTGCAGTGTGGTACTTTTATTCGGTCATTGAGTACAGCCCTGTAACGACCACTGAATGATTAGGAGTTCTCGCCACCCCAAATATTGAGCTAGCTGGGACAGACTTTCTTAAAGCCACACTTGGTGGATAATTTAAATTAACCTGGCGCCCGGTATTTGAGATCGGATACAGTTAATGTCAATACTGTATTTGATTTATGGTTCCCGATTCATTGTGAAGGGAACTTTCATTAAAAAAAAAAAATCAAGTGTGACGCTTTCTTGCTTGCCAATTAATATTGAGAATTTGCTTCAAGATCAATTTAAATGTGGTGGTGTTATTAATGCTTTGTTTATTTGTTAATATGTTGGCAATTGTAAGAAGAGGCTTTGCATAGTTCTTTCTATCCTATTTCAATATGTCAATGTTAACGATAAATAAGCCTCGCCTGTACGCCATTATGAGTACCCAATAAATTAGCAGCCTAGGGTTTCTTTGAATTATAATAAAGAAGTAAATGGTTTTCACCCTTACCTCCCTCCCGCATATACCGTTACAAACTTAAAAATAGAATTCGTGTTATGTTATCTGCAAACCTGCCCCCACTGGAATATGAAATTGATACGAAGAGATTATTAATATCCAAATCGTCCGTATTCTTCACCCTGAGCGGTAAGACGAATTCTCAACTTAACAACCACCAATTTGGACAAGTAGGTATAGGTCTATGGACAGCGCTTATTCTGGTTACTCACGGAAGCCATGTAGTAGAAAATTTTGGGTTGAAAGTAGTCGAGTCAAAGTTCTTTGTTCGTCGTACCGGTAGTCATGGTAATATTCGAGGACGAAGAATGGCGAGAAGGGAACTGAATTTGAAACAGCTGGCTTTAGGCAAATGTGCTATAAGCGGCTCTGAAAACGGAACGGAACTGACACAAGCAGAAATCCACAAAATAAAGCTAGCGGTATTATTAATGGTAGAACGCAATATAGTAAGGTGACTGAACTAAGTCTATTTGGTCGTGAACAAATTGATGGGCTCCTGACGAATAGGTCGTTCCATCTCGGAAGTGTTGCGGGGCACTGGAATGTTTAATGTGTAAAGGTGTACGATCAGTACGTCGTTAGTGGTAAGACCACCTCTGCATGTACAAACTGTCGTGTACAGCGTCTGGATGTGCGGATTCATTGTTGGTTAACACACATCACTCGGCAGTTTAATCCTGGTGCACGTCAATCTTTAAGCAGTTACAGCATTCTGAACCATCTCTTTACCATTTTCCTATATACGACGTCGTCCAACGTACAAAAGTTAGCATAGGCCTGGGAATATCGTGAAAAGATCCCACAAAATTGTAAAAAAAATGGTGGATTGATGATAAGCCCAGAAAACGTTTGTACATTCGGATGGCGTTAATGCCATGAACTGATGGATCCTTCTAGCCAGTGAGTGGAATACGCTTGACGTTGCTGGAGGTATCATTCAAGTCTTGGGCGATGGGACTGGGGACAAGGAACGGGAAGGAATTCGGCCATGGCCTTTTTGCAGGAAGTATCCCGGCATTAGCCTGGAGTGATTTGGGGAAACCATGGAAAACCCAAATCTGGATGCCCGGACGGGGATTCGAACCCGCGTCCTCCCGAATGCGAGGCCAGAACCTTAACCGTTCCACCACCACGCTCGGTCATGTTTTCGTGACTGAAATAAGATCCCTTCTACGTGTGACATCATCTTTTACAGGCCAACATACCTGCGACATGTGTTGCCGCTCGTTTGTCTGCAACTTGTAGTGATGTTCTTGAACAAGACAGTACGCCATACCGTCACTCCAAAATGGTATCCCATCGGTTGTATACATTCCACAGACGTGAATATCCTTACTTGCTCAGCAATTTTCACCTGGCTTCAATGCTATCTAGGTACATCTGAGATGCCATCAAAAGAGATGGATCCCCTTCCACCAAATCTTCGTGATCTTTCTGAGATTGTCTAGAAGTGGTTTACTAATTATCCAATGTCTTATTAATTCAATTTCTAGACAAATCGCTTCAAACATATGGGTGATAAGGTGGTGATAAGACGCGTGGGTGAGAGTTAGTTACTTGGACATAGCATTCGAAGAGAACTTGGGTTAGAATCCATATCCAGCCATCCTGATTTTGGATTTCCACAGTTTCTCAAAATCGCTCTAGGTGAATGCTGAGATGGTTCCTTAAAAATCCACGGCCGATTTCCCATTCTTTAGTTCCCAGTTCTTTCGCACCTCTAAATGACCTTGATCGTAAGTAAAACATAAAGCCCTCTGTTTCTTATTGGTCGATCCACTGCCTTTTAGCTGTGTAGTACGAGACAGTAAGATATCTGCGTCTCTCTGTTTCTAGTAAGGTTTAAAAAATTCTTTATGGAAAAATCGTGGAAAGAAGGAATGTTTACACATTGTCTAGGTTTTTTTTTCAAGATACATTAATTTCAAAACGTATTTAAATGACTTTGAGCTTAGAAACTACGCTGTTACTTTATGAAACAATTAAGTTAGAATTTTTGTTTTGTTTGTTTTTTTGTTTGTTTGTTTGTTTTTGTTTGTTTGTTTTTTTTGTTTGTTTTTTTTTCTTTTTTTTACGCCTCGTCGACGGCTAAGATCATTAGAGGCGGGATGGGACTGGAGGCAAGTAATGGGAAGGAATTCGGCCACGGCCTTTTTGAAGGAAGCATCCCGGCATTCGCCTGGAGTGATTTGGGGAAATCCATGGAAAACCCAAATCTGGATACCCGGACGGGGATTTGAACCCGCGTCCTCCCGAATGTGAGGCCAGGACGTTAACCGTTCACCACACACGCTCGGTGCAAGTATGTTGTGTAAATTCTACATAATTATGCGTTACTTGTTTCTATTTCAGAGCTCAAGTGCTTATTCTCAGTACAATATAACAGAAAACATTCTTTCAAATCAGAGTCATTTAGATTCAATTGTAAAGGTTTGGTGCGACTGAATAAATTTTTATATCGTATAATAGAAGTTAGGTATTCAGGTACTCTCCCTCAGACTGCAGACGCTTTTTGCCTATGATACTTAATAAAATTGTGTGTTTATATGATTTTTTTTTAAAGAGAGGAGTATTTTCTTTGTATAGTACTGATAACAGAGATGTCAAAACAGTAAAATTTGGAATTTTTATCTGTCTATTTACATGTTTACAAATTACACTAAAATTAATGGATAGAATCGAACGCAACTCGCACATACAATATCGTATGTCATTGGTTAGGATATAGGATACTTTTTACCCAGATTGTTAACATATTTACCGAAGATCTTCAATAACAGTACTAAATTTACTAGCGATAATTTTGGGAGGAAATATCTGAATCGAAAAGACATAAATAAATTTCTGTTGAATATAAGTAGCAGTGAGAACGCGATGCTCGTGTTTTTATATAACAAATTTAATACGATACAAATAGTTTGAACGATTGGAGGCGTCCTTGAAATGTGTAAATATACAACAACAAAATCTCTCGGGTGTCCAGCCGCATGGTGTTGTGTAACACGACGTTTCGACAGCTGACTATGCCGTCTTCATCAGGTATCTTGTAGCTGTCGCAAGCTGACTTACTGCCTCGACTGCGGGCCGCGTATTAAGCCGGCGCTCGTGACCAATCAGAGCGAGCTGGAATTCCGGTTGAAGGTATAAAGGAGGTTCGATGGGTGGCTGAGGCAGTAACAGTCAGCTAGCGACAGCTACAAGATACCTGATGAAGACAGCAGAGTCAGCTGTCGAAACGTCGTGTTTTTACAACACTATCACCCGCGAGGATTTTGTTGCATCGATACGCCGGGAAAGTCCCCTCTCACACATCATGTGTAAATATAGAGTGTGTGGGCGCAGGGGTAGAGCGAGCCAGCGCGGAGTATCGAGCGATGTCGCAGGTGATATTCGTGCTATCTGCGGGAGCGCCGGCTGCCAATGAATTTCAAATTCACGCCCGCGCCAGCCGCCGCTGAAAGGGGTCGCCCATTAGCGTATTGGCGTCATTCAGCGCGGCGGATCGCGGCTGCTTCATTACCGCCGTAATGAGGCGCTGCCAGCGCCCTCATTACGCACCTGCCCGCCTGCTGCCGTGTCTCCTCCGCGAACTGATTCATTTTGACACAAGTCGCATGACAGGTATGGAGAATTGGAAAAGTTCCTTCCGATCATTTTGTGGAGCAAAACCTTCCTGTAAATGCGAGTTGGATGGTTTGCACAAAACATTTTACTACGCAACCTATTCCGGGAACAGTTTTAATTCTTCGGTCACTGCCAACTCATCCAAACAAAATGATATTTTGATAGTTGGGCCGTACCTCTCAAAACCTTATAATACCGGTGGCAAAATGATTTGGTGCACGGCAGTGGCACCCGCCAAGTCGAGTCAACGGCGGGCACTGCCTACCCTTTTCTCGAAGCGATTCGGGCCAGTTTTTGAACCCTCAATTTCTTCGGTCGTATTTATGCCACATGTCTCAAATTTCGTTTATGCACGGATATCAAGCAATCTTAGCAAACGTACTAAATTTTATTTCGTTACTGTTCTTAGTTCGGTTGTTATTAGGATGCAAACTACAGCGATTTTGTCACTCACTCACTGATTGACATGATCATCAAAATTCTAAGGCACTTCCCTTAGCCGTAGAAAAGCTGAAATTTGGTACACAAATAAAATTTTTACCCACATATTATAAGAAAAGTCTGAAACTCCTAATTTTCATAAAACTACCCCCCTTACCTACCCCTAAAATAAAATGGCTTTCCTACCCTAATTACTTTATAAACCTCAGATTTTCACTGTAGAGATAGCTTACTATGTTGAACTTATGTGTTTAATTTTACTTCTTTCCTTTTATTACTTTAGAAGTTATTGCAATTCAAAATTTTATTTCAGCACAACACTCCGACATCAAAATTCCACCGTCTTCAGCAATCCTAGAAACAAGTGATTTGGTACACATATATGGTTTTCATCCCTAAATCATAAGAAAAATCTGATATTGGAGTTTTACCCACATTTATTTAATTACAATCCAAAACATGAAAAATTCTGGCACATATTTGCGGCTTAGTTACTTTGCTCAGGATGAAGCTATAAACCTGAGATTTATATACATTATAGAGGCAAGCAAGTTTAACAAGAGCCTTAAATTTACTTTGTTTCTATGATTAGTTCGGAAGTTACTTGTTATTTATTTCAGGTGGTAGCTAAACCAGCGGCAACGTTCCATTGCTCGGCTACGACGCACATTAATTGTTTGCAGAGTTTGGGCATTGTTGGTAATGATATTGCTGATTTTCCCTGTATTTAATTTTCAGGTTAATTGATTGTTTTGGATGAAGCTATATGCTCAAACCATTGAACCTGTCTCATGAAGAGAATCAATTTTCAAAATATTCAAAAACAAAAGAAGGTGCGGGGGATATGTGTGTGTGTTTTTACTGAAATTGAGGGAATCATGTATACTTGTCAAAATCGAAAAGAGCGAAGGAAATCTTTGCTTTTAAGAATTTATAAGTTTGATAAAGCAACAGATTTAAGGTATTTATATAGTTTAACTAAAGCATGGCCTGCATAATGGCCAAGTCATCAGATTTTTCCATCCTCAATAAACGATCTATGACACCGAGAGAAACCATTCTGTTTCACAAAGTGAAGAGAATACACACTGTAAAGTATAGACTTGGCTCAGCGGAAAGATCTCATAACTTTTTTGTTACTTCATGAACACGAGACTTGGCCTATTTTTACAAGAATTGTTTTTGTGGGATTACTTTTTCATTTGATAAATTGTGGCCTTTCTGGATCCATAATTTCCGAGATAGAAAGAAGGATAATAGAAGTAGTGGAATATAGATTACGAGATTAATATTATAACTTCAACTGGCAAGGTTAGTAGTTTGCAGTAAAGCAATTACAAGATAAATACGGTGAATGACATAACCATAGGATTTTTGAACACTGTGAAAGTATGTGACAGCATCTGCAGGAAAAAATATATGGGAAGTGGTATAATGTGGAATGAGTTAGCAAGGGATTGATTGAGAGAGTTAAGAATATGTATGAGAGATATGAGAAATGTTAGAAACTGGGTTTAGAAGGGACATCACGGTTCAAATTAGACAAAAAGCTCGGGTACGGAAGGGGTTACTCCAAGCTTGTGTTCAATGGATTTATGGATGAAATAATGCGGAAGTTTTCAAGTGAGATAGGGAAGCACATTTTTTAAACGCTTTTTTTTCCGTTATGAACTTCAGTTCTCGCCGCGAATTCTCTTTTATGTCTTGTAGCGACTGAAAACGCGTGTCTCGAAGTGGTAATTTGAGTTTTGGAAAGAGGAAAAATTGAACGGAGCCAAATGAGTGAACGCGGTGGTTGATCGATGGTATTTGCTGAGTTTTTGGCCAGAAATTCATTAACAATGATAGCCTTGTGAGATGGTGCGTTATCATGGTGCAAAATCCATGGTTTTTTTCCCCACAAATGTGGCCTCTTTCGAGGAATTTGCTCTTTCAAACGCCACGTAACACTCAGGTAATATTCTTTCTCTACTGTCTGACCTTCTGGAAAGAATTCCGAGTGCACAGTACCGCCATAATCAAATAAAACAGTCAACATCACCATGACTTTTAATCGACTTTGACGTGTTTTTTTTTTTTTTTTTTTTTTTTTTTTTTTTTTTTTTTTTTTTTTTAATTGCGTAGTTAGGAGACGCCATTCCGAAGTTTGTTGACTGGCTTGTATATCAAACTCGAAAAACCAATGTATCATCACCAGTCAAAATGTATTTTATGAATGTGTAGTTGGAAAATACTCGTTCTAGCATGTCTTCAACGATCTTTACATGATTGAGGTTTGAAGAAAATTCAAGCCTTTCGTAACTAGTCGAGCGGCAACGCGCTTCATGCCCAAAAAATAGTTTAAAATGGTACTAATTGGCTTGTAAAACAGAGAAAGTGCAGCGGCTATCTCTCTTAAACTTAAATGACGATTTTCAGTCACCATTTCTTTCACTTTAGCGATGTCAACTTCTATTGAAGACGTTGATGGCCCACCAGATTGAGGCAATTCTTTCATCACATCTCAACCACTTTTGAATTAACTGTAACACTCATTTGCACGTGTTTTTGATATAGTAGATTCACCGTAAGCCTTCCGTAAAATTTTCAACGATTTGGCACACGAAATTCCGTTTGTAATGCAAAATTTGAGACTAATTCTTTGTTCGATACTTTTATCCATTGTAAAAATCCCTATGAACACTTGTGATGAACTGACAACAATGAGCACTGTAAACAAACTAAAGTACAGATAGCATTCAAACTCTGTGTGATTAGAGAGGGCAGTTGTGCCAACTTCATGACAAAAAGAATTTTGACAATCCCTAAAAGTGGGCTTTTTAAAAGATCATTTCCCGGTACTTTCTAGAAAGAATGTAAAACATGATGTTTCATCTACATCTACATATATACTCTGCAAATCACAAAACTGTGGGTGGCAGAGGGTGCTCAGCACCAAACCTAATCTCTTTGTTGTGCATTCCAATCCCTAATGGTACGAGGAAAAAAAGAATTCATATAAGAATCAGTGCGGCACCTTATTTCTCTAATTTTATGTTTCCTGTCATTTCGACCCAAATAGGTTGGTGGACGAAGTATTTCACTACACTCGTAAGTGAAAGTGGGAGTACGCATGTTTACCAATAAGTTTATACGAAACGTGCGTCGTCTATCTACCAGAGACTCCCAGCCTAATTTACTAATCAGTTCTGTAACGCTTTCATAAGGACTGTAGCAAGCGGTCACGAATCGAGCAGCTCTTCTCTGTACTTTCTCTGTACTCTCAATCAGCCCTTTACGAAACGGATCCCAAATGGCACAACAATAGTCCAAATGTGGACGCACAAGAGATTTGTACGCTATCTCCTTTGTTTGTTCATTACAATTTTTCAAAATTCGACCTAGGAACCGCAGCCTAGAATTAGCTCTACCTACCAACGTATTAACATGTAAGTCCCATTTCATGTTCCTTTGTACTGTTACTCCAAATATTTCATAGAAACAACCATATCAATAAATTAACTGTTTACCTCGTATTTCTGAACAATCGGATTCTTTTTGTTAGTTATGCTCATTGTCTTACACTTTTTACAATTTAGTGTGAGTTGCCACTCAGCGCACCATGCCAAAATAACTTCCAGATCACGCTGAATTACTAAACATCGGCCAAATTAATTACTTTCCTACAAATAACCGCATCATCAGCAAACAATCTAAAAAGGCTTTTCACTTTGTCTCCGAGATCGTTTATAAAAATTAAGAAAAGAAGTGGTCCTATTACACTTCCTTGAGGTACACCCGATGTGACATCTAGATTAGAAGAACTTTCTCCTTCAACAACGACATACTACGATCGACAAGTTAGAAAATCCTTTATCCATTCGCAAAGCTGATCCGATATACCGTACGCTCGTAGTTTCGCTAAACGGTGGTTGTGTGGCACAGAGTCGAAGGCTTTCTGAAAATCTAAAAAAGATTGCATCTACTTGTGAACCTGCCTCAATAACTTTCATTACGTCGTTTTTAGATCGTATGGTGAAATTGCGAGTAAGAACTGCTTGATGTGAAGCAAGGAAGTAATAGAATCATAAGCTAAGCATCGTCAACAACGCGAAGATCGGTTGGACCCTCCAGAAAAAGGTATCTAGCATGGTGGGTGAACGGTAACACTCTTGCTTCGCATTCGGGAGGACGCGTGTTCGAATTCCCGTCAGGGCATCGAGATTTAGGTTTCGGTTTCTCAAGATCCAGGATTATACCGGGATGGTTTCTTCAAAAGGCCATGGCCGAATTCCTTCCGGCTCCTTGTTTCTAGTCTTTTCCCGCCTCTAATGACCTCGACGACAACAAGGCGAAAAGCCAAAAGCAAAAAAAAAAAAAAGCATACTAAGCCTGGTATCACATGTAGTTCATCCAGTTCGTTTTCCTCCAAACATAACTTAACTCGATAATTCAGCCGGATAAAGCAAAACACGGTAGCGTTCTGGTGTATTTCACACTAAACAGCCAGAGGTGAAAGTCCGTTTAGAAAATCCCCGTCGACAAAGAGATTCGAACCGGGAACTTCCTAATATACCCCAACATAGACGTCATTCAGTTTGAGATGCTGTGATATATGAAAGTGTATAACATATTGTAAATTACACATCATATATATATGCGATCACAATGCAACACATAGTGGCTGCCATCCAACATTTGTCGACGACGAAGATACCACCAATTCGTCCTCTTTTAGAAATTACCTACCGCAATACTATATCTTCCAAAGCAGCTAAGGATTAGCCTTAACTTACTGTGCAAGTGAGAGAGATGATATGAACTATTTGCCTGAAATAATAGTTCAGCGTTCCACGTGACAAGTATAAGGCGCACTTTCATCCGGTAAAAACTTTGCTTTGTGTGAACAGTACATGTAGACTGATCAGAAAGAAACCTCAGAGAAGTGTTTGATATATCATGGCATTTATTTCGATATGATAGTTAAGTAAATGCTACAAAGTTTGTGTTTAGATGAATACGGATCTTCAAACACTTTAGATCTTACAAACAGCTACCCAGTTCCTGAAGAAGTATGCACAACTTGTTACCGTTTTATAAACATTTGCTACTTGTTGCAAGACAGTATTTATTGACATAAAGTTTGAAGCACGTCCTACTGCTCCACGAAAGAAAATATTTAAACTGCAACCGTTTAATATCTACCAGTTTGACGGTAGGCGTTAAGGCGGTGCTTTTCTACTGGACATTATGGGGTACTATTCACCCAGGTTTAATATGCTAGCCGTCCTCCATAACGGCTTTCTAGACGTTTGTCATAATGAGCTATGTAAATACTGGCTATTCCCTTATTTATTCTTCAAAGTTACATAGAATACAAACAATTTAGAACTTAATATAGAGAACACAGTTCGCATTAAGTCTTCAAGGGTGTACCGCCGGGTTGTGTTGTGAAAACACGATGTTTCGACGACTAGCTCCGTCGTCTTCCTCAGGTGCGAAAACATCTGTACTGGTCGGCTGACCGATAGCTACTGAGCCAGCTCAGGTGCTCAGAGCCGTTGGGCACAGAAGGAAGTTTGGCACCTAAGCTGTCCCAGAATTTGTCGGTGCAAATGCCTCCACACCTGATGAAGACGGTGGAGCTAGCCGTCGAAATATCGTGTTTTCACATCACAGTCCGGCGGTACACCCGTGAAGACATCATTGCAGTTAGACGCCGGGAAAGTCTTCGTTCTTACAACACTGTTCACATTATTAAAAAACACAGGGTGCGGTGTACGATCTTCTAATAGAAGGGAGAAAACCAAAGTGAAAACAATCATCCATTTCATTCGGAGCAGAAGAAAATTCTTGCAAGCAAACATCATAGTTAATACTGCATTTGGCAGGCATTCTTACAAATGCTAAAGAATTGGTGCCTTCATGCACTAAAAATAATCATTTTTCAGATGATAAATGCCCCGGGTAGGCATTTACTGAGGTGTTTTTTTATGATAATGGAACAACTTCGGAATTATTAAATACCTAATAGGAGATCGGAAGAGAGATATAAGAAACTACGAACTGTTGATCTTGAGAATGTGGTAGCGTTAGTTTGGTCACTTGATTTTCATTTGTGGCAATAATATGTTCCTCATTTCCAGAATTATTTTAACTCACACAGAATTTAATTGGTGTGTAGTAATTAATAACGTTCTAGCAATAAAATCACGATGTTGGCTGTGAATTCTGCAATGTAGTGTCCAAACAGTAGTTCTTTTTATCACATAGGATTCAACAATTTGAGATAGCACGTATATGTAGCTAACTCATGTGTTGGTTGCTCTCAGTAATCAGTCTAGCAACCTAGAAGGCGAATAATATTATCTTTTGAAGAAATTGAAATACTTTACAACTTGCTGCTTTACGAATGCAGTTGTGATTGATTTTCATTTAATGAGTGGCTAGTATGAAACGCAACCTGATAATTCCGCTACAGTATAAGAAAATTGCAGTGTTGTTACTATGCATTAAGCCAATATCTGGCAACTTTTATCTTAATCAGTCTAGTAACCTAGAGGGCGAATAATATTATCTTTTGAAGAAATTGAAATACTTTACAACTTGCTTCTTTACGAATGCAGTTGTGATTGATTTTCATTTAATGAGTGGCTAGTATGAAACGCAACCTGATAATTCCGCTACAGTATAAGAAAAATTACAGTGTTGTTACTATGCATAAGCCAACATCTGGCAACTTTTATCTTAATCAGTCTAGTAACCTAGAGGGCGAATAATATTATCTTTTGAAGAAATTGAAATACTTTACAACTTGCTGCTTTACGAATGCAGTTGTGATTGATTTTCATTTAATGAGTGGCTAGTATGAAACGCAACCTGATAATTCCGCTACAGTATAAGAAAAATTACAGTGTTGTTACTATGCATAAGCCAATATCTGGCAACTTTTATCTTAATCAGTCTAGTAACCTAGAGGGCGAATAATATTATCTTTTGAAGAAATTGAAATACTTTACAACTTGCTGCTTTACGAATGCAGTTGTGATTGATTTTCATTTAATGAGTGGCTAGTATGAAACGCAACCTGATAATTCCGCTACAGTATAAGAAAATTCAGTGTTGTTACTATGCAATTAAGCCAATATCTGGCAACTTTTATCTTAATATGTACATATTAGAAGGAAATATTTTTGGGAGAAAGGAGAATATTAGGGCCCTAATAATCACTGTAAATTATGTATTAAAAAACATGAAATAATATTTATACAACCCCACAACACCTTATCATCAGATGTAAAAACCACAGGATACGTAAGTATACTCTACTTGAACAACTTGGTCAATACACGGGGAACAGTAAAATAGCTTCCAGTGATGTTATCAGCGGTATGTTTTGAGTATATTTCAGAATACTTGAATTCTTCATATTAATATGATCCTCCAATGAACAGAAAACACAAAACTAAAATAGGTGAAATTCAAAAGTCTTTTATAGATGAGGACTTCCTAGTTCAAGTATTGAAGGAACCTGTGAAAAGTTAAGTTTATGTAATTGATTTATTGCATATTAAAAAATAACGTTATTTTCTCTTTGTTTATCCCAGCCTATATCTTCGTATAAGAACTTTGATGGGCAGAAAGTAAATAAGTACTTAGTTCTTGAGACGGGTGTCCAATTTCAGACAACATCAATAACATAGTTGTCGTAGTGGTCCTGAGTGAAAGGTAAATGGGAGACAGAAGTGTGAAATGGTTATCATTAAGTAAATCAATGTAGTATTAAGAAGCTAGTGACAGAGCTTCACGTTGGCGCCCATTACGTCTCTGTGGTTACTCGAACGACAGCCCGAGGTATAATTCGAACCAAGGACTGGTATAGAGTCCTGCAAATACACAATGAAAATGTCAGGTTAATTAGTGTAACATCATAGTAGACCGAGACTGGAACCAGGGATTCTCAGTGGACAAGGCTGCTGCCCCAACACAGCAATCATTCAACACAAATGATTGAAACCATTATTCTTCATAAAATTGAACGCTGTTTTGGTACGGTGAGTTCGATACATAAAAACATATGGCTTCCCGCTGTTTGGACCTGGAGAACGACGGTATACTACCAACCAAAATTCTGTTTTTCATGATTTTTCCAAAATTACGTAAACGTATATTATTTTCTAATTCACTTTGGTTGCCTAGTTGCAAAAAGAAATTCATTTCACAGAGAAAGAAGGATTCTGAAAAAAAATTAAATTTGGAATTTTAGCTGTCATATTTTTGTAGATAACATTTTGTTTTCTGTGGCAGGATATTGAGCAAAGAAGGTACAGAGAATGTTATCCCCTTATGTGTAATCAACAATGTTTTGTAGGATCCTCAAATCATAAGAAAAATCTAATATTAGAGTTTTTCTCCATTTTACAATCCCAAACATGAAAAATTTTGGCACATATTTGCGGCTTAATTGCTTTGCTTGAAATGAAGCTGTATGCCTGAGAATTTTTTAGTGGAAATAGATCAGCAAGTTTACGTAATATCTTAATTTTTACTTTGTTTGTATGCTTGGTTTGGAAGTTACTCGTAATTTATTTATGGTGGTAGTTAAACCAGCGGCAATCTGCATTGTTCAGCTACAACGCACACCCATTGTTTTCAGAGTGTGGCATTGTTGGTAACGTATATTGATGTCTTAAATTCGGAAATGTTCTTATTCATCTTTTTTCAAATGGAATCATTATATTTAAACAGTGATTCAGAATAAGCGATAAACTGACAAAAATAAATGAGCTCCTACAAAAACAAATTTTGTAAAAATTGGCCAAATCTCGTGTTCGTGTAGTGACAAACAGTTATGAAATCTCCTTCTGAGCCAAGTATACACTTTACAGTGTCTATTCACTTCACTCTGCGAAACAGAATGGTTTCTCTCGGTGTCATAGATTATTTATTTAGATTTTTTTTTTAAATCTAGTGACTTGGCCACTATTCACGTCGTCATGTTTACTAAAATTGAAGCCATAATGTATACTTGTCAAAATCGAAAAAGAGCGAGGGAAATCTTGGCTTTAATGTATTTGTAAGTTTGACTAAGCAACATATTCAAGATATTTATATAGGTTAACTAACACATGGCGCGCATAATGGCCAAGTCAACATATTTTTTTAAATTCTAAATAAACGATCTATTACATCGAGAGAAACCATTCTGTTTTTACAAAGTGAAGTGAATACACACTGTAAAGTATAGACTTGGCTCAGAAGAAGATTTCATAATTTTTGTCACTACATGAACACGAGACTTGGTCTATTTTTAAAAGAATTGTTTTTGTAGATAACATTTTGTTTTCTGTGGCAGAATATTGAGCAAAGAAGGTACAGAGAATGTTATCCCCTTCTGTACATTCAAAAATGTTTTGTAGGCCCTGTGGATGTCATATTTATCCCCAGTGTTGCAGTTATGTACTCGTATATCAGCATTGAGACTGAATTTTTTTATAATTTTTTAGAAAGACAGGAGGAAGTATATGTATGTGCTGGCATTACGAATATACCTAGATTTCTAAGGAAAATTCTGCAAATTGTTCGTGGGCTTATTCCATAAATAATTCTTAGTGTACGTTTTTGTGACATAGAAACCAACTCTGTGTGTGTGTGTGTGTGTGAAGTATTTTCTCAGACGAGATGACGTAGTGAGCAGCTGGAAAAATTTCAAAATATACCAACTTCGTTATTTTTGCATTAGCTACTTTAGCTATTATCCACAACTGAAAGGTTGCAGAATTAATTTGTTTACATTAGTTTTGTTTTCTATAACAAATTGGACTAACATGGCCTTTGTATTAATTTATTTATAGTGAACCACCTGTTTATTTTCTTTAGATTATCATTCATAGTTTATGAAATTTTCTGGGGAAACGATCCGAGTAATACTACAGGTATTATTTATACACAATATTTCGGTATAACAGTATTACTTGGTTTGTTTGCCGCGAAACATTTGTAAATAAACAACGCCGAGAAAAACTGCGTTAATTTATATCATTTATAGTGTTTTCAGGACCTTTTGATGAATGATTTTAATGATAAGTTAGATTTGTCTAATGATAGCCATTTCTTATTTATTTAATAAAATAGTTAAGGCACATTATAGCAATGATGCGAATTTTAGATTGAGCGAAATAATCGGCGTGTCGTATGTTGGAACAGAATTCAGTTTGGTTACTACGGGTATGGTTGTTTTATAACGTGTGTAACATATTTATGTAAA
This sequence comes from Vandiemenella viatica, assembly GCA_031002005.1. Classification (NCBI taxonomy): domain Eukaryota; kingdom Metazoa; phylum Arthropoda; class Insecta; order Orthoptera; family Morabidae; genus Vandiemenella; species Vandiemenella viatica. The sequence continues at coordinate 35,077,641 of JARYHS010008074.1, read as the reverse complement.
CAAAATAATATCAGTAAAAACGAAACTGTTCTTACGAAATTTAAAACTAACGCATGCAGGTAGGAGTACTCGCTGTAACAATATTTTGAAATGTTCATCCTCCACTTCAAAGATTACCTATTCTCGTTTCTTTTTTGATATACAGTTGCTTTTTTTATAACAGACTAAAGGTTCAAATGGAGGCTGTGAGGTACACAACCTCACATTTGTGTGATTTTACATTAATTAAGCTATTTTTTTATTTAATAAATTTTAATGGTGTTTATTAACTCGGAATTTTTAAGTTCAAAGGTCAAAGAATAACAAGATGAATAATGAGATCTCTGAAAAAAAAAGAAGAGTCAAGAGTGAGTTGTTGAAGAGAATGTTTGAATGGAGAGGACGAGTTTTGGTTTTTTGGAATGAACAAGTTTGAAAGAAGAGATGAAACAGTTTGGCTCACTGGAGAAGCCACAAGAATCCTGGCGGGATTATTAATAGTAAAATATTAGCCTGAGGGCAGAAGATTTAGGGTTATGGATAAAATAATGTTATATGACTTGAGAAAAGAGAATTGTTTGTTAAATAAAAAATATACAAGTGATGAGATAAGTAGAAAGTGTTTTGATTTGAGATTGAGATATATGTAGATATAGACAAAGGAATTAATTTGAGTTTGTGTGATAAGAATTGGAATGATAATAATTTTGATTTTTCAGCGTGAGTATCATATTAAAACCAGCGCCGGACAAAGAGGGGTTAAGGAAATCTCTATATACTGGTCTGGTGCTGGAAATAAGAGGCAATAAAGTATATAAATATATTTAAAGTATTATACAAAATAGAGACGTTACAGCATAAGTACGTTACAAGGCCAACAATTGTAAGCTACAGATGCCAATAATATATTAGATTCTACAAATATAAATTTTTTCGTGATTAAATTTGCCTTTTCGGTTAAATATGAATCATGATAGCGAATTACTGTGAACAAGATCTCTCGCATGATAGTTATCTGAGTTAGCACTAATTTCGCTTTTACAAGCACGTCTTTTATAACCCACTGAATTTACAATTTACATAAATATTTAGAATTAAATGTTACTGACATTTTAAATTGTTTCATCAAACAAACGTTTAGACGATGTTTCCATATGTGTCTAGTTCATTGCATAATATCAGCTTTACAAGACACTGTCAAAGGAAAATTTAAATCAATCAGTAAAACGTGAAATGATTTTCTACATAAGCTACGTGTCTTATGTTCAGCAGGAGCAAATGTTGAATTGTGAATATTAAACCAGAAATAAGTGTGTTATTGCTGTATACTTCATAGCCTAAAAAAAGTCATTTAGCATTGAATGTAGGCGGATGTCAGAGACATTGCACACTGTGTCAGTCGCGACGCGGTTGGGTGTTGGCTTACTCGAGTTCCGTCAGCTGGGTAAAGAGTCGTGTTTTGCAGGCGAGCGGTGCGCGCAGGGGCTGAGCGAACGTCCATCGATTGGACGTCTGTGCAAACACAAAGTGACCACGACGGCCTAACCAGCGAGCAATACAGCCACACATGAGCTAACACTGAGACGGTACACGAACGGAGTAATACGGAAGAAACACTGATTCATAGCTTATGCGTTTCTCATGCTGCAGTAGTGATCCGTACGGGTGACTAAAACAGCAACTATAGACGACTGTTAAAGAATTTGCTGCGAAGTAAGATATAGATAGCCTATTGTACCTTTCTGATTACTATCCTTTTTATTATATGCTACGTAAATATTAGTCACACTAATTATTTTAACGAAATGTAAACAAAATCTGTTCCTTTATTTACAACAGAGCTAAAGTATTGCGCACTGCTGTCAGAAGGGGTTATATGCGTGGAATCACTTAACTGTTATCTATTAAAAATTTCAGATTTCGAACTCACTGCTAGAGCAATTTGAAAACTAGATTTAACGATCTTGGAAACAGAAAGAAGCTCCTAAAACTGTCCGAACCGAGCAGAGCGTTTATGGGAGTGAAACTTGCAGTTTAGGAATGTCAGAAATAAGAATTTGAAATAAGGTGATGTGAAGGGTGTCGAAAATTATACTGAACAGATGTGTTTTGGTATTAAAGGGAGGTGAAAGAAGTTTGTGGAAGAGGCTCACAGAAAGAAGAAACAGGATGCCGGATTAAATTTTAAGAAGCACACGATTATTTAATTTATTATTGCAGAGCACTTATTCAGGCGCTAACTATAGAAGAAGACATAGATAAGAATATACGAGTGAATCGGATAATTTAGGACGTGGGTTACAACGGATACTTTGATATGAAGAGGTACGCTAAATACAGAAACAGAAAGCTGTTTCTTCTCTAGTTTTATTTCAATGAACTTTATAGTCCACAACGCAGACCTCGTGTATTTTTCATTGTTGTGGTAGATGTTCCCCAAATTTTTAGCTATTTGTTCTGGCACCAATTTGTCCGGCGTTTATTGGTCGATTTCCCTTTGTTCTTTTTCTCAACAGTTCACCCATAGCAGCACTGTTTGAATTTATATTTCGACTAATTTCAACCAATTTCATCAACTTCCGGTTTTGTGTAAAATAACAATCTACATACGATCATCTTTCAAATTACAATATTAATATAAGTATATTAAAGGCCGTTATTGAAACCGATTTGAATGTGTGTGCTATGTCTATAAATACTTATATTGCCCACATATCAATATATTACAGGTTACTATTATTAAAGTAGTGTGTTCTAAATTAATTACAAGTTGACATGTTTTTTACAAATCACGCATGAAGCTGCAGGATACCACTACAAGCAACAAACAGTTACAAACATGATAATGTTGAAAACTCTAAAAACCTAAAGAAGTAAGAAAATTAGCATTTGCTGTAAATGATTGGTGATGAACTGTTTATGGGAGAATGTTAGGAAATAGGAAACAGAGTGGTTAGTTACATTTAGATATGTACGGGTTTGTTTCATTTGTTAATAGAGGGCTTTTGAAATGATAAACAACGATTGAAGCAAAGGATACATGAATCTGAGGAATGTTGTTATAATAGGTGCGATACTATGATAAAATTATAGCGAAATACTAAAAGGTGGGAGAAAGGATCAGAACAGATTTGGTATGAAGAAAGTCTGCGTATAAACTGCTGAAGATGACACAGCGCTTAGAAACGTTACTCTCAACTGCAACCAGTCAAAAATGTATCGTAAATGCATTACAGCTTCCTTTACTGCTGCCTTCTCTATAAAGTGGAAGTGTGTAATGACCTATACAGACCTCATTATATATATATATATTCTGTTAAAAGCATTAGAGAAATAATAAAAAAATTATAGTACTTTCATATGTGTTTCCACTTTGATATGGAATTCCAAATGATTTCATTGGTTTCCATATGTTAACATTAAAAGGAAGAAAGAAAGTATTTTTAAAATACCATGCGGTGATTTATATACCGCTAATTACATTTTTGAAGGAAATGTTAATTTTAATTGAGTGACAGAGTGACTTTATGATCATTTTCGCTTACAATGTATGTTTAAATAGTTTTATGTTTAACTGACTTTTACTAACAAATATGTTATCGAACGTACGGCAAACACGGAAAAATGGCTGTAGCAGTAAACTGTGATCACTATAAAAAACTCAGTCTACCAGGAATAGTCATTCATTGTTGTAGTCTGGTGCTTGGATAATGTCAAGTAACAAAAAAAGAAGATAAAACTTTTCTTACAAGTTTCCTAATGAGAACTACTTACTGAAATATAACAATATAATTTAAATTCCATGTCTACACGTTCTTGCTGGAATCTTAGTAAATAAATGAATGAAATGTTTCTGTGTTATCTATTTATATCTAAGCGATACAAAGATTTGAACTGATGACACACATTTCAGCGATGCGTCCTAATGACCCAGCTACCACATGACCTGGAAAGCCAAAAGGAAGCGGTGCGCGACGTTCTATCAATATTTTCGGTGTAGATATGGCAAAATTTCTCCATTTAGTATATGCCAACTTCTGTTGTTATGAACATCGATTGCTACCAGAGATAAAACAGAAATGCAATTTTGCCAATATAACTCGACTAAAAGATGCATGTTTAGGAGAAGTTTCTAATAGTTTTTTTTGTCTACACGTCATCTATCAAAAAGACGGCTGAATGTAATGTAAATTCGCAAAAGTAGATGAAAAAATGTATATAACAAACTCCAACATATTTCTACTATGATTTTTATGTTTATTAGTTCACATACTATGAATGAGCTCCATAATGTTTCACTTGCCATGCTCATTTTGATTTTATACAGCTTCGGAATTCAGTTTGTTTCTTAACTGCGATATTGTATCTTGATGTGGGTATATTCATTTTTTGGATGTATATACCTATTTTTTCATTTTATAAACCAGATAAAATTTCTCGCTAGCTTCGACGACGTATGTTTGGCCGAAATAAATATTCTATAAATCTCGCGTGGGCTCGGCGTGGTATTTCCGGATGCAGAGTAAAATGTCGAAGCGCATAACCCTTTGACGCAGCGGAAGCTAACAATTTTCCAACACCCAGATGGTGCTTGCAAAAACGACATACCTTGCAATGTTAGGTTTTCGAGTTAATTAGCGGTGTTAATTGATTCATCTACACTACCGACCATCTAGATCTAAACTATTTCTCTTGTCTGCTCCGAATTCACTAGAAAAAGAACAACGTACTAAGTTTTTTTAAAAAACTAAACTGTATCTCATGAAATAACTACAAGTAATAATATACTTTCTGCTGCGACCGCTTGCACTTAGATTGTAGAGATTACCAGCTAGGAAAATACTAGTTACATGAATTGAATTTTTGACACTAAGTGATGAGAGAGATAAAATGAAAAAGAATATGTGGACGGAGTTGTGAGATTGATGTCATCATTGCTGAGTTTCAGCTGGTGGTGTTATAAATACAATATTTTCTGAAATATGCTCTCTTTTCTTCATTATGTTTTGCTGCTCAAAATGACCACAAGTACACTGCTGTATTTCATGTTTTGGAGCAACTAGCCAACCTGATAGAGATGACAGAGCACTTTTGGAAAACAAAGTCTTTTTGTAACTCGATCCAGTTTCAAAAGCACATCCTAAAGGTGGAATTAGTGTTTTCTTGCTGCAACGCGTGTCGAAATTCCACAAGATACCACGAGAAGGTCACTGACCTAAGCGGCATACTGTGTCATGAGTGACTTGATCAATACGTCAAACAGTGCTCGTGGTGGAGACATACGGTGACACGTCATTGTGAAGGAACATGTGATGGGTAGAAATAGTTGCAGAGGAGTAGTCAGAGAGATGAAGTCAGTAAGTGTGAAAACAGTACTACGTAGTACGGAACCGGATCTCGTAGATATCTCAGTTAAGCCCCAATGGGACATCGAAGTGCAGGGAACTGTTAAGAGAGGTGTCGTTTCACTGTTAGTGCCCCACTGTGCGGAGGGCAGGTTGTGGTGTAAGAGCGCGGGGCTGCAGGTGTGGCGCTGTGCCCGGGCAGAAGGGCGGTTCCTCTGCAGACGCCGCGGCAGGCGGTGGGGTGGCTGCAGCGCCACCACCCTCGCCCAGGCATCACTCCCTCGGGCCCGCAACGAAATCGCACTTCACACGCCTCAAAACATAACCGACGAGTAAATATCCTCCATGTGTCAGATACGTAGCGATCGATACTGTATACATACCTGACGTACCTCAGCTTAGAAACACGGTAACGACCAGAACGAAACTGATTTCTGGTCAAGTTAACGACTCAAAACGCATCACAGAACACTTTGTCGTCCAAATATAATCTGGTCGATAAGCTGGTAGCGGAGAACTCCATCGACTGCGATATCCAACATCCATCGTCACTGTGCAGGAAACAGGTAAAGTTGGTTCAGATGTGAGGTGGAAATATCCTGTGATTCACTGAAACGGTGTATTAGGCACTGCGGGGTGGGTCCAGTGCGTCCCGGCCCTGTGGAGTGGAGGAGGAACCGTAAGAGTGGTAGTTGTAGTGGGTACTCACGCGGCTCGGGCGCACGGAAGCAGCAGGCAGAGTAGCTGCAGCAGCGGCAGCAGGAGCCGCGCCATGGTGCTAGCGGGAGCGGGGTCGCCGGGCGGCCGCCATCGCGTCTGCCGCCTCTGTGAGGGCCGCTGCTGCCGGCAGCGCCGCCGCGACGCGCAGCGCCGGTCGCGCCGCGCCGCGGCGGTGGCGGCGGCGGGCGGCGGCGGCGGCGTCGCCCGCCCAGACCGGCCCAGGCAGGCGAGGCGCGGCGCGGCGCGGCCGTGTATTGATCGGCACACTGCCCGCACGACACACTGCGCGGAGCACACTCACGACACGTCCTACTCGCGGTTACTCCCCAACACCCAGCAAGCTCACTACGTGACTCTGTTCTGCATAGAAAGTCAGCGGGGAAGACCTTGCCAGTGCAGTTCTGCACATATTAGGAAATCACATTCCTCGACTCGAATTAGAAGCACTGAGACAGTGTTTTACAGACGTCTATATCATTGACCAGCTAACTAGAAAGATGTACAGGGAGGGTTAGGGTTTTTCATTCTTCTCGATCTTTGAAAATCTCTGGTAGTCCACAGCGAAGATTTCCCCATTGTTACTGTTCAAGATACGAGTAATCACATTAGACGCTTCGGATTATAAACGCCAGAGGAGTTTACTGTGGATACTGATGATAAACATTGTGAGATCCCACTCACAAAATCATTGTTATAAAAATAATTGCAAATAAAATAGGTTAAACAGACTTCACAGCATAAGTAGTTTGTTTAGACATTTGGGGTAATTTTTTGAAGTTTTTTTTAATAATTTAGTTTGTTGTAGTTGGTACTACTGTTGTTGTTAGTGGAGTGGGAGTAAAGTTGTCAAGATGGCGAGAGAGGACTAAGAAAGAATGTATGGATAGGAGTGTGTTTGGCAGTGTATTGTAGTAGAGAGTGTTTGAAGTATAAAATAAAGTTTGGCAAATGAATGGCTGTAATGATTGAATTATTTGACGATAATACCAGTTGCGCTAAAATGTATAACTTGTAAAGTGGTTTTTTGACTAGTAGTAATTACACGCTAAGTGATATCGCTACCGCCAAAACCAACAGTAGGGCCATATGTTGCAAGGAGCGGGATATCTACTTACTGCTGGTTAATATAAAAATTAGCAGTGGGTCTTAGCAACATGCGGTGCAGGTGTCTTAATCTTCAATCTAATAATTCGAATAACATCAAGATAGGGTACTCTGTCGACGCTAGTATCTGTTTCTAAAGACACCAATTTGGGGGTGTGAGACTACTTGCCTTCATTGAAAATATTTCTTCCACTATATGAAAATACTTGCAAATTTTAAACCGCAGTCAACAGCAGAACGAAAAGAATTTTAATGACATCTTAATACCAGCACGAAATGGATTGAAGATCCGAGCTTTCTGTGTGAGTTTTTAACGTTAAGGAAGTCGTGGTTTCGGATCCTATCACGGCCACGAGGCCATCAAGATTATTGTTTTTGAAGGTTTCCAGAAATTCTCTCCTTGCTGTAATGAACTCGTGACAGCGAGCAGTCTAACACAAAGAAAGAGAAAACAACGAATAAAAGACTTGTCATGACCGGCGCTTTGAAATAAACAGATAGGATCGACGAACCATAAACGCAGTGGTATAAATCTTTAATGAAACTCAATGATTCAGATACGAGGCATGTTTTTTTAAGTAAGTACCGTTTGGAAATTAAAATAAGACGTGTAAATATATCTCAATAATTTTATTTTTACATGAAAGCCTGTACCTTACCCTACTTTTCTACATAATTCCCTTCAATATTCAGGCACTTGTCATAACGTAGCACCAGTTTTTGAAAACCTTCCTCATAGAAGTCTGCCGCCTGACTTGTTAACAACTGTTTTGACTTCGTTATCGTCTTCAAGACGCTGACCGCCCAGGTGTTTCTTCAAGTGCAGGAACAGATGGTAGTCACTGGGCGCCAGATCAGGGCTGTACCGAGGATGATCTACAGTTTACCATCGAAAAGATGTGATGAGATCTTTGGTCTGATTAGCCACATGTGGACGGTCATTGTCATGCAGAAAAACGATGCCCTTGCTCAAGTTGCCACGTCTTTTGTTCTGGATTGAACGGCGCAGGTTGTTCAATGTCTCACAATAAGCTGCTGCATTGATTGTCTCATTACGAGGCAGAAATTCCACAAGCAATACTCCTTTTCTGCCCCAAAAAAACTGTGCACATGATTTTCCGGGCAGAAATCGTTTGCTTGAACTTCATTTTTTTTGGTGAATCTGAATGCCGCCATTCCATGGACTGTTGCTTTGATTCAGGTGTGACGTAGGCCACCCATGTCTCATCGCCCGTAACAATTTGGCTTAAGAAATCATCACCATTGTTGTGGTACCGCTCAAGGAAAGTTAATGCACTGCCTAAACGTTTGGTTTTTTGCACATCCGTTAACATATTCGGTACCCAACGTGAGCACAATTTTCGGTAATTGAAGTGCTCGGTCACAATGCCATACAAAACACTACGAGAAACATTAGGAAAGTCATCACACAAGGAGGAAATCGTAAAGCGTCTGTTTTCTCTCATCTTATTGCCCACTTTCTGCACCAAACTTTCATTAACGACCGAAGAACGCCCACTCCGTTGTTCATCATGCACATTTGTGCGGCCATCTTTAAATGCTCTCACCCACTTTCTCACCATTCCATCACTCATAATGTTTTGTCCGTCAACTGCACAGATCTCACGATGAATATCGATCGGTTTTAGGCCTTTAGCACAAATAAATCTTATAACAGCCCGTACTTCACAGTCGGCGGGACTCATGATCATCGGAGGCATCTTAAACACTCAGTGAACAACGTAAACAAGGAAGAATTAGATTGTCATGGCGTCAGTGCGTAGGCAAGAGATGCAGGTACCCAGTGCGCATGCGCGGAACGCCGACCGTAGCGCTGCAGCCACGGTGTGACAAATCGGTACTTACTTAAAAAATACGCCTCGTATATACGAGATTATAAGTCTATGCATAATACTAAAAGCATCTGGAACTTAATTTTTATTGTTGTAGGGAGTTAACATTTGTGTAGTATGTCGTATTTTTAACAACAAGGGCAATAATGTGTTGCATTGTCGTCACTACAGATTTACGTACATCAGAAACAGCGCTGCTTCAATGGACAACAAACAACTTCAACAATGGGTGCAAGAGTAAAAGCAAGTGACCCGCGCCTTTCTAGAAGCGGTTAAGTTTAGAAAAGCCTACACCACAAGCGTTGAAACATAGATCATTTTCATGCTTATTAATTTTGTGAATAAATCGAATTTAAGGTGGACACTCAAATCTATGCTCTCTATTGTCGTGTATGATCATAATGGAGTACGTACTGCTTAATAAGTGGATTTAGAAGCTTACGACAAACGAGTATTGACGAACATGGTTGCTGTTATATTGACACCAGAAAGTCGGGAGCTGCAATTTGAGGAAAAGCTGCTTCGATACCTATCCAAATTTCTATCCGTGGTTTCGAAAAATCATTCTAGTTGGAGAATGTAAGAATGATTCCTTAAGGAAAGGACATGGCATCAGATATCTTTTTGAATCTAAACCATAAAGTCCCAATAAGGAACAACAGGCTTTTTTTAAAAAAAAAGAAATTTGGTTTTGTGGTTATGGTTTTCTCCACTACACGGTGATTCAGTTCTGGAGTCTACCCTGAAGGAGCTATTCCTCCATGGCCAATTTGTTGGGGAACTTAATTCGGTTAGTTTCTAATTGCCGTCCCCACAAATGGAAGTTTAATGAATTACCATGATATCTGTAAGTTCTGTTATTTACGTTGTGAACGAATGGAAGATGACGAGAAAGAAAGGATGAAACCCGATGCCGGCCCCCTAAGGACTTCTCTTCCGAAAGATAAGTCACCAATAACCCATCACCATCAATAGTGTCATATGCCCTCACTCCATACGTGCTGCGGAGAGGTTTGGGTTTTGACTCAGAACTTTGATACACAGTCTTGTGATTACGAACTGTGCACTACCACTTCTGCTTTCCCGTCGGCGAAGTCCTGATGGACCTTCTTCCAGCTAATGCTGTGTCAAGCACCTGATACCCTGACGGTGCCACAGTCACCTGAGCCAACGGGGCGGACTTGCTACTATCAGTCAAACAGCAACTAACAGTAGATCATTTTTGAAAGTCTTTAATCCAACATAAATATATTCCCACATATAATGATTGAAAATTTCAGCGTTAGGTAGTACCTGTAGTGTACCCGGGAGTAAGGATTGCCACCAGTTACTAGCACTCTCCATCGTTAATATTTTGTATATAAAATACTTTCTTCGATCTTTCCTGGGTGCCATGGAAGGTGTCCTTCCACAATTTTCAATATGCATTTATAAATGTAATTGTTTGTTTTATTATAAGGAAATTTATATTAATTTTGTATTCTGACACTTCCATTTATTGGTATCAATATAAGGAAAGATGATTTGCATTGACTAACACATATGACAAGAAAATTAAATCTATATAATAAAAAAATTGATTTAGTAAACAATGAAATGACAGATCATGAACAAAGTCCGACTAACTCAAAATAAAATCAGAGAGCACAATTCTCTACAGGTTTTCGCTTTCGGGTACAATGCGCCACACTTTGACTCGGTTTGTTCTGGCGGAATAACAAATTGTGTAATTACCAACTAGTTGATGTTTATATTTTAGTCTGCGCTGTACGTTCTTCTGGAATTTCTGTGCACAACACACACAAAACAAAATTCAATCGTCGCACTGTGATTACACTGGACGAGCACTTGCTTTGGAACACACTCGATGATTATCCTTTCGAACGGCGTCTCAAACAAAACTTGTCTGAACTTATTATCAAATACTAGTGTTATCCTTCCATGCATACGCGCACATACACACTCTGTACTTCTTGCACTGCTTGCACGGGCGGACTGTCCCCACTGAAGGAATGCGGTTCACTTATCTCCTTTCCCATCTCCAAACACCTGCACTCACTACAGAGGGTGCCACACCGACCAACGCTTGCTAGAAAATATTAAGCTTCCGCGAGCGGACCGCTCCATACCTTAGAGACGAGTGTATGTTGTTACATATTATTTGAATTGATCAGAAAAAATAGTGTCTACGATCTCATAACAGCCAAATTGCCGAAAATGTGCCATCTACTACTGATAAAACTTTTTATTTTTGAAATCATAGTAATTTAAAAAAAATGGTAACGACAAATATATACATCACTAACAACATCTAGAGATGCAGTATCATACTCATTAAGACGTACATGATAAGTTAAGATTAGATGGCTGAATGCAATGGAAAAGCGTATACTGAAAAGTGGAGATAACAGGTCAAATGTTGATGGGAAAGAGAGGAAAATGATTAAGCTAATGTTAGTAAGGAGACTCAGTCATTTATTGAAAACTGTGGATGATGATGATTTTAAATATTCATCTATTCCCTGAAACACAATTGGCTGCCCTTCAGCATTCCCACATTCAAAGTGCACTATTTCACTAAGTTATTAGCAATAATCGTTAATAATAGATTTCTTAAAAATCTGCAGATAAAATCATAAGAGTTCTAATCTACTGGATATACTTGAGCAGTCAGCTGCCCATTAAATTTATGAAATAACTACATTAGACATTACGGTATTAAGAAATCTGAGATCATCCTCCGCACATATGTATATTTGCTGATGACTTGAAATGTAAATATCTTGGCATTACATTTGATAAGAAGCTTAACTGGGCAGGACACATTGGACAGGTGTTAGGAAAAGGTTTCAAAATTTTGCACATGTTGGAGAGAGTGATGAGGGGATGTACGAGAGAAGTAAAGGAATTGGGTTACAAAACTTTGGTCAGACCATTGCTCGAGTATGGTAGTGTAGTATGGGACAAACATTTTGAATATCATTACCAACAGAATAATTGACTACCTGACTAGAATTAACAGAATTTAATACCTGAACGATAGTTTAAGTCCTGAAGGTGCCACACAACCGCCTTTTAGCGAAGCTTCGAGCGTACGGTATATCGGATCAGCTTTGTGAATGGATAAAGGATTTTCTAACTGGTCGGTCGCAGTATGTTGTCGTTGAAGGAGAAAGTTCTTCTAATCTAGATGTTACATCGGGTATACCTCAAGGAAGTGTAATAGGATCACTTCTTTTCTTAATTTTTATAAACGATCTCGGAGACAAAGTGAAAAGCCTTTTTAGATTGTTTGCTGATGATGCGGTTATTTATAGGGAAGTAAGAAATTTGGCCGATTGCTTAGAAATTCAGCGCGATCTGGATGTTATTTTGGCTTGGTGCGCTGAGTGGCAACTTACTCTAAATTGTAAAAAAATGCAAGACAATGAGCATAACTAACAAAAAGAATCCAATTGTTCAGAAATACGAGTTAAACAATAGAGTTATTGATATGGTCGATTCTATGAAATATTTGGGAGTAACAGTACAAAGGAACATGAAATGGGACATACACATTAATTCGTTAGTAGGAAGAGCAAATTCTAGGCTGCGATTCATAGGTCGAATCTTGAAAAATTGTAATGAACAAACAAATCTCTTGTGCGTCCACATTTGGATTATTGTTGTGCCATTTGGGACCCGTTTCGTAAGGGGATGATCGAAAGTATAGAGAAAGTACAGAGAAAAGCCGCTCGATTCGTTACCGCTTGCTACAGTCCTCATGAAAGCGTCACAGAACTGATTAGTAGACTAGGTTGGGAGTCTCTGGTAGATAGACGACACACGATTCGTTTAAACTTATTGCAAAACATGCGTACTCCCACTTTCACTTTTGAGTGTAGTGAAATACTTCTTCCACCAACCTATTTGAGTCGGAAGGACAGGAAAGATAAAATTAGTGAAATAAGGTGCCGGACTGATTCTTATATGAATTCTTTTTTCCCTCGTACCATTAGGGATTGGAATGCACAGCAGAGAGATTAGATTTGGTGCTGAGCACCCTCTGACACCCACAATTTTGTGAATTTCAGAGTATATATGTAGATGTAGATGTAGCAGGTTGAAAAATTTATGTTTCTAAGCTCCACAGTGTCAGGGACTTTCCTAGAGGTCCTAATGGACGCAACTGCCGCCGATACGTGACTGACCACGTCATCTGAAGGAAAAAGATCTGTGACGAGCTTCCCAATAGACGAAGTGCACAGCATGAACTGACTGCCACAGTTACTGTGTACTCTCAAGCGTCGTATCTGTGCTGTTTGTGCAGCGAAGTTCGTTATTGATGGGATATGGCAGCAGGCGACCGACTTGGGCACTTTTCTCACTGCGCATCAGGTACGTCAGCGTATCACCTGGGTTCTAGAAAACAGCAAATGATGGAAGAAACAGGACTTCGTGGATCCAATGTATCAGCAAGGCACTGTGCAAATTGTGGTAGATCTACAGCTGCGATTCACAATTTGTGGTACGCATACCCCAAGAAGTACGCGAGGTTAATTCAAGGGGTGTTAGGGGTAATCTCTAGGCTAAGTTAATCACTAAAATAATTAAAAAACTATGCTATTGCCAAGATATTTTTTGGATGTTTGTTGATTTTTTGTGATGTTTGTTATTGGAATAAAATTTAATAAATAACGAAAAACAGATTTCATTATTTATCATTTAAGATACAGGCCCAAGGAGTACGCTAGATTGAGCTCTTTCTCGAAGTGGTACTAGGGAAATACTATATGGGAACCACTGATCTTCAGTAAGGTATGTATGTGTGCGTGCGTGCGTGTGTGTGTGTGTGAGTGTGTGTGTTTGTGTGTGTACGTGTGTGTGTGTGTGTCTGTTGCAGGTAGGGGACGGAGAGGGGTAACAAACGTTTCTATCTGACATAGGTTTTGTTCTCTAATTAAACCAATCCAGTTATGAATACAACATTTCTATTTTCAGACATGTGTGGACCATTTCAAGCCCTTTAAAGATTTCACGTTCCACGAAAACTATGATTCTTGTTGTTGTGGGCTTTAGAGTGCGTCGACAGCGAGGTCATTAGCGTCGTAAGATAACGATGAAATATTCCAGGAAGATAATGCGCGCTGATACTGGGCCCTGATTCTGCGTGAATAGTTTGATGATTAATTTGACGGACAGTTCAAGGACATGATTTTGGCTCACAAATCGCAAGACTTAAATTCCGTAGAGCATATTTGAGATATCCTTGGCATAGCCATTCGTACTCAAGACAAATCTTAACCACAACTGTGCTATGAGGGGTCGTTATCAAACCAGCGTAACTGCAGTTCCTCCTACAAATTTCTGCCGGTCCGTCGAGCAGCGAAACGTTGAATTTCTTGACTTCACAGAGTTAAAGAAGTGACTACAAGTTATTGGAGGAATGTCCAAGATTTTTTACGTATCATTGTATTCATCATAAATATGATATTTAAGTAGAGTGTTATTTTTATATCTGTAACACCTTAAATTGTTATTATCTAAGTATTCATTGCTGTAAATTAATGATTGCAAGATGAAAAGGCAACATAATATCAGAATGCCTACTTCAACTAGTATTTCGCCTGCGTACAACACATGCCCTCGAGGTAAAAGGTTTAATATATGCATATACGTAAAGAAACGGTCCACACCCGTTTCTTTATAGGACTCCATTTGAGATCTGTGGCAGTTCAAATTTCTGTTTAATGACTTTTACAGCTTTCAGTTGATAGATAAGTAGAACACCATTACCGGTAATTTATTATCTCTTATATCGCTTTCATATACCTTATACACCACTATTTGTGAATACTGCATCACCAAGAAGGAGAAAAATGATTAAAGTGAGATTTATTCCACGGATTAGGGACATGTAAAAACACAAATGATTAGAATTGCAGAACTGTTCATGCACTTTGTTCGTAAGAATTTATAACAGTGTGAAGCCACCATGTGCTGCAATAAGAGCTTCTAGACGTCGCGGTGTGAAATAAAAGCCAATCGGTTTATAGGCCCATGGATGCTGGAGGGCCAGAAATAACAAGTTGCTTGCCGACTACATCCCAGACAAGTTCGTTGGGCGAAATGTAAGTTGAAAGTGCTGGAAAGGTAAGCAGTTCTACCCGTCGTTCTTCGTAGAAGGCTTGCCAATGTGGCCGGTCATTGTCCTGCTGAAATTTGGCTTGCGGAGCTGCCTGTAGAAGGGGTAATGTTTTGGACTGTAAAACCCCCTGTTGATATTTTACTCAATACGTGGCAGGCACGACTACATGTTACATATTATGGTGCCCTAAAGCGTAACACTTGGCGCTGCCCGCCAAGCCGCTCAACAATGCAGTATTTGCGATACCTTTCACCACCCACTCGTCACTGTAGGATACGCCGAAGAGGGACTAGACCAAAAACACTACATTTTGCTACACATCACTCCAGTGATAGCAGTCACTTCCTAATTGTATTCTGAGGATTGTAAGTGTCGAAGCCGATGCAATGGTACGTGTGTAACCAATTCAGGTCTCCCTACACGGCTTCGAAGCTTCGACGCAGTCATGTCCAGAACAACTGCAGTGCTTCAACATCGAGCCAACACTGTGGACGAAGCTGTTCTGTCAGTTACGGCCGTGCGGAAAGATGGCTGTTATCGCGCACTTTTCTCCTCATTGTGTGGTGTAGTACCCGTTCGTCGCTGTGTACGACCCTCTCTATCAACTGGATCCACACACTCATCACAATCGTAGCAGCATGCCATGTACGACTCGCAATGTCACGGTATGATAAACCCGTTTTCGGAGACCAATCGTTCTGCCACATTTGAGCTCTTGACGACGATGTGCTATACCGGCACTTTCTTGCTCATTTCCACTTCGTTTGACGGCTCTACATCGACTGAGCGTGGAGTAACACTGACTTGTCCGGTAACAGAAAAAAGGGCGCTGCTGGACCTACTGCACGCCATCTCTTTGAAAACTTAATCAGTTTATTACGGTTTCACAATTTTACACATCCTCCGATATGGGAGTAATTCAGACCATTCCTTTTTAGTGTTGAAATTTTCAGAATCTCTTTCCACAATATCTATCAGGGTGCTTTATAACTGATGTGGCGTAATTCTTAAGTGTCAGAAAAGCAAAAAAGAGAGAAAAATCCACTTCTAACACGAGAAACGCCTTTTCTCTGATAGAACTAGTATTATTTTAATGTTTTGTTGACAAAAACGTTTTTGTTTCCCAATTTTGTTGTTGTTGAAAGTATCTGTAAACAATATTTTGTTCATTCCTCTCTCTTAAAGTCACTTCTCTAGTACAATCATGACTTAAGAAGCGTCTTAGAAAAGCGTTTCCCATTGAACAGACCTTGCCACCAAAGTTAAACTGTTGAATGCTATTTTGTATCCTTGTAATAATAGAATTTCGGCGTCACAATCGTCAGCCAGATTGCCACCATAGTAAAATTCTACCCCTAGATCCAAATTCACATATACTCACGTAAAATCCACAACACGATCACTATTTCGATGATTGTAAAGTTTTATTGACTTTTGAACCATAGATCATAAAGGAATAAAAATACTAGTGTTGTTATGTTCTAGTATATGTATCTCTTTGAAAGATTTTGATGATTCCCGGTCTGACGATACGTTATGTTCCAAACATTGATGCATCGATCAATGTAGAAAGTATTTAACTTGCACCGTTACAAAGCCTAACTAAGAATTGTGCAGGAAATGAGTAATAAATAAAGAAAATCAGTGTTGAGGATTTGTCTCTGAAGTGTATAAGAAGGTGAGCACTAAACAGTCATAAAAGCTAAGAAATTAATGGAAATCAAAAAGGTAGAGGAGACCAGTGTAAAAAATAATGATTACTGAATTAATTTTTATATTACGTTAAGAAAACACATTTGTAACTCATTTGTTTAGTTACCAGTACTGCCAACTGCTACTCTCTGAGTTTTTCGTTTGGATCCAGTGGGCTTGGAGCCATGCGGGAGTAAGTGTCAAAGAAGTAACAGATATTAAGGGCTGCAGGCAACTTAATAACCTAACTACAAGAAAGACCCCTATCCCACGAGCAGACTATAGGCCAACTATTGCATCTACAGGGTGTTACAAAAAGGTACGGCCAAACTTTCAGGAAACATTCCTCACACACAAACAAAGAAAATATGTTATGTGGACATGTGTCCGGAAACGCTTACTTTCCATGTTAGAGCTCATTTTATTACTTCTCTTCAAATCACATTAAACATGGAATGGAAACATACAGCAACAGAACGTACCAGCGTGACTTCAAACACTTTGTTATAGGAAATGTTGAAAATGTCCTCCGTTAGCGAGGATACATGCATCCACCCTCCGTCGCATGGAATCCCTGATGCGCCGATGCAGCCCTGGAGAATGGCGAATTGTATCACAGCCGTCCACAATACGAGCGGTGAATCGAGGAAGTACAGTACATACTAACGAAACTAAAATGAGCTCTAACATTGAAAGTAAGCGTTTCCGGACACATGTCCACATAACATATTTTCTTTGTTGTGTGTGAGGAATGTTTCCTGAAAGTTTGGCCGTACCTTTTTGTAACACCCTGTATATTCAAGAAAGAATGATTTACAAGATGGCTAAAGGAGGGTAGAAGAAAGGACGATGACAAACGGCTATCGTGGACCAAGTAGAGTATAAACAATTGTACATCCACATAAAGAGAAACCGAAATAAAATCACAATGATTAATAGATTACGAACTGGGCACACACTACTAAGGGATAAAAGATTCACCATGGATATGGATGAATCCCCGATGGGTTAATAATGTAGTACAGAGGAAGACATATACCATTATACGCTTAGATGTTATCTTCACAGTACAATCAGGAAATAACATTCCTTACGAGAACTCTCTCAGTGGCAATTAAAAATTCGATCATAACAATAAACAAGTATTTCTTCAGAACAAAAGGTAAACATCTTTTAATCCGGATATGGGCTGTGTTAGCCTAACGGCTGAAGGAATTAAACATTATAAAAATATCCAGATGGCCGAAGTACATTGAAGCCGTGGGATTAGTTACATTGATAAAAACGTACCGATTATCAGAGAAGAGTTAACACAATGCAAACTGTTAATAGAAAATTTATTGTTGGACAAAAAAAGTTCAGATAAAATGCACACGAATAATTTGGAAAACAACATAGAGGACGCAAATGTGTATTGCGTTGATTATAACGTAACTTGGTATTACATCCGTCATCCTTGGCTCTACCAGCAAATTATTTTCTGAAAATATCCTGCAGTATATACATCTGAGTAATCCTAAAATAAACAGAAGCAAAAATATTGTTTACTTTCAGTGGATTACAAACAGATATGATCAATGTGAACAAATCGTCAAGTTAAACATTGTTTTAATTGAGTCCGCCAAAACTTAAATGCAATATGTAAGTTTAATTAAATATTTATAACGTATCTAATCTTATATATAAAAATCAATGTTTGTGGGTTTGTGGGTTTTTTCGTCTTCTATGCATTCCTATACTATTTATCAGATTGCAATGAAACTTTGGAGAGTTTTCGATTGTGCGTCTGCGAAGGTTCCTGTGAAAAAAAAAATCCAAAAAGTCACCCCATAATTTAGGCAAAACCACATTTTTTATCCCATTTAGATAGGAATTTGTACACTTATACTTTAAAACAAACAGAAAAGTACTGCCTACATACGGTTTCCGAATATTAATACCCTCGCCCCCTTTCCGCCCCCATAATTTTTTCACCCCATAATTTAAGCAATACCACATTTTTTATCCGATTTAGATAACAATTTGTACACTTATACTTTAAAACAAACAGAAAAATACTGCCTACGTATGGTTTCCGAATATTCCTCCCCTCTCCCCATTTCCAACCCCATTACGTTTTTACCCTGTAATTTAGGCAAACCACATTTTTTATCCGATTTAGATAAGAATTTGTACACTTATACTTTAAAACAAACGGAAAAGTATTGCCTACGTATGGTTTCCGAATATTCATCCCCTCTCCCCCTCTCCCCCTTTCCAACCCAATTACGTTTTCACCCCGTAATTTAGGCAAAGCACATTTTTTATCCGATTTAAATAAGAATTTGTACACTTATACGTTAAAACAAACAGAAAAATACTGCCTGCGTATGGTTTCCGAATATTTATCCCCTTTCACCCTTTCCAACTGAAAATGAATGAAACAGCAGTTTGAAATTTATATGTAAATATTTTTTTTTCATTTAATCTATGTGCCTACTCAAGTCCAGCAATAGTGAAGCATTGCCGGGTCAGCTAGTAGTTTAATAAATTTTTCTCTAGATTCTAGTATAACGTTTTCTTTCTTATTTGTAATTATTTACTTTATCTTTGATGGAAGTGTATGGTGTTAGTTCAACAAATCCTTTAATGGTTTCCGAACACGGGTGCCAATTCATCATCATCTTTCCGTATAGGCTGCTTAGTTGTTGCCCCACGTAACTAAATTGAGGTAGAGTTACGAGATAAAATTGTAGCACAAAGCGTCAATCCATTCGCGAGGTGATCCCTGAGCGATGCATAAGTTAATAGACGCTGCTGCTTCAATCAACAGAGACTCAAGCCCGCCCGGGGGAGCCTTTTTAAGGACATCATTAAGGACGTCGGCCGACGTGGACTTTTTATGGAGCCATTCGGTTGGCTCAACAGCCTACAGACGACTAACAGACTTGCTCTTTTTCTCCCCTTTCAAACTCTTTGACGAGGAAATCGTCTCCATTTAAAACATATCGTTAAAATACATCTCAGAGATAATTTTCTGCAGCGGTGTAGTCCTCTAATTGTTGGGTTTCTTCAGCAGGTCGCTTGCAGTAATGTAGGAGAAGCTTCGTAAACTAGCGCAAATTCTGTATAGTCGTTACGATCAGTAGTTTTGATAACCACCGAAATCATATTTATTTATAAGTACGCGATCCTGGGAACAAATTTTGTTAAATTATGGTATTATTAAAATGTAGACACGAAGAAATATGTTGTCAAACTATGAGATTGAAAATTCCTAAAAGGCGTTTTTTGTGACAAATCACATTTCTCCCTTCATACTTAACCGAAAACGATAAATGAGGTATAATTTTAAAGATTAATTTATCCGCTTCAGTAACATCATTTATTAAGATCCGAGCGTACGGTATATCTGACCAGATTTGCGAATGGATACACGATTTTCAAACTGGTCGGTCACAGTATGTCTTTGTTGACGGGGAAGCCTCTTCTAAACTAGATGTTACTTCGGGCGTTCCTCAAGGAAGTGTAATAGGACCACTTCTTTTCTTAATTTTTATAAACGATCTCGGTTACAACGTTAATTGCAGGATGCTATTTTTTGCTGATGATGCACTTATTTATAAGGAAGTGAGGTGCCCCGACGATTGCTTAGAAATTCAGCGCGATCTGGATGTTATTTCGGAATGGTGCCGTGAATGGCAGCTTACACTTAACTGTAAAAAGTGCAAGGCAATGCACATAAGTAATAAAAAGACCCCGCTTACGCAGGAGTACAAAGTTAACAATTCAGTTGTTGACACTGTGTTTTCCCTGAAGTATCTAGGCGTAACAGTACAAAGCTACATGAAATGGCACTTGCACATAACTTCCGTTGTAGGCAAAGCTAATTCCAAACTACGATTCATAGGACGTATTTTGAGAAGTTGTACTGCTCATACAAAGGAAATAGCGTACAAAACACTAGTGCGTCCGCATTTGGAATACTGTTGTGGAATTTGGGATCCGTATCGCAAGGGATTGATTGACACGTTAGAGAAAGTACAGAGAAGAGCCGCTCGATTCGTGACCGCTAGTTACAGTCATTACGTAAGTGTCACAGAGCTGATTCGTGGGTTGGGCTGGGATTGTTTAGCGGACAGACGACGTCGTTTTCGTTTGAATTTGCTGGATAATATGCGAAAATCTTTAAGTTACGAGTGCAACGAAATACTTCTTCCGCCAACCTACTGTATTTAGGTCGCAATGACAGGAGGGATAAGATTAGAGAAATAAGATGCCGTACTTTTGTATTCCTTCTTTCCTCGATCTGTTCGGGATTGGAGTTTGGATTGGTGCTTAGCACCCTCTGCCACCCACAGTATTTGTGATTTGCAGAGTATAGATGTAGATGTAGATGTAAGAAAGGTCTTTTTTAATTGAACCCATAAATTGTAAAATTAACAACAATCAAAGTCACTTGTAAGCGACAATTCAGAGTCAAGCTGCTAGACTTCACTGGCCTAAATAAATAGTGATCGCGATCGCTAAATAGCAACACCATATCACAAAGATATTGATAAACTGTTTTTGTTTTACAGAATAAGAAGCTTTTGAAATATATTTGTTTCTGTTGGGGAAACATTCATCATTTCTAATTGCTTCGTAAGAAGTTGTGTTTGGCTACAAACCTGTTTCAGTTAGCGAATAAACTGCTACAAAGGAACCTGTTCATTTTTTTTTATCTCTGTACAAACCACAACCTCATAGTATATTATCCGCGAATCTTCTTACAGGCCACCATGTCATCAATAAAATAAATTATTGTGTGTAGTGTATGTTGAGTTACGAGAAATAGAGAATTGATTAGAGTTGTTCTGTTTTTACTTATTTTCTTGTTGTATCATCTCAAATTTTTATTATTAATTTAATTGCGATGGAGCCAACAGTCCGGTGGCAAATCCCCCAGTCATCTCTTTACCCCTTTTTGAATACCTATTTTTTAAATTTTCTTTTTAATTGGAATGTTAAATTACTTTCCCATTTACTATTCTGATTTAAAAAATTTAATAAATTCCTTAAGCGTTTTTGGAAAATTATTCATCACTACACTTGGTAATTTGTTCCAATCCTTGACACCCTCACCAACAAAAGAAAATAAGCTTGTGGTCGTGATCGCCTTTTCCCTTCAATGCACTATTCCTAATTCTATGACCAATAACCCTCCAAGTTCCATCACCAACATTTGCCCTGTAGATTCCCAGCACTCTCTTCACCCTCCTTCTTTCCTCCAATGACTCCCAATCCAGCTCCCTTATCATTTGAGTTACTGACTGGATCCTGCGACAATTTCCACAAACAAATCCCAGCTCCTCTTCCTTGCACTCCTCAAACTCCTGTATTTGGTAACCAAAATGTGGGTCCCAAACTACACCACCAAATTCATCCAATGATCTGAGAAAAGTTTTGTAACCCAACTCCCTAACTTCTTTTGTGCATCCTCTTATCACCCTCTCCAGTAAATGAAGGATTTTGTAACCTTTTGCTACCACACATTTTGATATAGGCAAAAATTTAATGTCTATTCCAGGCTCTTCTATTGTATCACCACTGTCAATGAAATTGCTTTATAACATCGCTCATAGTTTGTGTGTGTGTATTTCACATACATAATTTTCGTTACTGACCGAAATTGGAAAACGTATATACTTCAATACTGAATTACTAAGGAAATACTTAACCCACTTACTTTTCACAACCATAATAATATTTTACACTATTTTACATAGTAATAATATATGAAGGCATAATACTATACTAAAAGATCATAAAATAGAGTATTTGGCTACATTCGTGTTGAATTTCAACAGAAAGAACATGAGAAATATTTTTTTTTTTCAGAATACTTGTCACATCGGCGATAAGAAGAAATCTCTTTAGCCACAGCACGTCGCGGTTCTGTTTTATGTATTCCTGTCACGCTGAATCATGTCGAGCTTCTTTTGTAGTGTTCGTATTTTTATTATTATGCGTGATCAGTGTCGGTGATTACATCATCCTGCGTGGTAGTACCGGTGAAATGTTGCCTCGTACTATTCTGCATTCGATTACACCGCTTGTACTAAATAAATATCGATAACTATTGTGATGAGGTGTTTTTATGTGAAGTAAATAACGTTCCTCTTTCTCTAGCTGAGTTAGTTACTACTCTTATCCTTTAACATTAGTGGAATAATTAACAATTTAATAAACAATTGCAGTGTCTAAGCAACATCGAAAAATGTACGAACCTATCACGAAGCCGACACCTTTCAACCTTCGTAGTCACTCCGAATGAAGAAGCATTTAAATGTTGGTATCGAGTTTCCTACCTCTTCAAATTTCAATCACAAATGAATTTTGAAATCATGAAAATCTCGTGAACTCTTAGGGATATGCAGTTCTTTTAATCACTACGCCTGTTTCAACTGACGGATTGGTGATTCTGTTCTAATGTGAAAAGTCATCTGACTGCAAAACGTCTAAGGTCAGACCGAGCGGGGCGGTGTAACGGTTAGCGTTCTCGCCTCGCATTCGGGAGGACGGCGGTTCGAATCCCCGTCCGGGCATCCAGATTTGGGTTTTCCATGGTTTCCCAAATCACTCCAGGCAAATGCCGGGATGCTTCCTTCAAAAGGCCATGGCCGAATTCCTTCCCATTCCTTGCCCCCATCCTTGCCCCCCATCCTTTCCCGTCTCTAAAAAGACCTCGATGTTAAAGAGAGACGTAAAGCAGTTAAAAAAAAGTCTAAGGTCGGGCCACACTAGACCGCACCAAGCCCGCACCGTAACTTTTCTTATTGTTGTCGCTCACTCGATTGAAGTGAGTTCAAAAGGCACCGCATGTCAGCCGACACTCGGCCATGTGTTGGCCGTCATTAGTTTGGTTTACTTTTTGACGGTGCGGGCAGGTGTCGGGCCGGTGTCGGGCTGCTGTCGGGCTGGTCGATATGGGGAAGCGTATAGAAAGAGATCGGAAATTTCCGGCCCTTTACGACCAAATATTGTTTTCGCATTACTTTTTTTCAGCCTCACTTCAGGTTCATCAGATGTTCGTAAAATGAAGGTAGAGTCCTTGCACGTTCGCATTCACAAATCAAAGCTTTGCCAGAAGTGAAGGTCGATATTAAGGCCTGTAAAAATTGCATCCGACACCCGGATTTTGAACAGGGGACCTTCCATCCCCAAATCACACGCCGCAAGCATCTGAATCTAGAAATACTGAAAAATGTGTATTCAGTTATATATAAGTACATTTGTGTTTTGGGATAGCAAAAATAAATTATATAGGAAAAAGTACGTTTATTATATTATTATTGAATGTTTATTTTTCATTACATCCAGATTTGCCTCTTGACAGAGATGGTTACTGCATACGATCGTGGCACTGAAAGTAATTTGATCAAATCCCTGTCTCAGCTGTAATTTTACGAGTTTTAAAATTTACATTGACTTCTGGCAAAGCTTTTATTTCTTAATGTTAAGATGCTAGGACGTTCCGTGGTTCGAATTTCATGTTAATCTATAGGTCTCCTTTTAGGTGACAACGATAGACGTGTACTGCGTGGTTGATAAGGAACTCTGTGACGGGAATTTTTATATCACTTGAAGTTATTATTATTTTACACAATCTTTGCGGTCTGTATTTTTAATTAAAATGTATAACAATCTTATTCTTTTTTATTAAACATATTGAGTGATTCGAAAGGAACCTCAACCAAAATAAAGACGTTAAATGTGAAGTAAGTGACACTGTGCAGATATAAACGAGAATCTATAAATCCATTACAGTGTTACCATAATTTTTTAAAACTGCGTTGGGATACTATTTTCGTGCATTAGAGATTAACATATTTCATTACTTTCGTAGATTATAAAGTACGCCTACGAAAAATAAAGTACATTATGTGACAGAACAGAAATGTTTGCATAAGAAGATTATAATTTTGATCTCTGAGAGTAGATAAAAAACTAATAATATATATACTCTTAGAGAGAAAAGCAATGAGTTGTAAGTTGCTATGGAGATTAGGATTTGTGAGATGATAGTTATCAGAGTAGACTAGTAGATTGAATGCTCGAGAAAAACATTGCCTAAAAACGAACCTGCATCTGAGAATAACCAATTCCATTGTAAATCCTAGTAGATCCGGAAGATATAAAATAAACGATATATTTTGGATCTAAAGAATTGAGTTATTCATAATTATAATTACAATCAAATCAACGACAAGAGACGCTAAAGCGTTACATGGCGACCGTGACAAGACTTGAATTTGTGTGAATATTCAGATATGTTTTTGGTTATTTTATTAGTATTAAGAATAGAATGTGTTGTAAAATGTTTTGTAAACAATTCTACTAGGAATAAGAGAGATGGGGATCTCAGAAGATTGGTATGCAAGGTTATTCTTAGAAGTTTATAAATGTCTTTTTAAGTAAAGCCAATGTAAACTAGAGGAGGCATGTGACAGAACAGAAATGTTTGCATAAGAAAATTATAATTTTGATCTCTGAGAGTAGATAAAAAACTAATAATATATATATATGTACTCTTAGAGAGAAAAAGCAATGAGTTGTAAGTTGCTATGGAGATTAGGATTTGTGAGATGATAGTTATCAGAGTAGATTGAATGCTCGAGAAAAACATTGCCTAAAAACGAACCTGCATCTTCTGAGAATAACCAATTCCATTGTAATTCCTAGTAGATCCGAAGATATAAAATAAACGATATATTTTGGATCTAAAGAATTGAGTTATTCATAATTATAATTACAATCAAATCAACGACAAGAGACGCTAAAGCGTTACAATTACTCTAGAATAAAGTTCGGGTGGTAGTCGTAGCGACGATCCCCAAATCACACAAAGTAATTTTTTTAAAGATTAATTCTGTGAAACAACAAAGTGCATGCGTTAAAGGAGACTGAAGGTCGCGAAGGAACCCGTCCGTCACGCGGTAGTGCTGCGGACCAGTGTGGACGCGAGGGGGGCGAGTCGACACTCAGCCGAGTGTTGGCACGGACGCGGTGCGGGCTCGGTGCGGTCTAGTGTGACCCGACCTTAACTCGTGATCTGTATGGTAAGACTAATGTATGTTGATGAAATATGTAGCTAATGAGGAGGAAGCTGCGGACCGTCCCCTCACTAGCCCAGAAGTCTAGAACCCGCAATAAGGACGGCGGGTATGCGGGGTCTCGAATTTGAAGTCGGGCCAGTTGTACCCACCCAGTGCCCCGGGGCAAAAAATTTATTTTGGGCCCTCAGACCAGATGGGCGACCCTTTTTTTGCTTTGTGTTGCTGGTATGGTAGGGGCCCCCTGAGCTGAGGCTGGGGAAAAAGGTCGCCAGTTTGCAGTGAATGCCCGTGGGTCCCCTGAACTGCGCTTGGGGAACCCCTGAGGTATGCTTGGGGGCCCCCTGAGCGTAGGGGCCCCGGTGCACTGCACCGCCTAGCCCCATAGTAGCTACGCCCCTGTACCAACCACCCTAATCCAGTGCAATGGCGCGAATAACCTACCACTACATTGCAAATCTGGTTGTAGGCCATCTTCCACAGTTGTTGGATAATAGATAATAAATCAAAATTCCGTCTGGAACAACTGTTGATGTTACTGTTTTCTTTATTTCCATACGCGTTTCGCCCTTATGGTGTGGGGTATCGTCAGTGACTGTGAATTTGTTTTTACATGTGATATGTTACATTTTACAGAGGAATTATAAACTATTATATACATATTTACATTGTACTTACAGCTACGGTGATGGTATCTACATGGCGACCTGGAACAGCACTTTATGCATCTTAAAGATCTTCTATATCACAATTATAAAAACTGTTTTAGACATATTACTGAATGAACACTGGCATGTATATAATAATTTATAATTCCTCTGTCAAATGTAACATATCACATGTAAAAACAAATTCACAGCCACTGACACCATAAGAGCGAAACGCATATGGAAATAAAGAAAACAGTAACATCAACAGTTGTTCCAGGCGGAATTTTGATTTATAAACCCTACCACTAGTTTATAATCAACAGAGATGCCACTGGCAACTGCTCTCGGACTGCCCGGAACTGATTCCTTGAAGACAACTTAAAGATTCTTGGAAGCATTATTGTTTCGTTACTAGTACACACATGCTATTCTTGCATTTGCTAAAACTGCCTTGTAGCGCCCGGTTCCTTGGCGCTTCCGAACAGAAAATAAATTATATAGGAGCGGAGGCTTTCCCGATTATACGAGTATATAGATGAAATTTTCTCGCGAAATTATTCGAGTGAGAACGGTTCAACGTTTCGGCGCTCATTTTGTCTGCTGCCATTGTCACGTAACTGGGAATGGCATCACTTGACAATGGCGGCAGAGTTTTGACCGCTGAAACGTCGTGCAATACAAACGCTCTCACTCAACTACGTTCCTGAGAAAATTTCAACTTGAAAATAAATTGTTTGCTACAGCTGATTCGCTGCCGGTGATATATGATAATATCTGCAGGTTCGGAGGTTCCTTATCTCACATGAAAGAATTAACTGTTAGCCGCTAACAGTGCTCTGCTGTGTCTGATTGCTAGTTTCGGCCAGACGTAGTAGGTCGTTTCCCGCGGGAGAAGACTACTGAGTGGTTTCCGTGACCTACTTAGATAGCAAACAAGATCTGGGGCGTCTGAATGGGCCATATAATTACACGCTGCAATCCTGGCTGTCATGGGTTTGAATTAGTTGTGGCATAAATTTCATAATAATCTGAAGGAGTATATTTATCTTTATATATTATAAAGATGAATGTATGTTTGTTTGTTTGTTCTTCATAAAAATCCACAGTTTTCATCCGATCTCGATGAAACTTTGCACACTTACCCTTTCAAACAAGGAAAAATATACTGTCTACATTTGGTTGAAAAATTATATGTATAAATAACACATGTTGTCTCATAGCTTCGAAATACGGCGATAGTCAGACACGTTGGATATGGACGTCTCCTTACCGTGTTTCCGTGTAGTGGACTGGCAGCTCAGTGGTTGAAGCGCTTGCTTACGAACGTCGTGGTCTCCCGTTCAAATCTCCGTGGAGGCTAAGATTTTTTTTTTAAAAAAAATTTCATCTTAAGAGTCAGGCCTGGGCGGTAGGTTATTCGGATTGAATGTTAAACTGTAGATATTAGAAAGTTAGGGGTGTAATGCGAGGCAAATCGTAGGTAGTCTTGCAATGCTGTAGATGTACACTTTTTTACGTTATAATGATCCCTCAGGTGTTGTTCGCAGTCAGTGTGTGAGTGTAAACCACAGTAATATTATTACAAATACGGAAGTAAGTCTCTGTCTCTTTGTTACGTTTTGACGACTAAATGGCTATATCGTTGTGATGGAATTTTATAAGGAAATCTGTATGAAGGGCACAGGATATTTTTTCCAGTATGATTAACAGTTGTAGTCACGAAATTTTGAGACCTTATCGAATGGTGACAGAAATATGTTGGAAATTGATTCTCTTCAAGAGACAGGTTCGACGGTACAATGATATAGGGTTAGCTTTCCTGTCATATTATTCCGACTCGATATTGTTTGGGACCAATCCTTTGTTACCAATGACTTTCTATATTTAATTATGGCAAAAAAATTCTTAATCCACGCGTACGAAGTCGCGGGTACGAGCTAGTTTTATATATTTGTGATCTACTAGCGTCATTCACGTGTTGGGCTCTAGTATCGACACATTTCATTGAATAATGGAGATGACGCGGTTTGAATGATATTAATTGTTCTCCACTTTATTTACATAGAATGAAAACTCTGCTTCTTTGCTTGTGGCTTTACGCCTCGTCGACGTCGAGGTCATTAGAGGCAGGAAAGGACTGGGACAAGGAACGGGAAGGAATTCAATCATGGCCTTTTGAAGGAGGCATCCCGGCATTTGTCTGGAGTAATTTTGGGAAACCATGGAATTCTGGATGACCGGACGAGGATTCGAACCGCCGTCCTTCCGAATGCGAGTCCAGAAAGTTAACCGCTCACCCACCACGCTCGGTAGAATGAAAACAACTAGTTCTTTGTTTCAGTTGGAACGGCATTCTATTTTGGTTGCGAGGTGTTTAATGTGCACTATGATATGCGGCCCAAGCCCTCGCTTCATGAAGTTAGTTTGCCCGCTCGGAGAAAGATTCTTTCGTGTGGTTTTGAGAGAAACAGTGATGTCCGTCAAATAGATAAAATTATGTTCGAAGGGTCTGTGAAAGTTTCGAAAGCTGTCTGTTCACATTTTGCCTTTATGGGACTGTGGAGAAAGTATGTTTGTCGTATAGCGAGTATGTTCTGTCGTATAGTTTCAGTTCTATTGACCATAAAAAAAAAAACAAAACATTTGAATCTGTACCGAGTGTGGTGTGTGAGTGGTAACACTCTGACCTCGCATTCGGTAGGATAATTAGTGCTTGTGGTTTTACCAACTCAAACTTGTTCAGACAACCTTACAAAGGTTAAATTATCACAACATTCCTTTACATATAAAGAAAAGAAAACAAACGAGGGTGCTAAAAATAAAATTGTAAGGTTAACGCTTTAAGGTTTTTTGGTAAATACAAATGAAATGCTAACCTGAAGCCGGTATATTATACCCGAGCCAGACATTATGGAAAATTCATGTTACACATTCGACAGGGAGGTCGTGGAACCAATAGAAACAGTTTTAAATGATGGAATCGTTACAAAATGTTGTTGTTTATAGAAATCGCTCCTCGAGTAATGAAACCGAGATGCAGGAAGCAAAAAGCTGCAGGAAAATAAATAAATCAAGACAGGGTAAAGTTTCTCGTAGTCTTGAATAAAGTACCATTTTATGTGATGAGAAGACTGGAGGAATAGAAAGGATATACAGATTGCAGAAATAATTTGATGATAGTTTAATACCTTAGGAATAATCTGAAAATTAGTATAAAATTTAAAAACAAATCAAAAGTACGGCGAAAAGCGGAATATTTATTAATTAACATTGGTAGGAAAAATGTACACGTACAGCACAAATGCAACCGGCAGCAATACAACAATAGTTCATTATGAGAACTACATCTAAGTCAATTTTAATAATAAGAGTACTTCATAAATCAGGAATAATAGCGCCTAAGAACTGGGACACCCACCAAAAGGAACGTTTAGCGTTTAACAAGAATGGAAATGTGATTTCCGTGTTGGAATTTTTAACGTTAACAAACAATGCTTTCAAAATAAAATAGGAAAATATATACCACATTTTAAAATGCATTAAAATCATATTTTAAATTGCGCAGAATGCAATCAGTGACAGATATAATAAAAGAGCTGGAATGGGATTCATTGCAGGACAGAAGGAGGATGAAGAGGGTCAGAGGAGTGTACAAGGCATATAGTGGTGATGAGGCATGGAAAAATATTTGTAGAGGTATGAAAAGTAGTGCATGGAAGGGAAAAGATGACCATGAGCACAAGCCGGCACTTCATTTCAGGCACAAGGGTGTTGGAAGATTATTTTTTTTAGGTAAGGGTATCAGGGTTTGGAAAAAGTTACCACGGGAAATGATGAATAATTTACCAAAACACGTTGAAAGATTTAAAGTTAAAATTTGTAGAGGGCAAATGTAGGTGGGTGCAGGAAAGGGGGAAGATGGTTGTGTAGGGAAATGTCCACCATTGCGTGCGCTCCATTGCATTTAAATTAAATAAAATTAAATAATAGTCATTAGAATTCTTCATATCGATTCTGCTCGCTGAACGCCGTATATAATCCAGCAAACGTA